>CM076577.1:446794337-447994337 GCA_034641835.2 Pinus albicaulis
AGTGGAGTCACCATTATGTTGGTGAAGACAATGGGAAATAGACCAACTATAAGCGGTTCTTGACTCTCAGATTCGTCCCCAGTGGAGTCGCCATTATGTTGGTGTTCTCATGTTTTGGCCAGATTGGCAAGACCAAAAGATGAGACAACATCAGAACCACTTTGGGGCCCTAGGATCTAGCCCTCCTGGACCTGGAGAGGGATCTCTCCAAATAGAGCAAAGAATGATGTATCTTTGAAGCTCAGAATGAGATGTTAGGCTAGTTATGAAGCACAGAGGGGGGTTTTAGATGATTCAGTTGAAGGGTTGCTGGGTTGGTCAGGAGATCATAGAATGGGAAAGTAATGAGAGAAAGGAAACAAAACAGCAAGAGGCTTCAGCAAAGAGGATAGGCCAAGACAGTGCCATACATTGGGCTATAGAGTCATGAAAGGAAATTACATGCAACAACTAGCCAAGGCTTTCAAAGGGCAAGTCATCTATACTAAAGGATCTTTTTAGATAGATGATGGGATGGAACATTAAGGAGGAAAGTGAAAGAAGGAAAGCAACCGAATTTCTGTCTATAGATCAGGTCAGAGGTCATTTAACTCCAGACCTGCTTGGACATACTCAAAGGCAGCTCTCAAAGAGACAAAGGGGCAGCTTATAGATCAGACCAGAGGTCATTTAACTCCAGGTCTGCTTTAGCAACTCCAAGGAAAAAACAGAGATAAGATTACAAAGAAACATCTAAGAAGCAAACCCCCAAGTTCATACATCAGCCAGCAGGCAATAACATCCGCTGCACTGGTTAAACCCGTGAATCTACTCTTAGATAGCACATGCAGCAGAAAACATAAAGGTAGGGAGAGCAGACAGCATAGGGCACCTAACAAGGGTGAATCCTATACCATTATTCTGATGCCTACCAGAAGAACATGAAACAATATGAAAATGTAAATAACAGAGTTAAGGAAAACATCACCAATAGTAATAGACCAGGATCCTGTGAAATGTGCTTTGATTAATTGATGCAAAACCAGTCATGTACAATATGGCTCAATGGCTAATACAGTCCCAACTTTTCCTCCTAGCCTATTACATACAAACTACTCTGCAACTTCCTCCCAAGGCTGTTCTAACAGTCAAACTGAATCCCTCTAACAATAGATGCCCAGCAAGGCAACAACAACCTTTTCAATATGTTCTCGGGGATCTCTTATAGGAGAAGAGGAAGAAGCAGTGGTAGGATATACAATGAATGAATCTCATTAAGATAGAATCGGCGGAAGTGTTCACGCCCATACCACTTAATGGAAAAATGTAGCGCTGTGTGTACTCTGTAGACTGGTTCGGAGATCTCTGTCAGGTCGATTTTGACCTCGGATATTTCTTTTTGGGGTCCTTTCTGGTGCTTGGAGCTCTGTGCCGCCATTCTGGAATAAATGAACTAGATGAAAGTCTGCAAGGCCGCTCCATAC
This sequence comes from Pinus albicaulis, assembly GCA_034641835.2. NCBI lineage: Eukaryota > Viridiplantae > Streptophyta > Pinopsida > Pinales > Pinaceae > Pinus > Pinus albicaulis. The sequence goes on from CM076577.1 coordinate 446,795,801, forward strand.
CTCCGTAACTGCTGCGTGACTGTCTTAAATGGGTCTCAGACAGTGCAATTAATCTTTTTAGGGCTCGAGGAGGCATGGTGACTTCTTGTAGGAAGGTGCACATCTGGAGAAGAGTACTTTGTTGTTAGGTGGCGCAGTTATGACTTGCTGGTGTGCTCTTAGTCTTCGAACTGAGCTTCAATCCTTTGAATGCGGGGTTAACATTTGATTATGTCAACAACAGGTGTTAACCCCTTGAAACCTTCAGCTGATCTGCTGGCAATGCTGAGAAAACCTCTATGTGACCTCTGCATAATGAAATAAACTTATTACAGAGCCCGGGTAGTGGTGGCGGAGGAATTGCTGCAAAAGCGGTGAAATGGTGGCGGGACAGTGGAGAAATAATGAAAAGTGGCGGAGAAATGATCACATAGCGTGAAAACTCAAATGCCACCACTGGAGCGATTTACATAGGAAAACATGGAAAAAAAATGGAGTGAAGCGGTGGATGTGGGACCCAGCAGAGGCGGAGGGCGATTAAACCTGAGCCGTCAGATCCGGGAGGAGACGGACGGCGGAGATGTAATCGGAGGATCGCAATCGCAAGGGCACAAAACAGAGACACTCACAAACTTCCGATTGCGATCGACGGGGGAGAGAGATAGCCGTTGGATCGTGAAACAAACGAACGAACGAGATCAAATCGGAGGACGGAGGGAAGGGGTTGCGATTGCGATCGGAGGTCAGGACGCGATTAAGCGCTGACCGTTGGATCTGGGACACAGATCAATGGTTCCCATTCAATCGGTGGGAAATTGAGAGGGGCGACGGGCGATGATGCGATCAGCGCAGAGCCGTTGGATCGACCGGGAGACAGACAGCTACGATTAAATCGGGAGACGGAGGAAAGGACTTGCGACTGCGATCGGAGGGGAAATGCGATTGAGCGCTGGCTGTCGATCTGGAGGAGGAACGGATGGCGGAGATGAAATCGGAAGGGCAGCGTGATCGGGAGAGGACTTGTGATCGGGAGTTGCGATGACCGTCGGATCTGCGAGAGGATGGACGGTCAGGATGAAATCGGAGCATCGCAATCGGAGTGGCACGGAGAAGACTTGCGATTGCGATAGGAGGTTGGGATGCGATTGAGCGCTGACCGTCCAATCCAACCGACAGATCAACGGTGCGCGCTCAATCAGAGGGAGAGTGCAATCGGGGGTCGCAACATAAAACATGCGATTGGCGGAGGGCTTGTGATTAGTGCTCAGCCGTTGATCTGGGGATCGGATCAACGGTGCGGAACAAATCGAGGACTTAACGCTGTAACCCAATCGCATCGGGGATTTTCAATGTTACACAAGGGTTTGCCTCCCACCGATCTTCCGATTGCGATTGGCGCTCGGGACATAAGCGCTTGGTCCCAGCGCACGGGCACATGTGGGGAAGTGGTTAAGGGGAAGGGGCTAGGCCTTAGAATAAGGTCGGAAAGTGGGGTTTTAGCCCCTTTTAATGGATTTTGAAGGTGAAGGAGGGGAACGAAGAGGGGAAAAGGGGGAAGAAAGCTAAACAAAGGGTAGGGGAAGAAATTAAATGGGATTTTGGGAGGATTTTGGGGGTAAATGGGGAAATAGAAGGGGAGAAAAGGGGGGAATAAAAAGAGGTTAAATGAGGGAAAAATAAAGGGGAGAGGAGGCCTTTGGGCATTTCTTCACATAACAGAGAGGCTTTAAAAGGGGAGCCGACAGAGGGGATTTGATCAAAGGATAAAAGACACAAAGAGGCTTCAAGGAAACTGTGTTTTCAGAGGAAATGCATTCCTTGAAGACTCAAAAATAATTTAGCCCCCTATTTGCTTGTCAAAAAATTTATAGGGGGGCTAACATGTTGTATATTATATGGATATAGGAATACTAAATACTTCCCTAAAGAATGGATTTATATGTTATATTCGATCATCACATAATGGAGGATATTCAATTGGTCACATCTATTGTCTTAATAGCTGCAAATAAATTTGAATAAGGCAAAAAATAAACTGCAATGTAAGCAACCACACTTTTGCATTTATTCCTATTTACTTGATGGAATATGTGCTCACCATGAATTCTCTGGTCTAAGATGGAATTGGACCCCATTAGAGAGATGTGTCCATGTTGGGAAAAATACTGAGAGGGGGGGTGAATCAGTATTTACTGCATATTCAAAACTTTTTACTTTTTCACTCTCTAAAACCCATACGCTACTTTCCTTTAGTAAACGCGCATATACACGCGGATATCCTTCATACAACTCGTGTATTAGCAGAGATCTAAATATGCAGATATTTATTAACTTAGTTCTTTGCAATATTCATTCATCTGATGTTAAGCAAATAGTAAACATGTGTAGTAACAACAGAATAAGCCATCACACAAAGCATCACACATGAACACCAGGATTTTTAGGTGGAAACCCAAGTCGGGAGAAAACCACCGCTGCAGTTGCTCAGCCTTCAATATTTTATTATAGAGAAAACATCTTACAACATGTGTGCTGGCGCAGACTTGACCAGCACGCAGGCACCCACCTGCGCTCGTTTACCAGCCTCTCCTGGAAGGGAGCTACAACCCCCTGACTCGTTTACCAGCCTCTCCTGGAAGGGAGCTACGACCCCCTGCTCTCGTTTACCGGCCTCACCTGGAAGGGAGCTACAACCCCCTGACTGAAGGCTACAACCCTCAGCACCTCTATGGACCACGTTTCATCAATTTTCACACTGGATCCAAAGCTTCATTTAGGACACCACTTGCAGACCACGTTTCATCATATTTTCAGACTGGACCCACTCCATACATTTAAGCTCAATCATACATCAAACTAAAACTTATCAATTCAAACAACCCAGAACTGTAGAATACATCATTCACAGATAACAGTAACACATCAGAACAGATCAGACATTTCATACCCCTTGCTTCAACAAACCCTAGTTTTCATACGCGCTTTCCTTTCACTGATACTGCGTATATACGCGCTTCCAATCACAGAAACCCGCGTATACTTCTATACAAATTACAGAGCTGATTTCACTGTGCATACGCGCTTTTCCTTCAGCGAAGCCGCGTATATACGCACTTCCTCTGCGGCGAACTAGCGTATAGATCTTCAACCATTACAGAGCAACATACTTCTTCAGATCAGATATTCAGTTCAGATTTACCCTTTTACTTCAGACAGATGTTCGCCTCATCTCGGATCTAAGCCTTCCATAAACAGATCTAGCAGATACAAATACATTCCAGATCTAGATCCCCTTCTTCAGCATTGGTGCATCATACATTCAGATCTATCATTCAACTATAACCCTTTCCATTCAGATATACTTCAGAGAGAAGTATTCATTCAAGCTCAGACATCTTGCACCCACACTCGTGATTTGCACAATGAATTTCTTCTCCTTATATAGGTTTACCCTTTTTCAATACCATGAGCCCAAAACTACATTACTTCCGATGGTATTCCTGGACGGGGTCATTTAGACGAATCATTACCCAATGCAATGGGTCAATACCATGGTGGTTACCCCTGGTTTTGCACTTTTTGAGTGCTTTTTCCCATACGCGACTTGTCACGTTCTTTCCCGCGTGCATACGCGACTTCCCCTAGACAGATCCGCGTATGCCTTGAGACATACTCTTTTCATCATAGATCTAGCACAAACTGAATTTCTTTCTACATTCCCTTCTGTACTCACTGTAGATACATCAGATCAAGAACATATTCTATCAAGCACAACTTCATCAAGTAAGTTGTCATCATCTTCATCAAGTGGGTTGCCATTCAAGAACAACTCTCTACATCATATTGTCAACGAACATCATATCACATCAGATTTAAATCATTTACCAAGTCAAGTCAAGAATAACTTCATCAGGTGTATTTCCATCAAGGACAACACATGCCAACAATCTCATGTCTTCATCTTTATTCAGTGGGTTGCCATCAAGGACAACACTCTGCATCATATTGCCAACAATCTCCCCCTTTGGACTTGATGGCAACCACGATGGTGTTTGATCATCACAACAGATAGGTACATTAAGAATACAATGACACCATGTCACTCTCCCCGTTCTTGACACCATTCTTTCTCTTCATTCAAACACCATGTCACTCTCCCCCTTTGACATCAAGGGCAAAGGGCGGATCAAAACCAACACACTCTCCCCCTGTTCTCCTCATGTAGAAGAAGCGTTCTGCAGATCTGATGTATATTGAAGTGACCAAGCTCCCCCTGAGTTCATGTTGAATCTTCAAACATATTTTTCAATGAAGTACATGACTCTATGAACTTCCTATCACCAAAGACTCATACTTACATCAAATATCCAACCAAGTGGATTTACATATGAGACTCAAGTACCCAACCAAGTGGGTTTACACATTTCAACTCAGCTACCCAACCAAGTTGGTTTACAAAATTTGACTCAGCTACCCAACCAAGTGGGTTTACAAATTTTGACAAGTCCTTACATGACTGAATATTACAATTTTACATCATAGGTCTCAACATGACCTTTTCATCAAATTACAAATATGACTTTTCATGACCAATACCAGAAAAATCTTAAGAGATATCATATATCAGAACCAACATAATGCCAACAATGCATTATACTCAGCAATGTCACTCTCCCCTTGAAAATGTGCATCCAATGCATTCTTTCCAAATGGCCAAGGCTCCTCCTTAACTTGTGCAACCTGAAACACCTTCAACAGCAAGTCATCAGCAACAAACTCTACATGATATGTTCGAAAGCAGACTGATGCTCCCCCTGAACCTCTGTTCCAGATCTTCATTTATCATATAAATTCTCTTATCATTAATGCATACGCGACTGTGTCTGCTGGAACTCGCGTGTATACGCGACTTTTGTTCACCGAACCCGCGTATGGAAAGTGAAGCATAGAAATTTTCACATTCCTTCATCTCCCCCTGAACTTGTCCTTCCTGTACCTGTCTTCTTCATATCAGATGCTTTTTCAGGCAGAAACATAACCAGAAAAACCAACCAGTACTGCAGAATGCTGACACCAACCAAAAATTAGTCAGCAACTGTTCATACGCAACTTTATGTTCATATACTCGCGTATATACACGACTGTACATCAGAAAAACCGTGTATCCTATTTAATCTTCTGAATTTATGTAGATTTGTTCTTTTTACTGGCAGAGAACACTCCCAGCTTCTGTCTTAGATACTCGAACGCTTCCCTGGGCAGAGGTTTGGTAAAGATATCAACAACTTGTTCTTTGGAGGGAACATACTCCAACTTCACCTTTTCCTCAAGCACTTGTTCACGTAAGAAGTGATACTTGATGGGAATGTGCTTGGTCTTTGAATGCATAACAGGATTCTTTGAAATATTGATGGCACTTGTATTGTCACACTTAATGGGGACAGGAGGTGTACATTTGATTTGAAAATCTTGTAAGGTTTGCATCATCCAAAGTAGTTGAGTGCAACAAGATGCGGCAGCCACATATTCTGCTTCTGCTGTAGATAAGGCAATAGAATTTTGCTTCTTGTTGAACCAAGATACTAACCGGGGTCCCATATAGAATGCACCACCACTAGTGCTTTTCCGATCATCAACACTTCCAGCCCAATCTGCATCATTGTAAGCATGAAGAGTAAGATCAGCATTCTTTGGATACCATAGACCAAAGTCTTGAGTTCCTTGTAGATATTTGAATATTCTTTTAACAGCCTGAAGGTGAGACTCTTTTGGATTAGCTTGGAATCGTCCAACAATCCCAACTGTATGCATAATGTCTGGTCTAGTCCCAGTGAGATAAAGTAGACTTCCTATCATTGATCTGTATTCTGGTTGATTCACCGTGGGAGAATCATCATGAGAACTGAGATTGCATCCGGTTATCATTGGTGTACTTACAGGTTTGCATTCTTCCATGCCATACTTCTTTAGAATTTTCTTAAGATATTTTGCTTATGATAGGAATATACCATCTGCAGATTGATGCACTTGTAAGCCAAGAAAGAATGTTAGTTCCCCAAGTAAGGACATTTCAAATTCATGCTACATGACAGAAGAAAATTTTTGACTCATAGATTCTTCGTTACTTCCAAAAATGATATCATCAACATATACAACCAAAATCAATAGTTTATCAGCAGATCCCTTTGAGAATCCTTGTTGATGAAGATATTTGTCAAGGCGATAATACCATGCCCTTGGAAGCTTGTTTGAGACCATATAGAGCTTTTTTAAGTCTACAAACAAGATTTTCATCATTTCCCAAAATGAATCCTTCCGGTTGTTCTATATATACTTCTTCTTCTAGATCACCATTAAGAAAAGCAGATTTAACATCCATTTGATAAACTTTGATTTGTTGATAACTTGAAAAAGAAAGAAACATTATTATGGCTTCAAGTCTAGCTACAGGAGCAAAATTTTCTTCAAAGTCTATACCTTCTTGTTGAGTATACCCTTTGCAAACTAGTCTAGCTTTGTTTCTTACAACATCCCCATTCTCATTTAACTTGTTCTTGAAAATCCATTTAGTTCCAATGACATTTTTATCATGTGGTCTTGGTACCAAATCCCAAGTGTCATTCTTTTCAATTTGATCAAGTTCTTCATTCATGGCTTGGTTCCAACTTTCATCTTTGCTAGCTTGATTGACATTAAGTGGTTCAATTGTGAATAGCAGTGCCAGATGACTAGAAGATCCCACAAGAGTTCTCCTTGTTCGTACACCTGATTCCTTGTCTCCCAAAATTTGAGATTCAGGATGATTCTTTTGAACCTATCTGGAAGGAGCTTTTTCAGATAGATCATTTTCAGGTTCTTCATTGGATTCACTGTCTATATCATTTCTATTTACTGTAGAAGGGAATAAGTCACCATCATCTTCTTTTGTTGTTTAATTTTCTTCTTTAGGGGCTACAGGAGACTCATCAATAACAACATCAATACATTCAACAATCTTTCGAAGCCTTTCATTATAACATCTGTATGCTTTGCTTGAAGATGGATAACCAAGAAATATTCCTTTATCTGATCTAGGTTCAAACTTGCCAAGCTTTTCATCATTATTTTTAATAAAAAATTTGCTTCCAAAAACTCTCAAATGCTTTACAGTGGGAGATTTGCCATACCAGAGTTCATATGGAGTTTTATCACTATTTACCCGAACATGTGCTTTGTTGTGAATGTTTGCTGCTGTATGAGTTGCTTCTACCCAGAAAGTGTCAGGTGTTCCAGTGTCATTAAGCATAGCTCTAGCCATTTGTTTAATTGTTCTATTCATTCTTTCTGCTACGCCATTTTGTTGTGGAGTGCCAGCTACAGAGAACTGTCTTTTTATGCCATGTTGTTCACAAAATTCAAGGAATTCATTTGATGCATATTCTCCACCTCGATCAGATCTAAGACACTTGATTTTTAGATCCAATTCATTTTCAACCAGTGCTTTGAAGCTCTGAAATTTTTCAAATGCTTCATCTTTGTGTTTCATGAACCCGATCCAACACATTCTATAGTAATCATCAATAAATAAGATGTAGTATTCTTCTCCTCGTAGTGACTTTTTCCTCATAGGTCCACATAAGTCAGTATGAATGAGTTCAAGAGGCTTACTTGATGATCCTTCTTTGGCATTAAATCGTACTCTGGTCTGCTTACCAATTTGACAAGATTCGCATATGATATTTTTTGGTGGATTAATATTGGGAAGATCACGAACAGCTTGAAGTCTGTTTGCTTTGTTGATTTGAGAGAAGCTCAGATGCCCCAGCCTTCTATGCCATAGCCAATTTTCTGAAGATTTTCTCAAGTAACACTGATCTTTGTAGTTTTTCAGTACATACAGGTTGCTTGGATTTCTTTTCCCTTTTATGATAATTTTACCTGTATCAAGATCACGAACCACAAATTCTTTTGAACTAAAAACAACTTCTCTTCCTTGATCACACATTTGACTTACACTTAACAGGTTATGCCTTAATCCATCCACATACATGACATCTTTAGCTTTCACCTTTTCTTTTAGAAACACTGACCCTTTTCCTTTAATTACAGCAGGAGTATCATTTCCAAATGTAACTTTCTTTTCCTTTTCTAGAGCATTATATGAAAAAACATTATATGTAAGGAGTTTGCTTTTGTCACCTGTCATGTGTCTTGAGCACCCACTATCAATGTACCATTGATTTTCTTCACCTTCTGCAAATAATGCTATCCCACAATTTTCAACTGGTATTTCTTTCTTTTTCCACACTTTAGAGCTTGAGGGATCATGTTCTTTTGGCTGGACCTTGCTCCTGCATTCAGATTCTTCATGACCAAAGTTATTGCAATAAGTACATTCAACTTCATTTTGAAGAGGAGAAAAGTTGTTATAGGTGTTCCTCTTTGGTTCAATATTTATTCTTTTCTTTCTTGCTTCTCTTGTCATGATGGTTTTATATGCAACACATTGAACAGCTTTATGGCCAAAATTGTGACATGAGAAACATTGTCCATTGAAGTAGAAATTTCTGCGATCATGAAATCTTCTATTTGAGTTTACCTGTTGGTTGTAGCTTCTTTGAAAGATATCCTTGTTAGTGTTCTTTAAATTGAGATGATCATGCTTTACTTGGAAAGATCCTTTGTTCCCTTGCTGAGTGGCTGAATGTAGTGCACCAGCTGTGGCTGCTTTCAGATAATTTGGTGCTGAAGTCTGGGAAGATTCCCCAGTATATCCAAGACCTGTTTTTATAAGAGGAGACCGTTGTATCTTGATAATCTCATCTAAGGTTTCTGAACCTTTAGCAAATTTAAGATTGAGAGTTTTTTCTTTCTCATTATCTTTCCTTAGACTTACTACTTCACACTCCAATTCCTCAATGTGTTTTTCCTTTGCTTCAAGCTAATTTTCAAGAGTCTCTATGATTATGTTCTTTTCTTCTAGGCTTACTTTCAGTTGATTGTTTTCTTCAAGAAAATCATTGTCTTCCAGAGCATACACAAAAGTATCCTTTTCTTCTCTAGATTCTTTTGCCATGAGCAGTTTAATATTTTGTTCACATTCTTCCTCACTATCAGATGACCCATCACTGTCTTCATTAATATAGTAACTTTGTCTTGTGCTAGATCGATTCTTATTCCTTCTTGCTACTTCTTTTCCTTTAGCGGAAGTTTCTTTATAAGGACATTTTGCAGCATAATGACCAACTTTTCCACACTCAAAACATTTGAAGGGAAGCTTACCTTTGAATCTTCCAGTACCTAGTTGGAGTTTTCTCACAAAATTCGCTTCTTCTTCTTCGGATATATAGTTGGATTCCTTGACAACTTCCTTTTCTTTTCCTTTTGCAGACGCCTTAAAAGCAACTTCTTTGATTTGAGAAGGACCTCCTTGTCTCATTTCAAAAGCAGTCAGAATACCATGTAATTGAACAATAGTAAGAGTTTGCAGATCTTGCCTTTCTTCAATAGCTGGAACTTTAGAGTCAAATTTTGAAGTCAAGGATCTTAAGACCTTTTCCACCAGAGTAGTATCAGTTATGGTTTCACCCAAATTTCTCATTCGATTTACAATATCATCCAGAAGAAGAAAGAAACTGGCAACACTCTCATCACTATACATCTTCAAATTTTCATATTCAATTCTAAGAGTTTGGAGTTTTGCACTTTTTACCTTTATGTCTCCTTCATAGCTTAGAATGATTTTGTCCCATATTTCTTTTGCTGAATGTAGCTGCATCACTTTTATGGTCCCGATTGACTGTGCTTCCCTAACAAGACATTCTTTTGGCACCAGTATCATACTTCTTCCTTTACTGGCATGGTAGAATACTATTTGGTATTGATAACATCTTTTCCGATGCCAGATGCCTTTCAAGACTTTGCAAATATGCTTTTGTTCATACCTTCCAGAATATCAGATTGCTTCCATTGAATAGAGGTGGCTTTATAGACATTACTCCTTCTTGACTTCCCATTGCGACGGATCTCCTTCAAGCGATCAAGCTTCTGCAGAAGGACCTGCTCTGATACCAATTGTTGGGAAAAATACTGAGAGGGGGGGTGAATCAGTATTTACTGCATATTCAAAACTTTTACTTTTTTCTTGCTTCTAAAACCCATACGCTACTTTCCTGAAACAGACTCGCGTATATACGCGGATACCCTTTATGAAACTCGCGTATACACATATATCTAATTATGTTATTAGATCTTCACTTAAATCATTCCATCATTCATTCATGAGATGTTTAATAAACAGTAAACATGAACAATAAGAGCAGAGTAAACCATCACACAAAGCATCACACATGAACACCAGGATTTTTAGGTGGAAACCCAAGACGGGAGAAAACCACGTGTCGTTGGACAATCATCTTGCTATTATAGAAAACATCTTACAACATATGTCTTTGGTGCGACTCCTACCGGCACGCAGGCACCCACCTATGCTCGTTTACTAGCCTCTCCTGGAAGGGAGCTCCAACCCCCTGACTCGTTTACCAGCCTCTCCTGGAAGGGAGCTACGACCCCCTGATCTCGTTTACCAGCCTCACCCGGAAGGGAGCTACAACCCCCTGACTGAAGGCTACAACCCTCAGCACCTCTATGGACCACGTTTCATCAATTTTCACACTGGATCCAAAGCTTCCTTTAGGACACCACTTGCAGGCCACATTTCATCATATTTTCAGACTGGACCCTTTCCATACTTTTAAGCACAGTCAACCATGAAATAGATACATATAACTTACTGACAAATATCAGTAAACCATCAGAACAGATCAGACATTTCTTACCACAGACTTTAGCAAACCCTAGTTTGAATACACGCTTTCCTTTCTCTGATGTCGCGTATATACACGCGTCCGTCCACATAAACCAGCGTATACTTCAGTACAAATTACAGAGCTAATTTTATTGCACATACACGCTTTCTCTTCAGCGAAGCCGCGTATATACGCGCTTCCTCTTCGGCGAACTAGCGTATGGTTCTTCAAACTTAAATGTCATTGCAATTCTTCACAACAGATACATCACTTCAGATTTTACCCTTTACCTCAGACAGATGTTCGCCTGGATGTTCGCCTCATCACATATCTAATCATTCCATAAACAGATCTAGCAAATACAAGTACAATACAGATCTAGATCCCCTTCTTCATCACTCCTTCATCGGTGCATCATACATTCAGATCTTTCATTCAACTGTAACCCTTTCCATTTAGATATACTCCAGAGAGAAGTATTCATTCAAGCTCAGACATCTTGCACCCATACTCATCCTTTGCACAATGAAATTCTTCTCCTTATATAGGTTTACCCAATTTCAATACCATGAGCCAAAACCACATTACTTCCGATGGTATTCCTGGACGGGGTCATTTAGACGAATCATTACCCAATACAATGGGTCAATACCATGGTGGTTACCCCTGGTTTTGCACTTTAAGAGCGCTTTTGCCCATACGCGACTTGGCACATTTATTCCCGCGTGCATACGCGACTTCCCCTAGGCAAATCCGCGTATTTCGAGAGACATACTCTTTTCATTCCTTTCTTCATTGCCTTCTGTACACACTGTAGATACATCAGATTTACTTCATCAAGAACATATTCTATCAAGCACGACTTCATCTTCATCCAGTGGGTTGCCATCAAGGACAACACTCTGCATCATATTGCCAACAATCTCCCCCTTTGGACTTGATGGCAACCACGATGGTGTTTGGTTATCACAACAGATAGGTACATTAAGAATACAATGATACCAAGTTACACTCCCCATTTTTGACACCATTATTTCTCTTCATTCAAACACCACGTCACTCTCCCCCTTTGACATCAAGGGAAAAGGGTGGATCAAAACCAACATACTCTTCCCCTTTTCTCCGCATGTGGAAGAAGCGTTCTGCAGATCTGATATATACTGAAGTGACCAAGCTCCCCCTGAGTTCATGCTAAATCTTCAAACGTGTTTTCCAATGAAGTATATGACTCTATGAACTTCCTATCACCAAAGACTCATACTTACATCAAATATCCAACCAAGTGGATTTACATATGGGACTCAAATACCCAACCAAGTGGGTTTACACATTTCAGTTCAACTACCCAACCAAGTGGGTTTTACAAATTTGACTCAGCTACCCAACCAGGTGGGTTTACAAAATTTTGACAAGTCCTTACATGACTGAAATTTACAAATTGACATCATGGGTCTCAACATGACCTTTTCATCAAAATACAAATATGACTTTTCATAACCAACACCAGAAAGTCCTCAAGAAAGAGAACATATTTCAGAACCATCATAAAACCAACAATGCATTATACTCAGCAACGCTAATGCTCCCCCTGAATCTGTGCATCCAAACATCCTTTTCATATGACTGAGGCTCCCCCTTAGTTTGTGCATCCTGAACATTTTCACCAACAAATCATCAAGGCATATTTATCAAGACATTAGAAATAGAATTATGAGAACTGGAACACCACCGGAGATACCAAATAGTATCAGAGATACCAAACAGCACTGCAGCTGTGCTGAAGAGAGCTGACTCCAAACAGAAAAATGTCATCAATCAGACATACGTAGTTTTCTGTGCATGAACTCGCGTATATACGCGACTGTGTTTGAGGAAATCCACGTATTCAATGCCATCTTCTAAATTTATGCAGATTTGTTCTTTTGACTGGCAGAGAACACTCCCAGCTTCTGTCTTAGATACTCGAACGCTTCCCTAGGCAGAGGTTTGGTAAAGATATCAGTAACTTGTTCTTTGGAGGGAACATACTCCAACTTCACCTTTTGCTCAAGCACTTGTTCACGTAAGAAGTGATACTTGATGGGAATGTGCTTGGTCTTCGAATGCATAACAGGATTCTTTGAAATACTGACGGCACTTGTATTGTCACACTTAATGGGGATAGGAGGTGTACATTTGATTTGAAAATCTTGTAAGGTTTGCATCATCCAAAGGAGTTGAGTGCAACAAGATGCGGCAGCCACATATTCTGCTTCTGCTGTAGATAAGGCAATAGAATTTTGCTTCTTGTTGAACCAAGATACTAACTGGGGTCCCATATAGAATGCACCACCACTAGTGCTTTTCCGATCATCAACACTTCCAGCTCAATCTGCATCAGTGTAAGCATGAAGAGTAAGATCAGCATTCTTTGGATACCATAGACCAAGGTCTTGAGTTCCTTGAAGATATTTGAAAATTCTTTTAACAGCCTGAAGGTGAGACTCTTTTGGATTAGCTTGGAATCGTCCAACAATCCCAACTGCATGCATAATGTCTGGTCTAGTTCCAGTGAGATAAAGTAGACTTCCTATCATTGATCTGTATTTTGGTTGATTCACCATGGGAGAATCATCATGAGAACTGAGATTGCATCCGGTTATCATTGGTGTACTTACAAGTTTGCATTCTTCCATGCCATACTTCTTCAGAATTTGCTTAAGATATTTTGCTTGTGAAAGGAATATACCATCTGCAGTTTGATGCACTTGCAAGCCAAGAAAGAATGTTAGTTCCCCAAGTAAGGACATTTCAAATTATTGCTGCATGACAGAAGAAAATTTTTGACTCATAGATTCTTCGTTACTCCCAAAAATGATATCATCAACATATACAACTACAATCAATAGTTTATCATTTTCAACTTTTGTGTATAAGTTGCTATCAGCAGACCCCTTTGAAAATCCTTGTTGATGAAGATATTTATCAAGACGATAATACCAAGCCCTTGGAGCTTGTTTGAGACCATACAGAGCCTTTTTAAGTCTACAAACAAGATTTGCATCATTTCCCAAAATGAATCCTTCCGGTTGTTCTATATATACTTCTTCTTCTAGATCACCATTAAGAAAAGAAGATTTAACATCCATTTGATAAACTTTGATTTGTTGATAACTTGAAAAAGCAAGAAGCATTCTGATGGCTTCAAGTCTAGCTACAGGAGCAAAAGTTTCTTCAAAGTCTATACCTTCTTGTTGAGTATACCCTTTGCAAACCAGTCTAGCTTTGTTTCTTACAACATCCCCATTCTCATTTAACTTGTTCTTGAAAATCCATTTAGTTCCAATGACATTTTTATCATGTGGTCTTGGTACCAATTCCCAAGTATCATTCTTTTCAATTTGATCAAGCTCTTCATTCATGGCTTGCTTCCAACATTCATCTTTGCTAGCTTGATTGACATTCTGTGGTTCAATTGTGGATAGAAGTGCCAGATGACTAGAAGATCCCACAAGAGTTCTCCTTGTTCGTACACCTGAATCCTTGTCTCCCAAAATTTGAGATTCAGGATGATTCTTTTGAACATATCTGGATGGAGCTTTTTCGGATGGATCATCTTCAGGTTCTTCATTGGATCCACTGTCTATATCATTTCTATTTGATGTAGAAGGACATAAGTCACCATCATCTTCTTTTGTTGTTTGTTTTTCTTCTTTAGGAGCTGCAGGAGACTCATCAATAACAACATCAATGCATTCAACAATCTTTCGAAGCCTTTTATTGTAACATTTGTATGCTTTGCTTGTAGATGAGTAACCAAGAAATATCCCTTCATCTGATCTAGGTTCAAACTTGCCAAGCTTTTCATCATTATTTTTGATAAAGCATTTACTTCCAAAACTCTAAAATGCTTCACAGTGGGAGAATTACCATACCAGAGTTCATATGGAGTTTTGTCACTATACACATTTATGAGCAGCATTTGGATTGTTTCTTTGTATGTCTTGCTTTTGAGAACATGTCGGGGAGGTCCCAGAATCATCGAGCATAGCTCTAGCCTTTGTTGAATTGTTCTATTCATTCTTTCTACTACGCCATTTTGTTGTGGAGTGCCTGCTACAGAGAATTGTCTTTTTATGCCATGTTGTTCACAAAATTCAAGGAATTCATTTGATGTATATTCTCCTCCTCGATCAGATATAAGACACTTGATTTTGAGATCTAATTCATTTTCAACTAATGCTTTGAAGATCTGAAAATTTTCAAATGCTTCATCTTTATGTTTAATGAGCCCAATCCAACACATTCTGGAGTAGTCATCGATAAATAGGATATAGTATTCTTCCCCACGTAATGACCTTTTCCTCATAGGTCCACAGATGTCGGTATGAATGAGTTCAAGAGGCTTACTTGATGATCCTTCTTTGGCATTAAATCGAACTCTGGTCTGCTTACCAAATTGACAAGATTTGCATATGGTACTTTCTGGAAGATTGACCTTGGGAAGATCACGAACAGCTTGAAGTCTACTTGCTTTGTTGATTTGAGAGAAACTCAGATGCCCCAGCCTTCTATGCCATAGCCAATTTTCTGAAGATTTGCTCAAGTAACATTGATCTATGCCGTTTAGTACATACAGGTTGCTTGGATTTCTTTTTCCTTTTATAATGATTTTACCTGTATCAAGATCACGAACCACACATTCTTTTGAACTAAAGACCACTTCTGTTCCTTGATCACACATTTGACCCCATATGATTATGCCTTAATCCATCCACATACATGACTTCATTAGCTTTCACATTTTCTTTTAGAAAAACAGACCCTTTTCCTTTAATGACCGCGGGAGTATCATTTCCAAAAGTAACCTTCTTTTCCTTTTCTAGAGCATTATATGCAAGAAGTTTGTCTTTATCACCTGTCATGTGTCTTGAGCATCCACTATCAATGTACCATTGGTTTTCTTCATATTCTGCAAATAACGCTAGGCCACAATTTTCAACCTGTAATTCCTTCTTTTTCCATACTTTCGAGCTTGAAGGGACATGTTCTTTTAGCTGAACTTTGCTCCTGCATTCGGATTCTTCATGGCCAAAGTTATTGCAGTAAGCACATTCAACTTCATTTTGAAGAGGAGAGAAGTTGTTATAAGTGTTCTTCTTTGATTCAATGTCCATTCTCTTCTTTCTTGCTTCTCTTGTCATGATAGTTTTATATGCAACACATTGAACAACTTTATGGCCAAAATTGTGACATGAGAAACATTGTCCATTGAAGTAGAAATTTCTTCGATCATGAAATCTTCTATTTGAATTTACAGTAGTTTTAGCTTCTTTGAAAGATCTCCTTGTTAGTGTTCTTTGAATTGAGATGATCATGCTTTACCTAGAAAGATCCTTTGTTCCCTTGAGTGGCTGAATGTAGTGCACAGTGTGTTTATTTCGGATAATTTGGTCTTTGAAGTGCGGGAGATTTGAGTATATCCGTTTGTTTTTATAAGAGAAGTATATTTATCTTGACTGTCTCATCTAAGGTTTCGGTCTTGTAAATTTAAGATTGAGAGTTTTTGCTTTCTCATTATCTTTCCTTAGACTTACTACTTCACACTCCAATTCCTCAATGCGTTTCTCCTTTGCTTCAAGCTGATTTTCAAGAGTCTCTATGATTATGTTCTTTTCTTCTAGGCTTACTTTGAGTTGATTGCTTTCTTCAAGAAAATCATTGTCTTCCAGAGCATCCACAAAAGTATCCATTTCTTCTCTAGATTCTTTTGCCATGAGCAGTTTAATATTTTGTTCACATTCTTCCTCATTATCAGATGACCCATCACTCTCTTCATTAATATAGTAAATTTTTCTTGTGTTAGATCGATTCTTATTCCTTCTTGTTACTTCTTTTCCTTTGGCGGATGTTTCTTTATAAGGACATTTTGCAGCATAATGACCAACTTTTCCACACTCAAAACATTTGAAGGGAAGCTTACCTTTGAATCTTCCAGTGCCTAGTTGGAGTTTTCTCACAAAATTCGCTTCTTCTTCTTGGGACAACCTTAGGTGATTCTGCTCTTCCTTTTATTTTCCTTTTTTGCGGACGCCTTCGCGCTTCTTTGATTTGAGAAGGACCTCCTTGTCTCATTTCGGAAGAAAGTCATAATACCATGGAATTGAACAATAGTAAGAGTTTACGAGATCTTGCCTTTCTTAAATCATTTGAAACTTTAGAGTCAAATTTTAGTCGAGGATCTTAAGACTTTTTCCACGAGTAGTATCGGCCATGGTTTCACCCAAATTTCTCATCCGATTTACAATATCATCTAGACGAAGAAAGAAGCGGGCGCAATTTCATCCATTATGCATCTTCAAATTTTCATATTCGAATACGAGAGAGTTTGGAGTTTGCACTTTTTACCTTTGTATCTCTTTCATAGCTCAGAATGATTTTGTCCCATATTTCTTTTGCTGAATTTAGCTGCATCACTTTAACAAATTCTGGTTCAGACATGCTTCCTAATAAGACATTCTGCTTTGGCATTGATTTCATGCTTCTTCCTTCTGCAAACATACACGCATCGGTAGGAATACTTCAGCGGGAATAGATAATGTTCTTCACGATTGCCCATACATACGCACCAAGACAATACTTTGCAGATAAGCTTTTATTCGTACCTTCCAGAATATGAATTGCCTTCCATTGAACAAGAAGCGGCACATGGTGTCTACTCTTGACTTTGTTGACGGATCACGCTAAGCGTCAAGCTTACCACGAAAGTTGCTGCGATACCGATTGTTGGGAAAAATGCGAGAGGGGGGGTGAAGAGTCAGCTTTATGTATTATTACTCCTTCTTGACTTCCCATTGTGACGGATCTCCTTCAAGCGATCAAGCTTCTGCAGAAGTACCCGCTCTGATACCAATTGTTGGGAAAAATACTGAGAGGGGGGGGTGAATCAGTATTTTCTGCATATTCAAAACTTTTACTTTTTCTTGCTTCTAAAACCCATACGCTACTTTCCTGAAACAGACTCGCGTATATATGCGGATACCCTTTATGAAACTCGCGTATGCACAGATATTTAATTATGTCATTAAATCTTCACTTAAATCATTCCATCATTCATTCATAAAATGTTTAATAAACAATAAACATGTGCAGTAAGAACAGAATAAACCATCACAAAAAGAATCACACATGAACACCAGGATTTTTAGGTGGAAACCTAAGTCGGGAGAAAACCACCACTGCCATTGCTCAGCCTTTAATATTTTATTATAGAGAAAACATCTTACAACATATGTGCTGGTGCAGACTCCTACCAGCACGCAGGCACCCACCTGCGCTCGTTTACCAGCCTCTCCTTGAAGGGAGCTCCAACCCCCTGACTCGTTTACCAGCCTCTCCTGGAAGGGAGCTACGACCCCCTGCTCTCGTTTACCAGCCTCACCTGGAAGGGAGCTACAACCCCCTGACTGAAGGCTACAACCCTCAGCACCTCTATGGACCACATTTCATCAATTTTCACACTGGATCCAAAGCTTCCTTTAGGACACCACTTGCAAGCCACATTTCATCATATTTTGAGATCGACCCTTTCCATACTTTAAGCACAGCCAACATGAAACAGATACATATAATTTAATGACAGATATCAAGAAAAACCAAATAGAACAGATCGCATTGATTTCTTACCACAAGACTAGCAACCATTGAATACGCTTCCTTTTCCGATAAAACAAGCAGATATAATTACCGTTAACATAAACCGTATACTTCCTAGATCTATTTACGTAGTTAATTTATCAGATATACGCGCTTCCTCTTCGGCAAACTAGCATATGGTTCTTCAGACTTTTATGTCATTGCAATTCTTCACAACAGATACATCACTTCAGATTTTACCCTTTACCTCAGACAGATGTTCGCCTCATCACAGATCTAATCATTCCATAAACAGATCTAGCAAATACAAGTACATTTCAGATCTAGATCCCCTTCTTCATCATTCCTTCATCGGTGCATCATACATTCAGATCTTTCATTCAACTGTAACCCTTTCCATTCAGATATACTCCAGAGAGAAGTATTCATTCAAGCTCAGACATCTTGCACCCACACTCATGATTTGCACAATGAATTTCTTCTCCTTATATAGGTTTACCCTCTTTTCAATAATACATGAGCCAAAACCACATTACTTCATGGTATTCCCGATCTGGACATAGACGTAATCATTACCAAAGTCAATTGGTCAATACTCATGGTGGTTACCCGTTTTGTAACTTTGCTACTTTCTTTGCCCATACGCTAATTTGGCACGCTTTTATTCGCTGCATCACGCCGACTTCCCCTAGGCAAATCCGCGTATGCCGAGAGACATAATATTTTCATTCCTTTCTTCATTGCCTTCTGTACACACTGTAGATACATTAGATTTACTTCATCAAGAACATATTCTATCAAGCACGACTTCATCTTCATCCAGTGGGTTGCCATCAAGGACAAAACTCTGCATCATATTGCCAACACCTACATATGCAACGCACTTTGTCCCCTTAGAGCCTGCGTTGGTGAGTTCTCATATGTTATGTAATAAGCTTCAAACCTTGGAAACCTTTGCTTGATGAAATTTTTGCTTGATTTGTTCTTGTTTCTTGTCTTAGGGCATGTAGCAACTGAAACGATAGGGAATGATAAACCCTTGATCATTGGTCCTGGAGATGATGCCCAGTTAACTAGGTCAATGGGAATGGTGCCCAAATTGACCTATAACACAGGGGTTTGTGAAGGCTCCACTTACTTGATTAAATATGTTTGAAGCATTGGGATGAATTTGTGTACCTATTCTTTCTTCCTTATACCTCCAAAACGAAAGCGCAACAACCCTGCCAGAAATGCAGCAGAAACACACCAAACTAATAAACTGAGAAATTGGTGACGACATTCAAACTTATGATGGTTGTGGAAAGTTTTAAAATGGAAAAGAGGAGCTATTGAAGCTTGTGGAAGGATGGAATGAAGTTTTAAAACACTTTAATGTCCTTTTATAACTCAAAAAATTTATTTTTGCTTGATGAAAACATAACTTCTGGTGTACTTTTGAGAAAATGACTATTGACTAATTTAACATGTAGCATTATTTCTTCAAAAGGAAATTTTACCTTGATTCGTTTTGTTCCCTAATTTCTAACTCCCATAATGATGACGAAAATGGATGACATGACTCCCTTGTTTTCTTTTGATGGCTGATATGATGATGACCATCAAAGGTGAATCCTAGACCATAACCTAGATGATGACCCACTGACTCTTTTGATGACCTGGGAGAAGGGAAATATGACATGACTATGATGGATGATGGTGACCTCGAACAAGTGGAGGGAGTATAAATCATCTAGAAAATAACCAATGACCATATGACAACAAAGAGATGTCAAATTTTATCTGAAAAATTTATTTGAAAATATAACAATTTTGAACCTAAGACTCTAACTATAGTGAAAAGAGTCAATTTTGATCATTGTGACTATTGGACACTAAAAACTGTAACTTGAATCAAGAAAGCTATGGAGGGAGACGAGGAAAGAATTTCTCAAGATAGAAAGTAATGAGGTTGGAATCCACCCGATGAATGCCTCCCATGGCAGATTATAGTGCCTTTCGTTGTGATGGACACAACTGAAGGACTTATAATTCTAACATTGCCGAAGGCACCTGAGCTAAATCCTATACAATGTTATAGTGTTGATCAAATCGTGCTTTTGGATTGTAAGACGATTTTCGAAGAACACCTTTTGGATGTGGTTGGATTATGGAACCACTACTGGGTCTCTCAATGTTGAGAGGACTAGAACTAGGAGGTATGGAAGAGAAAGGATTATCTATGGCATCTTGTTCCATAGGAGCTATTATATTTAAATTGGTATTTATGGGCTACTCCACCAGACAACTTAAAGTAACTCTTTCAAACCAACTTTTCACTGAGGATTAGCCTCTTTAGCCTGAGAGGGCTCTCTCAAATTAACTTATGATTTTTTCAATTACGATTCAATCAGATGGCTAACTCTGTCATATGGAATTTAATGAGTTTGATTGCAGGTTATAAATGTGTAGGGTTCACTACCATTGGGCTTATGGATTTAGTGTGAGGAAATTCAATGAAAATGGCTCTCCTTGTGGAAGCTGAGGCTTATAATGTTTCAATGAAAGGAAAATACACACACACAAATATTCAATAGATTAATGTTCAAAGGTATTCAGAGCATGAAGAACATGTATTCTAAGTAATTCAACATCAAGCTATTGGAAACAAAATATTAAGAGAAATAAGACATAAGCTCATTGAAACACTCAAATAATCTTAGGTGTAGAAGAAAACACAGTGATTTTATATTACTGATGATGAAAAATTTATAATAGTGGTAGTGTCAAATAACATTCTCCAACCCATTCTCATTTGAAGTTATGCCTATTAATAGGATTTTGTTAATTACATTGGATCTACCCATCTGGCTAGATTATTGAACCATTATCTTTGACAGCTATCTTAACCATAAATGATATTCCTGGGACTGAAACAGACACCTAATAACTTTAGACTTACAAGCCTATTATGAACTACCTTCCATTTATTACATTCACTTATTTTTAGAAATGGATAATTACATCGATGATAACTAGGTGCTCAAGTGGCACTAACCATAACCTAGACATAAATATACCCACGAGATTTAGGAACTGATCACCCTTATTTTAAGGACAAGATAACCATGACATTTGATCATTGTCTTTATGCTGAATTGGAAAGGTGACATCTTTGTCGAGGAGAAAATACCTGTTGGAGTTTTCCACTGCTACCTTTTAATGCCTCCACGTGGTTGGTTGACATTCAATACACTTTCAAAACACCAAAATACAACTAAAAGCTCATCATTGCAAAATCAGAGTGAAATAGGAAGTTTCGTAGCATAGTTTGGTAGAAAATCCATTTTAGCCATCTAGCTCAACCTTTAGCCTCTCTTTCTGATTGGAAAATGTTTGTTAGATAAAATAAGCTAAATACAACTCTTATCCTCCTTTGATTTCCATCCAAAATGATATTTTTTGCAAAACAAAACCTACAGGGATTTCATAGCGAAATCTAGCCTTCAAGCCTGGGCTTCGCTACAAAATTGCCTAATTGGAAGAAAAACACATAATTTCCCTTTTTCCTCAAAATTTCACTTTCAAAATTGGAAATGGTTTTTTTTGAATGCTGCAAAATTGTCAAAAATATTTAGGATAACTCTTCAAACTTTGGGAACTCTATCTTTAGCAGTAGAAGGTTGCATCTCCTTAAGCTCATTTATCACTTTGATTTTCAACCCTCTCTTCTTCAATTATTCCCGAGTCAAAACCATTTGATCCTCTAATTCTTTAACATGTTCCTTGAGCTTCTTCCTTTTAGACTATAACCACAAGTTTCTATTTCTGGTGCGTTTCATTACTCTCCTCAAGGGAAGTCTTCTTTTCAGCAACGTTTTGGCATTTGTTAGTGATTTATCATATTGGTTCAGTTGATCATTTACTTTTTCTTCAAAATATTCCATCAAATTTCCGTCTACCTTGGCCTCCTGTATTTGTAATTTTACTTCAATGACATCTTCTCTGGCCTCTCTTAATTGTTCCTGCAATACCTACACTTCAGTATTTTCCACCATCTTCTCCTTTCCTTTCCTTTGAAAAAAAACTTCTTCTGTTGTTGGAGACAAGTCTATGATGTCTTCTGTGATAGGTTGCTTGCCTTTGTCAACATCTTCTGTCTTCTTGTTTTCCATGACACCCTTTCCAAGTTGTATTCTAGTAAGTGGTTTCCTTGGCTGGAATATGAAACTTGCATCCTCTCCCGCAAAATCTAACTTTTTAACAGTCTTAGATTTTTGTTTCTCCTTCTTTTCACCTTCAATGTCTTTAGCTCTAATAATTGGAGTCTCTTAAATATCTATTTCTTGAAGGATGTCTTCAAGATTTCCCTTTCCAATGGTTTGACCTCTAGTTATCCTCCTACTACCATGCTTACTTATATTATGTTTGTTGTTTGTACGTGATGGTTGTGGGATATCTGCCTCTAGCATAGGTTTTGTTTCAAGATCCATTGGCTCCAAGATAGGCTCTACCTCTTCTTCGTTTACACCTTTTGTCACAGTTGGAGATGAAGTAGTTTTTGGATTTGAAGTATTGTTAGGTGTCATTGAATAAAATTCATACCCACTGAGGAAAAGGAAATATGCCCAATCTCTATTTAATTTCTTCAATTCTTCCAACACTAAGAGTTTAATCAAACCATGGTGAAAGACTGATGTAACACTGCCTTCAACCCTGGCTTGAACCTTATCATAGATCTTCCCTAAGATCCTAAAAAAAAATAAAGGAAGATCAAGGGGTCACTTACCAATGAAATGTGAAAGGAGCCTAAAATGGTACAAGTAAACCATATGAAACCTTCCCTAGAAATTAAAGTACTTCTAGATCATGAACAACAATTTATAATAATTTTCCTTCATATATCTCCTTCGAATCCCAGATGCCATGTTAGCTCCAATGTGTTCTGGTTTGACAAATTCCTCACAGCTCTGCATTTTGAATTTAGTGGCTTTGAACTACTCTTCACCCTCTCTTGGTATCTATGTGGCCTATGAAATGGTAGCAGGTGACACTGTGAAATTTAAAACCCCCACCTTTGAGGTTGTTCCTGTAAATTTCACTACAAAATCCTTTGATATTTGAGCATGAAAACCTTGAATATTTTGACAGAATTGCAGACATCCGACATTTCTAAATGCATCCATGAAACTGGGGTATTCATTTAATAATTTTAGTTCCTTGGACTCATATATCACACAAGAGCCTCCCTTGTTCACCTTCTTCTTCATAGCCATTCTCCTTTATAACCACGTTGTCTCCCTAACTATGACACCTACAGAGAAAAAAACTAGACAACAAGTTGCTTGCGGTGGGAGTCAGCTCTTCAAAGATGATACTAGACTGCTACATGAAAGGCTTTGAACAAAGGATGACAGAGAGATGTTTTGAGATGAATTTAAAAATTCAATTTGAAAGTTGGGAGAATGATTCCAAATGTGGGAATAAAAGGTAATGATGATGGTAATTACGATCTTGCATGCTTGGGTGATCATGATAACTAATTGGGTGACCTAACCTTTACCCCTGACCATCATAATTTTTAAAACTTATCGTCCTCTATTTTTCTATAGAAAAACATGATTCTACGGCTAAGACAGTTATAAGCCTGGCAGATTCGCTATGGAATTGTTAGGTGTTTCCATAGCAAAATCTACCATTCTGCAGTTGTATAAAATAGACAGGTGGCATTTGTTTTATTTGAGACCATGAATGTGAAAACTAAGTGGAATTGGGTGGATTTGACTAACATGACATGACTAATGGGGGTTTTTAGACTTAAGTAATGTTTATTTCATGGAATTTTTCATCAATTTCATGAACCAAAACCTATCAAAATTTTTGAAAATTTATGTGTGATAATAGTGGCTCCACTGGGAATGGTGTGCCCCTGTGGTACAACAAAGAACTTGTAGTTCCAGTGCCTTCTTTCAAGGAAAACAAAAATTTCTGAAATTTATGAAGACTTCTTCAAACTCTTATGGCCTTCTTCTCAAGCTCAAGCTTGATGATGAAGTCATATTTATTAGCAAAACATCATAATAGAAAATGGAATATATACAATGGAGTGAAATTTATTAAAATGAATTAGGAGGAATAATGTTTTAGAAACCTGTCATTGATAGTTCTTCCTCCACACAGTTGTCCATCCATCTCCTAAAGAATAAATTTTTTTTTGCCATGATATGTAGCTATCACAAGTGGCCCCTTCCAGATGTTCTAAAACTTTCCATGCTTCCCCTTTTCTTCAATTTTGGCTTCCCATTTCAAAACTACATCTTGGATCTAGAAACTTTCCTCTTTAGCTTTTCTGTCAAAGGTTTTCTTCACTTTGTTTTTTTTATTGTTGATGGTTGTCATTCACCTCTTCTCTTTTATCCTGTAAAGATATAATTTGGTTTATCCTCCTTTGGATAACATTTGGCTCCTCTTCAAGTCCTTGCAGCAGTTTCATTACCAGAACTCCCAAATAAGTGGGAAAAATAACTTTAGCTCCATACACTAATTCATAGGGAGATGTACCAATGGATCGCTTTGTGCAAACTCTATCAACCCATAGAGAAAACTTCAACTTTAGATTCCATGATCTCTTGTTTTCTTGCAACAATTTTTTGATGGTACTCACTATGATTTTATTGGATGATTCTGCAAGCTCATTACCTTGAGGGTAATAGTCTATAGAATTTCCAAGTGTAATATGATACTGATGAAAAAAGCTAATTAATTTTTTTGTTTTAAAATCTTGTGCATTATCAGTAATAATCTTCATAGGACAACCAAACATGGACAAAATATTGTTCTCCAAGAATTGAATGATGTTTGAGTCAGTAGTGTGCCTTGTTGGGATTTCTTAGATCCACTTACTGAAATAATTTGTGGTTGTCAAAATCTAGCCTCCATTGCTAGAAAGGAGCTTCAACATATATTGGCTTCAAAGGTAAAGGAATCAACTTCTTCTTACCATCAAAAACTTGGCATTCATGGCATGCATCGATCTTCTTGTATATTTCCTTAAACATAGTAGGCCAATAATACCCCGCCCTGAGTATCTTGTTGGTTGGGGATATCCAGTAATTGTGTCCTCCACAATCTTCCTTATGGAACCCTTCAATGAATTTTTCAGCCTCATCTTCTAGTAAACAATTCAAAAGAATTCCACCGGTATCTTTCCAATACAAATACTTATTCAAAACGTAGTATCTCAATTATTTTATCTTCACAAACCTTGAATTTGACTTAGTCAACTAAGGAGGAGCTTTATTATGATTTAAGACAAATATTACATCTCTTTACCATTTAGACAAGATGAATTTCGCTTCAATAGGGACCACTTCTTCTTCTTCTTCTGACAACTCTGCAATTTTTGCAATGAAATTCATGTCAAGACATTCAAAATTCGACTGTGCCATCAGTTTTTCTAATCCCTTTCCTTTCACCAACTTGGTAAGCTTAATTTCCATGTCATAATCCAGCAAAGTAGTGATCCATTTCCCTCTTTTTCCATTAGGATCAGCTTGTGTCAAAATATCTTTAACCATAGTGTTAGGCACAAATGCAATAATATGAGAATGCAGAATGTAAATTCTAAAATATTTAAGAGCTTTAAATAAAGAATTTGCATGTTTCTCCAAGATATTATACTTCAATTCAGATTTGGAAAGAGTCCTACTAAAAAATTAAATAGTCTGCTCACCACCTTGCTGCCCTTTTTGCAATAAAACTCCAGCAATAGTATTTTCATAAGAAAAATTAAAAACCAGAAATTCACTTGAAAAGTCAGGACTTATAAGCATCGGGGCTTCAGTGAGGGCTTTCTCTATCTTTTCAAATGATTGCTTAGCTTCAACAGTCCACTTAATGTCATATACCTTCTTTAACATCTTGGTAATCTCCTTGACAATCTCAACAAAGTTTGGGATAAACCTTCTGACAATATTTACCTTTCCAAGAAAAGGCTGAATCTCCTTCCTATTCATTGGCAGGTCTATATTCTGAATTGCATTGACTATATTAGGATGAATATTTATCCCATCTTTAGATATAATGTGTCCTAGCATTTTTCCATAATTTATAGCAAAAATACTTTTAGTGGGATTAAGAGAGATACCGAATTTTCTGCATTTCTGCAGAATTTTCTCCAAATGTTTTAAGTGATCTTCCTCCTTTATTGAAAACACAGTTATGTCATCCAAATAGAACACAACTGATTTGTCTCTCTCCTCATCAAAATCAATATCCATTTCCCTTTGAAAGGTCTCCCATGCATTCATCAAACCAAAAGGCATATTGGCGTACATGAATGTTCCCTATGGCATGGTAAAGGAAGTTTTCTCCTGATCTTATGGATGTACCAGTATCTGATTGTAACCTGAAAAACCATCAAGCATGTACATTATTTGAGAGCCAACAATATTCTGCAAAATCTGGTCCATCTTGGGAAAATGGTAGTTTTCCTTCAAAGATGCCTTATTCAGATTTCTAAAGTCAATAAAAATTATGATCTCACCACTTCTTTCTGACAGGTACTAGATTAGCAAGCCATTTTTAAAACTTTATACGGACAATGATCTTTGCATCAAAAATTTTACTTATCTCTTTCTCAATCAAATTCATGAGCAAAGGATTAATTCTTCTCAACTTCTACTTGAAAGGTTTTTCATTCTCTTTCATGGGAATAGTATGTTGTATAATGCTAGGATCATACCTTTTCATATCAGCATAGCTCCATGAAAAAAAATCAATATATTTCTTCATCATATCCACATACTTTGTCTCATCTCCATAGAAAGAAACTTAGAAAGTTTGACCATTTTAGGCGCTACTGTTGTACCAAGATTGCAAGTCTCCACCTCCTCAGCATCAACCTGCATTCTATGAGACTTGAAAACATCATTTTTATCAAATAGTTTCTCAAGGGGAATAAGGATTTTTGAGATACAACTCTTTTTCAACTGTAAAACTTCAGGATTGGCCTTAGTTTCAACAAACTTATTTTGTTGATCCACTTGGATGTTCTCAAACTCCTCCTTCAATTCAAGGAAATTTCGGACTTACTGATAATTCCCAAACACTTGACAATGAATGATTTTTCTAGGGATCACTGGCCTATGTCTGACCTCAACCTCATATTTTTCACTAGAATGAGTAGGGATGACAAATAAACTTGCAGAGACATCTAGAAAATCATCCATTGAATTTTGGTCACTAGTTTTCACATTGAAAGCATATTCTTGAAAATTCTCAAACATTTCCATGATCAAATTTTTGTATTCCCTCATTCTTACATCTTTGGTTTGATATGACCCTTCAACCTGCTTAATCACTAACTCTGAATCACCACACATTGATATATTTTTGGCAACTAGTTTTTTCAAAATTTCTAGACCCAAAAACAATGATTCATACTCTGCCATATTGTTTTTGCAATAAAAGTTAAGTTTAAAGGAGAAAAACTTACTTTTAGCATTAGGAGTAGTGATCCATATCCCTACTCTAGCCCCCTCTCTTCCAGCAGAGCCCTCAAAGTGTAAAAGCCACCAGACTTCTCCTTTTTCATCAACACATCCCTGCTTTTCTACTTGTTGATTTTATGTTTTCTCTTCAATTTCTGACTCATAAGTGAGTTCATTGAATAAAATTGAGGATCTCAATTTAGTTTCAACTGCATAAACAGAAAAATTTTGAGGCATGTCCTTACTACTCACCATGTAGGCCATCCTACTTTCCCTATACAACCTCATTTTATCACCAAACACCGGAATGGCGGCATATGTCATATCCATCTGCATAGTCTCTTTAATTTTGGCTGCCCAAGCTCTGGATAAAATCATACCAAAATTTGGATGAATTTCAGCTACTACTATGTCCATCACCATTTTTTTAGCAGGTACTTGTGTTAGGCCAACAACAACATCTTTAATAATACCTATGCATTGGACTTCTCTTGGAGTCAAAAGAAAACATTTATTTGTAAGTTCTAGTGATCTTTAAACCCATCCTCTCCATAATAACTTTAGGCATAAGGTTGTGGGAAGCACCTGAGTCCAACATGGCATTATGCAAAGTCATATCATGAATATTTAGACTTACATAAAAAGGAGGAACCTATTCATTTTGTTCATCTTCTACCCTTGGTCCTAGGAAAATGGTGGGATGATCTTCTTGCAAATTTAGGATGTCTGAAGGTCCTGGCTAAGAATTCATCTTGAAAAATTTTCTTCTATATTCAGTGACCTTGACAATTTCTCCGAAGGGAACTAGAATTTTGATTTTGGAGATCTCATTTTCTAAAATGAAGTAGATGATGATTTTTCAACTTCTTTGACAGGAGGTGGAGGTGGTGCATAATTCTTTGGATCAGCTGGTTTACGAACATATTTCTTTGGTTGATGTTTGTTTGTTGTAATGGGGACATTCCTATTTCTCAAATTGTATTGTTTCTACATTTCAAAGATGGCATGTTGACAACCCTTTAGGTAATCAGATTGTATCTCATTCTTCTCCAAATCGTGACTAGAATCATCATGTTCCTCTTTAGTAATAAACATTCGAGACATGTCTTCATCTAAGCAATGAATAATATCCTCTTGGAACTCATGTTGAGCTTCCTCTTCATCAAGTAAATTATGTTGAAAGGGAGGCCTCACTTGTGTGTCAGGCTGATTTTTGTTTTCTCTTTGTCTTTGCTGATTTTGAGGCCTCCTAAATTGTGGATTAATGATGTGTGTATCTTGTTGTGCATGAGGAAAAGGAGTGGATCCAGGAAAAATTTTATCCATGAGTTTTTCCATGGTCTTCATCATGGAATCAAACTTAGCATCTGAGGATGAATAATTTTCCTCTTGTTTCAATTTTTTTTGCCCATATTAGACCTCTTGGAAGCTTCCATGTTTACCTCCACTTTCACTGCATCATTCTGCATTTCTGCTAGAGAATCAGACTCTCTTTCTCTTAGCAAGATGGAAAACTCATAATCGAATGCCTCTACATAGTGTACTTGAGAATCTCCTAGAGGAGGTTTAATATGAGAAGGTATGGAGTTATAGACCTTGTTAAACCTCTTAGAAAAGTCTTGGACAAATTCATCTAAGGATATTTTCAAATAGTTATACTTAGTTAGATCTTGTACTAGATTCACCTTACTCCCCCACTTGGTCAAAAAAACTATCTTCTAGCTGGTCCCAATTCTGCAAACTTGCTGGAGCTAAGGCCTTAAACCATTTTCTTACTTCACTAATGACACTCTGAGCAAATAATCTCATTTTTACATCCTTATGGTCTACCTCCTCTCGTTCAATGAAATCATTAAATTGGTCTACATGTTCCTCAGCTGATATTTCCTCTTCATGAAGGACATCAGGGAGAATGAGTGGAGCATATCTTGCAGTTCCAACAGGAGGAGGAGGAGGAAAAATTCTAGCCATGATGACAGGGACTGTGGTATGTGGAAGGACAATAGATGAGGTTAAATTTTAAATTTTGGAAAACACATTAGGTGATGTTGAACTGTTAGGAGATAGTGTAGATGGTATCTGAAGTCTAGATATGAATGAAATCCATTCAGGAAAAGGTATACCTGAGTTTCCCTTTAACAAAAATTCAAATGGATCCAACTCTTTTAAATTTTCAAAAGACCCCCTCTCTAACAACAAATCTGACGTGACTGTTTTCCATAATTCTTCTATTTCCTCCTTAGATACTAGGGATGATGTGTTAATACCTAGTCTTTGTAGGTCTAGTATTATGTCAGTTAGTTCATTTTCAGTCTTAAACCTAAATAACACTTCTTCAATTTTATCATCAAATTGCCTATCTTCAGGACTTCAAATAATTTCAAAGGACAGAGCTCTTAGGTGTGATGGAATACCTAATTTTGAAGAGCTACTTCCAATGCCTCTGAGGATCCTTTCTAGATTATCCACAATTGTAGGTGGGTTAGGATCTGGATTGCTCCTTCTGTATCTCTTTCTTGAAGCCACCTTTAAGCATGAAGATCTTTAGTGGAGTCACCATGGTATTTTGTGCAGCCTCGAAATGTTTTGAGCTCCTGCTACCTTCAAGAGTTCAGCTTCACAGTTTAAGCACAAACTTCGAGGAATATCCCTTTAGACTCCCGGCAGACGCACCAAAATGTTATCTCTAAATTGGTACTGATGGGCTGCTCCACCAGACAACTTAGAGTAACTCTTTCAAACTAGATTTTGATTGAGGATTAGCCTCTTTAGCCTGAGAGGGATCTCTCAAATTAACTTATGATTTGTTCAATTAGGATTCAATCAGATGGCTAACACTGTGATATGTACTTTAATGTGTTTGATTGTAGGTGAAAAATGTGTAGGGTTCACTACCATTGGGCTTATGGAGTCAGTGTGAGGAAATTCAATGACAATGGTTCTCCTTATGGAAGTTGAGGCTTATAATGTTTCAATGAAAGGAAAATACACACACATAAATATTCAATAGCTTAATGTTCAAAGGAAGTCATAGAATGAAGAACATGAATTCCGAGTAATTCAACATCAAGATATTGGAAACAAAATATTAAGAGACATAAGACATAAGATCATTGAAACACTCAAAGAATCTCAGGTGAAGAAGAAAACACAGTCACTGTATATTACTGATGATAAAAAAATTACAATAGTGGTAGTATCAAATAAATTTCTCCAATCCCTTATCATTCAAATTTCTTTCTATTAATAGGATTTTATTAATTACACTTGAGCTGCCCATCTGGCTATATCATCGAACCATCATCTTTGACACCTATCTTAACCATAAGCTATATTCCTGGAACTGAAACAAACACCTGATAACTTTATAATTACAAGCCTATTCAAACTCTACCTTCCATTTATTACATTTACTTATATGTCAAATTGGATAATTACATCGATGATAACTAAGTGATCGAGTGGCACTAACCATAACATAGACATAAATATACCCACTAGATTTAGGAACTGATCACCCTTCTTTTAAGGAGAAGATAACCATGACATTTGATCATTGTCTTTATGCTGAGCTAGAAAGGTGACATATTTATCGAGGATAAAGTCCCTGCTAAAGTGTTCCACTGCTACATTTTAATTCCTCCACATGCCATTGGTTGACCTTCAATACACTTTCAAAACACCAAAATACAAATAAAATCTCCTCATTACAAAAACAAAGTGAAATAGGCAGTTTCGTAATGTAGTTTGGTAGAAAACCCATTTCAGCCATCTAGGTCAACCTTTAGCCTCTCTTTCTAACTGGGATATGTTTGTTAGATAAAATAAGCTAAATACAACTCTTATCCTCCTTTTATTTCTAGCCAAAATGAGATTTTTTGCAAAAAGTAACCTACACGGAATTCGTAGCGAAATCTGGTCTTCAAGCCTGGGATTCGCTATGAAATTGCCTAATTGGCAGAAAAGCATAGAATTTCCCTTTGTCCTCATAATTTCACTTTCAAAATTGGAAATGATGTTTCTTGAATACTGCAAAATTGTCAAAAATATTTAGGCTAACTCTTAAAACTTTGGGAATTCCATCTTTAGTAGTAGAAGGCTGCATCTCCTCAAGCTCATTTATCACTTTGATTTTCAATAATATTTTCTTCAATTCTTCCTAAATCATCTCCATTTGATCCTCTAATTCTTTACCCTGTCCCTTGATTTTCTTCCTTTTAGACTGTAACCACAGGTTTCTCTTTCTGGTGTGTTTCATTACTGTCCTCAAAGGAAGTGTTCTTTTCAGTAACTTTTCGGCATTTGTTAGTGATTGATCATATTGGTTCAACTGATCATTTACTTTTTATTCAAAATATTCCATCATATTTTTGTCTACCTTGGCCTCCTATAGTTCTAATTTGACTTCAATGAACTCTTCTCTGGCCTCTCTTAACTGTTCCTGCAATACCTGCACTTCAATATTTTCCACCATCTTCTCCTTTCCTTTCCTTTGAACAAAAACTTCTTTTGTTTCTGGAGACAAGTCTATGATGTCTTCTGTGATAGGTTTATTGCATTTTTCAACATCTTCTGTCTACTTGTTTTCCATGAAACCCTTTGCAATTTTTAGCCTAGTAAGTGGTTTCTTTGGCTGGAATACGAAACCTGCTTCTTCTCCTACAAAATCTAACTTTTTAACAGCCTTAGATTTTTTTTTCTTCTTCTTTTCACCTTCAATGTCTTCAACTCTGAAAATTGGAGTCTCTTCAATATCTATTTCTTGGAGGATGTCTTCAAGATTTCCCTTTCCAATGGTTTGACTTCTATTTATCCTCCTGCTACCATGCTTACTAATCTTCTGTTTATGTTTGTAGGTGATGGTTGTGGGATATCTGCCTCTCGTATAGGTTATGTTTCAACGTCCATTGGCTCCAAGATAGGATCTGCCTCTTATTCATTTACACCTTCTGTCACAGTTAGAGATGAAGTATTTTTTGGCTTTGAAGTATTCTTAGTTTTCTTAGGTGTCAACGAATCAACTTCATACCCACTGAGGAAAATGAAAAATGCCCAATCTGTATTTAATTTCTTCAATTCTTCTAGCACTAAGAGTTTAATCAAACCATGGTGAAACACTGATGTCTCACTACCTTCAGCCCTAGGTTGAACCTTATCAGACATCTTCCCTAATCTCCTAAATAAAAGGAAAGGAAGATCAAGTGGCTGCTTACCAGTGAAATGTAAAAGGAGCCTGAAATGGTACAGGTGAACCATATGAAACCTCCCCTCACAATTAAAGTACTTCTGAATCACCAAAAACATTTTAGAATAATTTTCCTTCATATTACTCCTTGGAATCCCAGATTCCATGTAAGCTCCAATGTGTTATGGTTTGAAAAATTCCTCACAGCTTTGAATTTTGAATTTAGTGGCTTTGAACCACTCTTCACCCTATCTTCGTATCTCTGTGGCCTAAGAAATGGTATTAGGTGACACTGTGAAATTTAAAACCCCCACTGTCGAGGTTGTTCCTGTAAATTTCACTGTAAAATCCTTTGATATTTGAGCATGAAATCCTTGAAGCTTTTGACAGAATTGCAGCCATTTGACATTTCTGAATGCATCCATGAAAATGGGGTCTTCATTTAATAATTTGAGGTCCATGGCTCATATCTCACACAAGAGCCTTTGTTTTTCACCTTCTTCTTCATAGCCATTCTCCTTGATAACCACGTTGCACGTTGTCTCCCTAACTGTGACACCTGCAGAGAAAAACACTAGACAACAATTTGCTTGTGGTGGGAGTCAGCTCTTCAAAGATGATACTAGACTACTACATGCAAGGTTTCAAACAACAGATGATAGAGAGATGTTTTGAGATGAATTTAAAAATACAATTTGAAATTTGGGAGAATGATGCCAAATGTGGGAATAAAAGGTAATGATGAGGGTAATTACGATCTGGCATGCTTGGGTGATCATGATAAATAATTGGGTGGCCTCCCCTATACCCCTGACCATCATAATTTGTACAACTCATCGTCCTATTTTTTTCTGAAGAAAAACATGATTCCACAGCGAAGACAGTTATAAACCTGGTAGGTTCGCTACGAAATTGTCAGGAGATTCTGTAGTGAAATCTACCATTCTGCAGTTGTATTCACTACTAAATGGTGAAAACACAGACATGTGGCATTTGTTTCATTTGAGACCATGCATGTGAAAACTAAGCAGAATTGGGTGGATTTGACTGAGATGACATGACTAATGGGGGGTTTTAGACTTAGGGTAAGGTTTATTTCATGTAATTTTTCATCAATTTCATGAACCAACCTATTTGAAAAAATAAAACCTAGGTGAGTGAGGTAAGTGAGCCTATCAAAAAAATTGGAAATTTATGTCTGATAACAGGAGCTTTCAATAGATTCAAGTAATATCTCGATCACGTGGCAACAAAAATAGGTTATTTTCCAGCCATAAAAACTTGGGATGTTCCAGATGATTGGGATTGATCTACCATTTTTTTCTTTTTGGGATGGGAATGGTTCTTTCAAGACAGCCAGAGTCCCGAGTGCACCCTTCAAGAGACGGGAAACTTGGGCACGTCGAGGAAAATCCTTGGTGTAATGGTCATCATCACATATAAAACAAGGATATTTAGACTTGCGTTTGGAAGCATTGTCAGGGGTGACTTATTCAAATCCTGTTTAGGGTTATCGGATTTGGATTTTCCTTTCCTTTTTTTCTTACCTTTTGAGGATTTTTTTGCTGCGGTAGATTGGACAACATGTACCTCTGAGTTTTTACCAGGATTCTTTTGGTTATTCAAATATTTTTAGGGTGTAGTGGTAGTGGTGGACTTATACGTTTACAAATCCTTGGGTGCACTACTATCAACATGGGCCACTAACCCAATAATGCCATCAACAAGAGGTGTAGCAAGAGGTTGAGACGATGTCAAATCGGTTAAAGGTCGTAGTGCGTTAGGTAGAATCTCATATAGAGTTCCAGATTTGGAATAAACCAAATCTATATATTGAGCACGGGAAATGACTTCCTCTTCCGACAGGCAACCACCCATGGAAAAATATTTTTCAATTTAAGGAAAAAAATATTTCGTGAACCATTTTGTCGAACACTGATCGAGGATCTCGAATTTGATGAGGCAACATCTACGCCTCCATACGTGGATTTGATCTCAAATATGGGTTTCAGTTGATTGTTACAACGATGTGAGAAGGAGGTTTTCGGTTTCATATCGGACATGTAACTGGAAGTGAGTGAGGAATGGTGGCCAAGGTGTTAAAATTGAATAACACACCTTGAGGGAGTTCAATATACCATTTAGTCACGGAACCTATGAGAGTGCACTGAAAAAGAGGTAGATGAATTGAATCGTAAACTCAAGAATTGGAAGAGCACCATAATTAGTATTTCATGACATGGGCTTGGGAGTCTTCCCCATAATTACCTTCAAAATTTGGGCAATCTCTCGAAATCTTGGTTGGAACTAGTGGCCAATGCAGCATATGTTGGATGCGGTCATTTGTGAGCTTCGACACATCTGATAGCTCCAATGTATCAAAAAATGGCAAGGGAGGATGGTGAGGAGAAAATGTTCATTAGAAGTTACCCATCTGAGGGTTCCAAACTGGTTGATATAGATTCTTCCCCCAATAAGGTGTATTTTGACCTGGATATGCATGCTTCCCCCATGATTGGTAAGGACCTTGTTGCAGTTGGTTTTGAACGTAGGGACCCTGTTGGGCTTGTTGATGAGGCCCCTGCTGGGTGTAAAATTGTGGTCCTTGCTAGACATATAGCCTATTCTAGGGTCCTTGCTGAACATGAGGTCCAGCTTGGGGTCCCGTTTGGGTCGGATTGTACTGATAGATCTGCGAATATTGAGTAACAGGGTGAGACCCTGGTTGGGGTTTTTGGTACTCATCTTGAGGAATTTTCTGGTATTTGACACCAGGCTTATTTTGGTGAGCACAAGGTTGACCCAAAGGGTTATTCGGACCATTTTGGGTGTAAGGAAAGAAATGAGGGTTAATCACAACGGTACCCACTAGATGTTGGGGTTGTTGGATGTATTTTTGTGAGACGTTGGTCATGGAAGATATTGATACTGCATATTCATTTTTTAAACAAATTGATGAGGTATGTTGGGTTGTTGAACATATAGATATTGTACGTTCAGTTTTTGGAGATGGGATTGCTAAACTTGAGAATACTAAACATGAGGTTAATGATAGGAAAGTTCAACTGAATTATTTTGACCACTCAATGGAGCGGTTCTTACAATAGTGTTTGTCAGTTGTGAAAGAAATGTTACACTTAGAGTAGCGTTAGGTTGTCCCGCCCTCGAAATGGGTCTAGAGTTAAGATGCCCCCCACTCGAAATGGGAGGTGCCATTGAGATTTTCCACTCAATGGTGTAACCGTAGTAATCATAGATAATAATAAGGGGGTAGTAGATCCTATTAAAACGGTCATTTGGCCTATAGTCACTGTAGGTAAAACAACAGGTTGATATATGGAAGCCATATTCGAAACGAATGGGCCTGAATATGGGGGAATTCATGTTGACCAAACAAGATCTGGAAATAAATATGTCGCTCCTAAAACGAGGCTCTCAAGGTAGGTGTAACCATGTGGAAGTGAAGATATGACTTGAGTAGAGGGTATTCCCGTCTCATTTCCTGTATCTTGAGGAGTGGCAAAGTAAGGATAGTATTTAGGAGGAAACATGGATAATTTGTCTTCTAGAATGTGAGTTATAGTGGTTTCCTATAAATTTCATTGTGGCACTCACAAATGGAATATCATCAGCATTAGATTCCATTTTAGGAGCAAACAGCTGACATGTAGTAGTGCGAGATGCTACTGGAGAAGCAGCAAGGGGAACATTGGTTTCATCAAAAGGGCTATAATCCTATTGAGGTGAGAACCTATCAGATTGAAGAGTGGATTTGGAGGAAAGACCATAAATTGTGCAGACGGTTCGAGACTTTCCATCTCAGGATCCTCAGATGACGATGAAAGAAAATTGCCATGTGGTGGACGCAATGAAATATGTTGTACACTTATGACAATTCCAATTTCAGCTCCTTGAGCTTCAAGGGATCCAACTGGAAATTGGGGGACCTCAGGAGTAGGGTCTTGAGATACTTCATAAGAGGAAGGTGATGAATATGATGATTCAACCATGATTACCTTTAAGGCAAGATCAAAGAGAGAAAAGGTGAATCAATTTTGAGTAATTTAAAATTTAATTAACCAGGAAAAGATGAGGATGGAGAATTGCACAAGTGAAATGATATCGCAGGCAGTTGATTTTAGAAATTAAAAAAAATATAAATCAAAAAGGGTGAAATAGGCATAAATTATTACCATGTATCTGTGAACTGCAATATACACCTTGGTGATAAATGATAGAAAAATTTACCAAAGACTTAACGTACTACAACCAATATCCCCGAATTTTGTGTTCGGTGTATCACGTCTACAAGACGGCAGACTCGGTTACCTATGGCAGGCTTGCAACCTAGTGGTGTCTCCCCATATATACATGACAGTACGTGGGAGTCCAGTCCATAGTAGTATTGTTTAATGTGTAACCATATGATGAGAGTGTCCCCTTATAATTTTCATACGTGGAGCATAGTCCTATATACTTCCATATGTGGGACGATGTTTCACCTCTGAATGTAACGCATATTCTTAGCAACAACTCCTACGTTTAATGATGTCGGAACACATCTCTAGCCTAGACCTCTAAATGTTTTCGTTAATTTCAAATGCTCCTTAAGGTTAATTGGATAAATTTTAAATTTCATCTTTAGTTAAGTCTCATTTTAAGGCTCAATATCGATGTCCCATGAACCCTATAATGCAGCTAAATGATAAAAGAGATCCTTTCCATTTCGATGAATTATAAACTAATGAGGGAAGAAACACAAACAAGATTGCAAGTAATGCAACAAACCATGATGCCCCTTCAGCTAGTTCAAGGCTACTGACATGCTGCTTTTAAAGATCGAATTAACTTTCACTATTCCCCAAAATGCAAACTTATTGAAAAATGAGATTCATAACAATTTTTTTTTCTTTTATTTTGAAAGCTAAAAATGCAAAGGAAATTAGTGAACTAAAGTAAAATCAACCAAACAAACAAAGAAATGCAAAATAATAGTTTTCACTTTTCTTTCTATCGAATGGAAAAGAAGATCGCTTCAAAAAATGCACTAATGAAAATCACTTTCACTCTTTTTCAAAACGAACAAACCAAATCCAAAATTCAAGATGAAAATAACTTTCAGTTTACTTGTTTTAATTCGGGAGCTAAATAATACACGCCCTTCCAAAATTATGAATCAAAAAATCGCTATCTTATGTTTGACACTTAAATGAAGGTGATCTCTAAGTACGGTGATGACCAACGCAAATGAAAACAGCTTCAAAACAACCCAGAAGTGATGTACGATGGTGTTTGAATATACTGGAATAGAACTCTAAAGTAGAGCCTATGAACTCTTTGATGATAAACACAAGTGACAAGCCAAGGGAAATTTACTAGAAAACCTAGGGAATTTTTAAACTTCACTCTAACCAAAATCAAGTCAAAGAGGAAAACCCAACCATTCAAACAACACAAACAAACCAAATACAATGGAAACAGGTCATTCAAACTCGAAAAAATTTATTAGGGGTCAAGACACACTGGGAAGATCGGGGGAAAAACTAACTTTTTCCTAGCCCTAGATCAACGCGTATGTGATGAACATAACAGTGCTGAAAGGTGAATCAGCACGGGTGCTTTGTATAAATCAGCGCTGTCAACTCTACTGTAAGCATAAAAAACATGTAGAATGCTAAAAATAAGGAGAAAAAAACCACACTAAAACCAGACCTGACACATTGAAGTAAATATCAAATCTTATGCAAACCTATAGAGACCCAAGCAAACTTAGATCTCGATGATCAATCAAATTGATCAGAAATCAACTCGGGAAAGGGAAGGCAAAGAGGATAAATCTCCCTAGTGGATTCGCCAATTATGTTGTGAATATAAATCCCCTCTACAAACATAGGCAATCTCTTTAGCCCTAGAGTGGGTCTAGAAACTTAGGATACTATCTAATGCAAGCTTTCTTAGCTAATATCCAAAACAATATGAAGAAGGGAATATGCCTACCTATTCTTGATGCTATGCTCGAATCCTTTGATGATGGCCTCAATCCATAGTCCCTCAGTCTTGCTACTCGCTACTAGTGGTGTACAATTACCTACAGGAGATCAAGAGACAACAATAAACGTATTCTAATATAAAACATACATTGAATATCGAATATCTAACAGATTAAGGAACACTATACTATTTGTGCAAATGATTAGAAAAATATAGAAAGAAAACACTAAATGTTTTATTAATAAATATGAAAGAGAGAGCTTACAATTGTGGCCTTGATGTTGGAGGCCTCCCTTTGGTGAAGTCTGAGTCCTTCACTGAAGCTCTTAAAGCACTCCTTCTCCTAGATAGCTTAGGCATTATCACAATGCAGAGATGCAAGGAAAATGAATGATTAGACCAACCCAACAATGACCAACCAGTCATGGAAGGATGGGGATACAATTTATAGGAAGGGAGAAGAGGTTTGAAGCCCATGAAAGAAGGAGGAAGGTGCACTTTCCAAGGGATAAACCCCCATTGATAAGATCAAATCTCTAAAATCAGAGAGCTCGACTCTATCAACAATAACTAACAACCAACTTGTCATCATAGAACTTATAGAGGTCGAAGCTTCTCCTCCATTTGAGGAAATGCTTCCAGAAAGGGTTCAACATGTTTTTCCTAGAAAAAAGGGCGCTGAAAATACTAGGCAATAATTTTCAACCTACCATCAGCATGGGCAGGCCACTAAAGAAGAGCAATGACCCTAAAAATTAGGGTTTTAACTAAGTTTATCCGGTGATATTTCAAGGAAGATTTCTTTAAGTCTTTAGAGGATATCTTTATGTATCCTTATGTATTTTTCCCAAGTGGATATAATGTATAGGATATGTCATAGGGAACTTTAGGATTAGGGATGCGAAGTGAGAAGAGTGAAAAATTACTGTGTAACAATCCCAAATGAATGGGATTCTCTTTTTCAATAATCAAGTGAATCCTTTGGCAAGATCGATGTAGTTCAAGATGGACCGATGGAGAAAATTGGCCTTCCCCTGTAAGCTTTATAGATGATGCATAGAAGAGAGAGGAGGAAAAATGGTCATTGCCTCAACTTTAAGAGGATCTATTTGAATGCCTTCTTTAGACACCATGACACCTGAGAGGTGACCGGATTCTATGAAGAAGACACATTTATGAGGATTTAACCAAATATTATAGTGTTGAAATTGAAGAAATATTTCTCTTAGATGTTCGAGGTGATTTCAACATTTCGCAGAAAGGGTCAGAAGGTCATAAAGATATGGTTGAATTATGTGTTTAATATCATGAAAGGCATATGACATAGCTTTTTGGAAAGTAGAATTGGCATTTTTAAAACCAAAAGGGAGTTTCTTGTAGGAAAAGGTTCCCCATGGATAGATAAAAGTGGTTTTATGTTGATCAGGTGGAGTGATGTGTATCTAGTTATAACTAGAAAAACCATCCATAACAGAAAATAACTCACTCCCAACACATTCGTCAATTATTTGATCAATAAAGGGAGTTGGGTAATTATATTTAGGACATGCTCAAATGATATCATGATAGTCAAAACAAACTAAATGGTCCCTTGTTTCTTAGTAACGGGAACAATATTGGATACCTAATCTGTCAATGGTATGGGAGAGATAAAACTAGCCTTGAGAATTTTTTCGACTTCCCCCTTTATGTTAGCAGCCTTTCTTGGGTGCACATGATGAATTAGTTGATGAATGGGCTTTGATTCTGTATATGTATAGATTTTGTGCACTAAAATACTAGGGTCTATGCTAGGAATTTCTTCGTAAAACCATGTGAAGACATCAAAAAATTCCTTAAAAATCTTGATGTAAATCTTGACCTCATCCGGAGAACAAGAGGCACAGATATGAAAATTCTCGACAATCCCTGGTTTGAAAAAGTTGTCGATGGGAATGGCACTAGAAATATTCCACATGTTTCCTTCAGACATCACTTCCTGAATCAATACGGGAATCTGAAACAAGAAAATCAATTCAAACGAAACACATGATCAAGACAGGTGGAGATCTCACCGAGGCTTGGGAGAAATCAGGAACGATGATGACCATTGTCCCACGGAGTTTCTTTGAGAGACATAACCTCCACAATGCTCTCGTTAATGGGGAATGTCTCTTTCTATGGATCATCAGAATCCCAAGAACCAAACCAGGGAGACTGTGCATGAGTGTCGAGAGATGAAACCAATTTTTCGTTGGTTTTGGAAACAATCTCAGAAGCCAGAAGAATTCTCTAGTACATTTGTTCTACAGCAATGAGAGGCATAATGTCACCAAATATTTCAAGCTATTTGGGACTAGGAACAATCCATGGATTATGACCAGATGATATCATGTTGATAGTGGTGACATTAGGAGGTGGGAGTGGAAAAATTCCCATAAGGGACGAGTCCTTTAAAAGGCATGACCCAAATTTCTCATAGGGGGTAGAGGTATTCCCAACATATGGAATGTTTCCTATTGAAGAATCAGAGGAGAAGAAAGCAAGCTGATCGATGGTCACAATATTCCCTTGATGAGGAAAGTGGAGAACACGGAAGAGAGTGGAGACCATGCAAACTATTGCATGGGTCGAATTGCATCCAAGTAGGAGGTTATAATTCAGGTTGGCATCTACTACCTCCACTTATAGGTTAATTTTCTTTCCCTCCAAGAGGATGGGAAACACTTTGAGAATATCGTACAGTCGACAACCTATATTGTCGAAAGCTTCCAAAGTGTTTGCAGACTGACTCAATAGAGGAGAGCCAATGGCTTTCCAACAAGCGATAGCCATTATTCAAGTTGAAGCGCCTTCATTAACAATAGTCCTATGAATGGTTTTCCCCATCATGGTGACTTGAATCAAAAAATATACCTAATATGGGAGGCGAGGAACAAAGTTGTCAAGATCAATAACTCCTATGGTTGATAATAGTGCCTTCCGTTGTGATGGACATGACTGAAGGAATTCCAATGTCGGCATCACCAAAGGCACCTAAGCTAAATCCTCTACAATGTTATAGTGTTGAGCAGCTCGTGCGTTCATATTGTAAGATGATTTTCGAAGAACGCCTTTTGTAGGTGGTCATATTATGGAGTCACTACTAGGTCTCTCAATTTGGAGAGGACCAGAAATATGAGGTACAGAAGAGGAAGGATTATCTGTGGCATCCTTTTCCATAGAAGCTTTTGATGGATTCTGGTAATATTTTGATCATGTGGCAACAAAATAGGTTCTATACCAACCATAAAAACTTGGAATATTCCATATGATTAGGGTTGACCTACCATTTGTGTCTGTTGGGATGG
Organism: Pinus albicaulis; assembly: GCA_034641835.2. Taxonomy (NCBI): domain Eukaryota; kingdom Viridiplantae; phylum Streptophyta; class Pinopsida; order Pinales; family Pinaceae; genus Pinus; species Pinus albicaulis. The sequence continues at coordinate 446,838,177 of CM076577.1, forward strand.
AAACTGTTATTTCAAGACATCCAGAGTCCCGGGTGCGCCCTTCAAGAGACGGGAAACTTCAGAACACTGAGGACAATCCTTAGTGTAATGGTTGTCATCACATATCAAAAAATGATATTTAGGCTTGCGTTTGGAAGCATCGTCAGCAGATGACTTATTCGAATCTTGTTTAGGGTTATCATATTTGGACTTGCCTTTTCCCTTTTTCTTACCTTTTAAGGTTTTTCTGCTACGATAGATTGGAAAGTATTTACCTTGGAGGTTTTACCAGGATTCTTCTGGTTATTCGAAGTTTTGGAGGGTGCACTGGTAGTAGTGGACTTAGAATTTGAAGAAGCCTTGGGTGCACCACTATCAGCATGGGCCACTGAACCAATAACGCCATCAACAGGAGGCATAGTAGGAGGTTGAGATGATGTCGGATCGGTTGAAGGTCTTGGTGTATCAGGTAGGATCTCATATAGAGTTCCAGATTTGGAATAAACCAAATCTATATATTGAGCGCAAACAATGACTTCCTCTTCTTTCACGCAATCACCCATGGTGAGATCTTTTGAAATTTGTGGAACAAAATATTTTGTGGAACAAAATATTTTGTGAACCATTCAGTCAACAACTGATCAGGGATCTCGAATTTGATGAGGCGACATCTGCGCATCCGTTCATGGATGTGATCCGAAATATGGGTTGAATTTGACTATTGCAATGATGTGAGAAGGTGGTGTTGGTCTCATACCAAACGGGTAATTGGAAATGACTGAGGAATTCCATGGCCAAGGTGTTAAAATCGAAGAAGACACCTTTATGGAGTTCAATATATCATTTAGTTGCGGCACTTGTGAGAGCACACTCGAAAACATGTAGACGAATTGAATCTTCAACCCAAGAATTGGAAGAGCACCATAAGGGGTAAGTCATGACATGGGCTTGGGGGTCTTCCCCAAATTTACCTTCAAATTTTGGGCAGTCTCCCGAAATATTTGTTGGAACTGGAGGCCAATGCAACATATGTTGGATGGGGTCATTTTTAATCTTAGACACATCTGACAGTTCCAACGTAGACAAAAATGGCAAGGGAGGATGGTGAGGAGAAAACGGTATTTCGAAGTTACCCATTTGAGGGTTCCAACCTGGTTGATATAGATTTTTCCCCAAATAGAGTGGATTTTGACCTGGATACACATATTTCCCCCATTGTTGGTAAGGACCTTGTTGCATTTGTCATTAAATGTAGAGAAATGAGGCCACTTTTGGGTGTGAAATTGTGGTCTTTGATGGAAATATGGTCCAATCTGAGGTCCTTGTTGAACATGAGGTCTAGCTTGGGCTCCTAGTTGAGATGGCTGGTACTGAGGGATCTGTTGATATTGAGAACCAGGTTGAGGCCCCAGCTGGAGTTGTTAGTACTGACCCTGAAAAACTTGTTGGTATTGGACACCAAGGTGATTGGGTGAAAACCAGGTTGACCTGAAGGGATATTCGAACCATTTTGGGTGTAAGGACGAAACTGAGGGTTAGTCACAAAAGTAACCACTGAATGATGGGGTTGTTGGATGTATTGTAGTGAGACGTTTGGTCAAGGAACATAATGATATTGCATATTCAGTTGTTGAACATATTGATGAGGTATGTTGGGTTGCAGAACATACAGATATTGTACGTTAAATTGTTGGATATGGGGTTGTTGAACGTGAGAATATTGAACGTGGGGATGCTGACAAAAAAATGCAACTGAAGTACGTTGACCACTCAATGGAGAAATTCCTACAACAGTATTTATCAGCTATGAAACAAATGTTCCACCTAGAGTAGCATTAGGTTGTCCCGCCCTTGAAATGGGTCAAGAGTTCAGATGTCCCCCACTCGAAAGGGGTGGTGTGTAAAGAGGATTGGACTGCCCTACACTAATAGACAAAACCATATATTTTCCACTCAATGGTGGAACCACAGTAATTGTAGATAGCGATAGGGGAGTAGCAGATCCTATTGAAATGGTCATTTTACCTATAGTCACTATAGGTCAAACAACAGGTTTAGATACGACAACTATATTCGAAACGAATGGGCTGGAATATGGGGAAATTCCCATTGACCAAAAAAGATCTTTACATAAAGATGTAGCTCCAGAAGCTCCTAAAACAAGGCTTTCAAGAGAGGTATACACATGCAGAAGTGAAGATACGACTTGACTAGAGGGTATTCCCCTCCCACTTCATGTTTCTTGAGAAGTGGTGATGTAGGGATAGCCTTTTTATCGAAACATGGATGAGATGTCTTCTATAATGTGAGTTGTAGTGGTTTCCTGTAAATTTCTCTGAGGGGCACTCACAAATGGAATATCATCAGCGTTAGATGGAATTTCAGGAGGAAACAACTAACAGGCAGTAGTGTGAGATGCTACTGGAGAAGCAACAAAGGGAATGACAGGTTCGTCAAAAGGACTATAATCCTATTGAGGTGAGACCACTATCAGATTGAAGAGCGTATTTGGAGGAAATACTATAAACTATGCAAACGATTCGAGAATTTTTGGCATAGGATCCTCATATGACGATGAAATAAAATCGTTAGGTGGTGGACATGACAAAATAGGTTGTACAATGACCTTTAAGGAAATATCAAAGAGAGAAAAGGTGAATCAATTTTGAGTAATTTAAAATTTGCAATTAACCAGGAAAAGATGAGTCCAAAGAACTTCACAGGTAAGATATTAATGTGGGAAATTTATTTTACAAATTAAACAAAAAATAAATCAAAAAGGGTGAACTATGCATAAATGATTACCAGGTATCCGTGAACTGCAATATACACCTTGGTGATAAATGATAGAAAAACATTACGAAGGACTTAATGTTCTACTTCCGATCTCCCCGAATGTTGTTTTTGGTGTATCACATCTACAAGGTGGTTGTCTCGGTTACCTATGGCGGGCTTGCAACCTAGTGGTGTCTCCCCATATATACTCAAGGGTACATGGGAGTCTAGTTCATAGTAGTGTTGTTTAATGTTTTACCGTATGATGAGAGTGTCCCCTTATACTTTTCATACGTGGAGCATAGTCCTATATACTTCCATATGTGGGATGGGGTTTCACCTATGGAATGTAACATAGATTGTTAGTCTCAACTCCTATGTTTAATGAAACCAACACACGTCTCTAGCCTAGACCTCTAAATTTTTTTCGTTAATTTCAAATGCTCCTTAAGGTTAATTGGATAAATTTTAAATTTGATCTTCAATTAAGTCTTAGTTTAAGGCCCAATATCAATGTCACCTAAACCCTATAATGCAGATAAATGCCAAAAGAGATTCTTTCCATTTCTATGAATTCTAAACTAATGAGGGAATAAACACAAACAAGAGTACAAGTAATGAAACAAACAATGATGCCTCCCCAACTAGTTCAAAGCTACTGAAATGCTTCTTTTAAGATCAAATTCACTTTAACTATTCCCCAAAATGAAAACTTATTGAAAAATTAAATTGCTTCTCTTTTCACTAAAATGTATAACATTTTTTTATTTTTCTTTTACTTTGAAATCACAAAATGTAAACGCAATCAGTGAACTAAAGTAAAATCAACCAAACGAACAAATAAATGCAAAAGAATCCTTTTTACTTTTCTTTCTATCGAATGGAAAACAAGATCGCTTGAAAAAATGCATGAATGAAAATCACTTTCACTCTTTTTCAAAATGATGAAAAAACAAAGCAAATCCAATTTTCAAGATGAAAATCACTTTCAATTAACTCTTTTTAACTCGAGCACTAAATAAGACACGCCCTTCCAAACTTGTGAATCAAACAATTTTTATCTTATGTTTGACACTTAATTGAAGATGATCTCTAAGTGCGATGATGACCAACACAAATGAAAACAACTTCAAGACAAACCAGAAGCAATGTGAAATAGTCTTTGAACTGACCGGAATAGAACTCATAGGTAGAGCCTATGAACTCTCTGACGATAAGCACAAGTGAAAATAGAAGAGAAATTTACTAGAAAACCTAGGGAATGTTTTAACTTCACTCATAAGAAAGTCAAAGAGACAAAACCAACCATTCAAACAACACAAAAAGAACATATACAATCGCAAGAGGTCATTCAAACTCGACAGAATTTCTCAGGGGTCAAGACAAACTGGGAAGATAGGGGAAACCATAAAATTTTCCTAGCCCTGGGATCAACGCATCTGTGGTGAAAAAAATAGTGTTGAAAGGTGAATCAATACGACTTCTTTTTATAAAACAACATTATCAGCACTACTATAAAGGCATAAAATGCACTGAGCACTAAAAACAAGGAAAAATAAAAATTAATTTCACACTAAAACTAGACATGACACACTGAAATCACTATCAAAGCCTATGCAGACCTATAGAGACCCAAGGAGACTTAGATCTCGATGATTGGTCAAAATGATCATAAATCAACCCGGGAAAAGGAAGGAAAATAGGCTAAAGGTCCCCAATGCAGTCGCAAATTCTGTTGTGAATATAATTCCCTCTGCAGACAGAGGCGATCTCTCTAGCCCTAGAATGGGTCTAGCAACTTAAGAGACTATCTAATGAAATATTTATTAGCTAATTTCCAAAACAATATGAGAAAGGGAATATGACTACCTCTTCCTGATGTTTTGCTCAAATCCTTTGATGATGGCCTTGATCCATAGTCCCTCGGGCTCACTCCTCGCTACTAGTGGTGTACGATTACCTGCAGTAGATCAAGATACAACATAAAGCGTAATCCAATACAAAACATACATTGAATATTAGCTATCTAACAAATCAAGGAAAATTAGACTATTTGTGGAAATGATTAGAAAAATATAGAAAGAAAAGAAACTATCAATTATTCATGAATCTATTAAAAACTTAGTATGTTACTAATATGTTGATAGTTATGTAAATGTGTCTGGAAAATCCAAAGGAGAGACTCTAAACAAATTTTTCTAACTACTAGACAGTTAAGTAGTTCTGATTCTTGGTTTCCTCTCCTGAGAGATAAATGGATCTCAATGGAGATCAGGAAGTGGGTTCTTACTTTTTTCCAATTTTTCTTAAAGATAAGGGAGAGAGAAAATCTAATCAAAAAACTACATCGGTGTGTTGTCGGTGGAGAGATTTTCTTGAGCTTGGTTAGACCCAGTGGAACACTCCATAAAGAATAACTTCATAATGGACCGAGAAAGGGTCTTGAGGTCTTCAATTTTACCTAGATTGGGAACTAATTTGGTAGTTGGAAGCCTAGGGGGAGACTCGGACGTGATTTTGGATCTCGTTGGAAGGGTGGAAGGGTGCTCTTTTGGTTGATATTTTGGACTGTTTAACCAGTAGATAAGTATTTTCTTTATGTTGAATGACAAATAATTTATGTGTTTGTACAATGGTTTGTTTATGTTTTGTATTACCCTTAGTGGTTCTTAAAATTTCTTGGTGGAATATAACACAGATATAGAACACTTATTTCTATTAAAGAAACACAAAATTTGATAATTTTAAATTACATATTTACAAAAAACTTAGCTATACATTCTGAAGAGAGGCTAAACAGATCGAGTATAGGGTCAAGTGAAAATTTTGTTGTCGGTACCGGTTGGTCTGGCCTCCAGTAAAAATCTGAAGGTCAGACGGTTTGATACTGTACATAAATAAAACCCAATTTACCATGTTCTAAATCAATTCAATCTTTTAAGAAAAAGAATCTAGGATTCTCGACTAATATAGCCTTAGATAAGACAAGGTTATTAACCACAGAGGAACCCTGATGGGTTAATCAAGAAAATCAGAAGTAACTAAGAATAAATGAAACATTGTGCTGGAATGTAAAGATAACTATTGAATAATGAAAACTGCACTGAAATGTGAAGAAATGAGTAACCTTGTTCTAGAACAGGAAATAATAATCAAACATGTAGAGGTAATCCACCGTATCTAAATACAGGAAACAATACCCATAACACAGAAGTATGTAAACTATGTTTTCAGTATAGCAGCAAGACCGTCACATACCAAAGAGAGAGTTATCATATCATTGAACAGAATAACTTTAATGCAAATGAATACTATAATTTTGGAACATCCTTCTGCATAAATAAATTATATTTAAACTATAATCAAACACACAAGCCTAAGGCTAATATTTTCTTTTACAGAACAGGAAAAAATTTTCTTGCATACCCAGAACTTGAATATATAAATAATATCTATTACAGAACGAAAATGACAAGGTTGGTATTCATTATCAATATTGTCCCAAAAATAAAATCCTATACATAATTGGTACCACCAAATGATGACCTGATTCAAGTAGTTAGATGTGTCAGACCTAATCGGTCTCAAATTTTCCCGTGAGCTTAAAAAGCATAAAGATTCGATATACCGTTGTGTGGAATCCCACGAAATCTGAAGGGTAACAAACCCTTAAAATTTCAGGAATAAAGTTAGTATTGAAACCCTAATACAGAAGGGTGCACTAGAGCTATAAAGGAGAATGATAAGTTGTAATGTAGAACCCCAACAAGTTTCTAAAGTACCTGGTTAAAGGTGCCAACAATTAAAACCTTTTTCCTTGATAAGAGCCTTTTCTAATTGATGAAATCACCAGGGAGTTGTGAATCCATACCTGCATATGAGCTATAGCTAGTGGAATCTCATCAGTTACATATACATCAAGCAGAAAGACCTCGACAAGTTTAAAAAAAATAACTTAAGGGCATTGTAGTTTTCTTACCTATGGAAAAGAGATATGGTAACAGACCTAACCCAAACCTGTAAATGAGAAAAACTTCTCTCTCAGTTTCATTCATAAGCTAGGGTAAATAGAAAAGAGTTAGTCCTCCATGGCTACAATTGATCACCTATACAAAATGATGTTTAATCTTGTAGCTAACCAGCAGTCATTCACAGGAACCTGACATGAGAGAAAGAACAAATTTAGAGACAAGTAAATGAGAAAAAGAAATGAAATTCCCCAACTTCTAGCAATAATAATTTTGGAGAGCCTTACCTGGGCTTGGAAATGGAGTATGTGACAATGAATGCAATAATTGTATGTTCATAAGGGTGTTCGAACTGAAATTTTTGCAGAGCAACACTACCTACTAGAGTGGTGGCGAAATGAAACTATGTCAGTGGTTTGGGAGGGGGTAATACCCTAACTTCTTCTCGTGCAATCAGAGTCGTCGGATCTCTTGGGAAATCGACGATGTAGAAGGCCTCAAGTGTGCAATTCTCTTGAAGCCTGGAGATGATCGAGAAGCTTTGAATGCAATACGACTTATATCATAATGTATTTCCCACTTAACCTATGTCACCATTTAAAACTAGAGGTTGAACATAATAATGATGATAAACCTTAGGTTAAAACAATTTGTTGTATCCTTGTGATCAAGTGAAGGTGCAAGACTTTCATGATGACCTATATGAAATGTGATGAGGGTAGATTAAATATTATGGTAGAATCTGTCCAAGTGAATATTCTATAAGCTTCCAAACTTAGCTATAATATTATACAATTAAATTAAAAAGTAATATTTTGATGTGGTGAACATTGTTTCATTCATGCGTTTTTTTGTTTTATTTTAATTTTATTTTTTTACTTCGATATTGAGGGGTATTACAGAAGCATTTTATGATGATAAATAAAATATTTCAATATGTAGATTAACTAATATTAAAATGTATTTAAAATTATATTAATAATAAAAATACATTTTTATATTTACAATGTCGTGAATAAATAAAATATTTCAATGTCCAATATGTATATATTATATAAGGTTAAAAAAAATGTATATATTATATAAAACAGTTGACAACATTAAAATTTTTTGGTTAAAACATTCAATGTAATTTTACTATTTGTTGAAATTTCAAGTTTGAGTATTGTAGTCTACACAATCAAAATGTCCAAAGGGATTTCAACTATTGTTTTCTTCTTCTTTTTTCAGAAGAAAAAACTAACTTGATTTTTATTCTATAAACAAAAACCATTTAGCTTTAGCTTCGGCCATATAGAGATAAATGTTTCTATCATTCATAACTTTCATATCCCACATTTAGGTGATCTTAATATTGTTCATTTTAGGGAAAATTTTAGGGGCTGATATTTGCAGGTGGGCTAATTTTCTATGTTTTCTCGAGAAAAAATATTCGCCAATTTCCATTTTTCCAAAAAATTATTCGCCCAAATTTTATATCATAAAATTATTTTACCTTAAAAATCGCCTAAATTTTATAGGGACTATATAAAATCATTATAAATTTGAATATTTTTACAAACATATCACTAAGAATTTTATAGTTTGCATGTTAGAGACTAGTAAGATTCACCAAGGTTTCTAAGCTTTAATATAAATTTCCATCCTTAAAATTTTCCACGGTTCATTTACTCTGCAAATTCACATGTACAAAAAAAAAATTACAAAAATGGCATACATCTAAGTTATGCAGTCTGAAATAAACAAAAAATAAGAGGATTTCGCCTAGCATATATATATATATATATATATATATATATATATATATATATATATATATATATATATATATATGCATTTGCGTGACTATGGAATTGTAGCACTTCCTTTTGAATCACTTAAGCCAATATTTTTAAGGGAGTTGGTTGTCCTATTTGAGCCCTTGAAGATATTCATTATGTTGAAACTCAGGAATGCATGTACTAGTGCATTGATATGTTCTCTCTATCCTCAAATTTTTTGAGGATCAAATGCTGATTTACCAGATATACCAATGATTATTGTTTTTGAATCTCCATAGACATGGATACTCTGGACCGCCTTTTCCCTGGACAACCAAAGTAGTCCCCATAGTACCACTGTTTCTTCCCTGAAGTTCATACCCATCCCACTATTCCAATGTAGCTTATAGCATGAATTTTCATTTATGTGCAACCATCCTCCACATCCACAATGTCCCTATTGTGCATCTCTGTCAAAAAAACTTGTCTGAAAGTAAAAATGTGGAGGCAAGAATCGAGAAGACAAATCTTTGGTTCTTGGTATCCGTGGTTCCATACAATCCAACCATGATAGAATTTTTGCACATATCTTGTAAACATTAATTGGAACCCTTCGAGATATGAAGTGATTTCAAGCCTTCCAAATTTCCCAAAAAACAAATAACGGAATGTAATTATGTATCCTCACACCTTTGAAACCCCACCTTAAACATTGTTCAATGGAAATGAAATATCTAGAAGAGAGCTTACAGTATGATAGAATATGGGTACATATTTGTAGTGAAATGTTGCAATGGAGGAAGAGGTGTGAAACATATTTGTTTCCCACGCCACACATAGAGCACCATCCAGGACTCTGAAAACCATGCTTGCACAAATTGTCCCAAGTTAATATTCTATTTCTCCACACCAACCATATAACTAGGATAATTTTTAGTGGGGAATTTGATCTCCAAAAAACGAAGAACTATAGAATCTATCCATTTTATTTTTCTAGATGCATGATGTACATGTAGTTATCCACAACCATCATTGTACCTTTTTTGATAATTCCTCCCAACGAAAGAGTGCTCCTCTAGGACTCCCGCATAGTCCAACCATTTTTAAGTCGTTGATATATAGATTCCATTCCTTTGCTTCCTGCCTCAACAACCCAATATTCTCAGCCTCCTTTCATGTCAGATGTGCTCCATTCCACCTTCTAATTGCTTAATCTAGGAAGAAAATGCCTCTCTGGTGAAATTTCTCCATAGTGCCATCTATGAGCTATGTGTTATCTGACAATCCAAAAATTTAGTCTATTCCGATGATGAACATGTTTCCCTTACCAAATGACCATTCAATTCCCAGCAAGAAAAAACAATTTATCTTCTAGATACTCAACCATATGAAATATCCCTTCCTTATGCCAATCTCCCCCACCCTAATATTAACTGTGATAGCCCTTCTCTTATGGTATTTTTCTGCAATAATCTCCTTCAAAATTCCTTCACGAAATAGTTCCTATAAAAGGGACTTCATTAAGAATGACCAACCAGATACCTTTGTATTTAGAATACCCCATCCACCAAGTACTCTTGGGCTAGAAATAGAGCCCCACTTAACTAGATAAATTTTATGATTCCCATCAGACTCAGACCATAGGAGGTGAGTTAAAACTGAGTGGATCTCAGAAATAATGTGTGCGGGGAGGAAAAGTATATGCATCCAATATATTTCCAACTATTTAAGGACATATTAAATCAAGGTGAACCTCCTACCTAGGGAGAGCCAACAGTGAGTCCAACATTTGAGCTTTTTTTGAAATTTAGTGAGTAGCTATGTCTAGTCTCCCAAACAGTAGTTGTTAGGCTTCAACCTACATCCCAAATAGGTAAAGACTTCCTGAAGGGGCTTGGTGGTGACCCCAAATGTCTTAGAAATGTGGTTTATATTTGAAGTTTTCCCATATAAGAACATAATAATATACTTCTTTCCATTTTTAATAAGTCCAAAAGCTTCATTGAAACGGTGAAAGATGTGGTGTAAAGCCTCCCGTTGTACCCTGGAAATCATTCCAAATGTTAGAATATAATCCAAAAATAAAATGTGAGTGATAATAAACTCTTGTGTGATTTTCAGTCCCCTAAATGTCGCCATGACCTTGCCCAAATTAATCTTCTAACTGATACCATCCATAACTAGGATGAATAGGAGGGGTGATCAGGAACATCCCTGTTGTAAGCCTCTATACACACGAAAAATTCAGTGGCATATCCATTTGTGAGTACCAAGAGCCATGCCTTTGTCACACATTTCATAATCCACTCCACGTTGTGTATTGCAAGGCCAATCTTCAGGAGGATTATCCGGAGTAAGGAACAACCCACACAATCATATGCCTTTTGTAGGTCGACCTTCATAACCACAACTTCCATATTTTTTGTCTGAATGGTATGGATACATTCCTAGGAAATGGTGATGGAATCATGTATGGACCTATTATGGAGAAATCTGAACTAATCCTTGGAAATGTGGAGTGAGAGTGTTCCCTTGATCCTCTCCATAATGACTTTCGAGATGAGATTATATATTATATTACACAAAGAAATTGGTCAAAAGCCAGAGGAGGAAGGTGTAGTAACCTTTGGAATTAGTGCAATGAATGTTGAATTTATAGAGCCAAAAATGTATCTCATGTTTTGGGACTCTTCTACCAACTGCAACAACTCCTGTCCCATGAGCTCAAAGAAATGTAAAAAGATATAAATTGTCTAGCCATCTGGACCAGGGAATTTGTCCCTAGAAAATTATTTTAATACAGAAAGTATTTCCTCTTTAGCAAATGGTCTATATAGAGCCTCACTTGATTCATTTTCAAACATTTTAGGATATTCCTCCACTCACTAAATAATATCTTCAATGTGCACCTCATCCCTGGCTCTCGAAATAATAAACCGCTTCTTTCTAGATCTCAACATATGTGTAAACAAAATTTCCATCAACCCCCTTGATGCTCCAAATAGCGTTCCTATTCTTCCGATTGATACCATCCATAACCAGGATGAATAGGAGGGGTGACAAGTAACATCCTTGTCGTAGGCCTTTACGCGCATGAAAAAATTCAGTGTCATATCCATTTATGACTATCAAGAGCCATGATTTTGTCACACATTCCATAATCCACTCCATGTTGTGTATTGCAAGGCTAATCTTCAGGAGGATAGTCCAGAGGTAGGACCAATCCACACAATCATATGCTTGCTACAGGTCAACCTTCACAACCAGTGCTTCCATATTTTTTGTATAAATGGTAAGGATAAACTCGTGAAAAATGGTGATGACATCATGTATTGACCTGTTATGGAGAAATCCAAACTTGTCGCTGGAAATTTGGAGCGAGAGTGTTCCCTTAATCCTCTCCGCGATGAATTTTGAGATGAGCTTATAGATTATATTGCACAAAGAAATTGATCAGAAGTATGAGAAGGAGGAAGGCGTAGTAACCTTCGAAATTAGTTCAATGAATGATGACTTTATAGAGCTAAAAATGTATCTCATGTTCCAGGACTCTTCTACTAACTCCAAAAATGCTTTTCCCATGAGCTCAAATAAATGTAAAAAAAATCTCAACTGTCCAGTCGTATGGACCGTGCATATTGAAGATTGCAACAAGAAACAGTAAAAGTGGCATCCAGAAACATCATTCCTTGATCCTAGTGAAAAATAATCACCTAAACTAGGTGGGGCACACATAGGCTATTTTTAGGTGTATGTCTATTTTTAGAATGGTAAGCTATTCTAAATTTAGCAGGAGGCTGATTCTAGATGGTTGAGAAAATTCTATCTTTAGATGAGTTTCTATTTTTAGAATATGGGCAAAGTCTATTTATAGATGACTAATCTAAAAATAGAATGCATGTCGATTATTATTAGCCCTTAATAATAATCAGACAATAAATAGTAACTTCTTCTCTTGGAGAACTTTATTTCAATGAACAGATGTGGCACATCAGTGGCCTGAAGGAATTACGCAATTCCTAGGGTGGTTGGTGACTCATGCATGGAGGACTTCGTTATAACTAACAGTGGCAATTTGTAACAAAGTTGGAAGAGTAGTTATGTGAGTTGTTATTTAGTTTAACTCAGTTCAGTGAGTTAAACTCAGTTGTGCTATTTGTAACTGAAAATACACTAGTGATTTATGAGTGAACTAATTATTTAATTAATTCACAAGTAGTGTCTGACTTGCAACTGAAGAAATACAGTAGTTAACTACTTGCATGTTAGATCCAGTGGAGAGATAGGTGAAAGGGTGAGATGGACTATCAGTTGTGACTATAGTGATGCATTCAATGCATCTACACACACATTGGAGATTCTTATGAGGATTGCGCATTCAAGGCAAGGAAAGGTTGAATTCGTTCAAGGTTCTTCTTTAGTAAGGATTGCGCAGTGGAGGCAGGCTATCACGAGGCAAGAAATTGGTGCATAGATATGCAAATTTTTGCATGACAGTGTGTGATGATTGTATATTGTACTGAGAGCTCTATGAGATGAGATTTGTATGATATTGTTACATGTTCCATTTATATACATAGTATATGATAGTTGGGGTTTTTAGCTTGAAGCTTTCCTGGTAAAACATCTTGTTATGTGCGATTGATTTTGCTTCATATGTGTTTTGCAATTGGCGATTTAATTTCTGAAAAGAATTAAGTGGAATGATTTTGCATTTAACATAATTTAATTTGTTAGATCAGGAGAGTCTGAAAATACATTATTGTGTTTATAAATTTCTACATGGTATCGGAGCAATGTTGATCACTGGAGATTGCAATATTGAAGCAGTGCTAAGTTTTGTGTTGGTTGAACAATTCAAAATTGTTGCAAGAATTTCTTGGTGCGACAGTTGAGTATACATTGAAATGGCTTTCAATGGGTTGCGGTTGGAGTATGCACTCGAGGGCAGCTCTAACTACATAGCTTGGAAGGACAGGACGGAGGTGGTGCTTGAAGATAATGGCTTGAAGGAGTTCATTGATAGCGATGTTCCTAAGCTCACTTCGACGGATGCTGAAGTAATTGACACATGGCAAAAGAAAGTAGCAAGTGCGAGGAGGATTCTATTGGAAGGTGTGTGTTAGCCACCTATAAAATTTTGTCAAAGCAAACAGGTGGCTAAATATGGTTCTAAGTATTCAAGAGAAACATTTCCTGTGTAAATCTATCATTCTTGAAGCCTCCATGTGTTTTCTATCCTTCAAAATTATCTTCACTGTTGTTTCCATTTATGAGCCTTGTTGTTTGTGAAAGAGACTATTCTCAAAAAGGCCTCCATTTTCTCCATTTCACTCCCACAAAATCTCCATTTTTCAGCCTTTTTTCCCTTCACAAAAAATTCCTCTGAAGACCTTCTTTTCAACCTCCATCTCATCCTAAACACCTTTAAACCTTATAATTTCCCTTTATTTGGTTTTAAAATCCCTTATTTTGCCTATCGGAACCCTTAGTTTGACTTAAAAATCCCTGTTTTTTGGCCTAATCACCCTTTTTTTCTTTCGAATTCTTTAAGCCCCCAAGGGCTTATTTCCTTTAGCCCCTCCATCTGATGTGTCCTTAACCCCACAATCGGGCACTTAAAGGCCTTAACATCCTCTTCCGAAGCCTTATTCTTCGTTATTTTTCCATTTCTCGATGAAAAGGTTAAAAAGAATATGGACCGTTGATCTCTGTAGATCAAAGGCCATCGGCCCTCCTTTCTTCCGACCGTCTGCGTCTTTCCCCTTTCCTCCTTTCCACAATAGCCTATCTCCTCTTTCAATCTCGATCATCCATTCAAAATATCGGACAGTCGGGACTTAACCCAATGAAACTCATTTTTCAATTGAATTTTCACCCCACCACTTAACGTTTCCACTACACGACGAAATAAACGTCGGCCCCACTACTCCCCTCATTCGTGCACCTTTCTCCGTCGTGTGCGATCCACACCGTCGGATCTGGAGCCTCCAATCCAATGGTGGACATCACATTTCGCAAAACTTTTGTGACTACAGTTTAACACCAAAAAATTTTGCGAAACCGGAGGTTTTAAAGGGACAGGTGTCAGCTGATGTATCGAATTGCGTTTTTTTTACAAAACCACATACCACCCAAGCATTTTGTGAAAACCACTGCCAGTTTTCCTCTATACCACTGCCCTTCGCTAACGTTTCTTTTCATCTTTTAATCTTAGCCGTCGATCTCTGAGATCGGACAGTCTTGTTTTAACCTCGCCCCCCACTTCACTTTTCACCCAAATTATTTTCGAAACATTCCATCAAGCGATCCCCACCGTTGATTGTTCTAATCTAATGGCCCATGTTCATCCTCACACCTAAACCTCCATTCACCCGCTTTTGCCTTCCGCCATGATTTTCATCACATTTTCCGCTGCATCCACCTTTTTCATCACTGCTCCTCCATTCCCACGAGCCTCTGAAGCAGTCCTCCCTCACTCCCTCGGGTTTTTATAATGTGTTTATCGTGTTATGAAGGGTTTACAAGTGGTGAATTCATTTTGTCTACACAGTCACAGTCATGGTGATTTAGAGCGCAGAAAGACTATCATAGAGCCAAAGATAGCAAAGGAAGACATCCCTGAGAGGGTTTAAACATGTTTTCATTGAAGATCAGGTTATTAACCCTGACATAAACCCTCCAGCGTCTCTGTGACATGTATATTCACACAAACAGGTCAGAAAAAAGTTTAAAGAGTATCAGAAGAATAATTAAAGGATTAATGCCTAATGTTGAAGACTTAATACTTATAATCTAATGTTTAAAAGGATAAAGGACACAGATAAAGACCTGAAGATGATCAAGGAGGCTAAATGAATCCTAAACACAATCAGAGCCAAATCAGCAGAACGTTCCTCTCCAAAGAAGGACTAGCTACACGACCTCCTCCATTTTCCATCGAACACCAAGACAATTATTACACTAACAAAGGCTTTAAAAACTGTCATGACAACAGTTATGGAAGCATGGGAGACCTGAAATACCTTCTATCACCTTACTTATCTCAGAACATAAAACAGAGTACCAACAACCAGAGATTACTTCAAGAGACATACCTGAAGTTATGGTCAACCTGACAAAGACTTCTAAACCAGCCTAAAGGGTACCAACATGTTAATGCAGAACCATTAAGCAGAGTGGGCATTCGAATACTTCCTCCCCTCTGTCTTAATGAATCATTTAAGTTCATATCTACTACTCCACCTCCTCATTCACCTATAAGTGTTCATTGAAAATACATTGTAAAGGGTTGGGATTTTATTGATTTTTTGAACTGTTATTGAGGGGAAGTAGCTGAGTAGTTTGTAATATAGTAGGATGGGAAGAAAATATTGGACTATAAAGAGCCACTGGGCTCAAATTATGTGATTGTTTTTTCACATCAATTGAACAAGCAGATTCACAGGATCCTGGTCTATATTATTGGTGATGTTTTCCTTAATGTAATTGTCTCCTTTCATGTTTTTTCATACTGTCCATTATTCTCTGATAAAGAAAAACAAGCATAGATTAGGACATACTATTGGAAGTACCCTAAATCTCATTGTTAATCTTTATTTCTATGTTTTCCTCTGATTGTGTATTTTAAGGATAATTCTATAGAGTATAACCAGTCAAGAAATGTTGGTGAAGCCCATGTCTTGCTGAGTACAACTTGAAGTATTGTCCTTGAAAGATATTTTCATTGCATGCTAAGTAAAGATTGAACTATGGAAGTCTATGGTTAGCCTTGTCCTCTAGTTTCTTCTCTAGCAGTTTGTCTTGAAAGTTTCCCTGTGAGTTGGTGTCAAAAGCAGAGAAGGTTAAAAGTCTTTCTCTGATCTTAGGCCTTGCTCTGTGTTTAATCTTAAATGTTGTCTACTGTCTGAAAGCAGTTATGAGGACTGCTGGATTGTTTTCCTTCAGAGTATGCTGAAAGTAGGCTAAGTTAAAAGTCTTTACCTGATCTTAAGCTACCCTTTGTGTTCTTATTGAGAGTCTCCTTTGAAGTATGCCAAAAGCATGATAGGTTAAAATTCCTTACCTGATCTTAGACTGCACTTTGGTTTCTTTCCTTCACCCACTCCTTAATGTTCCATCCCACCATCTACCTAAGAAGATCCTTTGGTATAGATGACTTTCCCTATGGAAACCCTTGGATAGTTGTTATGCAAGTAAACCCTTGTATGACTCCATAGCCCAATGGATTGGCACTTCTCTTGACCTATCTTCCCATGCTGAAACATCCTTCTATTTAGTTCCTCTTTCACTTCACATAACCTTCTCAGTTAATGATCTCCAACCAAATAAACAAAACAAACCCTGTGCTTCATAACTAGCCTAATACCATAAACTGACCTTAAAGATATATCATTCTTTACATATATAGAGAGATCCCTCTCTGGATCCAAGAGGGCTAGATCCTAGGATCCCAAAGTGGTTTGATGTTGTCTTGTCTTTTGGTCTTGCCAATCTAGCCAAAACACAGGAACCACAACAGTGTGAAAGTACATATTTTGTCAAGCCTTCATGGGAAATCCACTCCATTTGAAATGTGGAAGGCTTTGACAGATCTTTTCCAAAGTAGAAGCGACCATAGGAAATTGGAATTGAAGCATAAACTCAAAAAAATCAAGATGGAGAAGAACGACACTATTCAAGTAAACTTGAAAAACTTTGTCCAATGTAGGGATGAGCTTGGGAGTGTAGGAGTCAGTGTTGTAGATGATGAATTGGTGAGCTTGGCTCTCCTTAGGCTTTTGAATATTTGGCACAGTTATCAAGACTCTGTCAATGGATGGGAGAAACTGACAGATTGAGAGCGATTGTGGTCGGATCTAGTGCAGGAGGAGATAAGGCGGACCACCAGGGATGGATCTTCATCAAAGCATGATGACAAAGAGTAATGTGCTTTGGCTTCCAAGGTGAAGAAGAAGAAGGGGAAGAAATTCCATTCTAGATCTGAGGCCGGAGAAGATGGCAAGGAGCACAACATGTCCAAAGTGAAGTGTTTTCATTGTCACGAGTTTGGACATATTGCCACAAATTGTCCACATAAGAAGAAGAACAAAATGGTTGTTGGAGCTATAGCTGGTGAGGCCCTTGCCTCGCAATTTGAGCTTGACTTCTCATTTATCACATGCATGGTGTCTAGTGCATTGCGATCGTGGTGGTACTTTGATAGTGGTGCTTCCTTTCACATGACGGGAGATGAGAAATTGTTCAGTGACTTGGTGGAGAAATATCTCTAGATGCATGTTGAGTTGGGTGATGATGGATGATACAGTGCGACCGACATTGGTACCATTACCTTTTAGAGGGCGTCAGGTAAACTCCTTCATTTAAAAGATGTTGTGCATGTTCCAGGTTTAAAGAATAATTTACTCTCAGTCACAATGTTAGAGGATAGAGGCTATGATGTTTTCTTTAGTGAAGGAAAAATTTTCCTGCGACACAAAGCAACAAGGAAAGCCAAGAAGGTTGTGATTCAAGTTAATAATCTCTATAGACTTGAAGTATATGGGATTTATACAAAGCTTCCTATTGTTGGGAAGTTCAAGGAAGACACGCAATTGAATTTTGAGAGGGAGTTGGATTTTCATGCAGGTAAGAGTGAACCTCAGGATGTGGAGCATCCATAAGATGAGGATCATGGAGTGGTAGCAACCACTCATGCAGATAAATTTCATGCTAGATGGGAAGAGGGAGTGGATGCAAATATACCACCAGGTAAGAGGTGGAGCGAAATGCATGAGTAATCCCAAGAAGAGATTTCTGGGTAGGATTCATTGAGATGGTGTGGATCTCATGAATTGAACCTGGCTACGAGGCACCCACAAAGTAGTAGTAGCATGATCAGTTGGATTGATGCAGTCAGATCAAAGTGACATTATCGGATACTAGAGCGCGGATTAGAGTTAACAACAAGTGTAGAGTGCATGGGTGCAGAGTTAAACAACGCAGTGGTTCCAGAAGACATGTGTAGTCGGTACCAGCAGAAGTCATAAGACTTTAATGACAAATTTAGTATACTGATTCAGTTGTTTGGAGGATATTCAGTTTCGGAAGTGTTACATACAAGAGTTGTAGGGCGGATGCATTGAGTTGTAGGGCGCATGCAAAGAAATACCTTTCTTTTTGAGAGGAAGTGTTGAATATTGCAACAAGAAACAGTGAAAGTGGCATCCAAAAACATCATTCCTTGATCCTAGTGAAAAATAATCACCTAAACTAGGTGGGGCCCACACAAGCTATTTTTAGGTGTATGTCTATTTTTAGAATGGTGATCATATGCTAAAATTAGCAGGAGGATTATTCTAGATGGTTGAGCAAATTCTATCTTTAGATGAGTTTCTATTTTTAGAAGATGTGCGAAATCTATTTATAGATCGCTAATCTAAAAATAGAATGCATGTCGATTATTATTAGCCCTTAATAATAATCAGACAATAAATAGTAACTTATTCTCTTGGAGCACTTTATTTCAATGAACAGATGTGGCACATCAGTGGGCTGAAGGAATTACACAATTCCTAAGTGGTTGGTGACTAATGCATGGAAGACTTCATTACAACTGATAGTGGCAAGTTGTAACAAAGTTGGAAGGGTAGTTATGTGAGTTGTTATTTAGTTTAACTCAGTTCAGTGAGTTAAACTAAGTTGTGCTAGTTGTAACTGAACATACACTAGTAATAGATGAGTGAATTAATTATTTAATTAATTCACAAGTAGCATCTTACTTGCAACTGAATAAATAGAGCAGTTAACTACTTGCATGTTAGATCCAGTGGAGACTCAATGGAGAGATAGGTGAAAGGGTGTGATGGAATATCATTTGTGAATATAGTGATGAATTTAATGCATCTACACACACATTGGAGATGATTATGAGGATTGCGCAGTTAAGGTAAGGCAAGGTTGAATTCATTCAAGGTTCTTCTTCAGCGGGGATTGCACAGTGGAGGCAGGTTGTCAGGAGGCAAGAAATTGGTGCATCGATATGCAAATTTCTACATGACAGTGTGTGACGATTGTATATTGTACTAAGAGCTCTATGAGTTGATCTTTGTATGAGATTGTTATATGTTCCATTGATATACATAATATATGATAATTGGGGTTTTTAGCTTGAACCTTTCCTAGTAAAACATCTTGTTATGTGCGATTGATTTTGCTTCATATGTGTTTTGCAATTGGCGATTTAAATTGCACAAAGAATTAAGTGGAAGGATTCTGTATTTAACATAATTTAATTTGTTAGATCAGGAGAGTCCGGTAATATACATGAATCCTGTATAATTTCTACAGCACATTTGTCGCTAGCAAATTATTTTAATAACAAAAGGATTTCCTCTATAGTGACTGGTCTATATAGAGCAGCATTTGATTCATAGTCAAACATCATAGGATATTCCTCCACACCCCAAAGAATATCGTCCGTGTGCACCTCATCCCCGGCTCTGGAAATAATAAATCACTTCTTTCTGGATCTAAATATCTGTGGAAACAAAATTTCCATCACCCCCCTTGATGCTCCAAATTGTATTTGTTGGAACAGGGTCCCCTAAAAGCTGCGATTTTTTATAAGTTTCATATATTTTGGTCTTAATTAGCCTAACACATGGGTTTCAATGTGGGTCAAAACCCTTAATGCATTGTAACGGGCCAAGGGTAGAACAAGAGTACTCAAATCACAATTTTCGGAACATTGGATGCATAGGCTAAATCAGTATAAGTATATGAACCTTGTTTGAGTCATAGGCAGAAGAGAATAGAGATTCATGATAGTTGTGAATTGTTAGATCTGTTTGGGTTGATAGGGAAATGACTCCTACTAGTTGTGTGTGCGGAGATCCTCAGTCTTGCTGTGTGCGGACACTACTAGCTGTGTGTGCAGGATGTGTTGAATTGTATTTGGGTTTTGGATATTAATATATGCAAATCTGGTTAGAGTATATCTGTGTTATATGATTTTATGTACTACTGTTGATGCAAACTGTGAGATCTATGGTTGATTATTTGTTTTTATAATATAGAGTATCCCTGTGATCTATTGTGTATGCGTTTATGATCTTACTTATGATATTACTGATGTGAAGGTGCTGATTTAATCTATGACTGATAGTAACTCTGGTAACTGTGGACTATCGACCTGCGAATAGATCTGTTACAGGTGCGAGAATATCCTTGTTCCTATTAGATGAACCTATGATTTGTTGATTACTATGATTATAGTTGTTGTACTGATATATCAGTGTTGTGCACATGGATGTGAAGCTAGTTAGTAGATATGAACTCTACGATATAAGTCTGTAATTAGATCTGAAGTTGTTAAGCTGGGAATGCAGCCCTGGTTGACTTACCTGCTCTCTCTCAGGGTGCAAAAACCTGGTTCCAGCACCCTCCCATACTGCTTCGGGTGAGACTTTGGCCTACGCAAGTAGGTCACTGTTGAAAGGGCGAGTAGTATAGGGGTTTTTTGGTAAACATTAACCTTTGAACTTGGGTCCGAACCCCTCGAGCCAAAAAATGGTTTCGTTTTAGAGACCGGGAGCATTTTGAGAGAGATCGGGTAATGCCAAGAACACATTAGAGACCTGAGAAGAAAGATATCAACGAGTGGTTTGAGAAGAAAATTCAAGAATTCGCAGTAAGAGAGAATCAAAATACAAGGCTAACCATAGAAGAGTGGAAGAATAAGTACATTTTCACAAAGATCTACGAAATTTTCTACATGAAATTTGCGATCGAGCTTCAGGAGTGGCTCGCAAGGCTCGTAGATTTCCATAAGTTTTGGAAGGATGAAAGGGTTACACAGTGGACTCCAGAGTTGATCCGGTAGTTAGAAAAGACTGATAACACCATCACGCGCATGGTAGATCACTGGGTGGATAGTGTGATAGGAGGATTTGTGACGGAATTTGAGATTGATCAATTTGTGTCCTACTTTGAGGCAGAGCGAAGATTTTTCAAGGGGTTCCGAGGTAAGTTTCTAAAAACTCTGCCATTACTGATTAAGATCTTGTTGTGTGAAAAAAGCATCCTGTATAGCCACACAGAGTGAATAAGCTCCGATCAGATCGAGGGTACAATGCGCAGTGGTAAGTACTACAGAACCAATCAGGAGGGAGATTGATCCGTCTACAGTCCAGTAAGAAATTTTGCTGTGAATAGCTCTCCGTCTATGCCACCATCGAACCCTCATAGGGGTAAGAACTCACTGCCCCTACCACCGGAAGATGATATGGCTTCACACATGAAGCTACCCACCTTCAAGGGCATAGGAGATGAGGATATGGATCGGTTTTGGTTCGTCACAGGATTGTTATGGACTGCGCAGAACGTAGCTAGTGATGCAGTGAAAGGGGTGCAGCTACCCCTTTCGTTTGAGGGAAGGGCCTTGGACTGGTATATGGGGTGCATAAATCAACATGCGAACGCAACCATTGAAGAGATTAAGAATTCTTTGAAACAACAGTTCAAAAATCCCAAGTCCTACTCGCAGATAGTGAATGATCTGAAGGATTTCAAGCAAGGACCATCAAACTCCGTATGGGAGGCTGACCAACGGTTAAAGAAGGTAATTAGAGAAGGATGATTTCCGTACGATGACAGGTAGCACACAGAGTGGTTCATTTCTATGCTACTACCCCACCTGATCGTGCCAATGGGACATCAAGCCATTGAATCGTAGGAAAATGCCTTGGAAATTGCGATGAAGCTAGAAGTCGTGCCAAGAGATGATACCCAGTTAGGAGTACAACAGATACAAGGCTAGCTAGAAGCAATGCATATGGAGATCTACAATCTAAGGAAGGATTGAGGAATGGAGGCTAGCCCTAAAATATGGTACATATGATGCAGGGTGAATGGACACACCAAGGATAACTGTCCTCTGTTAGTAGACTACATACAGGCTGGGGGACCCAGTCCGTTGCGGCCAAGGGAAGCTGCAGGACCTGGTTCAGTGCTATGGTGCAATGATTGCCATGTTGCTGGGCTGCACGATACCAACCACTGCCCCCACCTTGACGCATATGTCCCAGAGATAAAGCAACAATGGTGCAGATTTTGCAGATCTGTAGGCCATTATGAAGAGAACTGCTGAATGTATGATCTAATGATAGATCGAGGAAATCTATAGAGGGTACAGGCAGATCTGTCATCACCAAGATCTCCCTTGGGCATAGGCGACTCCCCGGCTAGGGGCAGGGGAGGATACTGAGGTGGAAGCGCAGGTAGGGGGATAGGACAACTGATTTGCTATAACTGCAGAGAAGTAGGGCACTTTGGAAGGGACTTCGTAAACCTTGCAAGACAATCATGAAAATACTATAGACAGTTGGATCATGTGATCAAATATTGCCCAATTTTGATGGCCAAAATACAGGAGAAGTAGCAGACACCTACGCAGAATGTAAAAATGGTCAAGGCACAACTTTGGGATGAAGGACCAAGTGTTAATGCTATCACACGCAGTGGCATGGTCACCGGGGGAGCTATGGAAAAATCTGAGGCGAAACCTCTCATCCATAAAATGGTTGTTAAGCAAGAAGGTTTGGACTTACAGGAAGAGAAAGAAGCCTTTGTCCCAGCTCGCCAAGACTTTTCTATGGTTGAGGCACCTACTCCTCAGGCCCCTGCAGACGATGAGGTTAAAGCATTCTTGCAGGCATGTATGAAGCTGCTGCGCAACCAAAGAGCCGTAGAAAACCTCCAAGCTTTAATAGATATTTGTGCAGAAAAGACAACCCCAGCTATGGAAATTAAGGATGTACACAAGATCTATAAGCATAAGAGACGCATTGGCAGGGAAATGTGGTTAACCGCGTAGATTGGTAACTATGATATGGATCAAGTTATTCTAGACCTAGGCTCGGATGCAAACGTACTACCTAAGAAAACCTGGCAACAAATGGGAGAACCTAAGTTGGACTGGTCCACTATCCAGCTACGGATGGATAATCAACAGGAAATCATACCTTTAGGAAGGTTATCCAAGATCGTGGTAGACATCGTAGGGGTCAAGTTTCGGGCTCATTTTGAGGTCATTCAGATTGTAGAAGATTCAGACCCCAAACCGGCGCTCCTAGGATTGGACTGGGCCATCCATATGGGTAGTATTATCAACTTAAAAATGAGAGCATGGTATTTTAAAGTGAAGGAACGTAGGTGATAGTACCGCTAGATCCCGCAGAAGGATAGAGGTACACAGAGTCAATGCGTGAGGAAGAAGAGGTGGATCACATCTATAAGCTAACTGCGAGGGATGAATGCTGGGTCAACCCTATGGTCGATGGTATGCTTTGCTAGGAAAGAGATAGTGAATGCTTCTCCGATTTTGATGAGGAAATGGAAAATTGGAAAAATCGGTTGTATGATGTCTCTGCGTTGTGCTACCTACGAATTACGAGGGACTTCCACTGCATATCTTCAGAGGTAAGAGAACTGCTCTACTTTGGTATTATAAAAGAATGCTATGAGGATCCACGCAATGTCTCCATTCCCGGGTCAGAGGAGGAGCGTACATTTGTGGGACCTCCACTACAGGCTGCGGATGCACCGACGCATCAAAAACAACTATGGTCGATCCTAGGACTTACAAGCTACTACAAGAAATTCATTCTGGGATACGCACTGACCACTGCACCTTTGGACAAATTGCTTAAGAAAGATGTTTCATTATTTTGGGATGATGAATGTTGGAAGAGCTTTGAGCGACTCCGGGAAGGGAGGGTATCTGCACCTCTTCTTAATTATCCCAATGGGGTGAAGGAATGTCTTGTACATATTAATGCATCGGGGATTTCACTGAGAATAGTCCTTATGCAGCCTGGCACTGGAGACATTGATCACCCGGTTGCATCGGCTAGTCAAGAACTCTCAAGTACGAAGAAAAATTATGCCACCACGGCAAGGGAAGGGTTGGTCATGGTCTATGCACTACAGAAGTATCGACACTATCTGTTGGCAGGACACTTTAAGATGTTTAAAAATCATTCAAATTTCAAGTCCCTGATGAATAAGCCTATGTTGGGGGGGGGACTCTACAGCTAGTTGTTGATGGTTTAGGAATACGATTTTGAAGTCATAGTCAAGCCAGTGAAGCTGAATACGAGGCCGGGTCACTTGTCTCGACTTGAGATAGGTGGGGAACCCCATAACTCGAGGGAAGGATTGCCTGATGCGCAACGGTTTTCCATAAGGGTTGTTGATGTGCATTTCGATGATATCATTCAGCCCCTGACTACAGGCATGGCATTTGTAGAATATTCGGTACGAAAAAAGAAGGAGTTGGTTACCTGGGTGGCGGATTTTACTATTATCGCAGGTCCTTTATATAAACTAGGCGTTGGCGAAGTGTTTTGCAAATAAGTTCTGGAGCATGAGAGGCCCTTTATCTTAGCAGAAGCTCGCGAGGGCACAGTAGGAGGTCACTACACAAGCAAGGCAATGGGAAAAAAATTCTTGGGGGTTGGGCTATGGCGACATAGAATTACCTTTGGAAGGAATAAGCTCAGGCTACAGACGGTGCGTCGGGAGCACAGGGGGTATGCTCCAATCACAGTCAAATCAAACTAGCCATTGGAACAGTCAAATCAGGTAAAAATAAAAAATTTCCGTTGGATGGGATGGGCGGTCGTCATTTAATGAGGCAATTTCTGGAGATTTTTTACCATTTACTTGATGGTAAGTTCCACGTGAAGTCTACCCTACTGTTGGAAAGTTTTCAAAGCTATAAAATAGGTGGGCTAGAGCAGACAAGGGTTCCATATCACTTGAATAGCTCGTACTTGCCATGGTTGTCCTGGACGAAGTGGTGCTGTAAGAATTTTTGTGCCCTTAGCGTCTCTTTCATGTCTGAGCAACCTGCTCTCTCGGACAATAGAAATCCCAACTTTTTTTTTTACACCAGGATGTCGGCTACGAATACTGCTAAACCCTCGGCACCAGTAATCTTGATGGAACTGGGCACTGAGGAAGTGGTGGAAATATAGTCAGAGGCTGAAGAATTTTTCTCCACCCCACTCATTAAGAAGGGAAAGGAAAAAGTAGAAGACACCGGGAAAACCCTGAAACCCACGAAATGGGTTAAGGGGAAACCTCGTGCATCCCCGCGGAATGTACCATCCCCAAAGGCGATGCCCCAAGTGCAAGCTACTCAGAAGGAGGCCTAACCTACCGGACTGATCAACTGGTTACCTCCCTTCGTCCAGTCACGCAGGCCAGCGACATGCACACCAAAGAACCTTGACGGCTTAATCACTTATCTGCAGATGCCACTGACCCCGGTAGAAGTCCCTCTCATTTTTGACCTTGTTGGGAAGCTGCATCAGATCAAATTTGACGACCATGACTTGGCCAATCTGGAGGCCTTCCCTCAACTAGTGCTTGAATTATACCTTGACAGGATTCAGGAAGACAATGGGATTAAAATTGTTCCTCAGCACTAGGTACATGGATTGGCCAGGTCTGGGCTCCTGAACTTGTTAAGGATGCCTCACTTCAGTCACTACAACTTACGGACCGTCTAGCCTGACAGTTGCTTTCTCTAATTCACGATGGCTGCCTGTGGATCCCCATTGACGTTGCACTGGTTCACAAAATTACCGACCTTCCCATGCACAGCCCCAACCCTCTGGAGCCCGTGGGTAAAAAGTATGAGGCAGAAATGGTTGAGTATGTGTGCAAGACCTACCATGTGGAGCGCAATACTCGGGCTTTTGTAACCAAGACCATCAGTGACCAAGGCACACAGCTGGGCATGATGTTGTTAGTGTGAAAAATGATGAGAAAATATCAGGTCTCCGCTATCCCAGCCTACGTAATTCAGTTAGTCAGACAATGCGAGAAAGGGGTACGTTTCAACTGGGCTTAATATTTGTGCAATGAGTTTCTGACTAATGTTTGCGAGTCCCAAGAATAGGGCTACGCCTTTTGTTATTCTTGGTTACTATTCCTCGTAGCGTTGGTTTCCTGGGAAGCCCCTAAGGATTTGGTCTTTCCTGAACTTACCACGGACATGTGCGAAGGGGCTCGCTATGCACACTTGTGGGATTCTAGGGACCCACAGTGTCTCGAAGATAACCAAGTTTTCTGGGTCCTTTTTCAGCGTAGCTTGGCCACAGTCATTAACTCCCGACCACGATTGTTCCCTGCCATGTATGACAGATACAAGGATATTGCAACTTTTCAAATCACTATGCACAACCTCCAGATCAAAGCACACAAGGATAAAGCATGGACTTCGCTCCCTTATATGGTGGTGAATGAAGAAATTGACACTATCATTGCGCTCTAGTCGTGTAACTAGAATATTGGCTTCAAAACTGGCGCGAAGAGCATAGAAGGCACTAGCACTTCAAAATTCACCCCCTCCATCATCCTCAAGGATACCAGAGCTACGACCAAGAATACCAGACAAGACATGACCGCGGCCGCACAAAAGGACGCGCAGCAGATGCAGACCTTTGACAAAGACATCGAAGCGGTGACTCAGGTAACGCAGCTAGATCTAGGAACAGAAGGACGGGATATGGAGGACTTGCCTCCCCCCCCGGCACGAAGTTAACAAGAGAACCTGTCAAAATGCCCCGCAAGAAGCACCACTCCCAGAGGATGGCACGTGATGAGACAGTCACATTGACTGATGCAGACCTTGAACAAATCACTGATGTGGTCATTTTGGCCATGGAGGACAGATGGGTAGGCTAAGAGGAGCAGCAGAAATTTGCGGTTGACATAATCCAGGATGAGCTCTGGGAGCTACAGATGAAGATAGATACATTGTAGGCCACCGCGAAGCACGCAGACCTCGAAAACATGATTCACCAACTTTGTGCAGATGTTACCACAGAGATCCCCGCCACAACCACCCCTCAAGTGAAGGTTGAAAGGTTGGTCACAGCACTGAAGGCCTCCTGCAAGGAGGTTTAGATGGTCACGGCATGAATGGAGCAGCGGATCGCTGACCTCTAGGCTAAGTTGTAGACTGAAACACCCCCGGAGGTCCAGGCACAACGAACCGCGCTGGTCGCTGAGGCTACGAGCACCATTATAGGGAAAATCGCACAGGGTACCCAACTATTAGATACGGCGATGTAGCTATGGACCAAGGTCCAGCACGACCCACTCCTACAAAGCGTCAACCAGGACCTGCGATAGAAAGAATAAGAGTTCGCAACGTTAGAAGCTACCCTGTCCATTTTAGTTCCTGCTCAACGCTTGACACGGCTGCACACCATTCATGCCCTCCAAGCTGATATTGATGAACTTCAGCAAAAGAAAAATGCCCTCAGTGACCGCCTAAAGCCTTGGGCCACTGAGGCCCTCAAGCTGTCACAAGATTTGGATGTCGCGGTTAAACAGCTAAATCAGACTCTGGCGAGTGTCACCGCCGCAATGGAAGGCCTGATTTCTGAAAATTTGGTCTACATCGCCCAGAATGTCGTTGTTCAGAGCGAAGGCGTGCTACCTCCATTAACCAGGGTGATCAAATTTTTGCAGGTGCAGGTGGAGAACCCACCCTCTCAGTGACTCGGGACGAGTCACAAGATTGTGTTGGGGAACTATTGGAACAGGGTCCCCTAAAAGGTGCGATTTTGTATAAGTTTTGTATATTTTGGTCTTAATTAGCCTAACGCAGGGGTTTCGATGTGGTTCAAAACCCTTAATGCACTGTAACGGGTCAAGGGTAGACCAAGAATCTACAAACCATGGTTTGCAGACCATTGGATGCATAGGCTAAATCAGTATAAGTAGATGAACCTTTTTTTAGTCATAGGCAGAAGAGAATAGAGATTCATGATAGTTGCGAATTGTTAGATCTGTTTGGGTTGATAGGGAAAGGACTCCAGCTGGCTGTGTGCATGGAGATCCTCAGTCTTGTTGTGTGCAGACCCTGTTGGCTGTGTGCGCATGCTGTGTTGAATTGTATTTGGGTTTTTGATATTAATAATTGCAAATCTGGTTAGATTATCTATGCATTATCTGAGTTTATGTACTACTATTGATGTGAACTATGAGATCTATGGTTGATTATTTGTTTTTACAATACGGAGTATCCCTGTGATCTATTGTGAATGTGTTTATGATCTTACTTGTGATATTACTGATGTGAAGGTGTTGATTTAATCTATGACTGATAGTAACTCCAGCAACTGTGGACTATCGACCTACGAATAGATTTGTTATAGCTGCGATAATATCCTTCTTCCTATTAGATGAAATATGATCTATTTATTATTGTGATTATAGTTGTTGTACTAATAGATCAGTGTTGCGCACATGGATATGAAGCTAGTTAGTAGATATGAACTTTGTGATATAAGTCTGTAACTAGATCTAAAGCAGTTAAGCTGGGAACGCAGCTCTGTTTGACTTACCTGCTCTCTCTCAGGGTGCGGAAACCTGGTTCTAGCACCCTCCCATACTGCTTCAAGTGAGACTTTGGCCTGCGCAAGCAGGTCACTACCGAAAGCACCAGTAGTATAGGGGTTTGTTGGCAAACCTTAACCTCCGAACCTAGGTCCAGACCCCTCGAGCCAACAACTTTCCTATTCTTCCTTTGATATGAAAAATGCTGGAAAAATTTAGTTTTTTGATCCCCCTCATGGATTTAAATATACCTACTCTTTAATCTCCATGTAGCCTCCAGAATCGCTAGAATGCGCTTCTTCCTCTCTTCCAATGTCTTCAATATTTCCAATTGTTGTGTAGCGCATGGCACTAATGACAGACTCTCCCCTATATCTCAAATCTCCTCTATTAATACTTTTAATTATAGATATAATATTTTTTTTTCCTTTCCTATATACGCTCATGGCTCTTTAGGTGTTTTATTTTCATAGTGATGTTTTCCATGGCCGACCGGTCCGAGTGTGTCTCATCTGATTTCCATACCCCTATTACTAGTTTATTGAAATCTTCATCCTTGATACATGTCCTATTAAACTTGAATGGTATACCACTCCTAACTCACTCCGCGTGCCATTGAAGAAAAATCAGACAATGATTGAAGATGAAGGTCTTATTGACTCTAGATATTAAATTCCTGAAAACATCAAATTTTGGTGAACCATAAATCTATCTAAGATCTTGCCTATACACTAATTTCCACATCACCCATTATTACAAGTGGGCTCAATTGGGTTAGGGCATATGTCGATCAGATGATTATCATAAAAAAGAGTGGTTAATCACTCTGCAAGGGGGCCGTCGTGACACTTCAATCCCCAACACTCCTCCCTAGAGAAGGCAACATTATAATTTCCAACAATGATCAATGATCCAATATTTAATGGAGTAGAGGACTCCACACTATCCAAAAACATATTTCTTCCACCATATGGTGCATATATGTTCCAAATTCAAATCTTCTCCACCATACCCTGAATGTGTCCAGAAAGAAAAATTCCTACAAAAAAAATATGGGCCTTTAATTGTTCCCAATTTGGATCCCAAAGAGCCACAAAGCCACCCAAAAAACCATATGAATCAATCGCACACATACACCAATATGGATATATTGACTGGAAATATGAAATGTATCTCCCAACATCTACCATCGTCTCTTGGACAAGTATGATGAATGGACAAACATAGTAGAACAGGTGTGGCAGGTACAACATTTTCATGGCATCCCCCAAGACACACATACTGAAGGAAAAAATATTCATCATGGCCTAGTCTCAGAGGGCACATTTTCTCTAAGGTACCCAGAAGATGAGGAATCTAGGATAGGAATTTTTGTATCTCAAGGAACAATCCCTTGGCTGTGGTAAGGAATCAATGCTTAAGACATTTTATAAATGTATGTCACAAAATTATAATATCAGATGGTCTATGTTTAACACCTTTGGAAATTAATTATTTAATACCCTCAATAATCTAATATAATGAAAGCCTTCACAATTTCATTAACTATTGATATTGAATGAAATGGAAAGAAGAACTAGAAGGGAAAGTCAAAATGATATACTGAGAAAAAAAATCTATCACTTTAAATCTCATAAGAACTTTATGTAAACAGAATAGTTGGAGTGAAGGAACGCACATTAATTTTTTTTAACTCTTACCTCAGATGTAAAAAAGATACCCGCGTCTAAATTACTTCACTTCATTCAAAGAAGAATAAACACAGTGTTAGAGTCGGTATCTTCATCCCTCCGTCAGAGATCAAAATATCTTTTGTTGCATTTCATTTTAGGTGTCTCATTCAGTTTAGTCAACTGCATTCCCTTAGGATCATGGATCATCTGATGGAAGGGTCTTTTCACTCATATCCCTCATGTCATGAACCTGTTGGTCCGTGTCTGTTCATCAAAATCAATTTTAAAGTCATTTACAGTCATGTTTGCCAAAGAGTCATTTTAGGGTTTTTAGGTTTCATTAGGTCTAGGGTTTCGTTAATTTAGTTTTCATGATGACTAATAATGCCAGCAGGCACATGAGGGAGGCTTGAAATAATTTTTCATTGCAAAAATTTCATCATCTTAATGCTTGATAATGATTCTTCTTCAAAACTCTGTTTTGAAGAAAAATTGTCAATTTCATCCTTTGTAATAAATGTAATGTAATTTTCAAAGTTTTTTCAGTTGTAAAGTTCTTCAGGCATAGCCCTGGTCACCTTTTCCAAAATCCCATGCCAGCTATCCCTACAAAGACAGAAAAACAAATTCATCATTCAGCTAAAAAATCAAAAAGGAAACAAAAACAGAGTTATGTGAAAAGTGCCAAAGTCTGCAACATTACAAAAGTGGGTTTTCTAAATCAAAAATCAAAATCTTTTGTATATATAAGATATTTTCATATTCAACAATCCATTTGCAAGCAAAGTCATCAAAGAGCCAAGTCAAATTGTGGAGAAGGGCGAAATAGTGTTGGAAAGTCGAGACTGTGGGTGAGTTTACAGGCGCGGCGCACTGGGCGTTGGGCGCGACGCACTGGCTGAGCGCGGCGCATAAGGCCGCTCACCACTGTGTTAATTTGAACTTGTGTGGTGCACAGAGAGAGCGCGGCGCACTGAGTTATGCGCGCGGCGCATTGGCCCGAAAAACAAAATTTGTTTCCATTTCCCTCAAATTTCAAAATGAAACGGTCTCCTCTGCTCCAAGTAAGTTCAAGTCATCTTGCAATTGCCATTGATCAGTGTTTAGTGTTGTTTGAAAGAAGGAATATAAGAGTTTGAATGCCAAAATTATAAACCCTATCCTCTTGTTAAAAATTGTTCCCTTAGGGATTTAAAATTGGTGTTTTAAAAATGGTTTTGTGTCAAACTTGTTCATTCCTCACTATTCATCCCTCCCTCTCACTATTATACTATCAAATACAAGCCCATTTCCCTATCCCTAAGTCAGTTCATTTCCTATAATTATCCCTTTCCCATTTCACTTGTAAAAAATTCCCAAACCCCAAGTTCCCCAAACAGTCAAGTAACTGTCCATTGTTCCTACATTTGTCAAAATTCCAAAAGGAAAATTATCACTTGACAAGACCCCATTGTCCCCACTGTCCTATTTCTCCCACAGTCCCTTCCCTTTGGCACATATTTGGCAATTGAAACAAAGCACCAAATTCTCATTCTTCATCTCATTCAAGCCAACACACACCTTGCATTAAACTTGAGTACCATGGAGACAGACACGGATACATCATATGACAGAGATAGTGATTCTACCACTGAGCTACATGCACCGAGAAGGCCTCGTAAAGGTGGAAAACATGTGAGAGAAGAGCCCACCTCATTGACTCAATTGCAGGCTTGCCCACTTTCCATGGCATGTTTTCGTGAGTAGTCATGCTATCAGTATTGTGAGATGATTGCTAGGATTCATCATCATCAGGAGTTGGCTTGTTTGTTTGTATTGCATTTGCATGATGGTCAGGTAACTCTTGCTGGTGTAAATTTCACTTTGACACCGGAAACCATGTCTCAAGCAACTGGAATATCAAATTTCGGTGAACAGTGGAACAAAAGATAG
This sequence comes from Pinus albicaulis, assembly GCA_034641835.2. NCBI lineage: Eukaryota > Viridiplantae > Streptophyta > Pinopsida > Pinales > Pinaceae > Pinus > Pinus albicaulis. The sequence goes on from CM076577.1 coordinate 446,870,661, forward strand.
CAGGTGGACAGAGTGCATTATGAACCATACATCAGGCCTAGCTATGTGATACATCTCAGCAGGGTGTTCCCATTCTGGTTCCTAAAGGAATCCTATGCACCTTTGATGAAACTTATTATCAGATACTTCAGTTGTGAGGGCCGGTTCTCACGCCTCTATGCATACCACATCAGGTTATTGATGCATTTCACTAGAGTGAGGATGATGAACATTCCTTATTTCATGTGCCGGAACATCGAGAGAATGACCACTCTTGTGCAAAAGAAAACTCCCGAGCAGCAGTACAACAGTATTTATCACTATGCACTCATCAAGATCGTGGTTGTACATTAGCTTGGATTGCAGGGTATTTCATGGGAGGATTTCATTTCCCATGACTTCTTCACAGCCCCTTAGGTTCCTCCGAAGGTTTTTCATGAGCCAAGTGAACCTTCACATCAGCCTGAAGGTCACGAGACAGATACTACTAGTGTACCGAATTATGTCACTTATCAGAGAGGCACCAGAGTATTGTTTGCAGCAACCCGACGAGTACTCTCTCCACCCGGGGTGGAAGGGGTCTCATTGCTGTCGTCAGCAGCACAGGTACAAGTACAGGACAGAGGTAATAGGCCTATACAGGATGAGGGCCCTTCAGGAGGCCAGGATACTGATTTCATACTTATTGATGAGGATTTGAGCTCTCCAAGCTCAAAGTTGAGAGAGATCATTCAAGAGCAGAAGGCAGAGATCGACACATTGACCGAAAAATTGAAAATAGCTCAATGGATCATAAACTACTCGGAGCAATGGAACAAACAGTTGGAGGATCATCAGGCAATCATGGAGTTGCAAAACATCTGTGAGAACCGGCAAGCTGCCCAAAGAAGTCAAACCCAGATGACACCCATTGAGCGGGAGATTGAGGCTAATAGAGAGACTTGGATTTAGAAGGTCAATATTCATCTTGAGAAGCCGTTGGAGAAAGTGAACAAGGAAAAGAACATGCTCAGGCACATGAAGAACCACTATTGGGCACGAAATCATGTTTGCAAAGCAAAGATCAAGATCCTGAAAGCAAGGCTAAGGAGGGCACTAAAGCGTCGCAAAAGGCATGATAGACTCCAAATTTTGGTCGAAGCTTCTTTGGCCCAGCATAGTGCTTGATGGTGGAAAAATTTTGTCAATTTTGAATTTTTTGGCCTCAAAACAGATTTTCCTGCCCGACGCGTAGCGCCACTTGGCGTGCGCTTATAATTGGCAGCTCCTCAGGAGGAAAATTTTTCATTTCTAGATTTTTCATCAAAATTTATGCATGCCTATGGATTACCTAAGGATTTTGACAAGTTTTGGGTTTCCTAAAGGGTCAAAAACACCCTAAAAATGGCCTTTCTGCCACTTTTTGCACACACAGGAAGCAGTGTTGGGAGATTTGATTTTTGGAGGGGAAAATGGAAACCAAATCCAGAAATTCCACTTGGGTTGGAAAGTATACAGGTAGGGATTTCAAATGAGCTATCCTATACTCAATTTGGATTTCTGAAAGACCCTAAAAATCAGCCTCAAACTTGTGCTACGCATAGAGATTTCAGGCGCGGCGCATAGGGAAATTTGGCCTATTTTTCACTCAGCAGCTCAGAATTTCGCCTAGTTTTGGCTAGTTTGACTTTTTCATGTAACTCTTGATGTAAATTAATGTAATTTGATGACTTTGATGTAATTTTGGCACATTTTTACTCATCTTAGTATATTCATTCACCAAAAAGTGAAATGTAAGTGAATGAATCAGTTTCCTATCATATAGAGGCAAGTTGTTTCATTGCCTATTTTCCAATTCTTAGTTTAGATATGGTTGAAACATCTCCTAGAATGATGAGCTTGACCCCTAGAGGCATCGGAATGAGTTAGGCTTGTCTATATCTTGTAATTCATCAGTCATTTTCAGGGTTGGACACTTGGGATTGCTTGGCACTTCATTGTACATTTCATCTCTGCAATTTTGGCAAAGGAATAGACTAGGGTTTGCAGCACTCTTTGGGATCCATGTGGCTCTGTGTTTTGATTGTTTTTTTCTCTATGTAATTTTAAGTTCACTGATGTTTATGTGTATCATTTCCTTTCTCCTTTCTTCTTAAATTAAACAAATGAGTGATAAAGGTGGAATTCATCAGCTTGCTTTGCTCTGCCTTCAGTTTTGTTTAATTTTCCATGTTTTCATATTTTTGAAGAAGATCCTTGAAAGCCTCTTTCCCTCTTCAGCTCCTCACCGGTCTAAACTATCCATTCATTCAATTCAAAGCATCAAAACAATTACCTTCCTTGCCCCAATCAAAACTCTGCAAAAACTAGGCCTTATCCCCGGATCCAAAATTGCCTTTCCCTTTGTTTCCAACAAAAACCCCCAAAATCAAAATCAAAATCCTTTACTTATATACCTAGCCTAAAATTAGCCTTTATTTCAAGTCATCTCAAGCCCTATTGATTATCTTTGCTGAGATTGACCTGGAGAGAGCCCTCTCCTGATCTGGTAGGGCTAGCTACTAGACTTAGCGTGGTTTGATGCTACCCTAAACTCTGCCTTCCTTCAGCCTGAGGTAGATTTAGGCAATAACATAGTGGCAACCATACTGGGGAGTAAATTGGTTTGCTTGTTGGTGTTATTTGTTTTATAAACTACAGACGGAGCCTGAAGTTATGCCAGGTAGCCTTTGAAATGCTCTTGCTTTGCATTAGCGAAAGTAGATAAATGTTGCTTCAGTCAATCTCTGGTCTAGCTTGTAAACGTGACACTTGACTTGTAAATTGCCCCAGTACATCAGATCATTCTGGATTTTTCCGTGATGAGTCTAGAATTTGATAGGCTGAACAAGTTGGTTTTGTCCCTTTGATTTTGAAAATAATTCAACACACTGGCTTCCAGAAGACATACTAGAGCAAATATGGATCCCAATCCACCTCCAGTGTATGAGAATCCCAATCTGATTTCAAGAATCTTTCGTCGAGAAAGTCCCGTTATTCCTCTATTAAAATCTCATTCATGCCCCGTTGTGTTTGAATTCCTTGAAGATCTTGAGTTTGACGAACAATTTGAGTTGTCGTTGTTTGAGACTAAGTCTGAAAGTGCTATTGGTTCTACTGTCATAAATCCCGAGTTTATCAAGTATCTTGAAATTGAACAGGCTAATAGATCTATTGACAGTTACATCTTGAATATTCAAAATTCCATTGTGGCAACAAACATTCCCGAATTCATAGAGTCTGCATCTGAAACACTTGGGCCATCAGCAGTTACATCTGGTTCACAAGTTCATACCGAGCCTCCTTTCATTCCTACCATTCCCGTGCAACCATCTATCCCTGATCAACAATCTACAGTAGTATCGCTTCCATCCACACCACATACACCTCATACATCTATTGCTCCTACTCCTCCTATATCTCCAAGACCGGTTATAAATCCACCCAGAGCAATGGCTGCCAGTTTCGCACCCCTTGTCTTGCCTCAAAACTTGGATGCCATGCCCGTTGATTATCAAAGTAAAATCCCATTGTTTGATGGCACTCCTCAAAGTGTCACTGCTCAGCAACATATTGATAGAATGGCAGATTTCTTTGATCTTCATGAGATTGATGCAGAAAATGTGACCATGAGATTATTTGTGCAAACTTTTGGAGGTGAAGTAAGAAAGTGGTTCAGAGCTTTGCAGCCTAGAAGTATTGCTACATTGCTGAGCTTCAGAGACAATTCTTGGATCGATGGGAAGTAAAGAATGATCCTCTCCAGATCACTTCTGAATATACCAAGATCAAGGGCAACGTAGGTGAGTCTGTCCAAGATTATTGTATTAGATTTAATGTGGTTTACAATGCAATTCCCGATGATTTAAGGCCATCTAGGAAGTCAGATTTGCTTAAGTTTCCAGATGTTTTTGATCCGAACATGTCCTATAAATTAAGAGAAAGAGATCTGGCCACTTTGGAGGACATGCAGAAAGTTGCAGTGAGTGTTGAAGCTAATTTGAATGACAAGAGAGCTAGATTGAGAGCTGAAAAGAAAGTTGCAATAAAGGAAGAGGCTTCTACTTCAGATCAAGTACTTCGCAAGGTGGAAAATATGATTGAAAGATTAACACTTGATAAGCCTGAACCACAGATTAGAAATCCTAACTTCCGGGGCCAGCAACAACCACAATTCAGGATCAAATAATGAAAGCAGCGAGCACAAGAACCGCCAGTACAACAGCAGGTAAAAACACCTTTATAGCAGAATTTTGTTGGTCTGGAATCAGATGATGAAGACAATGTAATAGGCGAAGAAAATCACTTCTTTACACTTGATGATATGCCAACCTTTATCACTGAAGATGAGGAGTATGCAGAAAACTCAGCTGTACAAAAGGATCAGGATTTTATCCTGGCAAATGAGGCAGCTCTTGAAGAAGAGTCGGATGAGTATCAAAGAGGTTATATGAATGCTTTGTCCGCCCAGCAGCGACAATATTCACTTAGAAATAGAGATGTGCCTATCAACCCAATCCAAAAGAGAAAGGAAGTTTCAGCACCAAAAAATTATGCACCCATTGCACAGAAGAAGGGAAAAGAGGTAGTTGATCCCGCTACTAGCAAGTCTCCATCAGCAAATGAAAGATCTAATCAGCCAATTGTATCGAGGGAGAAAGCTGAAAAGAAGTATTCTCCAGCCAAAGAGGTAGAAAAAGCTTCAGTTTTTAACTTAGAGAGTGAAATAGCTAAGTTAAAAGTTTCCATTCCTTTGACTGAGTTGATGAGGAATAACAGCTATAAGGGTCAGGTATCTAAAATTCTGAATTTCGATCCAATGTCTGATATGGTGAATGTGGAAGATGATCAACCTGAGTTGATATTTGGACCAGCATTGGATGGTGAGTCTCTCGATAGTGATGTGCCTCCTTTTTATATCAGCCTTAGATTGCATGATTTTGTGTTACATAATGCGATGTTTGATTCTGGAGCTTCTCATAATCTCATGCCAAGGGCAATCATGGAGAAATTGGGATTGGACATCACTAGAATATATCATGATCTTTATTCTTTCAATTCTAGTAGAGTAAGATGCATTGGGCTTATCAAAGATTTGGTGGTTAGTTTAGATCAAATTCCGACCAAGAATGTTTTGATGGATGTGGTTGTGGCGGATATTACTCCTAGATTTGGCATGCTTCTTTCTAGATCTTGGGGAGAGAAATTGAAGGGAACATTGCAGCTTGATTTCGCCTATGCTACCATTCCTATGTTTTGTCAGATGAGAAGATTATATCGGGAGAAAAAGATGAAGTGTATGATCACCAGCAAGGAGAAACAGGTAAATCATCCGATTAATTATGTACATACAGATTTAGAGTCTTTTGTTTTGTATTCAGATAGTTTCAATGATGTAAATAGTCAGTTAGTTGAAGCAGAAGACATTCTGGAGATCACAAAAAATTTCAGAGAGGTCATAAAGAAAGAGAGACAAGAACCTGAAAGTTCCGCTGAGCAATCAGCCTTCCGACAGCAGCAGAAAGTTGATGGAAAGCAAGCAGAAATAACAGAGCAAACAAAATTTCAGCACTTGGAAGAAGATGAAGATGGTTTGTGGACCATGGATTTCGATGGTGCAGTAGGAAGTGATGGTGCTGGAATTGGTATTTGGGTACGCAACCCTTTTTCTGCCCCAAACAAGGTACCGAGTAATGTAAGGGTCTGCTCTTATAAATTAGCTTTTGATTGTTCAAATAATGAGGCAAAATACGAAGCTTTGATTGCTGGTCTGAAAATACTTAGAAAGTTGAATGCTAAGAGGATTGCAGTGTATGGTGACTCCGAATTGGTAATTAAGCAAGTGAAGGGTGAATACCAAGCTAAGCATCCTCGAATGCGGGCTTATCAAAATGCAGTTCTTGATATCTTGAAATTGTTTTCAGACTATACTTTGACTTGTATCCCTCGTATTCAGAATGGTATTGCAGATGCACTTGCAAAGGCAGCAAGTAATTTGAAGATTCCGATGAACTGAAATAACAAGTTTGAAATTCATGTGAAACATCGTCCAACTGTCCCGAACAATCAAAGGTATTGGAAAGTATTCCAGGATGATGATGAGATTGATGAATTTCTGCAAAACAAAGGCAAATTCAAAGAGACTTCAATTTACATGGAGCATGATGATGGTGAGGCTGATGTGAAAATCAATCAAATGGAAGTATTGCAGCTAAAGGATAATGTCATTCCTAAAGGTTTGATACCTTTAGAAGAGATTTTTGATCAAGATGACGTAGCTAGAAAACCAACCTTGTGGCCAACCGAAAAGAGAGTTGAAGATGTGAACATTAGATCAGCTGAAAATCCAAAGATGGTGAAATTGTCCAAAGCATTGCCACCGGAGGTAAAAGAAAAATATGTTAGTTTATTTTCTTATTTTGTTGATGTATTTTCTTGGGACTATTCAGATTTGAAGACGTATGATACAAACATAATTCAACACACCATTCCAATTAATCCAAATCAAAAGCCCTTCAGGCAGAAGTTGAGAAGAATAAATCTGAAGTTGCTGCCCTCAATTGAGAAGGAGGTGAATCAATTATACAAGGTTGTTATCATTGTTCCTATAAGATTTTCAGATTGGATTTCCAATTTGGTGCCCGTCCACAAGAAGACAGGTGAGATTCGTTTGTGCATTGATTTTAGGAATCTAAATAAAGTCTCCTTGAAAGATAATTATCCATTTCCCAAAATGGATCACATACTTCAGTGAGTAGTTGGAGCATCTCGTATGTCGCTACTCGATGGTTATTTCGGGTATAGCCAAATTCTGGTCCATGAGGATGATAGAGACAAAACAGCATTCACCACTCCGTGGGGAACTTTCCATTATGCTAAAATGCCTTTCGGTTTGAAGAATGCTGGTGCGACATTTCAGCACGCAATGGATATGGCATTTGCAAATGAGAAAGATGTTTTTCTAGTTGTGTATCTTGATGATTTGACAGTCTTTTCCAATTCTGATGAAGAGCACCTTTACCATTTGAAGATTTTTTTTCAGCGATGTAGAAAGTATGGTGTGTCACTCAATCCGAAGAAGAGTTTGTTTTCCATGGATGAGGGAAAACTTCTTGGTCATATTATCTCAAAAGATGGCATCCATATTGACCCAGCTCGAGTTGAAGCTATTCAGCAAATTGATCTTCCCCGGAACAAAAAAGAGATCCAATCCTTCAATGGTAAGATGAATTTCTTGTGCCGCTTTGTGCCTAATATTGCTGAACATCTAAGGGAGATTACAAACATGCTTAAGAAAGATATCGTAGTGAAGTGGACTGAGGAGGTTGTAAAGTCTTTCAATTTAGTGAAGTTGATTCTTTCTTCAGCTCCCATTTTGATCAGCCCGAATTATACTCAGGATTTTATTTTGTTTTCATTTGCCTCGAAGCATACCATGGTAGCAGTATTAATGCAGAAAAGAGATGGGCATGAAAAACCAATTTCTTTTTTCAGCCGAACCATAAGAGATGCAGCCTTGAAATATAACATAATTGAAAAGCAAGCGCTTGCTCTTGTGAAAGCGTTGAAATATTTTCGGGTATATATTCTGCATTCTCATATTCTTGCTTATGTTCCTAATGCTGATGTTAAGGATGTTTTAGTACAAACAGATCTAGAAGGGAGACGAAACAAATTGATTTCTGCCTTGTTGGAGTATGATGTGGAGATAAAACCTACAAAGCTTATCAAAGGACAAGGGATGGCTAAGATAATGGCTTAATCAAATTTACATGCCTTGGACATCAATCTTATTGTTGCTGTGTCCGAGGAGAATGAGGAAATTTCATCAGTTCAGGTATCAGAAATCTTTGTGCTTTCTCCTTGGTATTCAGATATTGTATATGTGCTTCAAAACTTGTCACCACCACCCGACATGGCTAGAAACAAAAGTAGAAATCTGAAATTGAAGGTTGCTAAGTTTTGTATTTTGAATGATTCACTCTATTGGAAAGATCCTGGTGGTGTTTTGTTAAACTATTTGGTGGAAGAAGAAGCAAAGCAGGTTATGGAGGATTTTCATAAGGGAGATTGTGGAGGTCACCTTTTTTGGAAAACAACGGCCAACAACATTTTGAGAGCGGGATATTATTGGCCGACACTTTTTGCTGATGTGTATAAGACTGTCAAAAGCTATCATGAATGTCAGATTTTTGAAGGAAGGCAGAAGTTGCAGCCTTTGCCGCTTAAGCCCATTGAGTTTAGTGCTCCTTTTCAGCAATGGGGTTTGGATTTCATTGGAAAAATCCATCCTGCTTCTTCAGCTCAGCATAGGTGGATCCTAATAGTGACAGATTATTTCATGAAATGGATTGAAGCAATTCCCACCAGGCAAGCTACGGATTCAGTAATAATTTATTTCCTTGAGAATAACATTTTGTCTCGTTTTGGTTGCCCGACTAAGTTAATCACTGATAACGCGGCAGCTTTCAAATAAAAAAGGATGATTGAGTTTTGTGACAATTATACAATCATTTTGGGACACTCAACCGCTTATCATCCACAAGGCAACGGATTGGCGGAGTCTTCCAACAAATATTTGGTCAACATCATTAAAAAGTTGCTGGAAATAAATAAGAAAAGTTGGCATAAGAAGTTGGTCAATGCACTTTGGGCAGATCGAGTGAGTCAGAAGAAATCCATTGGTATGTCCCCTTTTGAGTTAGTATATGGAGTTGACACAGTGTTTCCTACCTCTCTCGCAGTTCCAGTGGTCAAACTTCTACATGAAGCTGGCAGTGAAGATGATCATATGCAAAGAAGAATAAATAAAATGATCCATTTGCAGCAGACGAGAGAAGAAGTTTTTCAAAACACATTCAAGCTGTAGGAGAGAATTAAGAAAATCTATGACAAAAAATCAAAGGCGGACAAATTCCAATTGGAAGAAGTGGTGCTGAAATGGGATGCAAGAAATGAGGAAAAGGGTAAGCATGGTAAGTTCAAAAATCTCTAGAAAGGAACCTTTAAAATTGTTGTATATTGGGGTGAGAATTCTTTTCTTCTAAAAGAGATGAACGGGAAAGATTTTCTAGGAGGGTCGGTCAATGGTCAGCTGCTCAAGCGGTATCATTTCTGAGATGTTTTCTGCTGTTTACATTGTCACTGTACATACCAGTTTATTTCAATTTCATTGCAAGTGTGTGCTGTGATATTTTCTTCAGTTTGGGGCCTGAGGTGAAGGCTATAACTCTGAAGAATGATTTCAGCTTTGGTTTGAGTTTGTCAAGTCATGTCCTTCAGTCATTTTGGTTTCAAAATTGAGTCGGTTTGAGTCAAATTTTAAGTTAATAAATTGAGTCAAGAGTCTTGGGTCGATTTGTCGAAGTTATGGACTCCATAGCCCAATGGACGAAGGCACTGCATATGCTCCCAGAAATCTGTAGTTCTTGGCACCTCCAAGGAGCTACCATCCCCATTGGAGCCAATGTTAGATTCGGTATCTTCATCCCTCCGTCAAAGATCAAAATCTCTTTTGTTGCATTTCATTTTAGGTGTCTCATTCAGTTTAGTCAGCTGCATTCCCTTAGGAGCATGGATCATCTGACGGAAGGGTCTTTTCACTCATATCCCTCATGTCATGAACCTACTGGACCATGTCTGTTCATCAAAATCAATTTTAAAGTCATTTACAATCATGTTTTCCAAAGAGTAATTTTAGGGTTTTTAGGTCTCATTAGGTCTAGGGTTTCGTTAATTTAGTTTTCATGATGACTAATAATGCCAGCAGGCACATGAGGGAGGCTCAAAATAAGTTTTCATTGCAAAAATTTCATCATCTTAATGCTTGATAATGATTCTTCTTCAAAACTCTGTTTTGAAGAAAAATCGTCAATTTCATCCTTTGTAATAAATGTAATGTAATTTTCAAAGTTTTTTCAGTTGTAAATTTCTTCAGGCGCAGCCTTGGTCACCTTTGCCAAAATCCCATGCCATCTATCCCTGTAAAGGCAGAAAATAAATTCATCATTCAGCTAAAAAATCAAAAAGGAAACAAAAACAGAGTTATGTGAAAATTGCCAAAGTCTGCAACATTACAAAAGTGGGTTTTCTAAACCAAAAATCAAAATCTTTTGTATATATAAGATATTTTCATATTCAACAATCCATTTGCAAGCAAATTCATCAAAAAGCCAAGTCAAATTGTGGAGGAGGGCGAAATAGTGTTGGAAGGCCGAGACTGTGGGTGAGTTTACAGGCGCGGCACACTGGGCGTTGGGCGCGACGCACTGGTTGAGCGTGGCGCATAAGGCCGCTCACCATTGTGTTAATTTGAACTTGCGTAGTGCACAAAGAGAGCGCAGCGCACTGAGTTATGTACACGGCGCATTGGCCCGTAAAACAAAATTTGTTGCCATTTCCCTCAAATTTCAAAACGAAACGGTCTCCTCTGCTCCAAGTAAGTTCAAGTCATCTTGCAATTTCCATTGATCAGTGTTTGGTGTTGTTTGAAAGAAGGAATATAATATTTTGAATGCCAAAATTATAAACCCTATCCTCTTGTTAAGAATTGTTCCCTTAGGGTTTTAAAATTGGTGTTTTAAAAATATTTTTGTGCCAAACTTGTTCATTCCTCACTGTTCATCCCTCCCTCTCACTGTTATACTATCAAATACAAGCCCATTTCCCTATCCCTAAGTCAGTTCATTTCCTATCATTATCCCTTTCCCATTTCACTTGTAAAAAAATCCCAAACCCCAAGTTCCCCAAATAGTCAAGTAACTGTCCATTGTTCCTACATTTGTCAAAATTCCAAAAGGCAAATTATCACTTGACAATACCCCATTGTCCCCACTGTCCTATTTCTCCCACAGTCCCTTCCCTTTGGCACATATTTGGCAATTGAAACAAAGCACCAAATTATCATTCTTCATCTCATTCAAGCCAACACACACCTTGCATTAACCTTGAGTACCATGGAGACAAACACGGATACATCATATGACAGAGATAGTGATTCTACCACTGAGCTACATGCACCGAGGAGGCCTCGTAAAGGTGTAAAACATGTGAGAGAAGAGCCCACCTCATTGACTCAATTGCAGGCTTGCCCCACTTGCCATGGCATGTTTTCATGAGCAATCATGCTATCAGTATTGTGAGATGATTGCTAGGATTCGTCATCGTCGGGATTTGGCTCGTTTGTTTGTATTGCATTTGCATGATGGTCAGGTAACTCTTGCTGGTGTAAATTTCACTTTGACACCGAAAACCATCTCTCAAGCAACTGGAATACCGAATGTGGGTGAACAGTGGAACAAAAGATAGTAGGTGGACAGAGTGCATTATGAACCATACATCATGCCTAGCTATGTGAGACAGCTCAGCAGGGTGTTCCCATTCCAATTCCTAAAGGAATCCTATGTGCCTTTGATGAAACTTATTATCAGATACTTCAGTTGTGAGGGCCGGTTCTCACGCCTCTATGCATACCACATCAGGTTATTGATGCATTTCAATAGAGTGAGGATGATGAACATTCCTTATTTCATGTGCCGGAACATCGAGAGAATGACCACTCTTGTGCAGAAGAAAACTCTCGAGCAACAGTACAACAGTATTTATCACTATGCACTCATCAAGATCGTGGTTGTACATTAGCTTGGATTGCAGGGTATTTCATGGGAGGATTTCATTTCCCATGACTTCTTCACAACCCCTCAGGTTCCTCCGGAGGTTGTTCATGAGCCAGGTGAACCTTCACATCAGCCTGAAGGTCACGAGACAGAGACTACTAGTGTACTGACTTATGTCACTTATTAGAGAGGCACCAGAGTATTGTTTGCAACAGCCCGACGAGTAATATCTCCACCCGGGGTGGAAGGGGTCTCGTTGTCGTCGTCAGCAGCACAGGTACAGGTACAGGACAGAGGTAAGATGCCTATGTAGGATGAGGGCCCTTCAGGAGGCCAGGATACTGATTTCATACTTATTGATGAGGATTTGAGCTCTCCAAGCTCAAAGTTGAGAGAGATCATTCAGGAGCAAAAGGCGGAGATCGACACATTGACTGGCAAATTGAAAAGAGCTCAATGGATCATAAACTACCTAGAGTAGCGGAACAAACAGTTGGAGGATCAGCAGGCAATCATTGAGTTGCAAAACATCTGTGAGAACCGGCAAGCTGCCCAAAGAAGTCAAACCGAGATGACACCCATTGAGCGGGAGATTGAGGCTGATAGAGAGACTTGGCTTGAGAGGGTCAATATTCATCTTGAGAAGTTGTTGGAGAAAGAAAACAAGGAAAATAACATGCTCAGGCACATGAAGAACCACTATTGGGCACGAAATCATGTTTGCAAAGCAAAGATCAAGATCCTGAAAGTAAGGCTAAGGAGGACACTAAAGCGTCGCAAAAGGCATGATAGACTCCAAATTTGGCCAAAGCTTCTTTGACCTAGCATATTTCTTGATGGTGTACATTCAGCCCAAATTTCAAGAAATTTGGGAAAATTTTTGTCAATTTTGAATTTTTGGGCCTCAAAACAGATTTTCCTGCCCGACGCGTAGCGCCACTTGGCACGCGCTTATAATTGGCAGCTCTTCAAGAGGAAAAATTTGCATTTCTGGATTTCTCATCAAAATTTATGCATGCCTATGGATTACCTAAGGATTTTGACAAGTTTTGGGTTGCCTAAAGGGTCAAAAACACCCTAAAAATGGCCTTTCTGCCACTTTTTGCACACACAGGAAGCAATGTTGGGAGATTTGATTTTGGAGGGGAAAATGGCAACCAAATCTAGAAATTCCACTTGGGTTGGAAAGTAGACAGGTAGGGCTTTCCAACGAGCTATCCTATACTCCATTTGGACTTCGGGAAGACCCTAAAAATCAGCCTCAAACTTGTGCTACGCATAGAGATTTCAGGCGCGATGCATAGGGAAATTTGGCCTATTTTTCACTCAGCAGCTCAGAATTTTGCCTAGTTTTGCCTAGTTTGACATTTTCATGTAAATCTTGATGTAACTTGATGTAATTTCATGACTTTGATGTAATTTTGGCACATTTTTACTCATCTTAGTATATTCATTCACCAAAAAGTGAAATGTAAGTGAATGAATCAATTTCCTATCATATAGAGGCAAGTTGTTTCATTGCCTATTTTCCAGTTCTTAGTTTAGATATGGTTGAAACAGCTCCTAGAATGATGAGCTCGACCCCTAGAGGCATCGGAATGAGTTAGGCTTGTCTATATCTTGTAATTCATCAGTCATTTTCAGGGTTGAACACTTTGGGATTGCTTGGCACTTCATTGTACATTTCATCTCTACAATTTTGGCAAAGGAATAGACCAGGGTTTGCAGCACTCTTTGGGATCCATGTGGCTCTATTTTTTTATGGTGTTTTTCTCTATGTAATTGTAAGTTCACTGATGTTTATGTGTATCATTTCCCTTCTCCTTTCTTCTTAAATTAAACAAATGAGTGATAAAGGTGGAATTCATTAGCTTGCTTTTCTCTGCCTTCAGTTTTGTTTAATTTTCCATGTTTTCATCTGTTTGAAGAGGATCCTTGAAAGCCTCTTTCCCTCTTCAGCTCCTCACCGGTATGAACTATCCATTCATTCAATTCAAAGCATCAAAACAATTACCTTCCTTGCCCCAATCAGAACTCTGCAAAAACTAGGCCTTATCCCCAGATCCAAAACTGCCTTTCCCTTTGTTTCCAACAAAAACCCCCAAAATCAAAATCAAAATCCTTTGCTTATATACCTAGCCTAAAATTAGCCTTTATTTCAAGTCATCTCAAGCCCTATTGATTATCTTTGCTGAGATTGACCCGAAGAGAGCCCTCTCCTCATCTGGTAGGGCTAGCTACCAGATTGAGCGTGGTTTGATGTTACCCTGAACTCTGCCTTCCTTCAGCTTGAGGTAGATTTAGGCAATAACACACAGAATGAAACTAGAAAGCCATATCAACATCAACAAGTGCAAGAAACTTGATCTTATTTCATTAATTTCTCAGAAAATTCAGTAAAAAATTTGCAGTCATCCAGAGGTCCAAAACTCGAAAGCCTCCTCTTTGTTTCTCATTTATTTAAATACAATATAAAAGAAGTTCGTAACTATGGGAACTACTTGTAACTATTCAAACTACCTAGAACTGTGTAAAATACCTATTACATGACACTTAAAAACTTCATTACAACATTGATATTTTAACAAAAAGGTAAATAAAACTAAAGCATCAATCTATTTTCTAGATCTGGATTTGATTCGTTGTCACTGTGTTCTTCGGATTTGCTAACATGTCCTTCTGGGATGCTAAGGTGTCACCTGGTGAATCAGTCATCCATGCTCTACACTTCTTCCAGATTTCAATGCTAGTTTTTGGAGAATCGATCAACTTGTGATATTCTAATCTGAAGACAGTGATCTTGTTGAAATTAGGTCATTGTGTGAACAAAGTCTTTACCATCCATAGTAATTTAAAATGCCTCTGTAAGATATTAACCACTGTAGCTCCTTTCAGGATTGCAGTTTTCTCATGGGTATTATTGATCTTACTCTTTTTTAGCACTAGCAGTGGCTCCTAGGAATCCCATGATAGAAGACTTCCTTTGAGATCCCAGCATGATGGCAGTCCTTCTCTAGCCATTTTTTCAAATATTTTATCAAATCTGTTTACAGCTTGTTTAATTTCTATCAACTTCTTCTCCACTGACTTCCTGCAATCATTTTTCACAATCAACTTATTAATCTCTAGAACACACAATGTCCTATCTTTAATTTCATTTTCCTCCAGCTCCTTATCTTTCTTTGAGTTGATGAAATCAATCAATTTCTTTTCCCATAAAGCTCTGTTAAGAGTCTTTTTTTTGTCAGCCATAACCAGTTCCTGTAAATCTTTGACAATGCTCTTTTCCTCTGAAACTATTGTCAAGGACTCCCAAGTTGTTTTCATGACTTCAATGATTTCATTCCATACAATATCTTTCTCTTGAATCAGAGTTATGTTTGCTTTCAGCTTTTCCTTTAGACTCTTGATTTCATCATAACCTATCTGGAAATCTGATTTATATTTATTGACTTCTCCTTCTTTGGCCTGCATTATCTTTGTCACTGTCTCAAACTCTCTTCGAGTCTTGTTAAGATCAATTTCTGCCATTTTCAACTATGTACTCAACTGGGACAATCTTGCTGCTGGATCATTAGTTTCAGATGACATGACTATGGTGCAAGAATGAGAGTCAATTTGACTTTGCAAGTTAAGTACATACTCCTTTAAATTAGAAATCTCCTCCTCTTTCTGCAACAGCTACTGTAAAAGCTCCCTTTTTCATTCTCTACCTCTGGTACCTCTGTTGTCATTGAGTGTTCTCTAGTAGGAAACTTTAACTTCTTCTTCAATACATTTATATCTGACTCAGCACTTTGTAACAACTTCTGTACAGTTGATTTATCACTAGGATCCACTCCAATTTTTACAATTATCTTCTTCAACTCTTCATTTTGAGTTGAAAGAGCCCTAGAATTAGCCTTCTCCAATTTTAATTGTTTGATCACTTTTCCTAACATATTTTCTTCCTTATGAGCAGTTGCACTAGTTTTGGTTAGATCATTAGCAATCAATTGACCTGTCTACATATGAAAATTAACTTTGTCAATTAAAGGGATCTTCTTCACATCAACAGTTAAAATAATAGTTTTAAAACTGCTTGATGACCCTACAGTCATTTCAGATGGGTGAGAAAAAGAAATCTTAAACTGGTCCCTTTCTAATTCCATGGTAGTCAAAAATATAGTTTGGTCAGGAGTAATCTGATACTCAGCTTGAGCTTCCATACTAGCTTTCATCTTCTGATTCTTTTTTGCAATTTGAGCAAAAACTTGCTTGATCAAAGGAAATTGATCCTGAACATCTTCATGCCTTGACGGGGAAGTTGGTGCATTTTGAGCATCTCCTAATTGAAGGAGGAAACCAGGTTGGGTGCTTGGTATATTTTAGTCAATCTAGCCCTCTTCTCAGCTCTCTGTTCTTCATCTTCATAATCAAAATCTTTCTCTTTGCTTCTTTTGCTTAATTTTTCAAAAATGATGAGAGTCTGAATGTTGGAAATAACAGAGTCTGCAAAAATTTTATTAGTCAACTTATCTATTTCAGGCCTATTGTCATGAATAAAAGCAGAATAACCATTTTCAACCTTTCTGTTAGAGATTATCTTGTGAGGATCATAGGCCCATTTCTCACCTAGTAACAAGTGCATGCCTTCTAACATCCTATTAGCTTCATTTTATGCTTGCCTCATATTCACTATGAATGGTCCCACATACATAGGAAGCTTAAACAAATGACCCTTATTCATTGGAAAAAAATGTACTTGATCTACATTCAAACTCTGTCTAATAAACTCCAATGCAAACAACCTCATGGAGACGAAAATTGGAAATCTATAAGGTTCTATCCCAGCTGCATATAATGTAATTTCTAAATGATCTTCATATACAAACTAATCCCAAAATTTACAATTAGTACTTAACTGAATAAACTCCTGAGCTTTTGGAAAGAAACATGGAGGAGGAACCCCATTCAAAACCTTATAAGAAATTGGCATAAAATAAGCAGCAAAATCAAACACCCCTCCCTCATCTGGTTCAGTTCTTATTGTATCTATCCAGAAAAATACTGATTGTATTTTTTTATTTTCATCCATAATGTTTAACCCCAAATGCAAAAAATATTCTACATTTTGATACAAGAATAGATAAGTGATAAGTGAAGGGAACTTGAAAGACTCGGTAAGGGACAAGCTCATAAGTTGAGTGTTAACAACCTCTTGCTAGTAAGAGGGAATATCCCACACCACTTTAGGCTTCATCATCAAGGAAAATAACCCCAACACTGACCTATCAATTTGAGCAGCATCTTGTTTTCCAAGTATCTTTGACAAAGATTGTAGTTTTTAAACCCTATTTCGAAAAAATACTCGAAACAAGTTATTCCTCTATTTCAAAAAAAAATTTACCTGTATGGATTCTCTTTTCAAAAATATTGTAGTACTGGCCTGACTTCTGCATCAAAAATATCCAATGGGAATTCTTTATCATCTGCTAAAAATCATTTTGTATCTGGCTTCAAAAAGAAGATGACTTGGGTAAACTCATATCCTCCAAGATTATCATAAAATGTTGCCAATGATTCGTCTGTGAACTGGACATAAGACTCTGACTCAGGATAACAAAGGGCTTGACGAACTAATGGGTTGTAACCTAAAGGACATTCTCTCCTAAACTATTCATCACGAAAAATTTGTCGGGATACAATGCAGACACTAACCGATGCACAAATTCGGGAAAAATATGTGTTTTGGGGATGCATGCAGACAAAACACCAGAATTGGAAATGGTTGAATAAATGGGGAAAATTTTCTCATTCAAAAGAACTTGCTAGTAGAAGGGAAAATTCTCAACAGTGCAGCTAGTATTCCTAATGTCTTGCTCAGTGTCCATGGGAGGGATATGGCTAGATGAGCCGGACAAAGAAGACTGCTTAGACATGGAATAGTTTAGGGTGGCGGAAAATTAAATGCAAAGATAAGAAAATAGAGTGACTAGGATGACTTCATGGACAATTGGGAATGAAAACTAATAAGAAAAAGAAAACTTGAACCCTTATATAGATGGTGCGGAGTTTCAAACATTAATGTTGAGTTAATGCTTGATCCGACAAGTAACAGCACCATGACATGACAGTGATTTGTCTCCCAGCTGGATGCATACGTCACTGCGAGGGTGCTCTGGAGTACGGAGCATCCATGGGAGTTCTTCCCCCGTAGTGATTGTGAACTGTCGATCTTGATTAGCAGGTGGTCGGAAAATTCAACTGCGGAGGCACCTTCTCTGCTAACTTGTGGCCTATTTGTGCCCGGAGGTTTCCACTAATCTTCATTAAGTCAAACTTATTTTAATCTTGCCTGACAATTAGCACAGGTGTTAATCGGAACACTCGCTCCCACCTTCACATGCTTTCCAAAAACATATTAATCGACCAATATTCAAGAATGAAATGATTTTCCGGCATATGAAGGATTTACATTTTATCATATTTTCTAAATATATGCTTTTTTTGTATTTTGAAAATAGAATAAAGAAAAACGCAAATGAGCCACAACATCTGGCTCCACCTGGGGATAGTTTTTTTTTCCACGAAACACTAAGAACCACAAATTAGTGCCTTCACTTTGGGCATGGAGTCAAATACTGCTTGGTGATATATGAACAGTGAACAGACTGGTATGTACAATGGTGGAATTCTAAACTTTTAATGTCGGAAATAATGTTTCAGATACTTCCCATTCACAGGAAGTTGTACTGATTCTCCATCTAGATCTTACAAAAGGAATGTGTTATTTTATCTTACCTCATTAATTATGTATGGACCATACAAGAGAGGATCAAACTTACCATGCTTCCCCTTCCCTTCTCTTCTGGTGTCCCATCTTAGTACCAAATCTCCTTCTTGAAAGAGAATTTATTTTTCTTTTCTGTCAAAGATAGACTTCATCTTTTCTTGATAAGAAGTCAAGTTATACCAGACTTTGTTTCTATTTTCACTTGACTCAAATAATTTTTTCAATCTTCTCACGAGAGCATTAGGTTCTTCCTAAGCTTCTTGAAGGAAAGAAATCACTGGTCTGGCCAACTGGGTAGGAAATAGTGCTTGAGTTCCATAAACCAATTCATAGGGAGACTTACTAGTAGATGTCCTGGTAGTGACTTGAACTGCCCAGAGGGAAAAATTTAACTTCATATCCCAGTCTTTCTGATTTTCAGTGATTGTCTTCTTCAATATTCTGATCAATTTCTTGTTTGAATACTTTTCCAATCCATTCCCTTAGGGATGATATGTTGTGGAATGTGATAAAATTACATTATATGTTTGACAGAAATTAATGAATCGAGCAGAGTTGAATACCTGAGCATTTCCAGTCACAATTTTGACTGGACATCCGAATTTGCTGAAAATTTTCTCCTCCAAAAATTTCATCACTACTTGGTCGTTTTCCTTTTTGGTGGGTATTGCTTCAACCCATTTTGTGAAATAATCAGTGGCAGTTAGAATCCACTTGAAATGCCCACTTGATGGTGGATTGATTTCTCCAATAAAATCCAATCCCCATTGCCTAAAAGGTTCTTCAATGAATACTGGGATGAGAGGTAATGAAGCAAATATTTTCTTTTCAGTAAACAATTGACATTTCTGACAACTTCTGACCAGTCTATACACATATGCAAACAGGGTTGGCCAATAGAAACCTGACTTAAGAATCTTATGAGCAGTGACCTTCCATGTATAATGACCTCCACATATATTTTCATGATATTCCTTAATGACTTCGATAGATTCACCTTCTATTAAACATAACAGCAAAATACCAACAGGATCCTTCTAGTACATCTTGGCTTATACTATAACAAATGGCTGAGATTTCATCTTGAGAGTTATGTATTTTTTTCTATTAAGTGAAGTGAGACAAGAAAATAAACACAAGTAATGTAAAATATCTGTATACCAATCTGAGAAAAAATAATTGTATTGAATACATTTTTTGGACTTGTTTTGCTCTTCTTTATTGACAGCTCCATCCACTAGTGCCAACAGATTAATCTCCAAGGCCTGGAAATTTGTTTCTGTCAACAACTTTTCTAAACCCTGCCCCTTGAACAACTTGGTGGGTTTAATGTCCAAATCATACTCCTGGATTTTCGCTATCCATTTCCCTCTTTTCCTTCAACATCACTTTGAACCAGCATGTCTTTTACAATAGAATTAGGGACACAAGCAGTTATTTGGGACTGTAACACATATGTATTTAAGGCTTTCAGTGATTTGACCAAACCATACACTTGTTTCTCCAGAATATTGTAGTTGAGCTTAGCATCTTTGAGAACTTTACTGAAAAATTCCACTTGTTGCTCCTTACTATCTTCATTTTTCTGCAACAATACAACAACAATAGTAATGGGAGATACAAATTAAAATACTTGAAAGGCTTTTCAATAATCTGGACTATAATGACCTCCACATATATTTTCATGATATTCCTTAATGACTTTGATAGATTCACCTTCTGTTAAACATAACAACAAAATACCAACAGGATCCTTCTAGTACATCTTGGCTTATACTATAACAAATGGCTGAGATTTCATCTTGAGAGTTATGTATTTTTTTCTATTAAGTGAAGTGAGACAAGAAAATAAACACAGGTAATGTACAATATCTGTATACCAATCTGAGAAAAAATAATTGTATTGAATACGTTTTTTGGACTTGTTTTGCTCTTCTTTATTGACAGCTCCATCCACTAGTGCCAATAGATTAATCTCCAAGGCCTGGAAATTTGTTTCTGTCAACAAATTTTCTAAACCCTGCCCCTTGAACAACTTGGTGGGTTTAATGTCCAAATCATACTTCTGGATTTTCGCTATCCATTTCCCTCTTTTCCTTCAACATCACTTTGAACCAACACGTCTTTTACAACAAAATTAGGGACACAAGCAGTTATTTGGGACTGTAACACATAGGTCTTTAAGGCTTTCAGTGATTTGACCAAATCATACACTTGTTTCTCCAGAATATTGTATTTGAGCTTAGCATCTTTGAGAACTTTACTGAAAAATTCCACTCGTTGCTCCTTACTATCTTCATTTTTCTGCAACAATAGTAATGGGAGATGAAAATGAAAATACTTGAAAGGCTTTTCGATAATCTGGACTATAATGACCTCCACATATATTTTCATGATATTCCTTAATGACTTCGATAGATTCACCTTCTGTTAAACATAACAGCAAAATACCAACAGGATCCTTCTAGTACATCTTGGCTTATACTATAACAAATGGCTGAGATTTCATCTTGAGAGTTCTGTATTTTTTTCTATTAAGTGAAGTGAGACAAGAAAATAAACACAGGTAATGTACAATATCTATATACCAATCTGAGAAAAAAGAATTGTATTGAATACGTTTTTTGGACTTGTTTTTCTCTTCTTTATTGACAGCTCCATCCACTAGTGCCAACAGATTAATCTCCAAGGCCTGGAAATTTGTTTCTGTCAACAACTTTTCTAAACCCTGCCCCTTGAACAACTTGGTGGGTTTAATGTCCAAATCATACTTCTGGATTTTCGCTATCCATTTCCCTCTTTTCCTTCAACATCACTTTGAACCAGCACATCTTTTACAGCAGAATTAGGGACACAAGCAGTTATTTGGGACTGTAACACATAGGTCTTTAAGGCTTTCAGTGATTTGACCAAATCATACACTTGTTTCTCCAGAATATTGTATTTGAGCTTAGCATCTTTGATAACTTTACTGAAAAATTCCACTCGTTTCTCCTTACTATCTTCATTTTTCTGCAACAATACAACAACAATAGTAATGGGAGATGCAAATGAAAATACTTGAAAGGATTTTCGATAATCTGGACTATTCAGAACTGGAGCTTCCTGCAGTGCCTCCTTTATTCTGGAAAATGATTCTCTTGCTTCTTTATCCCACCTCACTTCTGCATTTTTCTTCAGTATGTCTGTTACATTTCTTACAATCTCAGCATAATTTGGCATAAACCTCCTCAGAAAGTTTATTTTTCCCAAGAACCTCTGAATGTATTTTTTTCTTCTAGGTAGAGGGATTGTCTGTATTGCTTCCACCCTTGCTAGATCAATTTTCACTCCTTATTTTGAAACTATGTGTCCCAACAACTTACCTTCTTCTAAGGCAAATAAATATTCCTTGGGATTTAGTGACAGACCAAACTTTCTGCATTTTTTCAAGATATTTTGTAAATTCTCCAAGTGTTCATCATCTAACCTTGAGAAAACAGCTACATCATCCAGATACATAGCTACAAATGTTTCACCAACAAACGCTATGTCCATGGCCCTCTGAAATGTTGCACCTGCATTCATAAGGCAAAATGGCATCCTTGCATACATGAAGGTGCCCTAGGGCATGGTGAAAGAATTTTTCTTCTGATCTTCTTTTTCCACTACCACCTGATTATACCCAGGAAATCCATCAACCATAGACAACCTTTAAGCTCCTGTCACCTTCTATAAGACATAATCCATTTTCGGAAAAGGATAATTATCTTTTAGAGATGCTCTATTCAAATTCTTGAAATCTACACATAACCTTATCTCTCCATTCTTCTTCCTCACAAGAACCAAATTAGACACCCAATCTGAATATCTGAGAGGGACTATAATTTTTTCCTACAACAATTTCTTCACTTCTTTTTCAATTGGAGCTAGCAACAATGGATTAATCTTTCTGAGCTTCTATCTGTGTGGTTTGATTCCATATTTCAATGGAATCTTACGCTGAATTATGTTTTAGTCATATGTTTTCAAGTCCTAAAACAACCAATAAAACACATCCATATACTTTTTAAAGAGATCAATGTACTTTTCTTTATAATTTTTATGAACACTTTTGAATAGCTTCACCATCTCTGGCTCCTGCTGGGTTCCCAAATTACAGTCTTCCATCTCTCCCTCTTGATGTATTTTATTTGAATCGACAGCAACATCATTAGAATCAAATAATCCTTCAAGGGGAACTAATCCTTTAGGAATTATATTATCTTTTAATTGGATAATTTTATGCTCACCTATTGACTGCTTCATATTTCTTATTTCTCCTTTCTGCTCTGTCTTTTCTTCTTCCTAATCTATCTCAGCATCTTCAAAATTTTCAATCATTGTTAGGAAATGATTTATCTACTCATCATATTCAAACACCTGCCAATGTCTCACATTGTCAGAAATAGGGGCCTGTGTCTAATCTCAATCTCATACCTCAATCTTGGATTGATAGGTGGCTTGAAGGTGCTTCTTGCTTTTATATGGATTAATCCCTCTTGCAGACAAGAGAGATATCCCTAGTATCCTATGAATAGCTATAAACAAATATCCATTTGTAAATCGTTTTCTCTAGATTATTTGCAATTCATAATTATTATAAACAAAGAAAGAGGACATGCCCCTACCTTGAAATCTAATGTTCGGTGTAGTCTTTTATCCATTCGCTCTAAAGAGGCTTCTTCAGTAAGTAGAACCTGCAATCAAAGACAAACAAAAGAATTAAAAGCACCTGCAACATATAATAATTGAGAACAGCTAATCTAACTCAGTGATAAAGGAATCTAAGTATTGAATTATTTAAATAAGCACAAGAACAACTCAATGAGAAAAGCAGATCCATATGTATTATCTTGAATGAAAAGAGTAACTTTACAACCTGATGCCTTCATGTCGTACAAGTTCCTCCCGGGGTCCTGAAAAATCGTTCCTCCTTTAGATTGACAAGCCTTCCTCTCTTTGAACTAGCATGAAGTTATGGACATGAATGTGTGATCATTCTCATACCAATAATAACTAGTGTAGAAAGTATGCTCTCTTGAGAATTTCTCTAGCAACTAATATGTATGTCTACCCTTGAGACTGAAACATGAGCTCAATTTATAGAGAAATGGAGGTAGTTTCAGTTCCATGAATAGGGGTATGGATTCCTCTCATGAAGGGATTTGAGCTCCATAGACCAAGGGATAAGCTCCATGAATTGAGGGATATACTTCCATGAGTGGAGAGATAAAACTCGAACTGATCGCACATCTAGAAGCTTCTATTTGGGAGAATATTCATCCAGCTGGGCTTCTAGAACTTACTTTTTCCTTTATTTTACTGTTTACGGGGGTCCGCGGGTTTTATAAGCAGAACATGTGGGATCTACTGTAGGATATAGAACAAATATCTGCAGATCCACAGGAAAGAGCTAGGAAAAGTGAGAAGATAGACTTTTAAGGGTTTTAATGAGATTTTCTCCAATTCCAAGACTTGGTTTAGTAACATTAAGGTTTTTTACTTCTAAGGGAGCATAATATAGGTAGTGATGAACCTATATGGATAGTCAAAGTTCATGGTGAAAAAATAACGTGTACTAGCTGCAACTGCTAACGAATTTGCCAACTTGTTCTCTTCCCTCATAGTAAACTGCAGATTGAAGGCTTCAAAATAATTCTCGACCAAATCCAAAACTTCATTCCTATATGATCTCAACCTTGGATGCTTGGTTTGACAATGATTTTTAATCTGCCTTATAATTAATTTAGAATCACCAAAAATGGAAATACAATAAATTCCCATTTGTTTAGCAGTTTGAAGACTTAAGATCAAAGCCTCATACTTAGCTACATTATTTGTTGAATCAAATTCTAACTTAAAATAAAAATGCATAAGATTACCTTTTGGAGATACCAATAAGAATCCAGCTCCAGTGCCATCATTTGAGTAGGCACCATCAAAATAGAATTTCCAAATCTTGTTTGAATATAGCTCATTATGTACAATTGCTTAAGAGAGTTGCTTATCTGTGTCTTCAGCAAATTCTACATCTTCATGTGTTGGATGGATAAGTCATTCCTGCGGACAAGACAGACCTCCCAAGTGTCCTACGGACAGCTAGAAACAAACGGACAAATAAAAACTATTTTCTCTAGATATTGTTTGACATGGAATTAATTATAACATGGTTTTAGAAACCTACTTGTAGTCCAGTGCTAATCTTCTTTCCAGTGGCTTGAAGAAAGTCGTCTTCAAGGGTCTGCAATCACAAACACAAGAAAAGATCAAAAGCACTTGTATAATAAATCAAGTCATGAATCAAACATCTCTCAATATGATCAAGGAATTCAAGAAATGAGATAACTAATTAAATAGCCCATTGAGAAAACAATATTTAGTCGTATTAACTTAAATAAAGAAGAGCCTTACAACCGTGTCCGCCTTGATGTCATACAGGCCTTCCTGGGGTCCAGAACAGGCATTTCCTTTACTCTGAAAAGCCTTGCACTCTCTCAGCTAAAATCACTTGGGTGTGTAATCATTCCCATATAATGATCAGCTATGAGAGTCTGAGTTTTCACAGCATTTCTCCTCAAAAATTCTCCAAGTCTAACTCACTAACTCCAACCTTTGAAGCTGCACTATGGCTTCAACTTATAGGAAAAGAGAGGAGGTTATGGTTCCCCTTAAGAAGGGATATAATTATATTTTGAAGGGATTGGGCTCCATAAATCAAGGGGTAGGCTCCCATAATGGACGAATGAACATACATGATAGACCGAACCTTCGACCGGATAACTGCTTCTAGAAGCTTCCAGATTTGACTGTTGGGCTTCTAAATGTTACTTTCCACTTTTTTTTTTACCTTTTATAGGGGTCCACACCTTTAATGAATAAAATGTGTGTTTAGCTCTGCATGACTTAGATCAAGAAAGTGTGGCACCGCAAGAAATTTTAAGAGAAAGTGAAGTACAAGTGTTTTTAAGACTTTTATGAGATTTTCTCTTAATTTCAAGGCTTTAATTTAGGAAATTTGATGTTGTAGACTTCTAAGGGAGTACTAAAATTTCATGGTGACAAATTTCAATGTAACAAATTGCCCCCTAAAGTGCGAAGTCTGAGAGCATTCAAAGAGTGATGTGCTTTATCATTTCAAGGATTAGCCTGTGGACACCCCAGTCAGAACCCTATAGAAAAATTCAATGCAAAACACACACACACACACACACACACATATATATATATATCATCGTTGAGGTAAGCATTCCCATACTCAGATCAAAACTAACTAAACTTGTTCTGATACAGAAATTATTTTAATATTACATCAATAGTGTAGATACAACATGCACACAGCCATCTGAAATGAATAGTCTACTGCATAATGAATAATAAAACTCCTCGCAGCCTGGATGGTGGAAACTAGATCCAGGGTCTTGATTTCTGCTTCCCGAACTAGTACAATTCTATCCATGCGATTAAATGTGTTGAAGTCGAACATGGTAGAACCCACTTAATTACCAGTCAATGATGTGAACTGTTAAAAAGTGTGAGAGAAACCACCAATCATGACAATGGCTCTCAAAGTACTCAGTAAAATCCATGAAATGTTAATAAGTGATCTAAAGTCGAACATTTCACGGAATCATTCGATCGAAGGTCGATGATGCAACCTGTCATCGAAGGCGAGAAACCTGCCATTAAGGCATGCAGATTCCAAGGTACTGACGGATTCTAGATCAACTTCCTAGATGATGAGTTGTCGTCGATAGAAATTGATCCGTCATAAGCAAGCTCACGACACGAAACCATAGATCAAGTTTTGAAGAAATTTTTTGCAAGGACTAACTCAGGGATGGTCAACGCGAATGGAGACTAATTTTTGCAGATGGATGGTTTGTTTGATTGTCCTCTTGAACACATAACGACACTGCATATGGTTTGGTGACAGTTTCCCTAAGCTAATACCCAGAAACAGTCTGAAGACCTTCAATATGGTTTGATTAACTGATAGGCAAAGGATTTCCCAACCCAGGTAGAAGTGTGACAAAAGTGTCGTGTTCAAGAGTGGTGTAATGCTTTTACAAATCAAAGCGTAACAAATGAATCTGTTTTCTCTCTTTTCCCCCACCATTTCTAGCCAGTACCTCTTTATTTTTTACAAGCTTGAGGAGGATAACATTTTCTTGTTTATAAGCTCATCCTTCAGATGAGTCCAACTTAGTTTAAAATCGAACCCTAAGAAGGAGTGGTCCATTCCTGTTTGAAATTTACAGGTCCTTTACCGTTAAATTTTAACGAGTCCAGTATAGGAGAAACTCAGTGTTTTTCATTTTTAGGGAGTCAGAAGAAAAAACTTAAGAAAACTCCATGGGTGTACTTTTTCGTAATTTTAGTCTCTCAGGCCTGAAAAAGGATAAAATAATGTGAGAGATAACTCTATTGACTATGATTAGTCAACGTATACATTTTTCGTAAATAGTCGATTTCAGTCCAGAAAAGGGGTAAACTGATACTGAAGGGACAACTATTCATTTCCTTTAACGAGTTTGAATAGTCAAGTACTCGGCAATCTTTTCATTTTTAGAGAGTCTGAAAAGGGCTTAAAAGAGGACTCCATGGTTTCACTTTTTCGTAAATTTTAAAGAGCCTGAAAAAAGTGATAAAAGTATACTCTTCGTAAAAAATGATCATTTTGCCTGAAAAATCTGGTATTCTGCACAAAAAACTCAAAAAATTAAACAAACATGTTTCAATAATAAAAATATTTTGAAAAACCATCTTTTTAAAGTGAAAAATAAACAAATTTAAATTTAATTTATTCAAAAAAACTTATAAAAAGGAGTATTTCAAGTTCATTTTTACCGTTTGAGTTTGGAGTGAAAATTTTAGAGCTCCTGGAAAAAATGCTTCGGAGAAGATTCCGGACAAACCGATTGTTGAAATCAAAAACTGTCTGCTCCAGGTAATCCACATCCTCTTTTCCTTGCTTTTCATCCGTTCATTTTCTTAAATTAGGATCTAACTTTCATTTTTGGGAGGGAAATTGATTCAAAAATCTTCCCTCGGGGGTCCGCAGGTAGGACACTAGGTACCTGCGAACCCCGACATTTTCTTACAAAGGAAAATATCGGGGCCCCACACTTTTAACACATAGCCCGTGAGAAGCTATGCACTGTCTCTGAGTGTAAATTGCAGGGGCGCCGTATCGAATTTAAAAACACAATTTCCTCCCAAATTACCCAAATTTTTTGTTTTAAAATGATTCTAATCTTTCATTTTACTCATTGTAGGATATTTACAATGCTCATTTGGCGGGAACGTGAACATGAGGAGGTAGATGAAGCAACAATGATTCATCAACCTACTTTGCAAGTTTTAAGAGCATGCAAGCTATTCAAATTCTGGGCTATTAGTGGCATGAGAGCTCAAGTAGATCTTCTCACTTGGTTGGTAAATAAGTGGGATGTTCAGGACTAGTGTTTTGTGATTGGAGGCCACCAGCTCGAAATTGAGTTGGAGGACATATATTTTTTGACTGGTTTGTCTAAGAGAGACGAACCACTTTCTCTATTTGGGGCTAGGCTAGATGGCCAGTCTGTTGCTAGCCTACAATTAGAGTTTTGTAATGATGAAGCCAATCCTAGAGACAAATGGATTGATATTAAAACTATCATCTGTCTCGAGTTAAAAGTGATTGAATTTATTGTTACCAAGTTGTGCGGAAGTGCAGCTTTGCATGTAGCTACTGGATCTCAGATGCGGATTGCAGTAGATTGTTTCAGAGGCACCATATTCAACTGGTGCAAGGCAGTCTTGGCTAATGTTAAAGGCCAACTAACTAGAGCAAAAAACAGGAAGTTAAACAACTTCAGATATGGATCTATCGTGGTTACCTTTTCTTTAGAGAGGATTCCTCTGTTAGCCCCGCAACATATTCCTATTGATGTTGGTAGACCTCAAGAGCCTCGGATGGTTCGATGGGTTGCTTTGATGGCCCATCACAGCAAGGGTGGGGAGATTGTTCGATTTCCCTCAACTTATTTTCGTTGGTTACAACACCAACTTTTTGTGATAGAGGATTTTCCTTATGCGGGCATGGATTTACGTGGTGACCGAGATATGCCACTTCCTCCAGGAGCTCAGTGGGATGAGTCAGGTAAAAAATCTCTTTGAAATGTTATAATTTCTAATTTTTACTTTGTTTTTAAATCGTCCAAAACTGATAACAAAAATTTCAAATGCAGATGTGGGTCCACGTCGACCAGCCACTCTCCGCCCCTTTGACCGGAGGCAAAGGGATGCAGCTGCAGCACCACCACCACCACAGGATCAGACAACAGAGATCTTGACTGATTTGGAACACCATTTGGAGCGGCTAACTATGGATATTTCTGAGACCACCATAGATGACATTCCACTCCATTTACAGAGATACGTCATTGGTGTTCCTGGACCATTCAGGAGATTTTTGAGTAGAGTGGCATGAGCAGTGGTGTATTATCATGATCATTACCATGGATAGTGGATGATTTACTGTATAGACTCATTTTTTGTATCACTTTTTTCCGATCATAAGGCGTTTTGAACCTATGATCGAAGACGATGTAATATTTTTTGAGCACTACATCTATACTATGATATACTATTATTTCCAGTTACCTGTTCAATCATGTTATCGAATGTTGATTTATTATTTTATTATTGAAAATGTATGTTTATAACACTAGAATCTATTGCATCTGCTAATGTGTTTAAATTTCTTGGAATGTGTTGATACTCAATATAATCAAACTCTCGTTCCAAGAGACGAACCCTTAAAAATAATCTTAATAATATTGGGTTTCTAATGGCATATACTCAGTTTAACTGTAATACAACGAGTTCAGAATCAAACCTAATGATCAAACTCCAAATTCCAAATGAAATGGATTCCGACAATAATTCAAAAATTGCACTATATTCAGCAATATTGTTCGTTGTTTGACTGAGGCTTACCCCATGCATAGATACTAACTCGTCAGTGGGTGAATAAATAACCCAAGCTGCAGAAGAGATGTTTCGTGTACTACGACAAGCGCCATCAGTAAAACCAATATATGTTTGAAAATACGTTGACATCTGCGATATCAAGAGTAATCTAGAAAAGCAGGAATAGTAGTAAAAGCACACTTAAGCTAGGCACACTTTTCTAATCTACAGCACACTAGCTAGAAAGTAAATAATATACAGAGAAGATCTCCACACAAAAATCAAGCGTAATATCTCTTCAGAGTCCATTTCTGGGTTTACCTAAATAGAACCCATCAAAATCAATCAATTCATAGGCCCCTTTTGCAAGCTGCTGCTTGAAAATATAAGGGCCATGCCACATGGGTTCGAATTTCCCAGCCCCTGGTTTATCGTTCACTTGATCATAAATCAAAACTAGGTTTCCTTCTGAAAAATTATGAGGGGTAACACTTCTATCATACTGAGCTTTCATTATTTTCACATGAGTCTCGGTAGCTAATGCAGCGGTGCGCCTATTCTCATCTAATTGAGCCAAGTATAAAAAACGTTTCTCCTCTTCATAAGTGGTTGGTAGTAACTCTATGGCTGGTTGGAGTGACAGTATCTCGCATTCAATGGGTAATACCGCTTATAAATCGTAAACTAGTTGAAAAGGGGTAAAGCCTGTCGATGTTTTTGTTGAGGTTCGATATGCCCAAAGTGCTGAAATTAGCATGGTATGCCAATTCGACTTATGAATTCCAATGATTCGTTTAATCACGGTGACTAAAAATTTATTAATTGCTTCAACTAAACCATTAGCCTGCAGATAATATGGTGTAGAACTGTCATGGCGTAGGCCAAGTTGGTCTGTTAGCTCGGTCATTATGATATTTCGAAAATGGCTCCTGTGATCAGTAATTATCGCTTGGGGTACACTGAAATGAGAAATCACATGATTGAACATGAAAGTAGCTGCAATTTTTCCATCTGCCGCAAATGTAGGCATCGCCTCGGCCCATTTGGTAAAATAATCTACTGCTAGAATAATATACCCATGCCCCCCAGTCGAGTGAGGGTTACATGTAATGAAGTCAATGCCCCATTTGGAAAAGGACCGACAACAATTATAGGGTGAAGAGAAGCAGGTGGTGCACGCATTTTTCGATCGAAGATTTGACAATTATGACATTTTCGGACCACATAAATACAATCTTTAAATAAGGATGGCTAGAAATAACCTGCGCACAATATCTTTTGGGTTGTGGCATACCCAGACATATGACCGCCACATGCTCCAGAGTGACATTCATTTAAAACCTTTTCGGCTTCTTCATGGGTTAGACAACATCAAAAAACTGAGTCCGCACCATGACGGTATAGTGTTTCGCCAACAAGATGATATTGTTGAGACTGGAAATGTATTTTTTGTCATTGCGACTGTGAAAGCCCAGGCTGAAAAGATTGGGTCTGAAGATAAACAATAATATCTCCATACCAAGGATCAATGGTACTAATAAGAAACAAGAATTCATCCACGATTGGTTGTTCCGCCACAGTTTCTGTATCAGTACGTGGGAAATCACACATAAGTTCAACAAATATCAATGATTTCTTGGATTTGGATTTTTCAAACTCCAAATCAAACTTCTGCAGGATAACAATCCATTTGGAGTATTTTCCCCCTAGCAATTTTTTGGTCAAGATATACATCATAGGGTTACAATCAGATATCACTGTTGTTTTGCATAACAGTATGTAATGACGAAAACGTTGGACAACTTGAACAGCTGCCAAGGCCAATTTCTCCACATGTGAATATTTTATCTCAGTTGGATGCAAATTTTGACTAAGATAGTAAATCACATGTTCACCATGGAATTCATCTCCCTGAACTAAAACCACCCCTATCGTGGAATCGGAAGCGACAAGGTACAAAAAGTAATCTTGGTTGTAGTTGGGAGGATGCAGTAATGGTGCATGGGTCAATGCGTGTTTTAGAGCATCAAAAGATCTATTAGCAACCTCGTCCCAAAAGAAAGGAATATTCTGTTTCAACAACCTAGTGAAACCTTTCGTTAACTCGGCGTAGTTAGGATTGAATCGACGTAAAAAAATTTCTTTCCCTTGCAAACTTTGGAGTTGGCGAAGAGTAGAAGGAGGAGGTAAATTGATGATTGCCTCAACCTTCGATGGATCAACACGAATGCCTGCCTTTGAGACAATAAATCCCAATAATCGTCCGGATTGTACACAAAAAACACATTTGTGAGGATTCAAATGAATCTTATAATTCCTACATTGTATAAAAATGGCTCGTAAATGAGTAATATGATCTGTTAATGCGTAGGAAAATCATCAAGGTAGGGTTGCACAATGTGCTTAATGTCGTGAAATGCATAAGACATGGCCCTTTGAAAAGTGGCGCCAACATTCTTAAGGCCAAAAGGTAGTTTGTGATAAGAAAAATTTCCCCATGGACAAATGAAAGTTATTTTAGGTTGCTCTGCAAGGAGTATGTTGATTTGATTGTAGCCAGAAAATCCATCCATGAACGAGAACATTTCACTTCCATCACAATCGTCAATAATTTGATCGATGTAAGGGGCTGGATAATTGTCTTTTGGACAAGCTCGATTTATATCCCTATAATCGATACATACTCGTAATGTTCCTTGTTTTTTATTGACCAGAACAATATTAGATACCCAATCCGTGAGTGGAATTGGATAAATAAAACCTGCACGAAGTAATTTTTCAACTTCATATTTAATAGCGGCAACTTTTCTCAGATGTATCTGACGTAATCTCTATCTAACGAGTTTAGCATCTGGGTATGTCTTAATTTCATGAACAACAATCGACGGATCAATTCCTGACATTTCTTCATATGACCAGGCGAAAATGTCGTGGAATTCTTGAAATAGGGCTTTATATGCTTGGATTTCATCAGTCGTACAAGAAGCACCTATATGAATGTTTTCAACAATTCCAGGTTATACTAAAATGTCAAGAGGAACCGTTGTAGAAATATTTTCTAAATTCAATTTAGAATCGAAATGTGAAAAATGATTTTGAGGGTCTTTGAAATAATCAGTGGTAAAAATGGAGGGAAAATCATTCTCAAAATGATCGAGATCAGTAAAAACGAAGACCTATGATGAAGATCTTCCCATGGTAACTCATCTACCGACAAGAATTCACGAACATGTTCATCAGTATTGAATAATTGTTTAGCAGGATTCGGAATTGGTGTCGAAGCTAAGATCGATATCGAAAATGACTCTTGATTTATCACATTCACTGGATCAGACTCAGTTGAAGGAGTATCAAAAAATGATTGTACATTCTGATATGCTAACTCAAAAGGACTCAAAGGCATTGGGCCATCAAAAGAATCCAATTCTGATTCTGAAGGTACTATCTAAGGATCATCAAAGGAAATAGTACTTGATGTAATCATATTGATATTAGAAATAGGAAGTTGTACGTTGGGAGCAGGCAGGGAAAAAGTTCCCAGTAAAGCCAAATCTTTAAGCAAACCTACTCCGACATCCTTATAAGGGATAATCGATTTTCCAATATGTTGGATGCTGTCAGTAGAGGCTGGGTCGGATGAATAATATGAGAGGTGATCTATTTTAACGATCTTTCCTTTATGAGGAAACATGATGAGATGAAAGATCGATGATACAACAACAGTCATGGCGTAAGACCAACTGCGACCCAGGAGAAGGCTGTAATCCATAGGGGCATCAACCACCTCCACATCTAGATTAACCATTTTGCCTTTGACCTCTATTTGTAGATCTTGTAAGATACCATACAGCTGAAAACCTCTTCCATCAAAAGCTTTGAGAATAGTTGGTGATTGGTTAATGGTCGGAGAACCAAGTGATTTCCAACATTTTAATGACATAATACACATAGAAGCCCCTTCATCAACAATAGTATGAAAGATGCATTTGTTTTTTACTATTACCGGAATCTGAAAAGCCATTTGATGGGGTAGGTGGGGTGTAAAATTCTCATCGAAGATCATGAGGTTCGAATCCTGGAGATCTACAACTCCTAAGGCTGACAAAAGTAATTTTCTTTGGGCTGGGCATGATTGCAATACTTCCAAAGCCGACATTGCTGAAGGGGAAATTTCCAAATCTTCAACAATATTGTAATTTTGAGCAGCTCTCGCATGTGGATTGAAATTTGATTTACGAAGTACACCTTTAGCAGGGGGTTTAATCACTAAGTCAGGATTTTTTTCCTCGATCTGTAATGGATTAGAAACTGAGGGAGATGTATTTGATGAAGAATTGGATGTTTCTGCTTCTTTTCCAGTATTTTTACTACTATAATCTTGCGATCATGTTGCAACCATCAAGATATTCTCAAGTGTATTGGAGGAAGATCCAACCATGTTACTATCTTGAGCAGGAAAGGGATCCTTCAAGACAGCAGGTATAGGCGAACCCTTAACGAATTTTGATACCTCGGCTCTATGCGGGCACTCTTTTGTAAAATGATCCTCATCATAGATTAGACAAGGATATCAAGGTTTACGTTTTTCGTCAGTTGGTTCAGTTGTATCGTTTTTATCTTTTGAAGATTTTTTCTTTTCATTCTTACCTTTCTTCTTACCACTAGTTTTAGATTTGGTTGTAGATGACTCTACAATGTGAATATCGGTGGAAGCTTCTAGGGAAGAATCTCCTTTGGGTGAATCGGGTAAAGTGATAATAGGAGAAGTGGTCTTGGAAGACTTCTTCTTACTTTTACCAGTGCTAACAGAACCAATTACACCATCAGCGGCATGAGAGCCAGAAGGAGTTGTAGTTAATTGACCAGGTCTTGGTAAATCAGGGATTTTATCATACAGAGTACCTGACTGAGTATATACAAGGTCAAGGTACTGAGCCTGAGCAATGACTTGCTCTTCTGTAACAACGCCTCCTTTGGCAACATCTTCAGTAATTTTGGGCAATAAGGATTTAATAAACCATTCAGCCAAAATTTGATCCGGAATAAAGACTTTCACTAAACGCCTTCTACGTCTCCATTCATGAATGTCATCAGATATGTACGTAGATGTAGACTGTTTTAATGAAGTCAAAAACTCTGTGTCATTGTTGTATTTGACAAGAAACTAAAAATGGGTCAAGAAAGCAACAGCTAGTGCATTAAAATTATTAAAAGAGCCGCGTGGTAACTCAATGTACCATTTGGCAGCTAGACCAATGAGAGTTCTCTGAAAAAGACGCAATCAAATCAAATCATCGATTAGTGAATTGGATGCACACCAAAGGTGATAAGTCATAACGTGATTAGATGGGTCCTCTCCTGACTTACCTTCAAATTTTGAAATATCACTGGGCAACTTGTTAGGCATCGGCGGCCAATATGGAAGATAAAAAATGGGATCGTTCGTAAGGCGCGATAGATCCGGTAAATCTAAAGTTGCTATGAATGGTAATCGATGGCTAGGGTCTTGATAACCTTGTGTGATCAAGCCAATGCCAGGAGGAGGATATCCAGGATACCTTGGAATTGGATGCGCATTTGGAATCGTGAAACCTCCTGGGTAACCAGGATTAACCGGACCATACTGGGGTTGTTGAGGTACTTGATAAGTATACCCAGGGTACGGCTGATACTGATATACTGGATTTTGTGTAGCCTGTCAAAATTGATATTGTCCCTTGTACGATTGATAAGTAAACTATGGTTGACTAGAGACAATTGTACTAGTACCAGCTTGTCCTGTAGGCATCTCGACCATAGTCTGAATTGTAGGTCCTGACTATGTCACAAAGGCTTGAGGAATTTGCACTAATGCAGGGATAGAAGAAACCGGAGCTACAGATACTCCAGAAACAGGTGTTGTAGGTTGAACAGAAGTTGCAGTAGCTGCAGCAGTCTGAGGCGGAGTCTAGGGTGTACTAGGCCGAGGCTACTGAACAGAACCAGGTGCATGGATTTGAACAGTACGTTGGACAGGTTGCTAGGTTGGACCAGAAACTATAGGCTATCCAAGTTGATTAGGTAAATTCACATTAGGTTGCATATTCTGCTGAATTTGAGATGGATTCCACACCATGTTCATTCCGGGGTATTAACCCATAGAAGGTTGTGCATATGAAGGACCATAACCTGGTTGAACGTAGGGTTGATAATTAATTGGTAAATTTCCAAGTCCTTGTAATAATGGTTGACCGGAAGGAGGTTGGAAACTTTGAGTTGGGTACTGACCTTGAGGTTGATAACCTTGAGGCATGTATTGAATCTGGGGCTGATAAGGACCCTGAGGAATATATTGAGTTTGGGGTTGACCTTGGGGTATGTATTGTCCTTGAGGTTGATAACCTTGAGGTATGTACTGTCCTTGAGGTTGTTCTCCAGGTAAATAATATTGTCCTACAGTTTTTCCTAGTAAAAAATTACCTTGAGGTTTCCCTCCAGGCGGTAACTGACTACCTTGAGGTTGCCCCCCAGGCGGTAATTTACTACCTTGAGATTACCCCCCAGGCAGTAACTGACTACTTAAGGTTAAGGATTTGGAATATTACCAGACATCATAAAGATTTGCTCTGCGTTCAATGTTTCAGTTTTAGTTCCATTTGTACCAGATGATAATACTTGTTCAGTTGGTTGAGGAGTTGCTCCTGAGAATGTACCAGAGAGTGACTGGTACCCCGAAGGAACAGAAGGACCACCGTATAAAAATGTTTCCAGAGATTGGGAAAACATAGATGACTCACCTGACATAGTTGATGAAGGATAATAACCTCTTGGTGTAGGATGAAAAAGAATTCGAGGTGGTGAATAACTAAGACCCGGGTTTTCTAAAAAATCTGTCAATGATAACTACCAAGCGTCAGTTCTAAAAGGACTGTAGAATATTGATTCACACTCCTTAATATTCAAATTTCCTTGGGTTTCGGGAAGAGTTACGTCTTCATCTGGACCAACAAGTTCTTCAATAGATATGAGGTCAGAAGGAAATTTTTTAGTAATGCGATGTCTTACCCTAGGTGAACCAAGATCACTAGAAGTTAGAGTAACAAATCCTGAAGATGGTTCCAAAATAGCAGGTTCAGTGTTAGGCTCATAAATTTCAGGTTCTTCAGCTAATTCACTGGAAGGATAAATACTACCAGTAACTTTGGAAATTGAAATTGGCTCTTGAATATGCTCTGTTGTTTTTGATTGATAATCAGGATGAATTACTATAGATGATTCTCTTGTTTCAGTTGATCTAATTCTACTGTCACTAGGTGATACTAGAGCTCACAGCTCTTCAAGTTGGCTTGGTGTATACTCAGGGGGCTTCCCTTGGAGTCTACGCGATTGTCTTGGTAATTCAGCCACGATTAAAAATTATTAATCACACGCAATCAAAGAAAATTTCAATGAAAACTCCTAGAGTCGCTAAGGAAACAAACAAATGAATCACATGCCTAAAAATCTAGGAGATCAAACCATACACAAACAGTAACTTCCCACACTAAAAACACTAGTTGGTGATGAAATCCAACATCGTAGTATTTTAATGTAGAAAGGGCGGTTGGAACAGTTACCCCAACAACCTGCTTAATGAAACAGACCGGTGCAAGTTTCTCCACTTAAACCATCTCGAGTGAAGATAACCCTCCAAAGAGTCCAAGTGAGTCTAGTCAACGTCTACTCCAGGTACAGTGGGATCTTTCCTCCACCGTCACCTTAGGAAAAAACCGTAAATATTATGGTCACTATGGTTACCAATAGGAACTGATATACCTGGGGGAACAGTCTATGATCCGACATACGCGCAAGGGCAGAGTAACAAAGCTCAATCCCCTTGAAGGCTCCTTGACATAATCCAAGGTATACCGACAAGTGACCTCAGGCTTCTCAACAATGGTCTATCTGAGGTTTACCATTGTTAATACGCACACATCTGTTATCGTTCCCAATGAGATAGAATTGATTATCCCACTGGTTTAGATATGACCTCATGCTTGACTCCTTTAAGAGGAGCTTCCCAGAGCATACAAGCGACTATTGGATTTTTCCTACAGCAAGATCGACTACTTTTTTGTTTTAATTGTCTTGGAGAGTTAATTACTCCCTACTCCAAGACACTAGCCTAAGCTATATTGGTGAAAAGAGCCCTAGAAATATAAAAATTATTAGATTGATTTTAATTTAAGCGTTGTTTTTAATGGGTTTTTTCTTAAGACAATAGGTGGGAAAGTGAAACTGATGATATGTAGTGACCCGACTCAAAACACACTAAAAATGCATCTATGATTAGAAACGATTCTTGTTCTTTCAATGAATTCTATCTAAAGGAAGAGTTGAGAAATGCAATCTTTTAAAAACAAATCTTTCCTTCAAACAAGAATAAATGAAAAGAAATGTAATTTCAATGAGAACTCAAAATGATCTATTGCTTAATAAGAAATCACTTTTATTCAGGATCGAAACTACAAACCAAGTTTTTCTTCAAAAGAACACTACATTTTCTAGAAATAACACTCAAAGCTAAAAACACTAATTTTGAGATCTAAAAATTATAAAGACTAAATCTGAATTAAAACTTCAATTATTTTGAGGATGTCTTGCTTATCTTGTAATCTAACTAAGAAATTCTTTGCTTGGATCAACAAGAACTCAAAAAACATCCAATTTTGGTTTTTCAAGTGAAATTCCAAACTTATCAACAATTTTTTTTTTTTTAAGATTTGCAAATGAGAAAAATGGGATCTAAATCTCATAAAACAATTTCTGCTATGATGTCAGACTCAGCAAGAAATCAAGGAAATACCAGTGATCTAAAAGTATACCAAGGTTTCTAATCTTTGAGCGGGATAAAGACAAAGCAAAAATCATTATAACATGCAGATCTTTCAGAAAATCATGCAAAACTAAAAATGATGAAATAAACTCTTAACCAAAGCTTCCTGACAGAAGATACAAGTCTGGGTATTCACTGAGAATCTAACAAACTAATCCAGAAAAGAGGATTTTAAGATTTTCCAAAAATTTTCACAAGGTTCACAGGATTCAATGCAAACTAGTGCGGTCCCACACTGTGAGTACAAGAAAAGTGTGGAGCTGCCTGCACTATCTATAAAATAAAAGAGTGGACAAAAGAAAACTAAAGAAAAAATAAAAAAAACTCTAAATCATTTCTCAGGGATTCTACAGGGATAAACTACCCAAGCCAGTATAAATCAATCAAAATCAGAAAAAATAAATTCACAAGTCAAAAATAAAAGAAATCAAAGTTCAAGATCCATTCCCCTGTGGAGTCACCATTTTGTTGGACGGATAAGTCGTTCTTGTAGACAAGACAAACCTCCCAAGTGTCCTATAGACAACTAGCAACAAACGGACAAATAAAAACTATTTTCTCTAGATATTGTTTGACATTGAATTAATTATAACAGGGTTTTAGAAACCTACTCGAAGTCCAGCGCTGATCTTCTTTCCAGTGGCTTGAAGAAAATCGTCGTCAAGGGTCTGCAATCACAAACACAAGAAAAGATCAAAATTACCTGTATAATAAATCAATTCATGAATCAAACATATATCAAGATGATCAAGGAATTCAAGAAATGAGATAATTAATTAAATAACCCATTGAGAAAACAATGTTCATTCGTATTAACTTAAATAAAGAAGAGCCTTACAACTGTGTCCACCTTGATGTCATACAGGCCTTCCTAGGGTCCGGAACAGTCGTTTCCTTTACTCTGACAAGCCTTGCACTCTCTCAGCTAAAAGCACATGGATGTGTAATAATTTCCATATAATGATCAGTTATGAGAGTCTGAGTTTTCACAGCATTTCTCCTCAAAAATTCTCCAAGTCTAACTCACTAACTCCAACCTTTGAAGCTGCACTATGGCTTCAATTCATAGGAAAAGAGAGGAGGTTATGGTTCCCCTTAAGAAGGAATAGAATTATCTTTTGAAGGGATTGGGCTCCATAAATCAAGGGGTAGGCTCCCATAATGGAGGAATGAACATACATGATAGAGCAAACCTTCGATCGGATAACTGCTTCAAGAAGCTTCCATATTTGACTGTTGGGCTTCTAAATGTTACTTTCCGCCTTTGTTTTACCTTTTACAGGGGTCCACACCTTTAATGAATAAAAAGTGTGTTTAGCTCTGCATGATTTAGAGCAAGAAAGTGCGGCACCATAGGCAATGTTAAGAGAAAGTGTGGTACAAGTGTTTTTATGACTTTTATGAGATTTTTCTCTTAATTTCAAGGCTTGAATTTAGGAACTTTGATGTTGTAGACTTCTAAGGGAGTACTAAAATGTAATGGTGACAAATTTTAGTGTAACATCATGCAGTATAAAACAAGAAAGATCTTCTTTTTCCTAACTATAAATGGGGGAATTACCTGCATCTTTCTTTGTGGTAGTTTTCACAAATATTGTTTCTCTGTACAATCTCCTTTCTTCCCCATTGAAAATAGGAATGATAGCATAAGTGAAGTCTAATTTTAAAACTCCTCCCAACTTTTCTCCCCAAGATCTTGACAAGATCATTCCAAATCTGACTGGAATATCAGCAACCACTACATCCATCATAATACTTTTTGCTGGAATCTGTGCCAAAGACACTACCATGTCTTTGATTAGCTCAACACATTTCACCCTCTTAGAATCAAATGAGTACAGGTCCCTGTATGGTTTAGTAATCTGTAAATTCAACACTTTCATAATAGACAATGGCATAAGATTGTGAGAAGCACCTAAATCCAACATGAAATTATGGAGAATAAAATCATGAAGAAGCAATGAAGGGTAAAGCAAAGGAACAAATGAATCTACTTCTTCTACGTGAGGACCAAAGGTGACTACTAGTTTTTATTCTTGCAAATTCACTGTATCACCTATGTCTTCAATCTATGATAGATTAATGAATTCTACAATTTCTTTTTTGTAACTGGTGTCTTAGCTAATTCAAGGAGAGGTACCTGAATCTTGACCTTCTCCAACTCCTTTGATAGACTGAAAACTTGAATTTTCTTGACATTATTCTCAGGTTATTCTCCATTTCTTCTAGGATTTGAAATATGTTTAGGCACAGGAATGACCTTCTCCAAGATATTAGTATCAATAGACTTTCTTTGGGAAGATTCATCTTGTTGCACTTATGTTCTATCTACCAGATTTATAGGTTGTTTCCCTTTATCTACTTATTTTAATGATTTCTTTTGTTGTGGATTCACCAGTGGAGAAGGAACAAAATCTTGTCGTTCACTTTCATCATCCTGCACCCTTGATCTCTTTCTAGATCTTAAATCATACTTCTTATGCAACTCATCTTGCATGAAATCTGTAAATTGCCTACAATACTCATCCATCTCATCTTGATCAAAAGACACTTCAACTTCAGCATATTCTCCCTCACATTCTTCCTCTTCTTCATCTTCTCTCATGTATAGAGAAAATATTTGATCTTCAGCTTCCTTTTAATCATCCTCTAGTAACTGTGAAGGTGTTGCTTCTATGTATAGTGGTGCTTGAACTTGGTCTTGATATCTTCTCTCCCTCTGCAAAATTTGTAGAGGTTGTTTTATGAATAGAGGATTAAATCCTCCTCTGTTTTGTTGTGCTGATCTTTGGGATTTTTTACTTTCTAACTCCATCTTCACTAGCTTGTTTGAAAAAAAATTAATCACCTTTGTCAGATCATCAATTCTTTGGTCTTGTGGTGATTCTTCTTTTTCTTTTCCCTTCTCTTGAACTAGATGTTTTTCTTTAATTTTTCTAGCTATAGTCATATTAGCATCAATATCC
The DNA here is from genome assembly GCA_034641835.2 of Pinus albicaulis. Taxonomy (NCBI): domain Eukaryota; kingdom Viridiplantae; phylum Streptophyta; class Pinopsida; order Pinales; family Pinaceae; genus Pinus; species Pinus albicaulis. Next base: position 446,911,842 of record CM076577.1, read on the forward strand.
AACACATCAATCTATATTTTTTCAAGAGTAGGGGCTCTCCTCTCTCTTAGTGTAAAACTAAAATCAGCTTCAAAAGCCCTAGAAAAAACTACCTTTTCTCCAACAGGAGGGGGCTTTATCTCTATAGGTAAACTATTGTACAATTTGTTGAATCTCTTAACAAACTCAGAAATGTTTTCATTAGGCTTTATTTTGATTGCATTAAACTCTTTCAATGAGTAACCATGATCTCTCTTTTCTCCCCATCTCCGAATGAATTGATTTTCTAACTCATCCCAGTTATTAATTGAACCATTCGGTAAACCTTTGAACCATTTTCTAGCCTCTCCATTTAGAGTCTGCAAAAAAAGTCTCATTACAACATCAAGATTTTATACATTTAAATTCTCATCAAAAGTGCAAACCAAGGGTAAATGTTGTTCTGTTGTTACTTCATCTTCTATAGTGAAACAAGGAAGTAATTTGTGGTATTCTTGAGGCATGGCATTAATTGGTTGCGGAATATTTAATGGTGCAAATCTATTCATTAAGAAAGTTGGCATTTCCATATTTACACCTTGATTAACTACTCCTTGGGTGGATGAGGTTGATGAACCTGCTGTGAAAGTGAATGAAGGTGGTGAAAAGACTGATATGGGAGTGGGTTGATGAACAACGGTAGAAGAACCAACAACTATATTTGGTTGAGCTTGTGTAAAAGTAAAAGAAACAGACTCGAAAGACTGTTCTTCCAACTTGGGTTCTTGAAAATGAATGGGTGTGAAAGGTGAATATTGTTCCAAGAAAGAGATTTCCTTGGAAATATCTTCAAATAAAGGGTTATGAGAACTGCTGCCAGGAACAGACAATGCAGGATCAGGTGTTGACGGGGTTTTTGGTTTCTGAGCCTTTTTAGAAATAAATTTTTCTGGATCTGACAAAGTAGGAACTTTCTGCTGCGAGGTATTTGACCTCGTGTGAGGCATTTTGAAAGACAGAATTCTGAAAAGAACAAACACATCCGAATATTTCCTCCTCACTGAACAACCAGAGGAAATAGAAAGAAAACCCAAGGAAAATGAACTTCGCTTCTTCGTCCCCAGCAACAACGCCAAAAAATGTTGTATCTCAAGAAATAATCATTTGTATGTGGTAAGGAATCAATGCTTAAGACATTTTATAAATGTATGTCACAAAATTTTAATATCAAATGGTCTTTGTTTAACACCTTTGGAAATTAATTATTTAATACCTTGAATAATCTGATATAATGAAAGCCTTCATAATGCCATTAACTGCTGATATTGAATCAAATGGAAAGAAGGATTGGAAGGGAAACTCAAACTGATACGTTGAGAAACAAAATCTATCACTTTAAATCTCAGAAGAACTTTATGTAAACAAAATAGTTGGAGTGAAGGAGCACACATTAAGGTTGTTTAACTCTTACTTACTGATGTAGAAAAGAGACCCGTAGCTACATTACTTCACTTCATTCAAAGAAGAATAAACACAAAATGAAACTGGAAATACATATCAACATCAACAGGTGCAATAAACTTGATCTTCTTTCATTAATTTCTCATAAAATTCAGTACAAAATTTGCAGTCATCCAGAGGTCCAAAACTTGGAACCCTCCTCTTTCTTTCTCATTTGTTTAAATACAATACAAAAGCAATTCGTAACTATTGGAACTACTTGTAACTGTTCAAACTACCTATAACTATGTAAACTACCTATTACGTGACAATTAAAAACTTCATTACAACATTGATATTTTAACAAAAAGGTAAATAAAACTAAAGCATCAATCTATTTGTTGGATCTGGATTTCATTTGATGTCACTGTGTTCTCTAGATTTGTTGACGTGTCCTTCTGGGATGCTGAGATGTCACTTGTTGAATCAGTCATCCATGCTCTGCACTTTTTCCAAATTTCAATCCTGGTTTTGGGAGAATTGATCAACTTGTGATATTATAGTCTGAAGGTAGTGATCCTGTTGAAAGTAGGTAGTTTTGTGAACGAAGTCTTTAACATCCATAATAATTGAAAATTCCTCTATAAGAAATTAACCACTGTAGCTCCTTTCAGGATTGCATTTTTCTCATGGGTATTATCGATCTTACTCTTTGCTAGCACTAACAGTGGCTCATAGGAATCCCATGATAGAAGACTACCTTTGAGATCCCAGCATGATGGCAGTCCTGCTCTGGCCCTTTTGTCAAATATGTTATCAAATTTGTTTACAACTTGTTTAATTTCTGTCAACTTCTTCTTCGGTGACTTCCTGCCAGCATTTTTCACAATCAACTTATTAATCTCTAGAACACACAATGTCTTATCTTTAATTTCATTTTCCTCCAACTCCTTATCTGTCTTTGAATTGATGAAATAAATGAGTTTTTTTGCCCATAAATTTCTAGTAAGAGTCTTATGTTTTCAGCCATAACCAATTCCTGTAAATTCTGACAACGCTCTTTTCCTCTGACACTATTGTCAAGGAATTCCAAGTTTTTTTCATGACTTCAATGATTTCATTCCATACAATATCTTTCGCTTGAATCAGAGTTATGTTTGCTTTCAGATTTTCCTTTAGACTCTTCATTTCATCATAAGTTGTCTGGAAATATGATTTATATTTATTGACTTCTCCTTCTTTGGCCTCCATTATCTTCATCACTGTCTCAAACTCTCTCTGAGTCTTCTTAAGATCAATTTCTGCCATTTTCAACTCTGTGCTCAGCTGGGACAATCTTATTGTTGGATCATTAGTTCTAGATGACATGACTATGGTGTAAGAATGAGAGTCAATTTGACTTTGCAAGTTAAGTACAAACTCCTTTAACTTAGAAATATCCTCCTCTTTCTGCAACAGTTGTTGTAAAAGACTCTATTTTTCATTCTCTACCTCTGCTACCTTTGCTTCCATTGAGTGTTCTCCAGTAGGAAACTTTAACTTCTTCTTTAGTACATTTATCTCTGATTCAACACTTTGTAACAACTTCTGTACAACTGATTTATCATTAGGATCCACTCCAATTTTTACAATTATCTTCTTCAAATCTTCATTCTGAGTTGAAAGAGCCATGGAATTAGCCTTCTCCAGTTTTAACTGTTTGATCAATTTTCCTAACATATTTTCTGCCTTATGATTAGCTACACTAGTTTTGGTTAGATCATTAACAATCAACTGACCTGTCTACATATGAAAATAACTTTGTCAAGTAAAGGGATATTCTTCACATCAACAGTTAAATCAATAGTTTTAAAACTTATTGATGACCTTATTTTCATTTCAGATGGGTGAGAAAAAGCAATCTTAAACTGGTCACTTTATAATTCCATGGCAGTCAATAATATAATTTGGTCAGGAGTAACCTGATACTCAGCTTGAGCTTCCATACTAGCTTTCATCTTCTTATTCTTTTCTACAATTTGAGAAAAAACTTGCTTGATCAAAGGAACTTGATCCTGAACATCTCCATGTCTTGATGGTGAAGTTGGTGCATTCTGAGCATCTCCTAATTGAAGGAGGAAACCAAGCTGGGTGCTTGGTATTTATTCAGTCAATCTAGCCCTCTTCTCAGCTCTCTGTTCTTCATCTTTAGAATCAATAGCTTTCTCTTTGCTTCTTTTGCTTAATTTTTCAAAAAGTATGGGAGTCTGAATGTTGGAACTAACAGAGTCTGCAAAAATTTTACTAGCCAACTTCTCTATTTCAGGCCTACTGTCATGAATAAAAGTAGAATAACCATTTTCAACCCCTCTGTTAGAGATTACCTTGTGAGCATCATACGCCCATTTCTCAACTAGTAACAAGTGCATGCCTTCTAACATTTTGTTAGCTTCATTTGATGCTTGCCTCATACTCACTATGAATGGTCCCATAGACATAGGCAACTTAAACAAATGACCCTTCTTCATTGGAACAAAATGCACTTGATCTACATTCAGACTTTGTCTAATAAACTCCAATGCAAACAACCTCATGGGGAGGAAAATTGGAAATCTATAAGGTTCTATCCCAACTCCATATAATCTAATTCTAAATGATCTTCATATACAAACCAATCCTCAAATTTACAATTAGTGCTTAACTGAATAAAATCCTGAGCTTTTGGCAAGAAACGTGGAGGAGGTACCCCATTCAAAACCTTATAAGGAATTGGCATAAAATAAGAAGCAAAATAAAACACCCCTCCCTCATCTAGTTCATTTATTACTGTATATTTCGAGAAAACTACTGACTATCTTTTCTTACTTTCATCCATAATGTTTAGCCCCAAATTTAAAAATTCTTCTACATTTTGATACAAGAATAGATAAGTGATAAGTGAAAGGAACCTGAAAGACCCGCTAAGGGAAAATTTCATAAGCTGAGTGTTAACTGCCTCTTACTAGTAAGAGGGAATATCCAACACCACTTTAGGCTTCATCATCAAGGAAAATAGCCCCAACACTGACTTGCCAATTTGAGCAGCATCTTCTTTTCCAAGTATCTTTGAGAGAGATTGTAGTATTGTCCTAACTTCTACATCGAAAAACTCTAATTGGAATTCTTTATCATTTGTTGAAAATCTTTTTGTATATGGCTTCAAAAAGAAGATGACCTGGGTAAAATCCTGTCCTACAATATTATCATAAAATGTTGCCAACGATTCGTCAGTGAACTAGACATAAGACTCTGACTCAAGATAACAAAGGGCTTGACGAACTAACTGGGTTGTAACCTGAAGGACATTCTCTCCTAAACAATTCATCACAAAACATTTGTCGAGATACAATACAGACATTAACCAATGCACAAATTTAGGAAAAAGATTTGTTTTGGGGATGCATGCAGACAAAACATCGGAATTGGCCATGGTTGAATAGATGGGGCAATTTTTCTCATTCAGAATAACTTGTTGGTAGAAGGGAAAATGCTCAACGGTGCAGGTAGTATCCTTAATGTCTTGCTCAGTGTCCATGAGAGGGATATGGCTAGATGAGCCGGACAAAGAAGGCTACTTAGCCATGGAATAGTTCAGGGTGGCGGACAATTAAATGCAGAGATAAGAAAATAGAGTGACTAGGATGACTTCGTGGACAACTGGGAATGAAAACTGATATCAAAAAGAAAAACTTGAACCCTTATATAGATAGTGTGGAGTTTCAAACATTAATGTTGAGTTAATGCTTGATCGAACAAGTAACAAAACCATGACATGATAGATGAGTTGTCTCCTAGCTGGATGTATACATCACTGCGGGGATGCCATGGAGTACAGAGCATCCATTGGGTTTCTGCCCCCACAGTGATTATGAACCATCAATCTTTATCGACAGGTGATTAGTGGAGTCAACTACAGAGGCACCTTCTCTGCTAACCTACAAGCTATTTGTGCCTGCGGGTTTCCGCTGATCTTCATTAAGTCAAACTTCTTTTAATCTCGCCCGACGATTAGGGCGAGTGTTAATCGGAACATTCGGTCCCACGTTCACATGCTTTACAAAAACATATTAATCGACCAATATACAAGAATGAAATGATTTTCTGACATATAAAGGATTTACATTTTATCATATTTTCTAAATATATGTTTTTTTGTATTTTTGAAAATAGAATAAAGAAAAATGCAAATGAGCCACAACAAGAACATCAAATAAACCAGTAGAATCATGAATAGGTGCCTGCCTGATGAGTTCCCACGAAAGTGTTTTTTGTCCTTACCCCCCCAGCGATGAGTAGTGGTTTTTTTGGTTGATTCAAGACTAATAATAGGAGAGGAGGTACAATATTTCCCTTGTTCATGGTGAGGGAGGAGAGATCCATCACAGGGTTTAGCATCATACATTCAATGTCATTGTAAACCGAATTATGAGGGGATGATGGAGGAAGATTTTTTTGATGAGTGTGGGAGGGAAACTAGTGATGAGGATGATGAAGAGGGTCCATATCTAGATGGTTCAAAAGGAGGAATTATAGAGGTGTCGTCATGGGTGGGAGGAGGGGGTCCAAGGAACCCAGAGGAGAAGAGGAGGGTAGAGTCCCCATGACATCATCTAAATTGGGTAAAAGCCCAGTAGAAATAGATTTTGTACAAAGTGGGACATAATTTCGATTCCCCTCCGGGCAAGAAACCGACAATAGGGTAGGTGAAGAAGGAATCGATTTCGAAGGGTTAGAAATAAGCATATGCTTAAAAAAAATGGGCTCATCACAGGATGTAGAAATACCTTGTTTAGACTTCGGCTGCTGCAGGTGTCAAAATTTTTTCCCTTCATCCATAGGAAAGTGTGTGGCACAGAGCACATTTATTCCATTTTGGTATTGCCGAGGAAATATCTCCGGTATGTGAAACATAGTTACCGATCAAATAGGTAACTCAACTGGTACCTACTTTTTTGAGGTAGCAAGAAAAAAACCCGATTTTGAAAAGTGGGGATGCAGAATCACTTTTTTTTTCGAGCATGTTTTTGGCACTTTAATTTTTTTTTATTTTTTTTATGTGATGCTTTTTATGTCGATTTTGAATAGTGGTGGTGTATCATCACCAACTTTTTTTTAGAGGATTGATTTTGACACTATACATTTTCAAATGTCTTCTTCTTCCCTGAGATGTTTATTTTTAAGCGCATTTATGTACTTGTGTTTTAAAAAGGAAAAAATATTTTTTTTTTTAAATAAAAATTTGGAATGAAATATTCATTTTTTCACATAGATAAAAAAATGAAAAAAGGGTCAATATTATAAAGTTTATATTTTCTACATGTTTATGTATTGTTAATTAATATTTAAGTGCACATCAAATAATTGTCGCTAAAAAACCAATATTTTGAACCATATGACAAAAAAATACAATTTTTCAATATAAATAGAATGCAAAAAATACACTTTTAGAGACTTTTTGTTAAAAAAAAACATGTTAAATAAACTAATTCTTTCGGAAAATCTTAACAAAAAAGTTAATAAAATAGCATTTTTATTGAATTTTGTGTCAAAAAATAATAGTAATCACATGTTTTTTGCAAAAAATAAGGATTCTTCTCATAAAATATCAAAGTCTAAACATTACAAGTAAAACTGATTAATAGATCTCAAAAATGAGCTTTATTTGCAAGCATAACTTAAAGATCATCAACAATATTAACTAATCCATGTTCAACATCTTCTAGAACATTATTGATGTCTTCTTCCACAACATTTTCTACTTCGTTTTGGTCATTATCATCTTCTAATGGATCTTTCATGTCTGCAAATCTTCCAAAGTGTCCCTTTCCAATATTTCCATATAATGGTGGTTGAGGTTCCTTTTCTTTTTTTGCCACACATGATTCATTAAAATCCCCTTTCCTCAAACCCACTTCTTTCTTCGCATTTATAAGAAATTGAAGAGCGTTAATTCTTTGTTGAATAAATTTGCATTGCACTGGGTCATTCTCAATGGAAATGCAATTTATTCCTTTTGGTAGGCAACATGCTAGTGTTGTACCTAATCATCAAGCACAAAAGAAATAAATAAGAAAATTAGTTTAAAGACATAAAAAGTAAAAAATAAAATATTTAAATTCAAATTTATATAATAAAACTTACCTGAACCTGAGAATAAATCCAAACCCCAATCTCCTTCATTTGAACATAAATCTATAAGATAGTTAATCAATGCTTGCAGTTTTTTATAAATGTTAACTATATCTCCTTTTGCATCTTTATCCTCATATGTTAATTTTCTTACAACTACATCATGAACCAATACTTGACTATGACTCTTCTTATCTATTCGATTCATAAGAATACGCTTATAGCTATCCTCTTTTTTCCAACATTCAAAATGGATGAACTCAAAATCATTTATAATAGGCTTATCTTCGTAAGAAACAATATTTGACTTTTGCCTATAATATAACATAGTAAAAGTTCAATTAAAATGTACATAAATAAAAAATTTAACAGTAATGAAACATACGATTTGAAAGTCTCACCATGTAAGTTGCATCCTTGAGTTTGTTTTTCCCTTGAATCTTGTTAATAACATTGCAAACTGTGTGTCTAAATGAAATGTCACAAATCGCTAAAGTGGTGATGATGTCACTTCTTGAAAACCCATAACCACATTACTAAAAGCTTGATAAGTATATGGTTCACTATCATATTCAACGTCTGGGAAATTGAAACCATGAGGAATATCTACAATAAATAGGGCATATTCTCTTTTAGGTATTAGTGATGCAATGTCTTCATAGTCACCTTGTATTATTTGATATTGGATATTGTCCAGCCCATTCCAAATGTAATGATTAAGAGTAGGATCAAGTTCAATATTCATAAGGCGCTTCTTTCTCATGTTTTCCAACTTAATTTTTTCAATAAAACTTTTGAAAGTATCTAGTACTCCATTTCCATCCTTCTTCGACATCTTTAATGACAAAAAAATATATATCTATAAATAATAAAATAAAAATAGTTTAAATATGAATAAAATGAATGTATAAATCAACATACCTTATTGAATTCAATATAAAAATATTTAAGTGTTGATGTAGAACTTGCTTCTAGGTAGTGGCGCACAACATCATCCCAGTTGTCTTCATTCAACATTTTAACCATATGTTCTTATATTTTCATAAAAATCTTCTGATTGAATAAATAAAGTTTAAAATGTTAATATAGTGACATGTATAACAAATTCTACCAACAACATTATGTTTTATTTAAAAGAAAATTATAATGAAAGGAAAATAAGAAATAATTCAAGAAAATTACTTTTGAAATTCTGCACACATTTCATCCATTGATAATTTACCTGACTTCACAAGAGCTAGTATTTATTTGACTAGTTTCTCATCCTTCACACCTTGCATTGTTCTCCAAGGTGTGATAGTCATATCCTCTGGAAGTTGCTTCATTTCATGACCTGTCTTACTGTTGGTACATATTACGGTTTTAATCTTTTTAACCTTCTGATTTTTTATGGAAATATTCTCCCACTGCTTAAAAATCTCATCAATCAAATCCCATATCTCCCCAGTTTTAAATGTCAACTGAAAAATGTTATCCATGATTCTGAATAAATTTGAATGCATTTTCCATATTTTGCTTTGATTTTTTCATCAATTTGATAACATGTTTCCATTAAACATTCCTTTCGAAATGTCAGACTAACTTGCGTATTATCCCCACCACTTTTTTCTATGAATTCATTATGAATAAATCTCACCTTTTGGATGAAATTCATTTTCATTCTATACTCATTATTTGCATTACGATCCCATGACAATAACTTTGACTCTATTTCTGTTAAGGCAACGTAAATGATGTATTTCACTATTTTAAAAAGATAGTTATTGGGATATTCCTCAATCAACTGTATTTTAGCCTCTACCGAATGGTTCCCTCTAATTACATAATATTTATAATCAAAACAATTCGTCTTGTCAAATGCCTATTTTTTGGGAACCTGACGTGGATCAACAAGAACCACATAATCCACCACATGCACATATGGATTGAACCTAAACAATATTTTCAGATTATGTACATGTAGGTGATGGGCCTTTCTAATTTTATATTGAGATTATTCTTCATCTGGCCTATAAAATTGGTTGACATTAAGCTCAAATTTTTGGCCACCAATAATTAATTTATTCTTCCTCAACTCATATCAAATGACATTTTGTTTTGTTTTAATAATTCCATACTCTAACTCAGTACCTGGTGTTATGATTTCTCTGCTTCTGTTAGAGCTTTCAGTTTGTTCTTCACTGATGCTCATGACTTTTACAGGTTGACCAATATTTTATTTCCTCTTATTATTGGTTAACATATCAGTTCTTTTATAAACAAGCTCTTCATAATCAGTTAAAAGAGAGACGTCTTTGGCCATTTTCATTTTGGTGTCTGATTTGTTTTCTCCTTTTGCACAACAGTTCTAATCTCCTCCTCACTAATTCTATCATATTTCTCAAATTCATGTTCCACATCTTCAAAAGCAACATGTTTAGGTTTACTAGATTGACCCACCTTAGTGACGCTTGGTTGATCCCCTTTTTGTACTATTGCAATGTCACGAGCTATTGATATTGGCTTCAATCTCCTTTCCTCTTCTTTGTCTGTGTGGAAAGTGTTGATCACAATCATAACATTTGGCTTCATAAAATAAATACCTTCAAACATGTTTGAAAGAATCGGAACAAAATCCTATGAAACAAAATAAAACATGTCAATGATCAATAATTTATAAAAAATTGAATGATCCTTACAATAATGCATAGCGGAAATATAAATAAGCATGCTTACAATGTTATTTGCAATATTTCTTGAGATTTTTTCATACAACTTTGTAGATATTTCAATTGTGTCATACTTGACATTTGATAGACGATATCTAACCTTCTCACGTTTATTAGGCATCCTTGCAAGAACATAAATAGTGTTTGTATTCGGGACTATACATATGTCTCGTACTCTGCCCATCACTTCATATGGTTCATTTAAGTCAATCATACCACAAACCAGATAGATATGTATATCAACCTTCATTTCATTGTCTTCAAGATACCATGAGAAATCAATTTTATTTATTCCATCGGTGTTCTTCCAATCATAAATAAGCTTTAATGAACCTGATGGGCCACTTGCTTGACTTTTATTATTGTGTGCAATAATGTCCTTATTGCGTCCAGCAGTATCCATAGTGCGTCCAATTGGAACTTTAGATTTGGAAGTTGTATCCATAGTTCGTCCAACTGCAACTTTAGATTTGGGAGTTGCTGCCCTAGATGCAAAAACATTCACAGAATTTTTTTTAATCCCATTTTCTTGATAAAAATATATATATATATATATATATATATATATATATATATATATATATATATTAGTTAATGAGAAAACACATAACTTAGTTAATCAACTTTTTTTTAAGTTTGTCAATATAAATTTAAAATTTACTAAAAAATAATGTCTATAAAATAAATTTAAAACACAAAAAAAAACAAAATTTATTTGTAAAACTAAATAAATTAAAAATAAACCAATAAAATTAACTATAGATTTTTTCCATTTAAAAACAAAATATTAAAAATCATATATATATATATATATATATATATAATATTGTTTTAAATTGCGTAAAACAATTTTAGAAAAATAAAAATTAATTTCAAGCTTAAGCTTATATTTAATATTTAAAAAAAAAAAAAAAAAACACAAAAAAATATTTAATGTTAAATTTTTGTTTTTTTTTTTAAAGCTAAAGAGAGAAAAAAAATGTGTTAATTTTTTGTTTTAATTTTAATGGTTTTGTTTTATTTAATATATACTTACTAAATTAAATTTTAAAATTTTTAATATAATGAATATAATTAAAGCATATATTTTTAAATTAAAATTAAAATTAAAACTTTTTTATATTTTAAAAATTCATTTCATAATTTTAAAAGTTTATTTTGAAATGTTGATATATACACTATTTATTAAATTTTAAAAAATTTAAATATTAAATAAATTTTAAATTTTAAAATTATTATTTAGTTTATGATTATAACTTAAAAAAAAAACAAATTAAATTAAAATTTTATATTATATCAAAATTAAAATTGTATATTTAAAAACAATTTTAAAACTTATATATAAAACATTATATATATTTTTAAATTTTAAAGAAAAATTATATTAAATATTTCAATACCAAAACATAATTTATGTATATTTAATACAAATTAATATATATATATATATATATATATATATATATATATATATATATATATATATATATATAATAAAAATTATTTTTGCGTCCGTCGGGGACGGGAGGCTAGTCGGGCAATGCCGTAGAGGGCTGCCCAACCGGCCGCACACACCCAACCAGGGGCCGGAGGCCAGCCGGGCAACGCCATGGAGCGCTGCCCAATCGAGGGCCGGAGGCTAGCCGGGCGACACATGGAGTGCTACCCAGCCGGCCTCCGACCCCGAACAGGTGGCCAAAAATTTTTTATTTTATTTTTTAAAACAAAACATATATAAAAAACACGTTAATTTAAAAAAATTAAAAAAAAATTGTTTAATATATAATATATAACTATTGAACTTAAAATTGAAAATATAAAAAGATAATAAAAAAAAAATTAAAATATATGTTTTATAATATATATATATATATATAGATATCAAAATTTTAATTTTCTTTTTCATTTTTTTAAATTAAAAGAATTATAATAAAAAAGCAATTGTCGTTTAATATAAAAAAAACAAAATATTATACAATTTAACATTTAAAAAATAAAAAACAATTAAAAAAAATTAAATATGTTTTAAAATATAAACCAAACAAATTAAAATTATAAAATAAAAAAAAATGAGATTTAAAATTAAAAAATAAAATTAAAATGTAAAAAAAAAAACACAATTCAAATAATGAAACGACCAATATATTTATTAAAAAAATACAAAGAGGTTTAATATAAACTAAAACTATATATTATCCTTTAAATAAATATGTGTGTGTAAAATCATGTTTTAAAATAAATAAATAAAATATATATATATTTTTTTTAATTTTTCTAATTGTATTTTTAGAAAAAATAAAAATAGAATAAATATAATTGTTTTTAATGTGTATGGTTGTTTTTTCGTTTTTTTTGTCATAGATGAATTCATCAACCCTAACTAAAAAAAATCTAAATTTTTGTCATAAAATCCCTAAAAAATTGAGTTTTTTTTTTCATTTTCTTCACTAAAAAAATATTAAAATATTATGGTTTTCGAACCTAAACACCATTAAAAAAAAAAAAATTGTTTATGAAAAAAAAAACTAAAAAAAAAAAAAAACATATTTTCCCCAAAATCGTCTTTAAATGGACAGAATAAAAGGAAAACTAACATTTGAAATGCGAAAAACACTTGTTACCAATGCCAACACAACGCCTCCAATGCGAAGGCAACGCCTCCACTAATGCCAACGCAACACCTCTAGAAAATTGCTCCAACAAAAATCAGAAGACTTGATGTGATTTGATGAATAGAAATGATGATTCCTATTATATAGTGAATATTGTGTGATTGGTTTACTATTTGTGAGATTAAAATTTAAAATTTAAAATATTTACATGTAGTTAATTATACTTAATATTATATTTAAAATAGTTAATATTTGCATGTAGTTATTATAGTTAATATTTACATGTAGTCAATGTTAAATCATTCAAATAAGAAAATTATTTTAGTTTGAAAGGCATGCATGAAAGGAACCTTGCGCAGATATTTTGAATAGAAAGTATGGTGAAATATTTCAAGGCCAATGGTTTATTAAGAAATTTTGAAATATGTTTTAGACGAATACAATGTAGGTTTAAAATTTAAAATATTTACATGTAGTTAATTATAATTAAAATCGTTAATATTTCCATGTAGTTATTATAGTTAATATTATAGTGAATATTTACATGTAGTCAATGTTAAATCATTAAAATAACAACATTATTTTAGTTTAGAAGGCATGCATGATAGGAATATTTTGTGGATATTTTGAATAGAAATATTGGTAAAATATTTCAACACAAATAGTTTATTAAAATGTTTTTAAATACATTTTAGACGAATATTTTGTATGAAAATTTTGGAGGGAAATTTTTTCGTGAACATTTTTTTTTGGGGGGGGGGGGAATTTGGAGGGAAATTTTCAGTTTTTAAGCTATATATTGTAATTGGGAGAGGCATTTTTATCATTAAACATCTTCTTGTTGAAAGCCATGGGTTCTTCTGATAGCGAAATTTTTCTTTCTACAACATCAACATCTTCTTCACGCAACAACTCTATTCAAATTGATGAGTATAACAGGCGTTCGTTCACCATAAAAAGAGAGTCAAAAATTTGACTTGGTCATAATCCTAAGGATGATGAGAACATAATTGATGAGGCGCAACAAAAATAAATTTATGTAAGTCGAGAGTCAGTTATTCCGCTTACTCTTAATCCTAAGGATTATGCCAAATCAACAGTGATGAAGGGCATGATGAAGAATTTTCAGTCAAAATTTTCACTTTGTCCCAATCTTAAGGATTATGAGGGCGCCACTAATGAAGGGGGAGATGAAGAATATCCACTTCGTCCTAATCCTAAGGATTATGCGAGCACCACAGATCAAGATGGGAATCGAGAATTTGGAGCGTCAAAATATCCACTTCGTCCTAATCCTAAGGATTATGCGAGCACCACTGATGAAGAGGGGAATGAAAAATTTGCAGAGTCAAGATATCCACTTCATCCTAATCCTAAGGATTATTCCAGCACCACTGATGAATATGGGAATGAAGAATTTGTAGTGTCAAAATATCCACTTTGTCCTAATCCTAAGGATTATGCCAGCACCACTAATGAGGAGGGGAATCAAAAAATTGCTGAGTCAAAATATCCACTTCGTCATAATCTTAAGGATTATGCTAGCACCACTGATGAAGAGGGGAATGATGAAATTCCAAATTCAAAATATCCACTTTTTCATAATCCTAGGGACTATGCCAGCACCACCGATGAAGAGGGGAATGAAAAATTTTCAGCATCAAAATATCCACTCCGTCATAATCCTAAGGATTATGTGAGCATCACTGATGAAGAGGGGGATGAAAAAATTCCAGAGTCAAAATATCCACTTCGTCCTAATCCTAAGGATTATGTGAGCACCACAGATGAAGAGGGGAATTAAGAATTTGCAGAGTCAAAATATCCACTTCATCCTAATCCTAAGGATTATGTGAGCACCATATATGAAGAGGGGAATGAAGAATTTGCAGTGTCAAAATATCCACTTCATCCTAATCCTAAGGATTATGCCAGCACCACTGATGAAGACGGGGATGAATTTACAGAGTCAAAATTTTCACTTCATCCTAATTGTAACGATTATAAGAGCACCACTGATGAAGGGGGGGATGAAGAATATCCAATAAATATAGATTCAAGGCATCCACTTATTCCTAATCCTAAGGATTATGAGAGCACTAGTGAGGAAGGGGAGGGGCGTGATGAAGAAATTATAGTGAATACAAATTCAAAGCTTCCACTTAGGCCTAATCCCAAGGATTATGAGAGCACCACTGAGGAAGGGGAGGATGAAGAGTTTCTTTCCAATGATAATCTTAGAGGTGTTAGTGTCAGTCTAGTCATACTGCCATCAGTGATCAAAACTTCTCTTTTGCATTTTCATATTAAGAGTCTCATACCGAATAAATTTCACCATTCCGCTAGGTCATGGATTCATTGATGGTAGTAATTTTTTATCATTTTTCCCTCATGAGATACTTGCTGATTTTTCTTTCTATGGTCTTTGGCCATTAGTCACTTTCATTTTCAAAATCATGTCAGTAGGTCATAGGATGGGTCTCATTAGTTTCTAGGGTCTCACCATGATCAAATTAATGAGTCAAATGTCAATAAATATCAGCAAGGTCATGAGGAAGTCAATAAACTCAAAGTCACAGCACCAGGAAGATCAAAGAGACATTTTATTCAGCTTGATGTAATTATTCCTAAAAAACACGTTTTGAGGTGGAAACATGACATTTTCCCTTTATTATCATTCATTATGTAATTTTATGTCATCAGATGTAATAAGTCACAAATTCAGAAGCTTCCATCTTCACAAAGTCAACATCTTGCCTTTAGAGAAGTTTTTCATAGCATGTTCAGCGCCAAATCATCTTCTAAGTATATCCATCAGAAAGAGCCCGAAAAGAGCTTTCCAACGGTATATTACACTCTTGAAACTGACTTCTGGATTGAAATTTATGCTTAAGTGAAGTAAAAATCCCCTATATCCTCAAACTTCCCCTGTTTCCCATTTTTCCCTTAAACTTTATGTTTAAAGTTTTAATATTTTCCTTAATAAAATCCCTTCCCCCCCCACCCTCTCTGATTACAAAAATCGCATTATAAAACACAAATGCGATTTAGACTTAACCACTTCCCCACCATACTTTTAAAACTTTATAATAAACATATCAATGTTTATTATCCCCGCCGTTTAAACCACTTCCCCTACATCCCGTTTGAAAACCTTATAATAAAACTTAAAAGGTTTATATCGTATAAACCCCACATAACCCAAGGCCCTTTCCATCGCAATCGCAAATGTTAACAAGTACGCTCTGATTGGCCCATGCCAAAACTCTGATGCGATTATGTAAGTCACTTCCCTTTCCATCGCATTGACACATTTTATAAGCGCGCCCGATTAGCCCATTGCAAAAACTCTGATGCAATTGCCCTGATTATATATCTCCGGTACCATGTCCCCGACTGCAAAACCCTGATCGACAACCTCTGATCATTCCACAACCGTCGATCTGCCCCCGCCGATCTGATGGCTCATAGCCAATCGAGCCATCGGCAATCGGCGATTCATTATATATAAATTGTTCTCCCCGCTCTGATCTCCGATCCCAATTGGTCGGGCCCACCATATATTCTTCGCCCATTTATATATATACAAAGGGTTTTTGCCTTTGTAAGTTCTAAATTTTATTTTGATTATAAAATAGCCTTTCCCCATTGCATTGCAAGACTTGCATTGTGTTATGCACTCGCCTCAACTCCCCGATGCCGATTGCGATTATACATACCCGGTCCCACCATAAAAATCCTCCTCTCTCTCATATAAAAAGCCCTTCTCCCTTTGTAAATAATGAATAACTATATTCTCAAAGGGATTTCCGCGCTTCCTTTTGACATTTCCCATCGGGCCTTGCTAAATCGCATCGGAAGTTTTGGTTTTGTTTCAAATAATATCCTCCCCATGCCCGATCGCCGATTGGCGATGGCACTATTGCACAAATCATATCACCATGTTTTATTATATATCGTCTCCCATCTAATCCTAATTGCGATTATAAACGCAGACCCCGCCTCCTTCCTTTTTCCCATTCAAAATTAATTTTTTCCCTTCACAAAGGTATATAATTTCATTCCATTTTATTTCAAAAAGAATTTTATTGAAAATTCGGTTTTATTCAAACGAATAATGGAAAGCAAAGAAAACAGATAGATGGCCGAGAGCTAAATAAAACAAAGATTTCTACAGCAGCGTAAGGAAAGGGATTTGCTCCTCAAATTGCCTATTTATTATTTCAACAGCGAAGTTGTGAATCTGCCCAGTAAAGCAAATGTAATATTGTTCCTTCTTTAGGGGTATATTGTAGGATTTATTTCTATGATTAGTTTTTAGTTCCTCAACTGTTAGAGCAGCTCCCTTTTTCTGTGGATCTATGTTCCCGCATTTCAGTGTATTTAATGTAATAGTAGATCATTTGTAGACTATTCTAAGAATCTGTAACTCAGAAGTAGGGGAATAGTGTGGAAGAACATTTTGCGCTCCATTGTACAGTTGACAGGGAATTAATAAGAGATGCAGCTCTGATTTGTGGGATCCATGTGGTATGAGATTTAGAATTTGTTTTTCTCCTTTGTTTCATATGTAAATTGTTATGTTTCACCTCTCATCCATAAACATTTCCTTTTGAATGCTTTCAAGATAGAAAGGTAGAATCCATTTTATATGCTCTACCTTGGGAAATCATTCATACTCTGTGTTTTTCTTCTGTTTGAAGAGGATCCATTTATCATGCCCTTTCCATTCCATCTTATTTCTACTTGATTGCTAAATGTCTTGCCTATATTGCCCCATGAAATACCCTGTGTCCTGATTTAATTCCCAGTTTCATACTGTCCTATTTAATCCCACACATCCCTGAAAAATCATTCATTTTATTAAAACCGTTTCCCATCATTTTACCTAGCCTAATATCAGTCTATTATTGTGTTTTATTGAGTATCTATCTTTACAGAGAGAGCCCTCTCCTGTCCTTGTAGGGCTAGCTACAAGGCTAAGCATGGTTTAGTTGTTACCCTGTTTTTCCCTTTTCAGCCTGGGGTCCAATTCGAGTGCTAACATCTCTGGTGACCATACTGGGGAAGACTATTTCAATCTGACTGTCTGTGAACTTGTATTCTCGGCACTGAAACGTTTTTATTCTACTTTGAAGAAATTTTGAAAAGAGGCCTGTAGAAGAGCAAATCGTAGTGAGGCTCTGTGTTATAAAAAGTATTGAGGAACCCTGCTTAAGGTTAAAAAACCTTGGTTACATTGAACATGACACTTTTAAAAGAAATCTCTATGATTTGAAGTTAAATCTTGGTTTATTTGCCGACGGAGGAACAATATTAAGTGGGACCCAGCAGTAGGTTAACCCGTGGAGTTAAAGCGCTTGACCACAGTCAAAACCTGAAGTCAAAGCTCGGTTTGATTTACCACTAGTGGGTTTTGGAAACCAAAACCACCCATTTCGCGCCGCTTTTGCCTCAGAGCAAAACTACTTCTAAAAAACACGATACAGTTATATTCAGGCACGTCATCACTCCAAAACCGCCCATTTCGCGCGGCTCTGAGCTGTTAAGCTTCGACCTCTGAAAAAACGCGAAATCATCAAGAACCGTTCGATCTGAAGCACCTTTGATCTGACAGAAATTGCGTGTTTAGAAGCACAAGCGATAAATCAAGGTACCACCCAGCGCTTTTATGTTGTTAATGTTATTTTATTCATAAAAGGCGAAACATGGACGTGTGGGCCCCTGTTGAATAAAATATATGTCGCGTTGATTAAAAAGCACATAAGTTTCAAAGATTTAAAAGGTTCGCGCCATTGTTATAAAGGTTTTAACATTTCGACCGGAGTAATAAGGTTTGCTCAGTATTTTTTAATTTGTTCCCTAATATCACATTAAATTACAAAGCTTTGTTCAAACTTCGGGATATTATTTCACGGTGAAACATTATTAAGAGTGTTGTTGCAAAAGAACATAGCTACAGCCACTTATTACAGTCATATGTTTCTGATAAAAGAGCATAAAGGTCAGTTCGCCCCAGTAAAATGTTTTCTTGTAAATGATTTTCAGAGTCTGTTAGGCTGAACAGAATTTTTGTATAGTAGAATATTTACACACACTGGCTTCAAGGAGATACATCAGGGCTAATCCAAATCCAAATCCTCCCCCTGTGTTTGAAAATCCGAATCTTATCCCAAGAATTGTTAGGAGACAAGAAGGATCATTAAGTCCCAGACCTGTCTTCAAATCCTATACTTGGCCCAGTGAGTGGTTTTTTGTAGAAGATCTTTCCTTTGACAAGAATTTTGAGCTTTCTTTATTTAGAAATAAATCTGAAATTGACATTGATGATACAGTTTTAGATCCTGAGTTCCTTGTGGATATTGAAGTCCAAAGGGAAAATTCCTCCATTGACGGCTACATTTTGAATTCTCCTCAGTCCATCACTGTAATTAATATTCCTAAGCCTTCAGAGTCGTCAGGAACTGCATTGCCTCCTCCTAATTCATCTGCATCCCCTACAGTCAATTCCTAGTTATCATCTCCTCCATCAACACCTCCCCCAAAATCCAGTAATACAAATACTGTTGTAAATCCACCCAGAGTTATGGCTGCCAGGTATGCACCCCTGGTTTTACCTCAAGTTCTTAATGATATGTCTGCTGACTATCAAAGAAAAACTCATATCTTTGATGCCACCCAAAGCATCACATCTCAGCAGCATGTTGATAAAATGAATGACATTTTTTATCTACACGAGGTAGAAGCAGAGAATGTAACTACTAGATTGTTTGTTCAAAGCTTCGGAGGTGAAGTTAGGAAATGGTTTAGAGCCTTATCAGCAAGCTCGATTCACACTTTGCAGGAGGTTCACACTCAGTTATTGGACCAGTGGGAGGTAAAAAATAACCCACTCCAAATTCTATCTGAATATGAAAATATTAAGAGAAATGTGGGTGAAACTGTGCAGGACTATTGTTTAAGATTCAATGTTGTATATAATGCTATTCCAGCTAACCTGAAGCCTCCTATGGGATTAGCATTGCTGAAATTTCTAGATGGCTTTGATGCCGACATGGCATATCAGCTGCGTGAAAGAGATCGTCTTCACTTGAATACATGCAGAAGGTAGCAGTAAGCATTGAAGCTAATCTGCTGGCTAAAAGAGCACGAGCCAGAGTTGAGAAAAGAGTCACAGTGAAAGAGGAGGCCTCTCCTTCAGACAAAAAAATGGACACTCTGATCAGAACAGTGGAGAAGATGGTTGATAGGTTAACCATTGCAAATAGACCTAAGCCTCAAATAAAAAATCCTAATTTCAGAGGGCAGCAGCCCCAATTTAGAATCAAACAGAGAGAGCAAAGAGCGCAAGACCAAGCAGCGTCACCACAGCAGCAGATTAAAACACCATTGCAGCAGAACTACATGAAAGGGACAAATTCAGATGACGAAGATCCTATGATTGAGGCTAATCATTTTTTCACAGCTGATGGAGCGCCAATTTTCCTCACAGAAGACGAATAATACACAGTGGCGACTCCAGATATTCAAAAAGACAAAAATTTCATTTTGGCCAATGACATAGTGTTGGAAGAAGAGTCCGATGATTACAAGAGAGGGTATATGAACGCCCTGTCGGCTCAGCAAAGGTAGTACTCTTTAAGGAACAGAGAGGTTACAATCAACCCCATTCAGAAAAGAAAAGAGCTCTAGATGAAAAACGATGCACAGATGAAAGGAAAAGAGTTGGTTGATCCATCCTCCAGCAAAGCACCTGCAGCTACTAATACAGCAAATGAAAAGAATCAGTAGAGCGCAGTAAAGGAGAAAACAGAGAAGAAATACCCTCCCATTAAAGAGGTAGAAAAAGCTCCCTCCTTTAATTTAGAAAATGAAATTTCTAAGTTGAAAGTGTCTATGCCCCTCACAGAGTTGGTGAAGAATAGTGCATATAAAAATCAGGTGTCTAAAGTTTTGCAAATAGACTCTGTTTCTGATATGGTTAATGTAGAGGATGACTACCCTGAACTTATTTTTGGTCCAGCCACAGAAGAATATGAAGAAAATCAAGTCCCTCCCTTTTACCTGAGTCTTAGAGTACATGAGTTCATCTTGCATAATGCTATGTTGGAATCTGGAGCCTCACATAATTTGATGCCCAAAGCTGTCATGGAGAAGCTAGGCCTTGATATTACTCGAAAATACCATGATTTGTATTCTTTTGACTCAAGCAGGGTCCATTGTATCAGTCTTATCAAAGACTTGGTAGTGTCTTTAGATCATATTCCAGCAAATAATGTCTTGATGGATGTAATTGTTGCTGATGTCCCACCAAGGTTTGGAATGCTTCTATCTAGGTCTTGCGGTGCGAAACTCAAGGGAACTATGCAACTCGACTTCTCTTATGCCACTATCCTTGTATTTAGCCAGTTGAGAAAATTATATAGGGAAAAGAAAATGAAATATATGATTACTAGAAAAGAGAAGCCAGTAAACCATCCCATTAATGTTGTCCACATAGATTTGGAGTCCTTTGTCTTGTATTCTGATGGTGGTTTAAATGATGAGAATGTTCAGTTGGTACAAATAGATGAAATACCTGAGATTTCAGAGAATTTCAGAGAAGTCCTAAAACAAGAAAAAGAAAAAGCAGCAAGCACTTCTCAGTCTCCTGCCTACCAGTAGCCAAAAGACAGTGAAAGGCCAGAAAACAGCCAAGGTAAAGAGGAAGAAACAAAATTACAGCATCTACAAGAAGAAGAAGAAGGCCTGTGGAGCATGGATTTTGATGGAGTCGTTGGTAAGGATGGAGATGGTATTGGAATATGGATTAGGAGCCCTATTTTCCAGCCTGAAAAGGTTCCCAACAATGTTAGAGTTTGTGCTTATAAGTTGGATTTTGATTTCTCTAACAATGAAGCAGAGTATGAGGCTTTGATTGCAGGTCTCAAAATTTTGAAGAAGCTGAATGCAAAAAGGATTTTTGTGTATGGCGACTCCGAGCTGATAATCAAACAGGTGAAGGGAGAATACCAAGCTAAACATTCGAGATTGAGGGCATATAGAAATGCAGTCTTGGACATTTTGAAGACATTCCCAGAGTATACTTTGACAGCAGTGCCCAGGATGCAGAACCTCATTGTTGATTCACTTGCCACAACTGCAAGCAACTTGAAGATTCTGATGAACTCCAGCAATAAGTTTGAGATATATGTCAAACATAGGCCTGCTGTTCTGGACAATTTAAGGTATTGGCAAGTATTTTGGGATGATAATGAGATTAATGCATTTTTGCAGGGTGATGGAAAATTTAAAGACACTCCAATAGAAGGTGAGTATGAGGTTGATGATCAGGAGTTGGAAACAAATCAGATGGACATATTGTAGCTAAAGGATAATGTGATTCCTAGAGGTCTCATACCTCTAGAGGAGCTTTTTGACCAGGATGATGTTGCAAAGAAGCCAAGCTTGGTGCCCACTGAGAAAGGTGTCGAAGATGTGAATCTTGGAATAGCTGACCAACCCAAGTTTGTGAAATTGTCAAAGAATTTGTCCCCTGAGGTAAAGGAGAAGTATGTTAAGTTGCTTTCTGAATTTTCGGATGTCTTTGCATGGGATTATTTGGATTTGAAAGTGTATGATAAGAACATAATCCATCATACTATTCCTATCAAGCCGGATCAAAATCCTTTCAGATAGAAGCTGAGAAGAATCAATCCGAAGCTGCTGCCATCCATCGAAAAAGAGGTAAACAGGTTGTACAAAGTAGGTATCATAGTTCCTATTAGATTTTCTAACTGGATTTCAAATTTGGTCCCACTGCGTAAGAATACTGGAGAAATAAGATTGTGTATAGATTTTTGGAACTTGAATAAGGCATCCTTAAAGGATAATTATCCACTTCCAAAAATGGACCATATTCTGCAGAGAGTAGTTGGAGCATCCAGGATGTCACTACTTGATGGCTACTCAGGCTACAACCAGATCTTGGTGCATGAGAAGGACCAAGATAAAACTGCCTTCACAACACCCTGGGGAACCTTTCGATATGCTAAAATTCCATTCGGACTGAAGAACACTGGAGCTACTTTCTAGCGTGGAATGGACATTTCTTTTGCAAATTAAAAAGATGTTTTTCTTGTTGTTTATTTGGATGATTTGACAGTGTTTTCAGGGTCAAATGATGAGCATTTGCACCATTTAAGGGTGGTTTTTCAGCGTTGCAGAAAGTTTGGGATTTCTCTCAATCCCAAGAAGAGTCTTTTTGCCATGGATGAAGGAAAATTGCTCGGGCATATCATCTCTAAAGATGGCATTTGCATTGATCCAGGTAGAGTGGAGGCAATTCAGCTTATAGATCTTCCACGGAACAAGAAAGAGATCCAGGCCTTCAACGGTAAGATGAATTTTTTGTGCAGATTTATACCTAACTTGGCTGAACATTTGAGAGAAATGACCAATATGTTGAAGAAGGACAGCACTGTTAAATGGAGTGAGGAGGCCATCAAGTCATTCAATTTGGTAAAGTTTGCTTTGTCCAATGATCCAGTTTTGATCAGTCCCGACTATACTCAAGATTTTATTATTTTTCCATTTTCATCTGAGCATACTATGGCTGTTGTTTTAATGCAAAAGAGAGATGAGGTAGAAAATCCAATTTTCTTTTTTCAGTAGGACTATTAGAGATGTTGCTTTAAGGTATAATATTATTGAAAAACAGGTGTTGGCACTTATTAAGGCATTGAAGGATTTTAGGGTCTATATTCTACATTCACATACTATAGCATATGTCCCTAACGCAGCAGTGAAGGATGTCTTGATGCAAACTAATCCAGAAGTTCGAAGAGGCAAATGGATAGAAATTATGTTGGAGTACGAATTGGAGATAAAACCCACGAAGTTGATCAAAGGCTAAGGCTTGGTGAAATTGATGGCCCAATCAAATCTGTGTGCCTTGGACATAAACCTCATAACAGCAGTAGCAGAAGATGAAGATGAAGTTTTGTTGGTTCCCATTTCAGATATTTTTCTGCAGTCTCCTTGGTATTCGGATATTGTTTATGTTCTTCAGCATCTGTCACCTCCTACATGCATGTCTAAGAGTAAAGGTAGATCTTTGAAACTTAAATCTGCTAAATATTGTATTTTAAACAATGCTCTGTATTGGAAAGATCCAGGAGGTGTTTTTCTCAATTGTCTGGTGGAAGAAGAAGCTCAGAAAGTAATGCATGATTTCCACAAAGGTGATTGTGGCGGTCACTTGTTTTGGAAGACTACAGCTAACAAGGTATTGAGAGCTGGGTATTACTGGCCCACATTGTTTTCTGATTTATATAAAACAGTGATGAATTGTTATGAGTGCCAAATTTTCCAAGGAAAGAAGAAATTGCTTCCGCTTCCTTTGAAACCAGTTTCAGTGAACGCGCCTTTTCAGCAGTGGGGGCTCGATTTCATAGGAGAGATTCATCCCCCATCCTCAGCACAGCACCGATGGATATTGACGGGGACAGATTACTTTATGAAATGGGTCGAGGCCGTCCCAGCGAGGCAAGTGATTGACATAGTAATTATTCAATTCCTTGAATCAAATATATTATCTCATTTTGGTTTCCCATGTAAAATTGTAATAGATAAAACAGCAGCGTTCCGATCCAAGAAAATGGTCGATTTATATGACAAATATAATATCACATTGGGCCATTCCACAGTGTATTATCCACAAGGCAAAGGCCTGGCAGAGTAATCGAACAAATCGCTGATGAATATAATTAGGAAAATGCTGGAGGCAAATAAAATAAATTGGCACTGAAAGCTCATCAATGAACTATGGGCATACATAGTTAGCAGTAAGAAATCAATAGGTATGTCGCCTTTTGAATTAGTTTATGGAACTAATGCTATCTTTCCCACATCTCTTACAGTCCCAGTTATGAAATTATTACAAGAAGTTGGCAGCGAAGATGATGACAACTAGCGAAGGATCAACCAGATGATCCACCTACAGCAAACAAGAGAAGAAGTGTCACATAATGCAATTTAGTTGCAGGAGAATATTAAAAAGATCTATGATCGAAAGACAAAAGTAGAGAAGTTTCAGCTGAATTATGTAGTGTTGAAATGGGATACAAGGAATGAAGACAAAGGGAAACACGATAAGTTTGACAACCTTTGCAAGTGACCATACAAAATTATAGCATACAGGGGACAGAATGCCTTCTTGCTTTCAGAAATGGATGGCCAGGATTGTCCTGGAGGAGCAGTAAATGGTAGGTTGTTGAAGCACTACCATTGTTGAAGGCAATGAACCAGAATCTATGTCATCATCATTATATATACCATGTTATTTTGATCATAGTTCAAGTACACAGTCATTCAAGTTTGGGGCCCGAGGTGAAGGCTATAAAACTTGGATGACATGTGTATGGTTTGGTTTTATTTCAGTTTTCAGTCTTAGTCTTGAGTCACAGTTAGTTTGCATTTGTGTCAGTTTTTTTAAGTATTTTTGACTCCATGCCCAATGGATAAGGCTACTTGGTATATGGTGTTATTGGCACCTCCAAGGAGCTACCATCCCCATTGGAGCCAATGTTAGTGTTAGTCTAGTCATACTGCCATCAGTGATCAAAAATGATCTTTTGCATTTGCATATTAGGAGTCTCATACCGAATAAATTTCACCATTTCGCTAGGTCATGGATTCACTGATGGTAGTAATTTTTTATCAGTTTTCCCTCATGAGATACTTGCTGATTTTCCTTTCTATGGTCTTTGGTCATTAGTCACTTTCATTTTCAAAATCATGTCAGTAGGTCATAGGATGGGTCTCATTAGTTTCTAGGGTCTCACAATGATCAAATTAATGAGTCAAATGTCAATAAATATCAGCAAGATCATGAGGAAGTCAATAAACTCAAAGTCACAGCACCAGGAAGATCAAAGAGACATTTTATTCAGCTTGATGTAAATATTCCTCAAAAACACGTTTTGAGGTGGAAACATGACATTTTCCCTTTATTATCATTCATTATGTAATTTTATGTCATCATGTGTAATAAGTCACAAATTCAGAAGCTGCCATCTTCACAAAGTCAACATCCTGCCTTCAGATAATTTTTTCACAACATGTTTAGTGCCAAATCATCTTCCAAGCAAATCCGTCAGAAAGAGCCCGGAAATATCTTTCCAACGGTATATTACACTCTTGAAACTGACTTCTGGATTGAAATTTATGCTTAAGTGAAGTAAAAATCCCCTATATCCTCAAACTTCCCCTGTTTCCCATTTTTCCCTTAAACTTTATGTTTAAAGTTTTAATATTTTCCTTAATAAAATCCCTTTTCCCCCCCGCCCTCCGATTACAAAAATCGCATTATAAAACACAAATGCGATTTAGACTTAACCACTTCCCCTCCATCCCGTTTGAAAACCTTATAATAAAACTTAAAAGGTTTATATCATATAAAACCCACATAACCCAAGTCCCTTTCCATCGCAATCGCAAATGTTAACAAGTACACTCCGATTGGCCCATGCCAAAACTCTGATGCGATTATGTAAGTCCCTTCCCTTTCCATCGCATCGGCACATTTTATAAGCGCGCTCGATTAGCCCATCGCAAAAACTCTGATGCGATTTCCCCGATTATATATCTCCGGTACCATGTCCCTGATTGCAAAACCCTGATTGACAACCTCCGATCATTCCACAACTGTCGATCTGCCCCCGCCGATCCGACGGCTCACAGTCAATCAGACCATCGAAAATAGGCGATTCATTATATATAAACAGTTCCCCCCGCTCTGATCTCCGATCCCAATTGGTCGGGCCCACCATATATTCTCCGCCCATTTATATATATACAAATGGTTTTTGCCTTTGTAAGTTCTAAATTTTATTTTGATTATACAATAGCCTTTCCCCATCGCATCATAAGACTTGCATTGTGTTATGCACTCGCCTCAACTCCCTGATGCCGATTGCGATTATACATACCCGGTCCCACCATAAAAATCCTCCGCTCTCTCATATAAAAAGCCCTTCTCCCTTTGTAAATAATGAATAACCATATTCTCAAAGGGATTTCCCCACTTCCTTTTGACATTTCCCATCGGGCCTTGCTAAATCGCATCGGAAGTTTTGGTTTTGTTTCAAATAATATCCTCTCCATGCCCGATCGCCGATTGGCGATGGCACTATCGCACAAATAATATCACCGTGTTTTATTATATATCATCTCCCATCCAATCCCGATTGTGATTATAAACGCGGAGCCCGCCTCCTTCCTTTATCCCATTCAAAATTAATTTTTTCCCTTCACAAAGGTATATAATTTCATTCCATTTTATTTCAAAAAGCATTTTATTGAAAAGTCCGTTTTATTCAAATGAATAATGGAAAGCAAAGCAAATAGATAGCTGTCCGAGAGATAAATAAAACAAAGATTTCTACAGCAGCGTAAGGAAAGGGATTTTCTCCTCAAATTGCCTATTTATTATTTCAACAGTGAAGTTGTGAATCTACTCAGTAAAGCAAATGCAATATTGTTCCTTCTTTAGGGGAAGATTGTAGGATTTATTTCTATGATTAGTTTTCAATTCCTCAGCTGTTAGAGCAGCTCCCTTTTTCTGTGGATCTATGTTCCCACATTTCAGTGTATTTAATGTAATAGTAGATCATTTGTAGACCAATCTAAGAATCTGTAACTCAGAAGTAGGGGAATAGTGTGGAAGAAAATTTTGCGCTCCATTGTACAGTTGACAGGAATTAATAAGAGATGCAGCTCTGATTTGTGGGATCCATGTGGTATGAGATTTAGCATTTGTTTTTCTCCTTTGTTTCATATGTAAATTGTTATGTTTCACCTCTCATCCATAAACATTTCCTTTTGAATGCTTTCAAGATAGAAAGGTAGAATCCATTTTATATGCTCTACCTTGGGAAATCATTCATACTCTGTGTTTTTCTTCTGTTTGAAGAGGATCCATTTATCGTGCCCTTTTCATCTCCTCACCAGTCTTTCCATTCCATCTTATTTCTACTTGATTGCTAAATGTCTTGCCTATCTTGCCCCATGAAATACCCTGTGTCCTGATTTAATTCCCAGTTTCATATTGTCCTATTTAGTCCCACACATCCCTGAAAATTCATTCATTTTATTAAAACCTTTTCCCATCATTTTACCTAGCCTAATATCAGTCTATTATTGTGTTTTATTGAATATCTATCTTTACGGAGAGATCCCTCTCCTGTCCTTGTAGGGCTAGCTACAAGGCTGAGCGTGGTTTAGTTGTTACCCTATTTTTCCCTTTTCAGCCTAGGGTCCAATTCGGGTGCTAACAAGAGGCATAGATCTGAATAATGCATTTTCTCTAAGTGATCGTTTCAAAGACACTCATGGTGATGAAGAATTGAATCCTCCCAGGGAAGAATTTGAAAGCATGGATCAAGATGGTGATGAATTTTGTCTGAGTCAGGGTTACAAAAGCGCAGATGATTCTTGTGAAATGTTTTCATCAAGTGAGTATGGTAATGAAAATTTTCCAGGTAATGATGTTGATGAATTTCTTAACTATGTTGAGAATGATGATAGTGGGGATAATATTCCTCCTAATGGTGATGAACCTACTTCTACAAAGGATGATGGAATGATGAAGCCGTTGCAAGAAAATATTGTAACTAGGAGTAGGAGTAGACCTTTTCATATCAATCCAAAACATTCCAGTTATATAAGGGTGAGGACAACATATCTCACAAAAATAATTTATGTCGTTCATTTGATTTCAAGTGAATGTTGTCGAAGGGATTGCTTGAAACATATGGATTTCAACTTTGCCTTCGAGAAAAGGAAAATATATATTTCAATGAATAAAAGCATGAAAAATTCATATTTAGTGTGTTGCATGCAATGTACACTAGCAGGCTATGATTATCATATTGGGAATGTATTGCTCTGTAGAAAGGATTTCAAAATGTTGCATTCAATTGATAATGGTCGTTTGTTAGGAATCCAAGAAAAACTGGAAAAGGATCCCACATATTATTCAGAAGTACGTTATAAATGGGAGGTTGGGCCGTTAGCAAATACTGCTATGTCATGGATGAAAGACTTCTTTTCAAAGCATTGAGAGTGTATGCCAAATAAAGACACAATGCATAATTTAGATAATTTCTTGAGACGAAAAATATTCAGCTCATACAGAGATTATGCAGAAGTTGTTGAACGAGTTTGTAATTTTATTACATATTCTTATTTTACAAGGGTATGGAAAAATGAATTCAACAATGTTCATATTCCAAAGACAAGGATGGGGGTTTGCAACACGTGCTTCTCTTAAAGAAAAAAGAGATAAATGTCAAGGGGCAGAAAGAGGTATGCGTTCAAAACATTGTTTTTTAAAATTAGATAGTTATCAACTATGAAAATATATGTATTCATATGTTTCTTTTATTTTATGTATAGATTCCATTGTCAAAGAACTTCAAGAGCATCGGTATCAACAGACAAGTGAAAGGAAAAATTTGTATAAACATCGAAAGAAGTGCTATGATAATCCAAATAAATACCTGGGTTTGATAATCAATGGTATGGACCAAAAGAAAACACTTCTTCCACATTTTTTTCGCACGCCAAAAAAATTACAGAAGGAAAATTTCATTTAGTTTCACTTGGTTGGTTGTATGGTATTTAATGAGAAGATGTTTCCAAGAGTTTTCTTCACAGCTCCAAATATTCATAATGATGAAAATCTAACCATAATTATAATCCATGATGTGGTTACTCATTGGTCTGGTATTCTTCTAAAGTTTTGTATGTACAATTAGACAACACAAGCCGTCAAAACAAAAATCAAGTTCTTTTTGGGTATCTAAACATGCTCGTTGAATTAGGAATATTTAAAAAGATAAAGGTGGGTTTCCTTCTTGTTGGTCATACTCATGATCATATTGATCAAATGTTCAGTAGTTTTTCAGTAACATTGAGGAGGAAAGGTGTTGGGAGCCTACCATCATTAATTGAATGTATTAAGAAATCATACATTCCAGAGCCTATTTTTCATGTGTTGGAAGAAACTATTGACATGCGAAGGTTTATTTTGGGATCGCATGGTGAGGAGAAATGCATTGAATAACTTAATGACATTAGCTTTCAGCATCAATTTCATATCAAAAAAATTGATGAGATAACACTTATATGGGGCAAAAATCATTCAATTGTTGCAGAATGGGGGCCATCATTAGGTTTAGCGTTTTTGAAGTTCATTCCAAAGCGTCCAATATTTTCATCAAAGATATTGTTATTACAGTCAGTTGTTGAACTCCATAATGCACGAAGGCATAAGAGAGACATAAATTATTCTGAATGTCTGGAGGAAATTAAAATATGTATTAGAGATACATATGAGTACTTCGATGTTGCTGATTCAGTTCGGTGGGAGTCTTTTTTCAGTAATCAAGGTGATGATTTTAAGATCAATAAATGAGGATACGCTTTTGAAGACTCCTTTTTTTTTTTGCCACAAAATATGCCAAATGAACATGAGGAAACACACATTGTTGAAAAACAACAGTCTCAAGCTATTATTAATTCTCCACAGGTAGAGGAAAGAGAAATCTATATTGGTTCTAGAAGACCACATGCACAACGTGAAGCCATGGAAGACCTTTATAGGGGTTTTGCGCGGGATGCTAAGGAGGGTTGCATGATAACAGTGTTAGCATATGAAGGTCCACTTGGCTATCCATTATGGACTACCAAGGCTATAAAGGTAATTAATGAAAATGAAGATATTATAGCTGTTGATGTACATTGGTATGACATAAGTACCCACCCTTTCAATGGTGTGTACAAGCCACAGATGGTAGTTGAAAAAAAAAATTGGCAGAAAGAGAAAAATAAAGGGCACAAATATAAATCGTCGCCACACAGATGTCTTAAAATTGGAGGATGTTGACATACTTGTGTATTACTTCAATTTGACAAAGAGAGGAACTCTTCGGTTGAAGACCATAAATATTTTGAAGAAATTGCTACCAGAACAATTACTGCTGAGATGGGACTCTGCAGAATGTAGTTGTAGATCTACAAGACATTTGAACTCTGAAATGGTGGGCATGCATGTTGACTTAGATGGAGCACTAGTTGATGAAAGAGAAGAATATGGATCATCTTCATCTGCATCGAGTCATTCATCTGAAGATGTAGGATATGATGGTGTGCCAGAACCTATGGTCGATTTTGAATAATTGTCTAAGACACTTCTATGTAATTGATGTTTGCATGGTAACTTGAAATAAATATTTTGACTTCCATCTAATTTTTCATGATGTTGTGAGGCATTTCAATGTTTGTTGGATTATATGTTTTAACTATGAAGAATTCATCTCCTTAGAATATCCACAGCGCAACAATGAATTACAAAAATAATTTATGTTATATTCAATGTACCAATGTTGATATTTTGATTAAAATTAAAAAAAGAAAATAGAAATTAATGTTAAATTTTTAGATTATGTAGTGATATTTCCATGATATTATATATTGTTACCATTTGGTATAAGATACTTTTAAAAATTATATGCCTCATTGAAAGGGGACACTTTGTTTTGATGCTTGATTTTAAGGTTTTGGTTGCAATTAGATTTAAATTTGTCTTAGGCTAAGATTTGAAAAGAGATATATTTTTATCCTTTAAAATTAAAATTACTCTTGGAATAATAAATATTTCATTTACTTGTTCATTTAAAAAAAAAAATTAAGTCATATAATTTCTCCATAATTTCATGGTTTAAGTATTTTGAAAACTTAAGATTTTAAAACTTGTTATTTACAACTTGTCATTAAGGTTTTTATGCGCTACGAAATTTTATCTTAATGTTATGGTTGAAAACAATTACAATTTTAGGGTTGTTTAGAGTCAAGATATCTTATCTTTAACAACATGGATGAAAATTGTTCGAAATGATAAAGCCTCCAGACATGGTTTTGTTTATATTTAACATCATGTATCAAAAATTTTAGAATTTTACGATTTTTCAATGTCCTAATATGTTGTCTTCAATTCCATTGTTACAATGTGTCAAAAGTGTGACAGAATGTTTTTTTTGTTATTCCAACATCAACTTGTTTTGTTTTGAAGGTGTTTTTTCAATCCTTTTTCAAGAAACAATTTCGTTTTTAGCATAATTTTATAAAATGTTGAAATTTGACCTTGAGGAAAAACCAAATACATTCTAGAATACACAACTTTTATTTTTTGGGCGTTTTTTCATGTTTTTTGAATCTTTTTGGGCTAGAGTTCTCGTTTTTAGGTAATAGTTCTTGTTTGATCGGTAACTATGTTGTGACCCATATGATGACATAACATACATCTGAACGTGATGCCCTAATAATGATCATCTACCTAAAACGCCTAGAATCCCATTCCAAATCATTTTTTTTCTGGGAGGCCCCGTGTGTAGTTCACCTCAACCAAGATCCAAGCCACCCTCTTTTCCTAAGCCCACAGAACCTGGGGGTCCATATAGACAAAACATCTTATTGCATTACCAATCTCCATCAACGCGTTATGGGTCCAACACTATAATGGAAAAAATGGTAGCTTTACCCAGATGAGATTGTTCTTAGGTGTGTCCAGTAGCAAATTGAACCCTACATACCACTGACTGAGTTAAAGAAACCCTCGTCCACAAATCTACGGATTCAGTATAATGCGTTCATAATCCTCCTTGTGCAGAAAATGGAAAGAATACCACTAATTTAGTAATTTTTTCACCTTTGGCGTGTATCCCAGAATTGGCGCCCATTTTGTTGTAACCCACCCCACCATTTCTAAGTCTCGTTTATAAGCAAAGTACCATATACCAAAAAGTGCCCCCTTTTATAGGCTTACGACCTAATCCCATAGAAAATCGTGTGTGAAAATCAACAACTTAGTCTCAGTAGAACTTCGTACGTTTGTTCCAACACCCTCTCCAACCTGATGGTCCAGTTGACAGATGTCGCAGGTAGGTGTCCACCACGGGTGGATGGATAACATGTGTATTTCAGCCTGCAAGAAACGTGCTTTCATCAAGCATGGGATGTGACTCAACATCCCGAGTGTGGGTCCGATGTGAATATAATCACTCAACATCCAACGTGACATGAACAAAAGCCTCCTGAACAAAAATGTCAGCCTCCAACATGTTGAAGTTATGCTCCATAGTCAACCCAGAAAAGTTAGCTAGGCGATCCCGAATAAATGATCGATTTGTGCTAGCTATTGGATAATATCTCCACCAACCCTTTAAAATCTAGGAAACATGCATAGAACTCCTTCCAATGCATCCATAAATTTCTAGAGATGTAAAGACCCACGAAAAAAAATGGCATTCCAAAAAAGGGAATATAAAATATGAGGTCAGAAGTACACGTCGACAAAGATAATGTACTATGAATGATAAAGGGTTTGCATCATGGAATAAACTCTGACATACCACCCAATGAAAAGAAATTTTGGGAATATATACAACATTCCCACATCAGATTGATTAAATAGTGTAGACCCAAGTTGAATCTCCCAACATAAAAGGGAAAACGCCCACCACTAGTGTGGCCTGAAGTAGTACACTAACAGCCTTGAGAAAATACATGAAAGAGGATAAAATCAGTAATAAATTTAATGAGGGAGTGAACCAAGTAACAGAGTGGGATCGTCAGTCTAATGATCTACACCAGTGCAGGATCCCACCTACTGTCACCTTCACAGTAACCTTTCCAAAGAGGTAACTGCCCGAGATCTTCAGTACACTACCCGTATCCATCCTCAATTTGAAAAAATCTAGTCAGTTTCATACTGGAAAATAGCATTCACATTAATCCACCATCCCATCACCACCATTGCTGGAAGACTCAACAATGTAGTAGAGGCTTGTACTAGAGTTTCGAAATAGGAGAGAAATATATTGAATAAAACTAGCAGCAACAACAATACCAACATCCCAAAACTCTCCACCTTGTTTTACCCTAGATTCAATATCATCCCCGAGAAAATTTCTTCTAAATATTTCCTTCCATCTGAGATTTGGGCCTTCAATGTATATGAGGATCATAATGTATATTTCATAGAGGATCAGGAGAAGGATATGAATCAACTCAGGTATAGGTGAGGAAAACATCCTAGCTAGCATTACAAAGTACCCAATGTCATCCCAAAACAAATAAAGTCCCAAGAAATAGACTCACCATCAAAATCTCATGTGGTTACAAT
This sequence comes from Pinus albicaulis, assembly GCA_034641835.2. NCBI lineage: Eukaryota > Viridiplantae > Streptophyta > Pinopsida > Pinales > Pinaceae > Pinus > Pinus albicaulis. The sequence goes on from CM076577.1 coordinate 446,945,933, forward strand.
AAACACACATCAATAACTTTAACGTCAACCACTCTCCCAACAAAACCTTCACATTTCAAGACCTAGGGGTCTCAGCCACTCTTAGTAACCAAGCTTCAGTCCAAAAAATACACAAAGTATTTAGACAAAACCTCTGTAATAAAATGCCACAACCAACAAATCATCCAATCCTACAAAAAAGTTTCATCCCACATGAAAAGTTGACAACAATTTAGAACTTATCCATTAAAACACACACAAAATTTTGACAAAAACTCTTTTGTTAAAATGCCTCAACCAAATGCAATTACAAATCAGAATTTCAGCTAGTTGTATCCATTTATGCATTCAAAAGTGAATTTTAAATAATTCCATATATACCTAACTGGTATAGATGCATCTTAATCATAGCAAGTACCTAGATGAATCAAATCTCTCTAGGTGCAAACATTTTTCAAGTTTTGCACTCTAAAATAGGTTTGCGCCTCAAAAAAATTGATCATGAGCTTGCTAGCTCTGTGATTAAGGTGGATCTATATTGATTCATAATGAAAGTAAAATATTGAAATAATGTTTTTTCTTTTAATAGTTCTTTGTAGATTACTATGGTTGGTGTGATTGGAATTTTAAACTAGATGATAACCCATATTTTCCATTGTTTCTTGACTAAGGTTTAGAATCTAAAACGAAATTCATTAGTAATATTGTCGAGAGAACTCATATATTGCTAATGAGAAGAGTGAAAGAACCCTAAAAATATTCAATAAACCATGTTAGCTAAGAAAATGGAGAAGAGAGATATAAAAAAAAACCTAGAAAATTAAAGGTTTAAATTAAGTTTAATTTCAAAAGTCCAAACACATATTATATTATATGTAATATAATACAATATTAATAATTATTTTATAATAATATTATATATTAAATTAAATTAAACTAAATATTATAGAATTGACTAATAAAATTCAAAAAATGTTAAAATTGATTGGTATTTTATCAATTTTTTTGAAAAAAAACTGTGTATTTTCTATTAAATAAATGATGTTTTAAATGGATGTTCCATCTCTTATCATAGACAAATGAAATTGTTTGAATAAACCAAAAATACAAGAATAAACTAAATAAAACAATAAAATAAAAATTAATGAAATCAAATTATTTAAAAGGAAAAATTACTTGTAGAAACAAAATAAAAAAATATACTGGAAATTTTTATTTCTAAGTTAAAAATTAAAAAAAAATGAAAAATGAGGGATCAAATAAGAAAATCATTTAAATTGATTGGTGCCACACAACAGACAAATCGGTTTGAATTCGAAAAACTCAAAATATTCAGCACCCTACAATATTAACAAACAAATTTGAGATTAAACAAGAGTCCCTGCCAACCCTTTGGGCAGGGTCTAAAAAACACAAATATAAAAACCAAATTTACACTCCTAAATCATTATATATAACACAAATGAATAATACCAAAGCCCGTAATCGCATATATGTTTCCGAAAATTTAATGTGAATGTCTCTTTACCTCATTTAACCATGTTTTAATATTGTATTACACACATTTTCTTTGTCAATGACATTATGACCTTTGGGGGGATAATGTGAGATCATTGGGCAGCTCTACATTATATCTTCCATAGATATGGTTAGGCTTCAGGTCTCTTTCCGAATGGCAAGAAATCATGTCTATATTTCTCAAATGGTAATATACTTGATATAAATTATATTGCGGGTTTGTTTGGCATGAGCACGAGACTTCTATATGATTTTTTTACTTGTTTGGGCTTTAGAATAAATCCAACATGCTATAAAAGGGAGGACTCACATGGCTTCCGTCTAAATTTGACAAGAAAATACTGCTTTGGACAAATTGTTGTTTATCCATGGGGGGAGATTTACCATGGTACAATCTGTCCTACAACAATTAGTGATATATTGGATGAACCCATTCGCTTTTTTGGTTCACATATGCTCCCAGATTTGATCCCACCTTGCTCATTTCATGTGGTCGGGCTAAGGACTGAAACAAAAATTCCATCTCACTGCCTGGGAAGCTATCGCTAAACCCAAGTCACTATGGTAGGCATTATTCGGTGGTGGCATCTAGGGAAAAATTATTGTTGCAAAGTACCTTAGGCTTCGACATATCACATACTAGATCAAGATGCAGCAGATCAGTGCTAAGCGAGGGTCGTATATATGGGCGAGCTTCCAAAAGATATTGCCTTGGTTTTTGTAGAGGGTACAATGGAATTTTAGAAGAGGTAATATAATGGTCATTGGGTATGATTGGATTGTTGGTTTATCTATATCCACTCAACTATCTATTTACACCGTTGAGGCTATTCAACACAGGGATATTTTTTATTTAGATCAAGCTATCCACTCTTGGAAAGGAAACATACCAACTTGGAAGTCAGCGTCTCAACTTGGTTTGTAGGGAAATGTTGTCGTTGAATGGAACAATTATATTAGGGATCTCAAACATGTTGGATTATGCGGGAATCCGATGGGCAATTCCATTTCATGGGAAGGCACTATTAGAAAAGTTTTTGTTGCTGTTGTAGATAATTATAAATACATCATGCATCACACACTGGGAGTATACACAAAATCCTGGTTTGCCACCATCTAGAGTATTAAAGTGCCTCTAAAGATTATCTTATTTGTATGGATGGCGTGGAAGAACAAAATATTGACCCGAGATAACCTTTGTAAAAGAGGTTTCATGGGTCTGGGCAGATGTTCAGTATGTGGTATGCACTTTGAATCTGTGATTCATTTGTTTTTCTCTTGCAGGTTTGTTTTTCAAGTTTGGCCTCAGATCCTTATTTTATGCGAACTTCCTGTTCGAACATTTTCATCCATTGAAAATTGTCTTAGGTTGGGTTTGATGGGACAAGGTAGACAATTGTATATCCCACTATTTTTGATTTGGAAGATATGGAAGTCCTGAAGTCGTGTCATTTTTAGGGGTATGCTTCATAATACTTACAAGACAATATCCAAGATAATGGCACGTCTCGACTGCATGGATCAGGCTCCTAACAAAGAAAGAGACCTGTCGAGGCATCTCATGCATACTTAGATCACACTGCTTGCGTGCTTCTTTGATGGGGCGGCTAAATACTGAAAATGTGGCTGTGGGGTTGTTTTGTGCATCAATTCAGATATTACATACAGGTTGCATTGGTTCAAGGGTCCAAGTAGAAAAAATAGAGCTTAATCGGTGGCCCTTTGGGGCGTTCTCTGGTTTGCATCGGGTAAGCAATTACAAAATATTCATATATATGGGAACTCGAAGACCATAATTGAGGGAATTTCTGGTAATACAAATTTTGATCCTCCTAAGTTGCGGTACTGGAGGGCGTGCACTGAACGCCTCATTCGTACTTTCCAGAACTTTTGGATTCAACACATTTTCCATGGCCGATTCCATATCAAAAAAAGGTTTGTTGGATGTGGAGGGGTATATGTTGTACTCCTACATTTTCCATGGTATTGCTCAAGAGGATGGCATAATTTCTCTACCATAACGGGATGCTATGACTTGCATACTTCATGCTCATATGATTTTCTTGGTTATTTCATTTTTGAAACTCTTCTTTTTGAACTTTTCGGATGTATCTCTTCTCGTGAGTGTATTGGTTGCATACTTCTCATTAGTGTTTAGGTTTATGTGGGTTTACTTCTATCTCGGGAGGAAACTCTATATTGCATAAAGATAGTAACACATGTTCTATTAAATTTAAATTGAATTTTTGCCATATAATAAAATTCAATTAAGTTAAAATAGAAAATTTTGAATTCTAAAATTCTGAAACTTAAACAACTATAACCTAAATTTCCAAATTTTTCTAAACAAAGTCATTGCCTATTTTAACTACTCTTAATTATTTTGAAAAGTAAAACTTTTCCTTATACATACCAATAAATTATTGTTTATTAGATCTTTCATAAACATGCATTTGTGGATTACCACTATAAAATGTTTACATTTGATACCTGTAACATGTTGGAAATAATTTTTCATGTAACATGTTGAAATAATTTTTTTTCTTTATTAAAAAATAAAATAATACTTAAAGTTTGTAATGATACATGTAATATGTTGAAAAAAAAATTATTTTTATAAAAAAATTAATATTTTATATTTTTAGTTTTTTAATTATAATAGTCTTTGTGGAGTAGAGTAATTGTGAGAGGTTTTTTTTTTTAAAACACTACGAATTCATGTGTCAGCAAAAATTCAATCATTCTAAAAGTTGATGTGTACCAAATAATTTCGCTACTATAATCATGTCAAAACTCACAAGTATCACAAAATCTTGCAGCATAACTAATCAACTGAAAACACTAGTCTATGTAATTAACCTTTCTCTGCCTCCTTTGTATAACATCCTGAAATATTTTTTCTCTGAAAAAAGATATCCTGAAATATTTTATCTATTATCCTGCTCCTCCTCTTTTAACATGTGTGATAACTCGTGAGTGACTGGAAGTTGGACACGTAATTCTTGTTTAATGTTGACCAGGGCCGCACCGTTTATCGTAGGTGGATTTCGTGAATAATACATTCGTTCCACTTTCCCGCATTCATTCCCATTCCCTAAACAACAAATTAAACTCTCTCGCGCGAGGGTCCACTTTCAGTGGAGTCCTAACCTCTTCGTCGTTTCCTAATGTATTGTGTTTTCCAAGCTTATCTACTTGCTGGCCCACAAACATATACGGACTGTATAGATGAGATGCACATATACAACAATTAATGCTTGCCAGCTGCCACATCATTTTTCATGTCATTGCCACACTGTCCCATCAAAACAAAACCTTTATATGCTTTGACTCCGCCCTTTATAATTGGACGCTATTGCTCGCTATTTACTTGCGAATTTATGCGAATATACCCTTGCAAGGGTATAACCAATTCCCCAATCAAATTGTGAGACGTGAGTGAAACGATAGAAAGGAAAATAAATCCTCTAATTACCCCCCCAAAAAAATTCCCAATTATCGTTGATTGAGAGGATCGGTATTTTGGTTATGAAAGGAATTCTTTTATTTATAAGATGTATTGGAATTATAAATTTGAATTATGTTAAATCATAATTTTGTTGGAAATTATATTACAAAATAAAATAAATAAATACGAAATATATTTTATAATTACATTGTTTTAATTATTAACTAAGTTTTTTTATAATTAAGTAGTAAATAAGGAAAGTTGTAGCAATTGAGTATCAAGTGTTGTTATTTTTTTGTAAACTTAATAGTGTTTCTCTATTTTCTATTCATTTCATAAAATCAAAATGCAGGTTACATTAAAATATATAATTTCTGACTTCAACTTGCTTGTAGGAAACCAAGTTTGTTGGTCGTCTTAAAGAGTTATAGGCCATCAAAAACTTAAAAAGCTTAAAGCGGTCTCTTACTATCTTTAAGGGTCTATTATCTATCTTAACATACATAAACATATAGAAAAAGTAAATGATATTTGTATTCATTGCCAAAAACAGAAATTCAGAGAATTCAGTCCTTAGAAGACTCAATGGGTGTCGAGTCTTTGACACTCGATCCTAGCATATCAACCTGATGCATACTTTGTAGTTGTCTATCGATACAACCGAGACCGACGTTATGGTGATGCTGCTGTAAATTGATCTCCTGGATATCACTGCAAATTTCCGCCAGAATTGAGGCTACCTACGGGTCTCCCCCAATCTCTTGGACTATGACAATCGCCTTCACCAATAGACATTTCAGGGTCCAGTAGATACGAATCGACTGTTGGAATAGAGACATTCTATTGCGGTATTACCAAGATCAGTTAAAATCAGGTCCATATCTTCCTCGGCCAATTCTTCTTCCTCTTTCACCCTTGCATCCTGTTCCCACCTAGAGATCAAGGATTTGACATGGTTTGGAGTACCATCCAAGTAAGCTTGAAATAAGTTCTTCATTATCTCTTTTCCAAACTTCTGTCCTCGTCTCACTGTTCCGGCTTTGTCTTTCCCCATGGCTTTTCCTTCCTTCTTGACCGACTGAGATTTAACCATTTTATTTAAAACCCGACCTTCCAACAAATATCTATGCAGGTGAGAATTGCTAGGAAGACCTGCAGTGGTACACGACATGGCAATATGAAAGTTACAAGGACAATTAAGAAGAATATGGTCTTGTCTGGTAGCCAGCAGATTCCTGACAGCCCTACTAGGAGAAATAACAGCTTTCGCGTTTGGCGACCCCATAACATGCAGACAGGACACAACCTTCCGGTTATTGGTATTCCAGCCCTTCCAATTATTCACCAAAAACATAAAATTATAGAGCAGACACAACATAACCCCATGACTAACCCCAACGACGCAGAAGACACCCCTCATTCTTTGTACAACAACTTCATGAAAAACAACAATATCTTGAGAAACCCAGACGAAAGAACATAAAATAGCCTCAACTAGCCCAAAAATTAAACTTCGAAAAACTTGACCAATGGTTTTAGCCAGAGCGCTGACATCCCTTCTACCCGAACCATTGCAGCCATACGTTATCAAACCACCACCCACAAAGATATCATTATAGGCCATACGATCAATTTTCCAAAGATGTCGACTACCATAAAGATCAATACGAAGGCGATTATATGAAATTTGAGTATTATTATCTACATAGGCATGCAGAGGGCAAAAGTAAGAAGGATGTCAGAGAAATCTGGGAAAAAGCAGTCCAAGGGCGAAGAAGGACATGCAAGTTCATTACCACACCATGCAATTTCTTCTACGAACAGACATAAATCAGTGAAATACAACCATGCAAGGGCAATGGAAAAATAACGGTCGGAAAAATCCGAACATGCAATGATAACAGAGGCTTCCGCGTTATGAGGGTGGTGGCATTGCAATACTACCTCCTCAAGAAGTTGACTCGCCAAAGTACCCACTAGAACCCCACAATCAAAATGTAGAGAGGAGGATACATAAAAATCTCTAAGAACTAGGTTACCCTGGGCGACAGCCCGAACCGTGAATTGCAGAGAGGACGAATAATACAAATTAACCAAAACCAAAGTAGAAAAATCTATAATAACCTCATTGACACCCTTGTTAAACATGGACGGAAGACCAGATACAATATTCATCGCATAGATAAGAGGGAAATTCAATACATACCCTTGCAGACGACCCGTTGAGGTTAATTGTTGTTGTTATTGGCCTTATGCTACCTCATTCTTTCTCTTACAAACTTGTTTTTTACTTTGTTTTTCTGTATATTTCAAATAAACGCTTAACTCATCATTAAAGACAAGAAGCAAAATTCCATTACTACATCCTACATCTTTGTATATCTAGAATAACATGCAATATCCTTATTATTCATCAAATCATATCCTTATTATAATGAGTGGCTAGTGGCTCCTAATTTAAGATGAAAAATGTCAATTGAAAAGCATGCTACACCAAGAAAGATATTTCCGTTTCAGTACTGCTGCATACATACTTGTAAATTAAGATATTCTACATGAATATCACGCAATATCCTTTTTGTACTAAGCGGCTCCTAACAGATGAAAATGTCAAAGAAAAGCAAAAAAACACTAAGAAAGATATTTCCAAAACCTCTGCTGGCCTCCCAGTCACTCTACTGAATGAAAGGTCCAAAGAAACCATGGAAATCTATAACAATAAGCATCATCCATTATTGCAATTTCGATAGATGATTGATTAGATTGACAGCACACCTGTTCAAACGGTGATTTCCCTGGCATGGTAAAATTTCTGATTAATTTTTATTCGAAATATGCCAAGAAAATCATGGCCTCTTTTGACCCGGACCTTGATGAACGCCCATAATAATAGAGTACATCAATGACGACAGAGAGAGATGGTTGACTTCGAAGTTTGAATATTAACTATGAACTTATGAGGCATCGGATACACGGCACTGTATAATTTTCCACTAAATACATGTAAGAGTAACTAATAAGAGATAACCACTAGCATTGCAGTGCTGAAAGTAAAAACACTTTAAAAGCCAAACGACCATAATACCTTGAAATGCGTTAAGAAGACGTTCCTAATAAGGAACATAATCAGGCTTACGATTCCTAATAAGAATTAAATAGTGAGCTGCAATTTTGGAAGTACAAACACTTCAACTTGACATCCATGTTGACATCATAGAAATGCGGTGCACAATATTTGGAAAAGAGATTCAAATTCCGAAGAAAAAGCCAATAATGAAAAATGAACTTCACTTAGTATTGTTGAAAAGAACTGAAGAAAGCGCCAATAACAGAAGATGAAATACACTTAGAACTGTTGCAAAGAACTACAGAGGTTAATGAACTAGTATATTGGGAATATATAATAATGAAAACATAATTCTTATTAGCGGGTGGCATTTTTCTCTTAAATGTAATCGGAAAGGTTGTCCAGTTATTTCCACCCATTGTCCAAATGCAAAATAAGTACAACTTCACAAAGGACAATGCTTAACTACTGGAAAAGCAAGATAAACTCGGTATGACTGGCAGTCCAATCTTTCATAGCTTCTCTCAACATTGACAATATAACCAGCTAAATGAGAGTTAATATTGCCTTAAATATGGGTTGTGATTAGGTATGTTTATTGTTCAACCAGCATCATGTTGAAGATACTTTAGTTTTTTGGTACAGTTTTTGAAATATTTTATTAAGATGAGGAGGTGTTAAGGGTGGAAACCAGCTCATGAGACATGTAAATTGGACAAAAACCTGATTATGTGTGAGCATTTTACAACTGGACAATTTTTTTTCCATCAACATTAAAACTAATTCCACCTTAACTCAACAGAAAAACTATAAAAAAAACTAAACCTAAATTCTTTATTTTTATTTTTATTCCTGACTGAAGTACTTTCTTGTACCAAGAAAAGAAAAAACATTATGGCATTCCCCTACTATCTAGTAAACTGGAAAAACAAAACTTCCAGTATTTGATGATATATTTGGAGTCCAATATAAATAAACAAGATGGCATTCCCCTATATTTTTCCACGAAACTGAAAAAGCCCATTAAACTAAGTGTTTGATGTTGGACTTGAGTATTATAGGTATGCCTGCAAGGATGTAAAGGGTGTGCATTAAAATCATTGATAGTAAGTGCATCTGATAAGGCTCAGAGTTTCATGTTTCTCGCACATCCTTTTTAACTCAAGAACAATTCCAATTGCCTCTTAACACATGGAATGCAAGGCCAAAAAATGCAACAGCACGGCAGGAAGTTTATCAATGTATCTTTTCATCAGCTTTGGGAACTTTTGCTTCCTAGATAGTTAGCCAAATATGTATTCCGAGATAGTTAGCGTGGATGTCATACCTTTTTAGCCATAAAATTCATGAACACTAGGAAGACATTGGACCACCTTATCACTCCCACTTATACTGCCTTATCAATATTCTCAAATGTGTTATTTATGCGATTACAAACTGTTTGTTAAGCTCACCTCCTTTGTACATTAACATATCCTTCTTATTGGATTTATTTTTCTATAGAGTATGGTTTATGGTATATTTTTGGTTTTGCTTTTAAATGGATGTTTTTTTAAAGCCTGCAAGACTTTTCCCGGTGTCAGAATTCAATACAAGGAGAGAACCAGGTAATTTAAGCAACTTAGGCGAAAGAGATGTACCAGAGTAGCAATATGAGGTATGCACTTATGTTTTTAGCGTTCCTTAGTAAATATTAGGTTAATAGATCGCGGTGCTGGATCGAACCCTCTTGGGTTGCACTTCATGCCTTCTTATGCTGACGTGACAGCTAAAGAAAGGCAAATAAGACCTCTGGAGGGTCCACTGTGATTGTACATTTTGGATAGGCCAAGCGATCAAGAAGCCACATCACTCTACAAACCAGGTGAAAAAGTTAAAAATATAGATATGGTGGCTGATGCTTTATGAATGCTTAATACAAGTACCCATATTAATTTAATTCAAATTAGATATTAATTTAACTTAAATGTACTGTGGCGTGATGGTTTGCGATAAAAATGATAAAATAAAGATTTCTAGGTGTAGAAGTTCCTGTAATCTATGCCATATCAAACTAGTAACTACTTCTAAATTTCATACAACCCACACGTCGCTTATTAATTGCCTTGCGGCATTTATAAGAAGTCTATCCCTGTAAATTTAAACAAAGACATAATAACTTGATACCTGCCGCTCTCATACCTGTTTTAATATTAACTGAAACAAACTATGGTGATCCGTGAAGGCAGCAGAGCCAAAAAAATGAGCACCGTGAATATACCGACAGGTATTAGCAACAGCATGAACGGTGGAGGCGGCAGAGGCGGCAATATTAAGGGAAGAAACAATAATAAAGCTGTACATAAGAAAAGGACCAGTAAAGACGTTATGCTGAAGTAGTTAACCATCTAAGAAACCAACCGACTACTTCTTGTCTTCGTTAAAGGTATTATTCATTCATTCTGAACCAAAAATGGAAGAAAAACTGTGAAGCATTCACGTTTTTCTTCAGTCGTCCTTACGAAATGTCCTCTTGGTCGAACTTATGCCTTGGATCAGATCAGATTACACTAAGTAGAATTAACGAACTCCTCTCGCTGGTGCCAAATGCAATTCATTTGCTTTTCAACCTTGAAACCGCGTCCACCTCCAACATCTGAACAGAAAATCTAAACCTTACGAGAAATTGCTAAAATCCACAAAAATCGAGAACGGGAGCAACATACAGATGGCCCGATCCGATCTTTTAGCCCTTTTCTGCAAAGAATCTGGGGAAAACCTCCGAAATGCATCTGACATTAAAATTTAGGCAAAAACGCCCATCTGTAACTAGAAAGACTCGAATAACTTCAAGATTATGAAAATATTTTCAATCCTCAAAGAAAATATCCATGTAACTAGAAAGGCTCGAAAAACTTCAAGATTTATGAAAATAATTTCAATCCTGAAAGCAAATGTCCATAAGACTTCAAAACTCGAGCCAGAACTTTCAACCTTGAGAAAAACTTCTGAAACGTGTCCAACTTGTAAAATTTAAGTAAAGGCATCCAAACCTTCACTAGGAGATTCTCAGAATATATGTCAAATTTTCCAATCTTCACGTGAAAGCTTCGTTATTTAGGGCAAAATTTCCGATCTTTATTCCAAATGCAAGATCAAACCCTCCTGCCGCGCCGTGCGGAACATTGTTCGATTCATTGTAAGATAACAGGTGCAGCTCTTACAGACATTGTATTTTTGGATATTCAACAGATTTCGCGGCGATTGCCAACAAGTGGATGGTGATTTTGAGATTCCGTTCTGCGGCTACTAGTTTGGTTTGGATTCATGAACCAATCTCTACATCAACCCTCCTGCGTATCTTATTTCTTTTCAGATCTTAAAAATTAGCGATCCGAAACAGGAACCAACCACACTCACCTAATAAAAGGTTAGGTTAACCCAACCGGTTGTTAGGATTTGACCATTGGAGGGAGGGAGGGAGCCAGGGAGGTGTCGGGAATCTTTAACGTGTTTGTAATTTCTCAATCTGCTTAAGTCAACGATAGTACAATCTCATTCGATGATTTTCCTCGTGGCATTAACCGGACAATGTTGAACTTTCGCGAAAGGGCTTAACAACCCTCTACCAAAGTATTTATAGTTTGATTTCACCAGCTATGTTGAGTCCCTTTAATACTTTGTTGTTAGGGTGTAATTTTTATCATTATGATGCGGAAGATCGTTATTACCATTCGTTTTTAATAAAACGAATATAATGTGATTATAAATAATTATCATTTTTTTAATGTGGGTTAGTGTATTAATTTTATGAGAAATCCACGTAGATAAGTTTTATTAGATAGCCATGTCATATCATGAGATTTGAATTTGAATTTGGGTAAAAGGAGAATGAGAAACACATGTCATATCATGAGATTTGAATGCGGGTAAAAAGAAGACAAGAGACCATTCTCACTCCATAATCCACAATGACAGATAATTATCATTTTTATTTTAAATATATTAAAAATGATGTATTAATATAATTATATTTTAATAAATATACATAATTTTAAATTATGAAATTGAATAAAATTAAGTCAAAAGTGATCTTTAATATTTTTCAATATATATATATATTTCTAAAATTTATTCATCCTCATATTAAATATTTTGATTTAGTCTAATTACAAGTATTATTATGTGGTTTATGATCATTGTCATTGATCTTGAAATATTTATTGTAATTTATAACTTCAGTCTTTTAGAATAGATAATTTTAATCAACAAAATTAGCATGGATATTATGTTTTATTTTAGCGTTTCAATTTTTTATTATAAAGTAAGTTTGAAAGTTGAAAAGTTATATTTACTCTTTAAAAGTCATAAATATCTAAATGGAATATAATATGTACACCTTCATAGCCTAAACAATAGAATTTTCACCCAAAATTAATTGTATATATTTATTGCTATCCAAAATAAGTTCCAATATAAGTTTCACACATCTATTATAGTATGTGACATTCGTGTGATGAAATTTATTGTGGGAACTTAAAACTTTCTATTTTTTTCTATTTTTATGTTTAAATTCTTTCCATTTAATTATTAATTCAACAATTTAGGAATTGTGCACCTTATTTTTTATTAACTAAATTTAAAAAATTTCCTTTTCCTAATTTGAATTTTCTAATTTATGATTTTTCACCTCAACTATTTGTTAAAAATATAGAGACATTTAATATGTATCCATAAAATAATTTTTAAAGATAAAACATGTATCTTATTCTTAATTACTTTACATATTTTTTTGAAATGATTTTAAAAAGGTTTTACTCTTTTTTAATCTTATCAAGATGGGTTGCTTTTCATTTTTTTATTGAGAGATCATTAAACATGAATTTTTTACACAACATATTTATTAATAAATTATGATAAAAAATTTAACCTCTTTTCAAAAATTTAAAAAGTTTATACAATGTATCATGATATGATTTGATAAGTTTTTACTTATAACCACTTTTCAATATATTGATATAGATAAAGATTTTCTTATAAAAATCATATAAAAATGGACATTTTGAATGTATCATGATATGATTTGATAAATTTTTACTTATAACCACTTTTCAATATATTGATATAGATAAAGATTTTCTTATAAAAATCATATAAAAATAAACATTTTAATTGGTATCATTATATATTTTTGTGAGTGGAAAATATTTTAATACAATATAATGAACTTTATAAATACACTAAATAATTGAATAAATTTAAATTTTATTTTTTAATTATACACTTTAAAGGTATAATTTTTATCAAGAATTTGGTAAAAATATTTTAATTTTTATTAAAAAAAATTAACTATATATTTTAGTAGTTTCTATAAATTAAAATATTTTAAACTTTCATAAAATGATTATATATAATTATATACTTACTTTTTAGAAGTGAATAAAATTTATGGCATTTAACCCAAAAAAAATTATAAAAAAATTTAATCCATAATTAATTTTAAAAAATAAATATATTAGAAAATTTAATAATAAATATCAAATTTATTTTGACTTTTAAATTAAGTTCAATTAAAAATATTGAAATTTATAAACCACACTAATTAGTTTTATATGATTATTACCAAAAATTATTTTGTACAAAATAATAATTATTAATTTTTATTATTATATTTATAAAAAAATTGAAAATCAAAATGAAATAACTATTATAAATATAACTCGTAATTAAATTCAAGTAATATTTATCTTCCGTATATAACTTTTTCTTAATCCTTACCAATAAACGAGAAAAGGTATATCAATTTTTTTTTTTAAAATATAATTTGCAATAAAGTGAAAATTGTGAAGATAATAGTGAAAATGGATATTTTATGGCGAGGAGGCCCCAAAAAGTTTGCAATTGAAGGTGAAAAAAGGGAATCCCAAAATTGCTGAATTTGATGTGGATGGTGAGGAGGAGTTAAGATGAAGGACGTCGTATCAACCCTCCTCTTAGTTTTTCCCTCCATTACTCATTACTTGTTCTTACTTTTCATTCATTTGGATTGTGATTGTTCCAGTTAACATGACATACTTCTCATTTGGAATTAAGCGGTCAATTTCAATACTTGTCATTTGGAATTAAGAGGTCAATATCAAGAAGGGAAAATTGAGAAGCAACGAGGCACGGCTATTACTTTCTTCTCTCTGGTTAGGAAGAAGGTATTTATCATACGGATATTTTACTATTAAAATATTATTTTAGTACTTTTAATGTTTATCTTTACATTAACACATCGACAACAACGACTATGGAATCAATAATGTAAAAAAAAATAAAAAAAAATCAAAACAATAAGTACCTTTAGTTGGAGTGGATGAATGAAAGTCATATGAACCAGATCATATCCAATCCATAAGCATTTAGGTTTGAAAGGACAAGGTAATGATATTCTTGCTTTAAATTTTTAGTCTTCATTTATATATAATTGAAAACATTCAATGTATCCGTAACTAAATTACATAGTGTAAGATAAAGAAAGAATATGGTTTTGTCTTTTTGGACATTAATAATTAGTTGTCAAAGAATATGTTTTTGTCTTTTTTGGACATAAATAATTAGTTGTTTTTATTATGTATAGAGAATATATATTTGGTGTTTTGTCTTACAACTAAGAAGTTTTATACTTCATTCTTCATTCGTGTTTGTTTTGGAAATACTTTTAAAATTTTATTTGTATTATTATTAAAAATAACATTTAGTTTTAATAAAGGAGATCCCTTAGCTCATAAGATGGTTCTATAAATGTAGTTATGTTTTTTTTTTTTCTATTACAGATAAAAGAAATTAATACTTCAAATATTATTGGCTATATATTTCATTTGGGATTAAATACCAAGTTTTTAAATGAGATCTATAAAGGTCTTTTAGTAGATTGATCTAGGTGAGATTATTTCTTAGACATGGAGGTTGACAAAAGCTTGAAATCCATAATAATAAAAATGTTATAAAGAGAGAGAAATATCTAGCTCCGTGTTTCAACCAAAGGTCATTAATGGAGGCATCGGTCTCTCTTTTGTGGTCATCCATATTTTGTAGACACTCTTTCCACCTCTACCTTAAACACAATTTCCCTTTTGTTATATTTGGTTATTGATTTTCTAGTTGGGCTTTCATTGTGCAGATTGTAAGGTATGAAACATTTGTTGCACCCTTTGTAGGTACACTTAGTGTCATCCTAGTGTAAAGAGGCTTTGGTGGGGTGATCAACATCTTGGTTAGGGGGTGAAGTCCCCAAAAGAAAAATTTAGGTCTATTTTTGGCATGTTTGATGCCTTTTTGTCTAATTTTTTTCTAACCCATTGTAAACAAATTATGGTTAGGTATATTTTTGACATGTTTTATGCTTTTTTGTTCAATTTTTTTCTAACCCTTTGTAAAAAAATTATGGTTAAGGAATTAATGTTGTAAACTAAAAAGTGTTAATGTTGTAGGTTTTGGATGCTACAAAATGCCTAAGTATTATATTATGAATGTTAGAAAAGTTAATATAATGTGTGTGTGTGTGTGCGTGACTCTCAATTAGGTTGGTTTTACCAATTAAGGGTTAGGTTGGTTTTACCAATTAAGAGTTTCGAGGGTAAATCTTGTATATTTACATGAATGTGTCATTATTCAATATTTATTTATATGTTTTAGATTTTGTTATTATGGTATTTTAGGCATATGTTATCAATATTTTAATTCAGTACCAAAGTGACGTTATTAGCTTCATGGGGGACACCTTTGTTTCTAGGGTTTAGCTCAGTCTATGGAAAGAAAAGGTATCTTGTATTTGTGACAAACTTTCTCTTGAGTATAATTTTTTCACAATTAATGTTGTGTAAAGAAAAATGACATGTACTTTTAGAATATAAATAAATGTGTTCAATTACGAAACTTTTAATCTATATAATCTAAAGAAGGAATTCCTTTTTGTAGATAAAGAATAACATGTTGTTATGGATTCAGGTAAAAAACCTACTAGTATGCTGAAGAATATAGGGTAAATATTAGAAGAAAGGTGAGAAGTATGATTCAAATCTACATCAAAAATTTGATGTTATTGAATATCTTTGGAAAAGGCAACATAAAAAAGTATGGGATATTAGGGAATTTGCATTAGCCAAAGTCCTTGGTAAACAAGTTTCTTCTTCAAAATAAGCTGTATTATCTCATTATGTTAATTGCCAAACTCTTAGCATGATGCAAATATAATAATTAGTAGTATTACTCAAGCCACATTAAAGTTTGAGGAAGTAGTTGCATCCTTGTTTTTAGAGGAGATTAGGAGAAAATCCATGGAGTGCGTGGGAAAGGATGTTTTATCTATAAGATGTCATACCTGCAGGGAAGATCTAAATCTCCAAGATAATTTGTAAGGAAAATTTAGAATTGAAATAAATTTGGAAAATTATAATACATTTCAAATCTAGGAATGATGATAAAAGCAAGGGGTCTAATAATGCCCATTCCATAGGAATAAAATCTAAGAATGATGATAAAAGCAAGGGGTCTAATAATGCCCATTCCATAGGAATAAAAAAACCTCTATGGAAGAAGAGGTGATCTTTACATGGGATATAAAAATGCACATTCATATAATGAAGCATGGTTGATCAATTTTGGTGCTTCTTTTCATATTACTCTTCATAGGGAGTGGTTTTGTGAATATGAAAAATAAAATAGAGGTGAATTCCTATTGGATGATAAAGTAAAAACCAAATTATAGAATATGAATGGGTCAAGTTGGGGCTCAAAGATGGAAGTACTAGAACTCTCCCTAGGGTTTTGCACATTTCAAACCTAGCAAGAAATTTTATATTAGTAAGTAAGATGAGTGACGCAAACATGTATACTATATATGAAAATATGACATGCAAGATGGTTCAAGGAGCAATGGTGTGTATGAGGTGAGTTTGGATTTGAACTATGCACTTGAGTTGTCACAAAACACTACTAATTATGGATATAATATTTTTTTTGTTCTTGATTTTACTAATGAAGGAGATAGGAGGAGTCCCTGAAGAAAAGGAAATGTCATGGCATCAAATCTTACGACATATTGGAGAGAAGGAACTTCAAGAATTACATTATAAATCTATGGTTGAAGGTATGATTAATTGCACAGTAGATTTCAATTTATGTTGAATATTGTATAATGTGATAAAAAAAATCAATTAATATACCCATTTGGTTCTACAAGAGAAAAATTAATATTGGAGTTGATACACAATTTGTTTGGACTTGTGCCTATTCCATTGTTAGGTAACTCTATGTAATATGTTTTATTCATAGTTTATTTCTTTAGGAAAACATAGAACTATTTCCCGTGAAAGAAATTTGAGGCTTTTAATAAATTTACAAAGTTTAAATTTCTCATAGATAACTAGTTAAATAAGGAACTAAAGTATTATGGATAGATAATGGTGGATAATTCTTCATAAATGAGTTCAAGGAATTTTATAAAGAATGGGGAATAGCAAGGGAATACACTACTACGTGCATACCTCAATATAATGGAGTTTCAAAAATAGTGAAAAATATGTTGATGGAAAATGCAAGAAGTATGCTCAATGATACAAGGATATCACATTATTTTTGGATAAAGGTAGTTTATACTACATGTTACTTGGTAAACTATTCACCTACATCAACATTGGTTGGAAAAACTCCACGTGAGGCATTGATTGGTAATAAATCCTCTCTTAAACATCTCATTTTTTTTTAATGTGAAAATTATGTGTATGTTTGTTATACAGTAATTTGTCACCGTCCCTACCATTCCCCGTCCCGCACAATGGAGGACCCATTTTGTGACCTGTGAACATTGTCATGCCTTGAAAACATCATCAATGCATTCCTCTAAGCATGAGCTTTATTTGCCCTTGAGACATCTCCTTGCAAAAACTCATGAAAAACATCCCTTTTGGCATTTGGCGCTGGCCACAGCGCTCGATACTCGCGCGATGGGGAAAATCCAGCCAAGATGTCGCTGCCAGCGGGCGCTCTATCACAGATGCGGTAGTCGTCGCCACCCATTTTGTACTCGTAAATAAAGATGGCGTAGAGACGAGTTCCAACAAACTCGTGGAACCATTGCCTATCTTGAGTTGGGAGGTTTGGGCACGAGTTGCTATGGAGGAAGTGGTTTTGCCACCTCCCATGGAACCTTCCTCCGTTGGATAGGGCCAACCCCATAATAATAGGGATCCCAACTCCCTCCTTCCCCATCTATAAACAGCCCGTTCGATCCCATGGAAAGCTAGTCTTGAAGTGCCTAAGCTTTGTATCTCCATGTCGAGAGCCTTTTGTCGACAGCTAGGAGTCCTCTCTTTCCCTTAGTAGACGTACTAAGTGCAGGAGACTGTTAGCCTCCTATATCCGTAGGTTTCATCTTTCATGATTGTCTTGATGGAAAGTGTGGAACATGTTCAAACCTTCTTACTTGAGCACAAAGGTGTTCCGTTATTCTTGAAAAACCAAAAAATCAAAAAATCTAAAAAAATGGAAAGAGGGTATACCCTAAAAAGAAAAACTCAAAGGAGTAAAAAGAATAAAAATGGTCAAAAAGGAAAGAAAGAAATGAACCTCAAAGCAAAAAATAGACCAAGGAAAGTGTGTCTGAGTCTAAATGCCACTACTTTTTTCTGTCATCTCACAGTAATAAAAATAATCGTGTGCAAACTTTCGTGAAACTTTTTGCCACAATTCATGAATAAGTCAAAGCGTTTAAACTTGGCTTAGTCATATTTCAATTTCATGTTTTAGATTAGAGAGATAAATATCTAGCCACGCAAAGCTTTAATCTTGGCGGATAAGTAGCTAGGTAGAGTGAATAAAAGTAAAAGTGGGCTCAGCGGTAGTCGAGCCCTCGATGTAATAAGAGTAGAAATAGATAGACTCATCATGTAAAGATAGTGGGATTGAAAAGGGTTTGCAAAGTCTAAATGCACCTAATAAAGAAGACAAAATGGTAGTGTTAAGTAGATAGGGTAGGTAGATGCTACGTTTGCCAGTGTTATCGATGAAGGAATGTGGTGGTCACACATGTTGGTTAATCATTTACTTTCCATCAAGGCAAGTACTAAAACGAAATACAACGGAAAATCTGACAAGCAAAGTCAAATTCATTAACACTCTCACTCATTTTTCCCCTCAAGAGTTTTACCACTTTCCCCAAAAGTACTAAGGTAATTTGAGATCAAAGGGGCTCGAGGCATTTCCTTGACTCCTCCGGGAGGGACCTAGGACCCTCGGCCTAAATGATCAAAAGGCCTAAGCACTTGAAATAATCCATCATTGATTATCTTCCATTTTTTAACTTTTTCCTAAGTAAAATCCTATTTTACTTAGGAAACTGACTGCTAACATTCCATAAAATTCCTCAAGACAACTTGTTATTCTAAGCTTAAGCGTTGAAGATAAAATTTACTTCATAAGTTTCCACTTTTCTTAGATATGCAAGATGTTTTGATTTTCCTTGTCCTTTTCATCATTAACTAACACCTAGCTCTATTATATTAAATCCCTGGTGAAATCCCTTTTTTCCTATGTATATAACTCCCTTTTTCTAATAAACATCCCCAAAACCCTCTTATTATAATGTTTTACCAAAGTATATATGAGTCCCGCACATTTAAAAATAAATACAAGCACATAAAGCTCCTTTGGTAAAACTATAACCTTATATATACATATCATAGCTCTGTTATTTGAATTAATTATATTAATTTATTCATTGTATAATAAAATATATATAAGCGTTAGACACGTAACATATGTGTTTAACACCACAAGAGACCACGACGGAATCCGCGCCACCATACTCCGCATTCCACGTGGCATTCCACATGGCCAAACCCCACCGCGATTCATTTTATAAATTCACCGGGGTTAATTAGTCATTTGGACTAATTAACAACCATTCCCGCCTAATCAGCTTCTCCCAGGCGTGATTAGATTACATGTCAAAACTTGTTTAAACCACGACTTTTGCGGACCCACTTTCGAAACCGCACAAGTTTCCCTTTCTCCACGGTAGACCGAGATCATTCCTCCGTTGATCGGCGGTCCCGGCTCGAATCCGCTACGCCCATCGCGTGTGAGTTTTTTAGGCGGCTGTGGGAGTGAGCGGCTTTGATCATGTCCCGGCATTCCACGTGTGCAAGCATCTCGTGGAATCGCCGCCGTCGCGACCCACACCGCCTTCCTCCATAAGCGGGTGCGGAGCTCCGTCATCTGCAGCTTATCACCGCCCGCACGCACGTCACGAAATCGTCGAGATGAGCGTCGTCACCGACAGCGCCATAAAACCCCTTTTCGACTTGTTTTTAAGCCATTTTTTCGCGTCAGGTTATTTTGGTTTTCGAAAGAGATTAAGCTCGCCGCAAATTTCAAAATTCGACGAAATACACCAGATTACTCGTATGCGCGCCCGTGAGCGCTGAAAGAACGTTCACGTACCATTGTCCATTACTCAGCTGTTGAAGAACCGAGCTTTCCATTAAAAAACGGTATTTATCATTCCGCTACCGACCTACAAGTTAAGCTTGGTTTCTTGTGTTTTTCTCCGCAAAAGTGGTGCAAAATCCTCCTCCGAGTCCTCATTGAAGAGTTGAAAGCGTAAAACTGCTTCCCAAAGGCCCGCGATTTGTTCCAATTTCTCTTTTGTCGGATATCCCGTCCTGGGCCTCTAAGAAGAAAACCGAAACCTCCATTTTTGAATCCCACAAGAACCAAAATGGAGGCCCCTACCGCAAATGTCACTCCTTTGAATGCTCCTCACCGAGATTTAGACTACTTGCCTCTCATAGATGAAAGATTTCCAAATAAAAAGACACTGCGCATTTCGGTGAGAAGTCCGTTTGAGTTTCAGCCATCTGCCGCCGCAGACGAATACTCAAAAGAGACGAGATCTTATGTTAGCGGGAATCCAATCTTCCCAAGGTATTTCATTCCAGGTACCACGTTTTCCTCGAAATCGTTCGTATTGTCATGCAAATTATGATCCCACAAAGGCATGTGTAGCTCCCCGATCGAAAGTGTTTTCTGTTTGCTCTCATAACACCTCGGGCTATCAGTGCTTGTGTTACAATTTGAGCTGCGAGACAAGAATTAGCACCTCTATCCATGGAAGGGCTAATTGAGAAAACGCAGACCGTTAACTCCGAGAGAAATGAAAGCAATGTGTCGGTGCTTCATGTTACCTCCGAGCATCGGCCAAAAGGGACATGGTTTTTGCTTTTTCAATCAATTGGGAAGAGCTTTATTGTGAATGTAATATCCTTTGTCTTAGGATTCAATACCGGTGAGTATGTTGACGAGATAACTTTCTGGCTTTGCTTATCTATCTTTACTCACAGAAGAGCCTCACGAGATTAAGTATGACTATGCTTCCTTCATTTGCCGACAAAATCCATGACTCGACTTTTTAAGGCTAGATGATGAAAAGGTTTTCAAGTACTCCCCGCTTATCTATCACCTCATAATTTTCTATCACTCAGCGACAAATTCCCTCCTTTCGTTCGCAAACTTGATGCGTAAGAGTAATCCCAGATGTCTCGTTATTTTTTGAGCTCATCATTCATTTCTGTCTCTCTCGATTCTCCTCTACTCTTATTCAGAATTGCCATTGATCGATTTGACACATCCCGCTACAACCTTGATAGCAGGAGTTTCTCCCCGTGCTTAATGATCGAGATAAGAAAGACCGCAATTGTCGAAAGAGTTACAAAGTTGGGGATTGGTACTTTGTACCAAAACCATACGGTCATCAGAGATTTTATGGATGTGAATTACATCCATTCAAATTACCCAGCAGATGTACCCGATGAGAATTTTCGCTTTTGGAATACTTTTAGACGGATAGACACGAGATGTAATCCATTTGCGCAATGTAAAGAAGAAAGCACGGTTAAGGATCAAAAGCCGCTAGGGTCCTTTCATTTGCAATTCTAGGGAAGGCGAAAGAGATGCCTGAACTTATATTAGAGAAAAATTCCGGCACATCTTTTCCGTTGGGTCCCTTATGACCCCTTTTGGTTTCATTTGTGAAAGAAGGCGGAAAAAATAAGTCATCTCCTTATATATACATCACAGTAATTTCACGACGTAGAGCAAGTATGCAAATCACAAATGAATGGGTTAAAAGAGAATTTACTTGTCACGAAGAAGCAGTCAGTAACAAATGAAATAAAACTGTGAAAGATACGAGAAGAAAGTTGACCTAGAAACATATGATCAAATGCAGTAGTCTCCTATATCGGCACATTCTTCAACACCAAATACTCTACAACAAGCTATAAGTGAAAGCCAGCCATCGATCGTAGGGCAAGCAGAGCCTAAAGGTAAAGGAAAAGAGAACCTACAGATCAGAGCCAATGGGAACTGGGTCATGGCAGAAAAATCACGTAGATCCAGAACACGAACAATCTAAAGCTTCTCAAACACCGACAAAGCAAATCCAAGCTCTCGAGAGATGCAAACTCACTCGTGAATGTGGAAACAGGGAAAAGAGGTCGAGCTCCGTATACTACACCTTCAAAAGGAGCCCCACCAAGTTTATCAAGCTAAAAACATAACACGATCTACCTCCGGATGTAGAGATCATAGATGAAATATTTGATGATGCAAATGGCGAGGGAAGATAGTGCAGCAAACGAGTGTACGGCCAGTGAAACAAAGTATAGCCGGAAAGGGATACAGCAGTCGAGCAGCGAAGTATCTTCTTTCGTACCGCCCAAGATGCAGCATGCGGAGACATAAAGAAAACCTTCATTGATATCAAAACAAGGAATGAACCATTAAAAGATGAAGGTCTGCCAGTGAGTCGGTATATGAAGATGGCTCTACAATCGGCTGATTAGGCATGAGTTGATGTCAAAGCATTTTGATCT
Source organism: Pinus albicaulis (assembly GCA_034641835.2). Taxonomy (NCBI): domain Eukaryota; kingdom Viridiplantae; phylum Streptophyta; class Pinopsida; order Pinales; family Pinaceae; genus Pinus; species Pinus albicaulis. Next base: position 446,968,842 of record CM076577.1, read on the forward strand.
TTCACAAGGTAAAATGCAAAATGAGAAGCCACTTCAAACCTAAAGTGCCAAAGCCAACTTCGTACGGCCAGTTACATCGAACAAATTTTGAAGTGTTAGCAAAGGATATCCATCCCTTGGATCGGGATAGAGCTTCATAGGAAAACGGGGAAATGGTTTATTCTGCTCTCACCAACAAAGCCATAAGGGCGACTTTAACACTACAAGATTCCTTGAATAATACCTACTATGCGTAACACTGAAAATTGAAAGAGACACTCCTCACGGGCCAAGGGCATATTAGAATAAAGTCTCTAGAAGAGATCATTATTGGTTTGAGGTCACAATCCCAAAGAGACACTAAAGGTATTGAGAGCAATCGATACAGAGAGAGAGAGGATGATATAATGTGTACCGAGAAAACGACGTTGAAAATACCCGAAGCTCAGGCATCCCTGTGAGCACACAGAAGTAATAAAAGGAAATTCGCAAGAAGAAATGATGGAGCTGCTCTTAAATTTGACAGGAAAGCGACTAAATGAGACCGATGAAAGGAGCTTTGGAAAAGGCATTGCAGAACAAAGCAAATTCTCCAGCATGGCTCCCGACGATGAAGGTCTACCACAGGAACCAACGAACAATCATCTCAGAGAAATATTTCTAATTTGAATTCCGAAGGATTTCGATTAAACGGATGGAGAGACTGCCGGCTAAAGGTCACGGAACTCCACGAAGCAAGTACAATTAACAAAATTGGAGTGGGCAAATATGATCACATCCAAAAAAGATCGGAGGTCTTTGACAACGGAGAAATAAAAAAGGTTGGAAAAATTGCGAGCACGAAAAGATCTCACATCGGAAAAGCCCTGCGAATGAAATAAACGATATTCTTTTGGGACAGCATCATTAATTTAATAAGAGATATTTGGCCTTCCATTCGAGCTATTTTTGAGCGAGTAATGAGCAGGCCAAGATAGCCCAAGAGGAAATAAACAAAACTAGACATGAATTAAGAGGCGACCCGTAGTTAGCTCAAAGAAATCTCATTCGATGTTTTGAATTCCAGAACAAAAACAACGACTAGCATTTACTAGGGAATCGATGACGAACGAGGTGTAGTTTTGGAAGCAAAGAGAATTTTTACAAAGAGAACTTTCATGCAAAATCTAGAAAGAAAAGTGTAATGATATTTTGGTCGACATCAACGTTTTCAGGAGAGAAAATTTCAAGCTCAATGCCAGACGGTGATTTGCGAGTCCCATGCTCACAGAGTGATCAAATAGTAGACTTTGGAAACTTATGAGAAAAGAATCCAAAGCTCATGCTAAACATATCAGTGTGTGTAGGTTCTACTAGTATAGGTTCTACTAGCTCAATCGTAACCTGCGGTACTCAAACCTGGGAGAGAGTATTTATGAAAAAGGTGAGAAATACGTGTCAACTTGGAACATTGAGTTAAAGTATTTCTATTTCCGAACGAGCCCACTTTTCTACACGCATGCAAAGCCGATGAAACTTTAAGGAAGCTCGGAGAACGATGACACGCATGATCGTGTGGAAGGAAAATCGCCGGAAATTTTGTAAAAAAATGTCGTCGGGATAAAAGTTTATCTTTACTTATCGAGTAAAATGGTAAAAAACGCAAACTCCGGGAACGAAAGAGTATCGGATGAAAGATTAAAAGAAAGTGTCCAGTGAGAAGAAAAAGTATTCAACAAGTCAAAGGAATACGCCAGAAGGACGACCACGACAGTAGCCCTATTTAGAGCACTTATCCTTAGCACGTCCATGAAAGGAAAGGAACAACACAGCAAAGCAAGTTACTCATTATTGGCCTTGGCTCTTTCGGACCCATGTGTCTCTTTGCTTTGTTGTAAATACGCTTTAAGTCGACTCGAAATATTGGCTGGATGCAGAGTGAGATTGTTAAGATTATTTTTTAGTATAAACAAGCCTTCAAAGAGAGTTTTGAATGGTGGATTCTATTACTCTGGCCTTCGTGACGTGAGGTTTTCGAATAAAGAGCTTTTGGACAAATTTACTTGTGGCTTACTGGATGACGTTTTTGAAAGTAATCGGACTTGTTGCGGGATTCATGCTGTTGGACTTCTGGCCTGATAAGTTTTCCAACCCTTTGTGTTTAAATTTTATATTAGTTTATGCTATCATCATATCCAGTTTTCACGAAATCGTTTACATAAGCAAGGATTGAAAGCATAAATTTGCTTAATTGTACTCTTGTTTTCAAATGTGATTGTCTCGATGTTTTCTCCGGATTAGTTATAAGCATGAATTCTTAATTGCTCATGTTTTGCTCGATTTAAACATTGTTGATTGCCGTAACAAAGAATCCCTTCATCATCGGCTCTTTTGCTTTGTAGTCATTTCTCTTCTTTCTCTTGAATATGGTGAAAGATTCTTAGGCGCCCTTTCATTCCTTCGAGACCATCCATCCACTTTAAATTTTAAGGATTGTTCTCTCGTCTAGCTATCTTGCCCGTAATACCATCTTGTGTTTAGAAAAGAAATCCGAGAAAGCCATCCTTAGACTCCCTAGCGATGGAGCTGAAAGCCCTCATACCTTGCCCTTAGTTTGTGGATTCCACCATGTTTCCCAAAAGCAAACTTTGAATCTATAGCCTAGCCTAAAACCTCCAAAAGAACAAAGATAAATCATAAAAGAAGAGTTCCTCCGGGATGCGCGGGATGGGCTAGATTCGCATCTAAGGTTGGTTTGTGGTTACCCTCGGTATGCTTTTCCTCTTACACAACCACTAGGAAAACCACGAGTGATAACATAGTGGCGACCTATGCAGGGACCCGAATCATTTTATTGATACTATTGTTTGATTTATAATCTACGGATCGCAGTCCGAAAAATTCAGCCAGAAGCTCTTTTTGAAATTGCTTTTTCTAATGCAATTACAAAAGTAAATAAATGTCGTTTCGACCTATCTCGCGATTTAGCTTATAAGTTGAATCTTAGTTTCAAAATTTTCAATCGCGATTCTCTAACGTTTAAAAACGGATCTTTGAGGAAATCTTAATCACATATCATTATTTCTTAAAGAATTTCGCAGGTAGTCGTATTTATTTTTCAAGTAAAACGCCAAAAATTCAAAAACACATATTCTAAGAAAAGCGCGGAGGATTCGACACACTGAGGTCAAACCCCGACCCAAATCCACCACCAATTTTTGAAAATCCAAAATCTGATCCCTAGGATTCTAGAAGACAAGGAAGTCAAGAAAGTTCAGAAAGAGGAAGTCGGAGCACACGAATGATTTCTGGCACCACTCTCAGATCCGCAACATGTCCTGGTGAAAATTATTTATATTGACGACGTTGCTCCTTTTTGATGCGAGATTTGCGAAACATCTTTGTTTGTAAATTCTTTCGAGACCTGAATTATCTAGGCTGATTCCGCGATCCTTGGTTCATTCAAGAATTGCAATATAGATTTGTCTTCCACATCACCTCGACGGCGAGAATTTCATAACTCCATTCAATCTCGAGCAAGCCTTTGAAGAAAGCTCAAACATTTTCGACAGAATAACCGAAGCATTCTCACGAACTCGGCTCACTTTTCGAAACACACATGCCGGACCTCCATCTCCACCGTCGGACACTCCATCTCCACCGCTCGGACCTCCATCTCCTCCTACTAGACCGTTCTACTCTTGTTACCTCCACTTTATCTTTCGACGGCCAATCGATATGCCCCTTTAATATTACCCGGCCAAACCCTCCGCCCTTACCACCGCACCACAGTAAGATCCACACCTCTTTGACGCGACTCGTGTACCTACACTGTACTCCACCAACGCACCAAAAAGATGACATATTACTTTGAGTTTTGATGAGATTGATACTGATGATATCCGTGTGAGGGGTACGTGCAAAGTCTTGCCGGGAGAAGTTAGAACTTGGTTTAGAGGCTCTCACGGGTCACCGAGCGGCGACCTAGAAGCTTTGTATAGGGCATTTTTTGCATCGGATGGGGAGAAAAAGAAAGATCCTCTCCAAATCCTACATCGGTGATTTGAAAATTAAGAAGAAGACCAAATGAGACCGTACTCGCAGTTACATCATAAGATTTAATGAATCATATCATGCGGTTCCTCGAATCTAAGACCCCCACCTAATAACGTGTTGGTCAAATTCCCGGACGGTTTCGTTGACTACGAAATAGCTTCTATTCTCTTGGGGAAAGAGCTCCACAAAACACTAGAGGAAAGTGCGAGCATATGGTGGTGAGCGTAGAAGCAAACTCGATAGAAAAAACGAGCCGCGAGAAAGGGCGAGGAGAAAGAGTGCCTGTGAAGGAGAGAACCCCGGCCTTTTGAAAAGAAGAGCCGGATGTAATCATTAAAGGTATGGAAAGATTAGGGTGATAGAGTGGAAACCATTGAAAGAAAGTACGCATGTCGAGCAACTTGATGTTGCGAGAAACCCAAACTTTTAGTGAGAATCTGAATCACAAAATATTGGAAAAGAATGTCACGATCAAAAACATTAGACCACCTTTCCAAGAAAAACTTTGCTGAAGGTTCGACCTCGGAAGGACCTACGGAGAAGATGTAGAAATAAACAATGTCGATGAGGACGAGACGAATCGAGAAATCTTCCTATCTCTGGTGACAGATCAAGAGAATCATATCCTTGAAACATTCCACACTCTGTTCGGGGTGAGACTTTTGATTTCAAAGAAGGCTATGCCAAGGACACGGCAATCTACGGAGGTTCATGAGCAGTACAACTTGGAGAAGTAGACGGATAGATGTACCTAGGAAATAAACCTGAGAGAAAACCACAAAACAAAACAAGTCGCAAGGAAAACAAAAGCACTTGCGCCACCAAAATACTTCTGTGCCTACGAAACATTCCCCACACACAAATTTTGCCTAGGATAACTCCTCGTTTTTCAAATCCAATAATTGAAGATGTCTACGACAGCCAACCAATTGACAAAGCAAAGCAATCCAATACATCTCCTCAAGTAGGAACCGTAGAAGAAAGCAAGATGAAAGTTAGTCCCGAAACTGTCTTTCGAAAAGCAAAACTACATTCATGAAAAGAGAAAAAACATTGGAAGATCCGAAAGACACCGAGAAAATCCAAACATGCAAAACACTAAAGCTAAAAGCACGGAAAAACACAATCTAGAAAGATTGCAGGCAGACCCAAACTTTCAGAGATGCAGTCGTTCCTTTATACGGGAATTAGGCAAAACACGATGTCTATCAGGAATCAGATTTCCAAGTCTTTAAAACATTAACATTATTCTTTGGACTGGATGATTCGATAGAAATATTCTCGATGAAATCTGACCCAAACTGCTGGCCACGGTTAATGGCAAACCGCAAAGTGGGGAACTCCTCCATTTTTATGTAAGTCTGCAGAAATTCATGACAAAGATACTCCATAATGCAAATACTTCGATTATGGAGCATCTCACAATTTGATGCCAAAAACGTTAATGGAAAGATTGAATCTAGATATTACTAGACCATACAAAGATTTGTTTTCATTTGATTCCGCGCGTAAAATGTTTAGGTTTAATTAAAGATACGTCAGGTGTCACTTTGGTCCCGATACCGCTCGCTGATGTCAATGTCAAATGGACATAGTAGTTGCCGATATTCCACCCAAACATATGGTATGTGTCTAGGTCTCTGTGCTAAACTTGGAGGATCTATTCAATTAGACATGTCGTATGCAACTGTCTGAAGTTTTTGAGTCGCCTAAAGATTATATAGAGAAAACTTTGATGAAGTACTTAGTGAGTAGCCATAGGAGAAAGCTCCTCGAAAACTTCGCTAGTTTCACTATGCATTCCGACGGTATGGATTCTTTTATTTTATGGCACGTCTTTGAGTCGGATCTTCCTACTACTGAAATGGGAAGCTCTCGAAAAGGAAATCATAAACAAAACCACCGTCAAAATTGAAGACATATACGAAAAGCAAACGAAAACACCCGAGGACCAGAAAACTTACACAAGCAAACAACTAGCTCTTGTCGAGAAAATCGTTTAGATAAAACAATTGATGAAGATTACGAACATGAAATTCTATGGCATTTAGGTATCGGTGAGCTCGGTAAACGGACTAGCGTCGCGAATCTGGAATTTGGTTACACAATGTGAAGAGAACAATCATGCGCAGAGGTCATGCTTATAGATAGATTTCAAATGCACTAACAGCACATGGCGGTATGACGCTCTTTTATCGTCATAAACATGTCGAAGAAGTTAGGAGGCATTAGGGTATCAATCATAGGCGACACTGAACTAATTATCCAACGTATTAAAGGAGAATGTGCAACAAAGGACATGAAGGCCCAGGGAAACAATGCGAGAGACAGTTGCCAGAGATTCTCAACACATTTTTCTACAAGCCCAACTTGCCAAGATTCCCAGGAAACAAAACTGTAGCGTGCTGGGCGCTTAGCAATGTTTGCTGGAAAGTGCATGTAAGTTGCACTGTACCCAGTCCTAATCACTCAGCCTTTCAGTGGAGATAAAGACACGAACCGCAATACCCGAAACAATGTTTTGAATTAGCGAGTATTTGTGAATAACCATCAAATCAATAGTTTTTTCGACACTTCGGAGAATGAGTTTTCTAACCGTAATATAGATGAAGACATGATCAATTTGATAAATTTCGATCGAGAAAAGAACAAAAAATGGAAATTTCAAGAGAAAAATGCACTCATATACTTGCCATCCAACCACATTCACCGAGAAAAGACATGCAAAATTTGAAACAAATGGAATTTGATGAGATCATAGATGAGACGAGTAAATCATCAATTTAAAAGATAATCAATTACCCGAAAGGATTAACACCTTTGGAAGATCTATTTGACTCAAATGATATTCCATTCGTGACCTAAAATGGAACTCCGACTGATGGCCGATATGGAGGAATGCAACTTTAGGAACACGAGAACATCCTACAAATTGTTAAGTTGTCCAAATCTCTCCCAAAAGAACAAAAGGTGAAATATGTTGAACTATTAAAAGAATTCCGTGATGTTTTTGCCTCGAGGTGTATGAAGACCTCAAATCTTATGATACATCGTCATTCAACATAATATACCCTTTGAAACTGACCAGAAACACTCAAAACCAAAAGCTTAGGAGAATTAATCCCGTGTACGATTGAAAAGGAAATCAAAAGAATGTTTGAAGCGATTATATCTCACTATCGATTTTCGGGACGTTTCTAAACCTGTAGTACCAACCGAGAAAAAAGGCAAGGAGAAATCAGTGCTGTGTCGATTTAAGAACTGTGAAATAAAGTTTCTTTAAAAGACAACTATCCTCTACCCAAATGGATCACATTTTGCAAAGGGTAGTGGAGGACTCTTCGAGAATATCACTACCGGATGGATTTTCGTTGTGGCACAACTTGAGTTTCTCCGGTTTCATCCCGATGATCGGGATAAAACACGGCATTTACCACACCATGGGAGTACGCGTTTAAATGTGTCAAAATGCCATTTGGACTCAAGAATGCGAGGAGCTACCTTTCAAAGAGCGATGGACATTGCTTCTGCTTAAAGAGATACATGATTTTCACTGTTGTTACTTAGATGATTTCGGCGTTTTTCTTCTAAAACGGATCAAGAACATTTAGGCTCACCCAAGGCGAGTACTTTATAAAGTGCGTAAAATATGGAATTTCTTTAAACCCCAGTCGTGTTTGGTTTGGAAGAAGGAAAGCTTTATGGACATATCATTTTCGGAAAGATGGCATTAGGATTGATCCCGAAAGAATTCAAGCAATTTTTGCAAATACACAGTAAACATAGAGTCGCAAGCATTTATAGGAAAAATCAGCTTCTTGAGAAGATTTATTTCTGAGTGCTAGCGCAGTTACTTGAGATTCTCGACTAACGTGTTGAGGAAAAGTATCCAGCATTGGCGCAGAGAAGCCAGAGAAACGATCATTCGAGTAAAATAACGGCTTCTAACGAGGACACCGCTCTACAGCTCGGGGCCCAATTTGATAGAGACTTTTATTATCTCATTTGCTTCTGAACATACTGTCATTGCGCTGCATTTTACTTCAAAAAGATGACCGAGGGTGTGAAAGAAGCCAATAGCATTTTTTAGTAAAGCACGAGGAGATGCACCTTTTAAAAGTACAATATTTACAGGAAAAACGAGCTTTTTGCATTGGTAAAAGCAATCAAAGATTTTAGAGTTTACATATATTATATTCTCATGTGGATAGCATATGTGCCCAATGCAAATGGCTGATTAAAGAATATTTTGACTCAAGATGGCCGTGAAGCTGTAAAACGAGGTAAGTGGATAGCTACCATTTTGGAATATGATATTGAGATCAAAGCCAACCAACGCGATAAAAGGCCGAGGAGGCTTAGCACTAACTTGCGACGAAACCAATCGCCAAAGCTCTTAGATATCAATGCACTCGGATAACGAAGCGAGGCGATGGCGACTCCCAGATCGCTCAAGCTTTCTTAGATTCACCCGGTATGCGATATAATTCATGTTCTATCAAAGCACACGCAGCTCTCCGTGAGTTGTCCGATCTAAGCCTAAAGATTTTTAAAGATGACATCTTTGAAATATTGTATTTTAGATAACACTTTATTTTGGAAGAATCCTGAAGGAATTTTATTGAATTGTCTCTCTAAAAGATGAAGGCATATAAAGTGCTTAATGAATTTCATGCGATGGGAGTCGTGGAGGACATCTCTTCATCGGAAATCTCTACGTTACGGATCAAAATCTTAGGGCTAGTTTTTGCGTCAGCATTGTTATTTTCGATGTAAAGAAATTTAGCAACAAAGGCGTCACAAATGTCGAGATATTTCGAGGGTAAAAGAAAGTTGTTACCCTCCTGCCTTTAAAACCGGTTACCACACAGAAAGACCCTTTCAACGTGGGGTTTAGATTTTTATTGGAGGAGATTCACCCCCTTTCTTCAGGACAACATAGATGTAAGATTTTGACGCGGCTGTCTGCACTCATTTCACCAAATGGATTGAAGCCATCCCATGGCAAAGCCGATCCAATGATTCTCCGCAATCATAGAGACTGCTCGAAAACCAACACTTACTTTCAAGATTTCGGATGTCCGAGAAAAGATTATAACGAGACAACGCCGTCGCATTTAAATCAAAGAAAATGATAAATTTCTGCCATAAATATCATATTACTTTGAGGCCATCTGGCAACGGCACTTATTACCCCCCAAGGTAGTGGACTAAAACGCATCCTCCGATAAGAGTTTGATCAATATCATTAAGAAATTGTTGGAGGAGAATAAAAAGAGCTGGCATAAGAAAGTCGACCTATGCATTATGGGCGTGCGCAGTACTTACGCAAAGAAATCCAATCGGGACTAGTCCTTATGAGTTAGTTTATGGTTCGGAGGCAAGATTCCCATCATCGTTAGGAATCACCTGTGATGAAATCACTTTCAAGAGAGCTCAGAGATTGGAGCCAAATGACATTCAAAGCAAGAATGACCGGTACACCCCACCCGCAACAAAACCGTGTAGAAGAGGTGTACCAAAGATCCACAAGTCTTACGGAAAAGCTAAAGAAAATGTTTGATAAAAGAACTAAAGCAAGGTAGGATTTTCAGCTAGGAGACAAGGTCCTAAGATGCAGTTCTAGAAGAGAAGAAAAAGGGAAACATGGGGAAGTTTGATTTCTTGTGGAAAAGGGCCTTATATCATCCATGCCTCGCGGAAACAATACTTACTTTTTGAAGGACTTGGACAATTGCGAAGACGAAAGAAGGACCAGATCAATGGTCGCATGCTTAAGCATTATTTTGATCCAATTTACTAGAATGTTTAAAATGTTCCTAACTTGTACATAATATATATTGTTTGTCAGTTGCGTATTTTGATACTGCCGGCTTTGGATTGGATGGTGACTTCTTGGAGATTGAGGCTCGGGAAGTGAAGGCCCTAAGTTCCGAGAAAAGTTTTACTATCATATGTAAATAAAGCTACCGGGAAGAAGAGAAAATACCCTTACTTTCGCTTGAAGACATTCCGAGGCATCTCGATCTCTCGTTCTTTTGACTTTCCCACCAGTGAAGTCATCCCCAAGTGGAGCCAGCAGTGAAGCTATATCAATAGAGTTTTCATCTTTCATGATTGTCTTGATGTGAAAGTGTGGAATATGTTCAAACCTTCTTACTTGAGCAAAGGTAGTCTCCATATTCTTGAAAAACCAAAAATCAAAAAATTTAAAAAATGGGAAAGAGGGTATACCCTAAAGAGAAAATCAAAGGGTAAAAAGAATAAAAAATGGTCGAAAAAGAGAAAGAAATGAACCCCAAAGACAAAAATAGACCAAGGAAAGTGTGCAAGTCTAAATGATACCACTGCTTTTTTCATGCATCGTTGTAATAAAATAATTGAGAGCGGGCCAGTGAAACTTTTGCCACGATTCATGAATAAAGTCAAAGCTCGTTTAAACTTGGCTTAGTCATATTTTCAAATTTCATGTTTTAGATCAGAAGAACAAATATCTAGCCAAAGCAGGTTTCATCTCGCGCAGATATAGTAGCTAGGTAAGTAGTGAATAAAGAAAGGTGCTCCGTCGAGCTTTAATCGCGAGCCCTTGGATGCATAAGGGTAGATACAGACAGACTCATCATGCAAAGAAAAAGATTGAAAAGGGTTTGCAAAGTCTAAATGCACCGCTAATAAAGAAGACAAAATGGTAGCGTGCGTAGATAGGGTAGGTAGATGTTGCTTTGCAAAGTGGTATCCGTCACGAAATGGTACGTTTGCTACATGTTGGTTAATCATTTACTTTGCATCACTGAGTGCTAAACCAGAAAATACACTTTGGAAAATCACAGACAAGCAAAGTCAAATTCATTAACCTCCCTCATCATTTTTCCCCCTCAAGAGTTTTACTAATTTCAGCAGCTTAAGGTAATTTGAGATCCAAAGCTCACACGAGCATTTTCCTTGACTTACGGAGGGGCCGACCCTCGGCCCAATGATCAAAAGACCTAAGCACTTGAAATAATCCATCATCGATTATCTTCCATTTTTAACTTTTTCCTGAGCAAAACTCATGCTCAGGAAAGCTGATGCTAACATTCCATAAAATTCCCTCAGAGACAACTTGTTATTCTAAGCTTAAGTGTTGAAGATAAAATGTGCAATTTACTTCATAAGTTTCCACTTTCTTAGATATGCTAAGATGTTTTGATTTTTCACTCGTCCTTTTTCATAGTAACACCTAACTCTATTATATTAAATCCCTAGTAGAAATCCCTTTTTCCCATGTATATAACTCCCTTTTCTAATAAATATCAAAACTCCTCTTATTATAATGTTTTACCAAAGTATATATAGTCCCGCACATTTAAAAATAAATACCCCCGCTTTATAAAGCCCTTTGGTAAAACTATAACCTTATATATACATTCTCGCCCCTATGATGAATTAATTATATTTAATTTATTCATCGTATAATAAAATATATATAGAAAAGCGTTAGACACGTAACATACGTGTTTAACACCAAAAACAAGAAAAGACTCACGACGCGAACTCTGCGCCTGCATACTCGGCATTCCGCGCAGACCACATGGCCAAACCCCACCGCAATTCATTTTATAAACCTCACGGGGTTAATTAGTCATTTGGACTAATTAACAGCCATTCCCGCCTATTAAGCCTCTCCGGGGTGATTAGATTACATGTCAAAACTTGTTTAAACCCTAGGCAGGCCCACTGTCGAAACAGCACAAGTTTCCTTTCCTCCGGCTAACGTCAGCATCACCCCTCCAGTTGATCAATGGTCTGCCAGATCCAATCCCGCCGCCCATCGCGTGAGGTGTGCAGCCGTGTGAGGTGAGGCGGGTTTGGACTGTGCAGCATTCCACGTGGCAAGCATCCCCGTGGAATCGCGCCGCCACTGCGAACGCGACACGCCTTCCTCCATAGCTTGCCACGCCGCTCACCATGCTAAACATCAAATACCGCCGGCCCCACTCCCCACGTCGGCCACGTACGTCGAATGACGTCGATCGACCTCGAGACGACAAAACCCTTTTTCGACTTGTTTTTAAGCCATCGACGTCGACTATTTTGGTTTTCGAAAGAGACCAAGCTCCCGCCGCAACGTCCCCAAAATTCGCTCGCAAACACACCAAATTAACACTCGTCAAACTGCGCCGCGCCGCGTGTTAGAGCAGCGCTCGCCATTGTCCATTACACATCGTCGAAAGAAACCCGAGCTTTTCCATTAAAAAAGCATTTATCATTCGGGCACCTCCGTACCTCCAAAGTTAAGCTTGGTTTCTTGTGTTTTTCTCTCGAAAAAGTGGTTAAAAATCCTCTCTCGAGTCCTCATTGAAGAGTTGAGAGTCGCAGAAATTGCTTCCCAAACACACGAATTTGTTCCACTCCTCTTTTAGTCGATGTCCCGTCCGTCTGCAGGAAGAAAAAGCTCGAAACCTCCATTTTGAATCCACGAGAACCAAAAATGGAAGGCCTCATTTCGGTCTAAATGTCACTCCTTTGAATGCTCCTCACCGAGATTTAGACTACTTTGCCCTCTCACTGGATGTAGATTTCAAACAAAAGACACGCATTTCGATGAAAGTCCGTTTGAGTTTCTCTGCCGTCGTGCAGACACGAATACCGTGCGGGCAAGTAGTCTTATAGGGTTGTGGGAATCCAGTCTCCCAAGGTATTTCGCCCAACCGCCACGTTTTCCTGAAATCATGTCTATTATTGTCATGGCCACAAATTATGATCCCACACAGAGAGCTGCATTAGCTCCTACGAACAAAGTGTGTTCCCTATAACACCTCATGCTATCGATGCTATGTTGCGTACTTTGAGCCGAACAAGTGCCTACACTCGCGTCCATGGAAGGGCTAATTGAAAGAAAACGCAGCACTCGTTAACTCCGGAAGGAAATTGAAAGCAATGTGTCGCACTACATGCCACCGCGAGCATCGACCAAAAAGGACTCTCCCTCAAGTGTTTTTGCTTTTTCAATCACCTTTGGGAAGGCTTATTGCATTGTAATATCCCTTTTGTCTTAGGATTCAATACCCGAGTGAGCAAGTGTTGACGGGAATGATAACTCGGCTTTGCACATCTACCCTTTACCCTCATGGTGACCCTCCCCAGATTAAGCATGACTATGCTTCCTTCATTGCCATTACATCCATGGTGATGCTGATTTTAAGGCTAGATGATGAAAAGGTTTTCAAGTTACTCCTCGGTTATCTATCACCTTCACACTTTTCTATCACTCGAGACAAAGTACCCTTCTCCTGCATTCAGAAACTCGATGCTAAGAGGTAATCCCGGTGTCCGTTATTTTTTGGTCATCATTCATTTGTCCTCCCATTCTCCCTACTCTTTATTCGTAATCTCACTGATCGCGTACATCCTGCCACAGCCTTGTTAACAGAGGGAGTTTCTCGGAGCTTCGAACGCGAGATAAGAAAGACCTCGCAATTGGTCGAAAGAGTTACAGAGTTGGGAGATTGCACTTTGTGCAAAACCATACTAGTCACCGGGACGTATGGATGTGAATTACATCCATTCCAACTACCCGCGTATATGTACCTGATAGGGAATTTTTGTCTTTCTGGAATGCTTTAGACGGATGAACAATTCAGGATGTAATCCGTCTTCTCTGATGTAAAGAAGAAAGCACGGAGTTAAAGGATCAAAAGCCGCTAGAGTCCTTTCATTTGCAATTCTAGGGAAGCTGAAAGAGATGTCGAACACCCTATTAGAAGAAAAAATTCCGGACATCTTTCCGTTGGGTCACTATATGACCCCTTTGGTTTCATTTGTGAAGAGAAGGTTAAAAAAATAAGTCATCTCCTTATATACATCACAGCACTCACATAGACAAACGATGCAAATCAAGATGAATGGGTTAAAGGAACACTTGCTGAAGAGGGCATGGAGCCACAAATTGAAATAAACTTACTGAAAGATGTCGAGAAGAAATATGACCTCGAAACAGGTGATCAAATGCAAGCACCCTCATATTAGCATCATCTTCAACAGACACTTCTGCAACAAGCTACACGGAAAGACAGATCATCGCAGTTACGGCGGAGGCCTCAAAGGTAAAGGAAAAGAACACTATAGTCTCGGGTCATTGAAACCTCCGGTCGTGGCGAGAAAAATCACAGAAGTTCCAAAACACGCGAGAACACCTAAAAGACTTCTCGGAAACACCGACAGAAGCAAATCCAAGCTCAGAGATGCAAACTCATCGAATGTGGAAAATAGAGAAGGTCGACTCCATATACACTACACCTTCAAAAGGAGCACGAGTTTATCTGAGCAAAAAACATAAGGAAATCAGATCTACCTCCGTGATGTAGAGATCACAGATGAAATATTTGATGATGGCGGTGTGGAAGATAGTCGGCCAAACGAGTGCAAAGCAAGTGAAACAAAATATAAGCGAGAAGGCATACGTACAGCAATCGAGCACCTTTCGAAGCATCTTCTTTCGAACCGCCAAAGACGAGTCTGCCTGGAGACATAAAGCAAAACCTTCATTGGATATCAAAACAAGGAATGAACCATTAAAAATGAAAGGTCTATGATCGCAGTGATACATGAAGATGGCTCCTCACAATCGGCTAGGTGTTGATGTCGGCATTTTCGATCTTTTCTGCGTCATAATGCAAATGAGCAAACACTTCAAAGATAAAGTGCCAAAAGCGACTTCGCAAGAACAAGATTACATCGAACAAATTTTGAAGTGTTAGCAAAGGATATCCATCCCTTGGATCAGTATAGAGCTTCATAGGAAAACGGGGGAAATGGTTTGTTCTACTCACCAACAAAGCCATGGCAAAGATCTTTTAACACTACAAGACTTCCTTGAATAATACTGGCGCCGCAGCATTGAAAATTGAAAGGGCCTCCTCACGAGGCCAAGGACGATAGGGCAAAGTCTCTAGAAGAGATCATTATCGTAGTGTCACAATCCTGAAGACACTTTAAAGGTATTGAGTGCACCGATAAAAAGAGAAAGAGGATGATATCGCACGCTGCCTGAGAAAACGAATGAAAATACCAGCCTCGAAGGCACCCCCGGACACGAGGAAGTAATAAAAAGGAAATTACGCAAGAAGAAAATGATGGAGCTGCTCTCAAATTTGACAAGAGCGACCAGTCGAAAGCGAGAAGGAGGCTGAAAGAGGCACGTGCCGAGCAGGGAGGAGATTCTCAAACGGTGCTTCGGCAGAAAGGTACTGCAGCATCAACGTGAACAATCATCTCAAAGAATAGTTTCTAACTTTGAGTCCCGATGATTTGATTAAACGGATGGAGAGTTTGCGGCTAAAGGTCACGAGAACTCCAGAGAGCAAAATTACAATTAACAATTGGAGGAAAAATATGACACATCCAGAAAAAGACGTATTCTCGACAACCCTGCGAGAAAATAAAAAGGTTGGAAAAATTGGTTGAGGCTTTTGCAAAAAGATCTTACAACTGGAAAAGCCTCTGAATGAAATAAATGATATTCTTTGGGACAACATCATTAATTTAATAAGAGATATTTGGCCTTCCATTCGAAGCTATTTTTGAAGCTAGAATGAGATAGTCGAGATAGCCAAAGAGGAAATAAACAAAACTAGACATGAATTAAGAGGCAAGCGGAGGTTAGCTCCAAGCCTCATCTCATGAGTTTTGAATTCAATTACAACAAACGGTAGCATTACTAGGAATTGATGACGAACCGTGTGTAGTTTTGGAAGCAAAGCGCTTTACAAAGAGAACTTTCATGTACAAAATCTAGAAAGAAAGTGTAATGATATTGGTCGACATCAACGTTTTCGCAGAGATTTCAAGCTCAATGCATGACAGTGATTTGGCCAAGTCCCATGCTCACGAAGAGGATCAAATAGTAGACTTGGAAACCGATGAGAGAAAAGAATCAAAGCTCATAAGCTAAACATACAAAGACAGTAGAGCCCTACTTAGTATGAGGTTCTACTAGCTCATCGTAAACCTGGCGCACTATGGCCCAGGAGAGTATTTATGAAAAAGTGAGAAATACGGTTTCATCCGGAACATGAAGTTAAAGTATCTATTTCGAGCCAGGCCTACTTTTTTATAAACTTACCTGAAAGCCGAAATGAAACTTTAAGAGAGAAGCTCAAGAACAATGACACTTCCGATGATCGACTGCGGAAGGAAATCTTGAAATTTTGTAAAAAAATGTTGTCGTGAAAGTTTATCTTTACTATTGAGTAAATGGTAAAAACAGAAATGCAATCATGACGAGAAAGAGCATCGGATGAAAGATTAAAGAGTATCCGAGTAGAGAAGAAAAAGTATTCAGCAAGTCAAAGGAATACGCAAAGGACAAAGTACAGAAAGCCCTATTTGGAAGCACTTATCCTTAGCACGTCCATGAAGAAAGGAACAAGACATCGTACCGGTACCTCATTATTCTATTTCGTAGACCATGTGTCTCTTTGCTTTGTTGATAAATACGCTTTAGAGTCCTGGCTTTGAAAATATTGGCTAGGATAGAGTAAGATTGTTAAGATTATTTTTGTATAAATAAGCCTTGCAAAAGGGAGTTTTGAATCGGTGGATTCTATTACTCTCGTTTGTAACATTGCGGTTTTTGGAATAAAGAGCTTTTGGACAAATTTACTCGTGAAGAAACCATCTGGATGACGTTTGTGCTAGCATCTGGACTTGGTCTGCAGGATTCATGTGTTGGACTCTTTGAGCTTCATGTAGAAGTCCCAACCCTTGTGTTTAAATTTTATATTGGTTGCTTCTATGCTATCATCATGTATCCGTTTTCTCGAATAGTTTACATAAAGGATTAAAGCATGAGAATTTGCTTAATTGTACTACGTTTTCAAATGTGATTATTCTCAGATGTTTTCTTCTCCTGGATTAGTTATAAGCATGAATTCTCAATTGCTCATGTTTTGCTGCGATTTAAACATTGTTGATTGGATGCACAAAGAATCCTTCATTGCTCTCTTGTTTGCCAGTCATTTCTCTTCTTTCTCTTTGAATATGGTAGATTCAGGTCTTCAATGCCTTTCATTCCTTCAAGACCATCCATCCACTTTAAATTTTAAGTGATTGTTCTCTGTCTAGCTACCTTGTCTACCGTAATACCATCCTGTGTTTAGGAAAAGAAATCCCGGTAGAAGCCGTCCTTAGACTCCATAGCCCAATGGACCGAAAGCCCTACGACCTTGCCCTTAGTTTCGTGGGATTCCACCATTTTCCCAAAACAAACTTTGAATCTATAACTAGCCTAAAACCTTAAAAGAACAAAGATAAATCATAAAAGAGGAGAGCCCTCTCCTCGGGATGCGAGTGACTAGATTCCCGCATCCTAAGGTTGGCTGAGTGCCTCTGTGTATGCTTTCCTCGCATCGTCAACAGGAAAACCCGAGTGATACCGAGAGACCATCGTCGAGAGACTCTCTGAGATAGTTTCCCTTTCGTCGCGAGCTTTGCGAGGCACGTGGGATCGACTCGGAGAGCCGTCACGCGGGAAGGGCCACCGCGATCGTCGAGAACTTAGGTTGAAATCTTTCTTCGATCATTACTTAATAGATGATTATGACGGTGGTCTCCACTCGTCTGTTTCCATCATGTTAACATGAGTAACGTCTTTTCGATCGATGTTTAGTTACGTATGCTGGTTTTCTATGTCAGACCGTTCGTCTCTTCCATGTCTGCAGGTGTTCATCCGGCGGGAGATCTGTGGAGGGATTGTGATCGGTCGTGCGCCGTGGCACGAGGGGCTAGCTTTTCTTTCTTCGCGATCATAGCGTTGGAATCCATGTAGGCTTCTATTCCCAGTCTCTTTCATTCGTGGCCAGGAGCTTGCGTCCATAACATTGTCTGCTCGATTGTTGCTAGACCCTCCGGCCGGCCAGTAAGGGCGCCCGTCTCTGATACGCAGGGAGTTACCTCCTCAACACTCGCGACCTCGGGCCGAGCGTCCGGATTTCATTTTCTGTCTCCGTTTATGTCGTCTCGCTTTGACTGCTGTATGTTTCCCCTTGCTTGCTGGTACCTTTTGCTGGGCTCTTTCATTGTTTTTGCTTCTCGGCATGCTTAGCTCGCAGCTGGTCTCCGTTTCTCGTAGCAGCTTGTTTTTAATTTTTGGTCGAGAAACTCGGTCGCGCGGTTTTTTAACCGACAGTCGGCGCCATGATCGGCTGCACGTTGCCTCTGTCCGGGCCTTTGCACGAAGAATCGGCTACGCGGGCGCGCTTTCTGCACTTACAGGGCCGCGCCACCCACTTGTGAGTTTTTTGAGTTTCCTCATGAGCTCTTTCGATTTGATCACCGTGTTTTTCTTCTTGGATTTTCCACCTGCTCGAGCGTGTTGGAGTCCGTTTGACCGTAGAATTCCGCCTGTCTGTCCTCTGGTTGTTTGCTATCTGCTCACGTGCTAAGCCCTGGGGCATCTAAGCTTTAGCAGTATCGAGCCCTCCTTGGGGAATTTTGGTGTTTTGATTGTCCGTCAACTATCCGATTGATTCTACGCATCCTCCAAGTAGTTGTTCATTGTTTTGCTACCATTTTTTGGATGATTGTTCATTTCTTCATTCGAAATTCGTTTGGTCTTGCTGGACTCTAGCATCGACACGCCATCGAAGCCTTTTGAGTCTTTCTTCTTCGTTTTGAGAGACTTTCGTCGTATTTGGGGATCTCGATTGCTTGTGTTGTTGGAGTGAAATATGTTTGTTTCGCTCTCTCTTGAATATTGTTTTTCTAAAATTGTTCCATTTGTTTTCAAATTTGTTTAGTGCATACCTAGCTTATTAAACATTGAAAATATCTCGTTTTGCTGTTAATCGTGATCTTTTCCATATCGCTAGTGATTTAGTGTTTTGAAATGAAAAGTTTTCGGTGCATTAGTCGCATTAGAGATCTCATTGTTTGTTCTTCCGACGCTTTCGCTTTGTGTAAAAACTCTCAGCTCTTCTCTAATTAGTTTTCATCCCCGAGCACGAAATGTTGCACCGTGGAGATATAGCTTTGCATTTAGGAGTCTTCCGGAACAACGCTTGCATATGATAGGGCTCTGCTGAAATTGAAACCCAGTGAAGATCAAACGTAAAATTTATTTTCCAATTAACCTAAGGCGACGATGGAAACTGCCGATCACACATTTAGAAAGGTCTAGGCTAGAGACGTGTTCCTAGGCTGTCGTTAAACCTAGCGAGGCACTGTCGCAGCCCTCGTTGCCCCAGACAGGCTGCCAGTGCACGCACTTGTGCTCACGATGCCGTCGCGTATATAAAGGGAGACCCCTCACAGGTTTTTTCAATCCTTTATCCACGGCAGTGCGGAAAGTCCGCCGCCGCGTATGCCGTGATACACCGAACACTGACATTCGAGACTACTCCGCACGTACGGAAAGTCCTTTGGTTGATTTACTCGAGCCATTAATGAAACCAAGGTGTATATTGCGGTCACGGATATTTGGTACACTTTGTGCCTAGTTTTTTCGAGCATGATCACCTGGTCTTTTCTTCGACTCCCTAAACTTGAAAGAGCCCGTCGAGCGCTTGTCCTTTCACGCTTGTATCAACCTCCGCAAAGAGATAGAGTCGTCCTTTATCGTTTCTACCGACTCTTAAAACATGAAACCGTAGAATTTCTTACTTTCCACGTGCGATACAATTAATCGCCCACGATTACACACCCGTTTGGAACATTGCTTGTCGAGCCGTTTCGATCGTGTGTCTTAACTCGTCGTTGCAGCTCGCGTGTGTGGCTTTTGAGTTTGATGGCAACTTTTTGCGTAGTTCACCAACCTGAGGAATCTCGCAGGGAATCTAGTCATATTTTCCTCGCACGGAAACGTTGCAGCTCCTCACATGGCGACGTTGTCCCTTCTGCGGGTAGCCTGTTCGGGTTTGCCCGTATGGTCGTTCTCAACCTCACGTAGTCCCAGGAGCTCTTTCCGCTATTGTTACGACCAGTCTCCTCCACCGAACAACATCATGTTGATTCCAAGTGGACCTCTCCCCTTCTTCGCCTCGTTCGCTGTCCTCATCTTCTACTTACTTCAGTGAAACCTGGATCCAAGCAACCGTGTGTGCTAAGAAGAAGAAGAAGAAGACAAAGAAGAAGTCCGATGCGAGAGGCTAAATGTACGGCCATCGCCTCCGACATATCTTCCCTCGATAAACTCTTCCAACCGCACGGAAAGTCAAGTTCCCTTTCTTTGCTCGTAGCATCGAGAGACCATCTTCTTCGAGGCGCTCCCCGCATTCCCAAAGGTGCTCGAAGTGCGGACCAACGGCCACCCACCGACTGTCTTTTGGCTTTCGGAGATCGGGCCAGGCACGTCTTTCGCTGGTGGCCGATAAGACTCCTAAGAAGCGAGGAGTAAGATCACGATCCACCGTAAGTTGTGTGAAGGACACCATGCCATTCACCTTTGTCCTCATGTGATGAAGCGCCTAGTTTTGGACAACCCAACCTGCCTCGGTACACCATGCCTCACCGGTTATAATCGGCTTTCCTTCGAGTCCTCACGCGAGCCGGTCACTTACGATTGGTCAAAAGTCATCCTCGCGTCCATCCCACGAGCAGAAATTCAGTCGCACCGTCCGCCACGACCAAACCACCGGTCGCGAGGACCCGCTGAAGCCGGCGTCCTCGATAGCACTAGGTATTTTCTCGTCGAGAGTAGATCTTCACACACACGTGTCCTTCTCGATCTCTTGTATTCTTCGGACTTGGAGCAGTATTCTCCTATCCCGCACGCTCACAGCCCCTCCTCCAGCACTCCCCATGATGGAGGCTTCGATAGGATATCCCTCCCGCCTGCGAGATGGAGGTCATGGAGGATGCTTCATCTGCGTAACATCGAGAGAGAAGACCTTCGCTTGTACGATGTGGTAGCCTCTCCGAGTAGTTTCGGTCGCTTCTTTTGATTGGAATCCATTTGCGAGATTTCGCCTTCCGCCTTGCAGGTGCCTTTCGAGATCGCGCACGAGCTCGTGGTCTCAGTTGTGCCCGGCACCATTACAGATGGAAAGGTGCACTCTACGGTAGTGATACAGTCATCAACCGCACGGCAAGCTTTCGGTTCGCCACACGTCTTGCGCCCGTTACGCAGAATCTTGTTGACATTCCAATAGAAGAGCGAGTCAGCCGATTGGGGATCAACTTCCAAGGTTACACGTGCACAGGAGGTAAAATCGTCCACATGGACGTGATGGTCGTTCAGGGCCCTTTGGATTTCAATGCTGCTCACAGGCGCGGTACACACTATGCCATGTAGAGCACTTGTCTCCTCCCTCACACACGTGATGTGCTTTCCACATGAAGGACGGATCGGGACCGTGATCAGCTTTCGTGCCTTTGGTCCCACTTTGACGATACTGGTCCGCCATCGCTCTCTCTCGGTTTCCTATCCACCCGTTGTGCCTGCTCCGCCGCAGAGTCCCAGCCGTGCTGGCTACGTAGCGTGCTCGCTCAGAGGATGCGGGTGCCGCATAATGTCGTCGAGGGAACATTGGGTCTCGACTCTCCGGGATGTTTCCCTTCCATCGTAGTGGAACTCTTGGAAGCCACCGCCTTTCTTGTTTCATTTTGGATGTAAGCTCGCTGGAGCACTCGCTTCCTCCCCGGGTCAAACGTGCTCTGAAAAAATGAAACCGGGATCTCTGAGCATAGTTCCTCCACTCTGTCAGCGAAGCTCCTAAAAATACGTGAAAACAAGTTGCGCTCGAGGACAGTTCTTTTAAGTGTGTATCAACCTTCGTTAAACAATGAAACCATCGAGCATGTCTCAAATTGGACTTTTTGTTTTGAACCTTCACTCCATTTTTCAGTTTAATCTGAAGCTTTCGCGCGCGTGACCTCGACTGAGACATCATGTCGCGTGCCGTCTTCCTCATTTCGAGCTATAGTTTGCATATGTGTGTTCATGTGTGCTTTTAAGCTTGCGTAAAATGAAATGTGTGATTAGATACGTCGTGTGAATACATTTCGCATTAGGTCGTTTGTTATGTAACCGATACATTAGTATTACATCTCGTATTAGACATTTGCACGACATATAGAAAACATCATCACATGTAAAGAAAGATCCATCCAAAATAGTCACATGTTTATATATATATATGTGTGTCGAAATGTTTGCACTGTGTGTGCATCACAAAACTCATACACATCGTCGTCTTAGTACATCGAGACGAAGAGTGTCTCTCAAAAGCAGTGTGGTATAAATCCCAATGGACCAATCCGCACGGGTGCTCATGACAGCACGTGAGCGCACGCACTAGGCGCCTACGGGATTCGGTGGATCCGATTCTGGACCTCCACCGCGCCCGGTATGCCATCGGCACGTCTACGCCGCCGGGCATAGTCTCCGATCCCGTGGGCAATCCCCTCGGAGGTACGGGATCAGGACTCATCTCCCTCCGTGACCGCCTTCTCGAATCTCGAGACTGAGCTGGGTCCTCGGGAGATCGAGACATCACGGCGACGGGTCTCTCGTTGAGTCCTACATCTCGCATGCATATATAATTGTGTTAAAACGAATGTGCATTTACACATATAAGCATAAAATAAAAAATACGAGCTACCCGGCTCCTCGTCCCGAGTCATCTCATACGGTAGTGGGAAGACTGCGGGTCCACAGAAACGCTCGCCTCCCGAATAGCCGGTCTTCCACGACAATCGAGCTTTGGCGCGTAACCACCTAGCACTACGGCCTCCTTGGTGGACATGCGGTGGCCACCTTTCGCTGCGAGCACGTGCGCGCCCGGCGAGCCATTCTCTGGCTCTCGTGGTATCAGAGACTCCCAGCGTGGCTTGGCTCTGACAGGTGCGGTAAACGTTCCGAATGGAGACGATACCAAGATGGAACCATGTACCGAACTATTTCGCCTTCCTGTATTACACTTTCGTGAGCGCCTTTTCATGTTGATAGCTACGCACGCCGGTCAGCATTAAAGCTGTGACCCGCCGCATTTACGAAAGGCCATGCAGGAGTTGGCTCGTGGCCTCGTGCGGAGCCTCGCCGACCCGGCGGCCCTCGGAATGGTAAAGGGAGAACTACTCTCGGTGCACAGATCGGGGAATAGTGTGGATATCCACCTTCTGCTTTCCGATCCACGTTGGTGCCCCCGCGCACCCATGCCATTACTTCTTCCATCTTTCTCCCCGCATGGTCTGCCTTCCGCCGCGTCGGTACGACTGGACCTTCGCGGGACAATCCGCTGATGAAATAAACACTCGGTGCACGCGCACAACACCCGTCCCCGTAACAGCGCTCGTTCCTCGTTTCGTCGGACATTGACCTAAATCACCTGGGAGGAGTCTCTGGGCCGAGCATCGTAAACATGGCGTGAGGAAGAACTCTTTTCAATCCACATGCTTTCTAAGTGCATTCAAGCTATAGCTTTGTGCTTTGCATAACGTTCATCCTCTTCCTCCGTGCTCTGCGTTCCTTCCATTCGATTTCCATTTTGAGCGATTATTCCGCATTCACACATGGTCAAAAAGCCCTTAGAGTAGATCTTTTCGATGAGCTACGGAGATTTCCACACAATTTTGGATCAAGATGCTCGAAATTTTGGAGACGCAGATTTCGTTCTGGCCACTGCGTCGTGTCGTCGAACGAAATCGCGCGCCACGTGGCGAGCCCTTTATAAAAAGCGCACTGGTCACGCGGCCGTGCGATCACCGCGCCCGATGGGCGCGACCCTCAAAATTTTGAGAAATGGCCGCTGCGAGACGATTTCTAAAGGGAAAGTTGTTAAAAAAATGGACGAAAATGAAGAGCAAAAGAACTCCTCTTACACGTGACAGACGAGAAGTCGAATGAGCCGCCGGATTTGCTCGCAATCACCGCATCGGAAGTTTACGCTCCAAAAGGACCAACTGTTGCTTTTTCCACCAAGGTAAATAGTAAAAAAGTAATTTTATTTTTACCAATTTGGACATATTTATAACTTTTTCTGATGCGTTAAATGAGTTTTAAAAGTTATTTTTTATCGAAATATTTGCATATGTTATGTCGAAAATGGATTTTATGCTCGCTTGGTATGTGCGAGCGAGTCGGGTTTTGCGACTTCTTAAACGATGGAAAACGTAGTTGTATTTTATACTTTTTTCGGACTCGTAAATACACGAAAAAGTCACTGCTGGAGTCATCTTTCTGTGCTCTTTCCGACTCTCTAAATATGAAAAGAGTGCAGCTGTAGCCCGCGTCGTTTCGATCTCGTTAAAATGGACACGAATCGACATCCACCCGTATAAGTTTAACCCCTCGGGCCGAGATGGATTGATTACGAAAAAGGAATACCCTAGCCTATCGCGAGTCAGGGAGGATTTTCCTGGATATTGTTTTCTACCTTTTCGGATCCGCGAAAGCCCATTGCGAAAAGGGACTCTGTGGGAGTTTTCTTTTCTGGCCGTTCTTTTCAAACTCTCTCTAAACATGAAAAGACGCCGAGGTCTACTTTCTCGAGCTCGTTAAACCCCGATGACATCGGGATCTCAGTCGCAAATGACGTTCTCGAGTTCCTCCTTCCTAGGACTCGATTAAAATGCACTAGGATGGATTTTCAGCGCGAAAGGTGTCAGACTCCTATATTGCAAGCATATGCTATCCTCCTTCAAGCTGGTTAATCGATACACTGGAGGTGCCTCGCCGCAAATGGTGAAAATGGAACACATCGTCGTTGTCGCCGACGGTATGTCGCTCTGTGAACATGGCACCTGTCCGCATTCGTGCTCGGGTCGGACATCTCATCTCGTTGCTTCACTTTGCCTCCGTGGAGTTTGGGTAATCTCTTTTGACCTCTCACCTGTTCACTTTGCGCCGCCATGACCTTCCGATCCGTTGATGTCAAATACTGCCAAGTCCATTGTCGTGCGCCGGATTCATGTGTCGAGAGTAGTTGGCTCTGCGATCACTACTGTCCTCTTCCTCGCATTTCTCATACGATCTCTGATTCACAACAAAAACATCATGTTCCTCTCGTCTCGTGTCGATGATGTGGGAGATCGTTATGGCCCGCCGTCGTCAAGGGAGTCACTTCCCGTCGAATTCAGCACATTATCCGGAAGCTGGTCACACCAGAGACTCCTGCCGATGGTACCCTTGGAGCCTCGCATGCTCAATGATCGGCGTTCGAGTCGCACTCGACTGATGAGGTTTACATCATTGACCTCCCGATCGAGTGGTCTGCGTGTGTGTTCGACGTCAACTCATTTATTCGCAGCGCATCGTAGATTGTGCACACAGCAGTGCCTTGAGGGCCATTGTCATTACTGGTGGTTTCTCTCTCGCATCTCGTTAAATAACAACTTTTCATCATTGGGCTATCAAGAATCAGACGATGTTCTCGCATGTTCGACTTCGAAACTCCACATATTCACATGCTCAAACTTGTACTTTGTTTAGCCGAGATGGAGCGCAAGACCCTAGATTGTGTCCGTTGTAATCCGAGTGCCGCGATTGTGGATTAATGTCATTATGTACACTGTAGCTCGCGATTGGATGGCTCGCTAGCCATACCTGAGCCTATTTGCTTTGATCTTTAGTTGGATGGGTCGCGCCCATGCGGATCGGATGCCTGCAGCATACTTCCGTTTTCGGACGCGTCGCGCTCCATACCACCATATACATCATGTACTTGAGATATCAGCTTGTATCTTTCTCGCGCAGCTCAGATCGGCGGGCCTCGAGCTGAACATGTTCTCGCAAAGCATTTCACCCCTCTCTCTCTTCGGCCTCACACTTTAGGTGAGTCTGTTATACGGTAATTTGTCACTAGCCCCTACGAGAGTCTCCCGTCTCCGCACTGATGGAGGAACCATTTGTGACACGGCGAACATTGTCATGCCTCTAAAACATGCATCGATGCATTCCTCTAAGCATGAGCTTTATTTTCTCCCTCGAGACATCTCCTCTGCAAAAATCATGAAAAACATCCTCGGTGGCATGGGCGCGTGTCGCGGTCTCAATACTCGCGCTGATGGGGGAAAATCACGCAAGAAGGTCGCTGCGAGGCGGCGCTACCGTCGTCATAGAGCAGGTGAGTCGCGCCACCCATTTTAGGAGGCACATGCTAACAAAGATGGCGGAAGTTGAGCTCCAACAAACTCGGGAACCATCGCCTATTCGTGAGTTGGGAGGTTTGGTGCACGTGGAGTTCTAGCGGAGGAAGTGGTTTTGCCACCTCCCATGGAACCTTCCTTGTTGATAGGGCCAATCCCATAACAATAGGGATCCACAACTCCCTCCTTCCCCATCTATAAAAGCACGCTCAATCCCATGGCGAAGCTAGTCTTCGAAGTGCCTGAAAGCTTTGTATCTCCACATATTCCCAAGAGCCTTTGTGCTTTGTAAGAATCCTCTCTTTTCCTTAAGGCCGGCTCTGGCAAGGGAGACCAGTTTGCCGAGAGGCTCTGGAGCGGTTTTCCCTTTCCTGGCGAGCTCATGCGAGACGTGTGACATATCCTCGAGGCCGATCCAAAGGAGACTCGCGATGCTCGAGAACTTGGTTGTAATCACTTTTCTTCGTTCATTACTTAACTAGATGATTATGATTATGGTTCCTACCGTTTTTCCATCATGTTAATATGAGTAACGTCCTTTCACGTCGAGTGTTTAGTTACGTATACGCCGGTTTCTATGCTTGTATCCGTGCCGTCTCTTCCATGTGCGAGTGTTCATCCGCGGAGATCGTGGAGGGATTGTGATCTACCGGGGGCGAGGAGCCGCGCCTTCTTCTTCGCATCAGCAGCGTTGGAATCTAGGTAGGCTTCTATTCCTAGTGCTTTTCATTCGGCAACTCAGGGAGCTTGCGTCATAACATTGTTTGATTGTTGCTAGACCCCTGCTGGGCTAGTAGGGATCGCCTCTGTCCGCAGAGGGGATTTACCTCTTCAACAATGTTCTAAGGGAAAATAAGAGTAAGCTAGATAATAAAGTTGAAAATGTGTATTTTGCAGTCATAAAGGTGGTATAAAAGGTTATAAACTTCAGAGACAATACCAAAGAATATTTTTTACAATTGGGATGTAGTGCTTAGGGAGGTTAAATTATTCCCAAATGTGAAGGAAAACCAATGGAAGAAGAATTAGATATAATGGAGTTTGCGTTGGAGGGTGAAGAATCTAAATCAATAGAAGAAGAAAAACATTAGACTTTAGTCTTTGAAGAGATCGGTTTGGGAAAAATGTAAGAAAAAATTAAATACCCAACTTGATTTTCATTATAGTATTATTTTATCTACTACTGATGATTATCCTATAATTGTTAGGAAGGTGGTGGATTGAAGGATAGTAAGTGTAACACCCTCCTCCCACATTTACCCAAGCTACCTGTTCTACTGGGGTAAACATGTGACAAGAGGATACAATGATATGATTCAAATCCCCATGTACAGTTAAGGAAGCGAAACTGACCTTACACACATGCTACATAACCTTCAGGAGCCAACCAACCCTATTAGGTGGCCAACCCTTGAGACAACTTGACATTTCATTGATATGGACCCGCGTTCACTCCCATGACAAGCCATGCATGCGACTGAGGCCTTCCAGTAGCTCCCATAGCAGGGAGTGCCAATGAAAATGGATTTTATTAGGTAGTTATGTGCCAAAAACCCCATATTTTGAGACAGTTTTCTAGGGCTAGGTCTCAAGCCACTACCTAGAACTCCATGAAACTTCCAGAAATGATAAACAACAATGGAATAAGGTTACTAATGCAATAATCAGTACAAGTACTTGATCTGACCCCTACCAACCATGATAGGCATTTAGTCAAACATGTCACAATGATGTAATCTATAGGTCATAACAACAGATGTTAGCATAGGGGTATCATACTTATCTGAGATTTGTAAGGAAGCATTGATGCCTTATTACAATAGCTACATTATCATATATTAGGTCATATATTCATTTTTCATTCATTTGATAATCAAAATAGTATAAGAGCCATACATCAAGTCTATCATAAAACATACTCATAACCATCATATAACCAACAAACATGACAAGGATATAACAACCATAAAAACTACATATGAAAAAGTACATTTACACATGAAATACCAAGGAGAAGACTTTTATTAATGAATGCAAAATCCAACCACGTCTAGTACTTCCACAAACCACCCGATCATAGATTGGGCTGAACCATTTATTTCTTTCAGCCAATCACCCCCATGCCATATTCTAAGCATGGATGTGGTACTCAAAACCAAACCAATCCAGGTTTCCTCAAGCTTTACCGCAATACCCGCCAGATCATTAGGCCCTAAACAAGCATGGATGCCTCTAGTTTTATCCATCTACACCATGAGGAATTTTCCTGCCTCCTAATCTCTAGGCTTTACCATATATCCCACCATTCATCGGTCTAGGATTCCTAGGCCTAATCGAGACTCCACCCTCTAGGATTTACCATATATCTCATAATTCACCAGTTGAGGATTCCTAGGCTTGATCAAAGGCACACACCTGTAGGATTTACCATATATCTCGTCGTTCATCGGTCAAGGATTCTTAGGCCTATTGAGGCACACAAAATTTGACTTTGCCACAATATCACCTTCTCTGGTCCATGGATTCCTAGGCCATGTGTTATTTCGTTCAGAGACCAATGCACTCAGTTTCAAAACTATCCGGCAATCTAGCTCAACCAAATACAAGATAACTTATCACACCATGGCTATCTGAAAATGGCAAGGAAAGCTTGAAGGACATTGTCACACCTAGAAAAACCTATTCCAATGACAACAAGAGAACCAAGCACACACATGCATGTACCATGAATTCCAAATCTAACAAGGAAATCACATATATAGATTTATACCTGCAAGTAATTCCATTGTAGCTACTTAAGCCTGCTCTTCCTTACTTGATATTTGCTTCCCTTTTCCTTCTTTTTCCTTCCTTTTCTTTCCTTGATCCAATGCTAGATTTCTCCAAGAATTATCTAAGTGTCTAAGAGTTTGTGTGAGAGAGAGTAGAGATAGAGAGAGATCCAAAAATGAACTAAAAAAAGGTACCCACTGATCTTCAGAATCCTTTTTATTAATGAGGCCTCTAATTTCTTCAAGCTTCCATTATTTTCCTTCATTTTCCTCCTCACAAGAAACCTGTGACTGTTGGAGCAGGGTCCTCCAATGGCTGCGAACTGGGACAATTTCGAGTATTTTGTATAATTTTGGCATATTTTGATCTAGCACAGGGGTTTTGGGGTAGGTCAAAGCCCTGAAAGCATTGTAATGGGTCAAAGGGTAGACCTAGAGTCTACAAACCATAGTTTGCGGACCATAGGAAAGTTTAGGTTAGCTTGTTATAGATAGAAAGAAATTTTGAGTCGTAAGACAGACTTGGAATAAAGATTGATGCTAAGGGTGAACTGATAGATCTGGTTAGGGTTGTTGGGGAAGGACTCCTGCTGCTGTGTGTGTGGAGATTCTCTGTCCTGCTGTGTGTGTACCCTGCTACTGTGTGAGCAGGTTGGGTTTTGGGTATTGTAAGTAGATCTGAAGGATTAATGAATGCGGAAGTATTGTTGAATATATGAATCTATTGGAATTAATGTGATGTGAATCTGTGATGTTTGGTTAATTAATATATGTTGATGTGTTATTGATTTAAGCTGTGAATATACTTGAGTTACTTGTTTATGCTACGATCTGGATCTATTCTATTGCACTTCATGCAAGAATATTTGGAATAGCTGCGTTATCGTTATATGATTTCATGATCTGTTGATTACTGTGAATATCATTGTTGTTGTGCAAGTGGATGCGAAGGGAATCTGTAGATCTAGGCTCTGTGATATAAGATCTGGTCACTATAATATTGAACACATATTTTCTTGACTTACCTACCCTCTTGCAGGGTGCAGAAACCTGGTTCCAGCACCCACCCATACTACTTTGAGTGAGACTTTGGCCTGCACAAGCAGGTCACTGCCGAAAGGGCCAGTAGTATAAGGGTTTGTTGGAGAACCTTGAACCTCCGAACCTGGGTTAGGACTCCTCGAGCCAAAAAATGGTTTCGTTGCCGGGACCGGGAGCATTTTGAGAGGGGGATCGGGTAATGCCAAGGCCGTACTAGAAACCTAAAAGTAAAGAAATTGATGAATGGTTCGAACAACAAGTTTAGGAATTCGCAGTGAAATAAAACCGTAGTAAGAAGTTGACCACCAAGGAGTGGAAAAAAAAGTATATTTTCACAAAGATCTACGAGATCTTCTTTGTGACAATTGCGATTGAGCTTTGGGAGTGGCTCGCAAGGTTGGTCGAATTTCAGAAGTGTTGGAAGGACGAACGGGTCACGCAGTGGACCCCTGAATTGATCCAGCAGTTAGAGAAGACTGATAACATTATCACTCGCACGGTGGACCACTGGGTGGACAGTGTGCTTGGAGGGTTCGTGACAAAATTTGCAATCGATCAGTTCGTATCCTACTCTGAAGTAGAGTGAAGATTATTCAAGGGTTTCCGGGGTAAGTTTATGAAGACCTTACCATTGCTGATTAAGATATTACTGTGCGAAAAGAGTATCTTATGTAGTCACACTGAGTGAATGAATATTGATCCGGACGAAAGTCCGACGTGAAGCGACAAATACTATCGGACCAACCTAGAAGGAGATAGATCTGTCTACAACCTGGTCAGAGAAGCAGCTGGGCAGAATCCTCCCGGCACACCACTTTCGAACCATCATAGGAGTAATAATTCGCCTACGCCTCCACCACCACAAAAATATGACATGGTTGCACACATGAAGTTGCCAAATTTTAAGGGTGTGGGGGATGAAGACATGGATCAGTTTTGGTTTGTCGCAAGATCGGTATGGACTGCGCCGAACGTAGCCAGTGATGTGGTGAAGCGGGCACAACTATCCCTTGCCTTTGAAGGGAGAGCTTTGGACTGGTACATGGGATACATCAGCCAGCATGTGAACGCAACCATTGAGGATATTAAGAACTCTTTGAAGCAACAATTCAAGAAGCCTAATTCCTACTCGCAAATAGTGGTTGATCTAAAATATTTCAAGCAAGGGCCTTCCGAGTTTGTGTGGGAGGCCGATCAACGACTGAAGAAGGTGATTAGAGAAGGAGGGTTTCAATATGACAGAAATCATACATGATTTTTCATTGCTATGTTGCTCCCTCACCTGCGCATACCTATGGGTCATAAAACGTTCGAATCACAGGAGAAATCCTTGGAGGGTGCTATGAATTTGGAAGTTGTGCCTCGAGACGAGACCCAACTAGGCATCCAACAAATCCAAGGAAAGCTAGAAGCAATGCACATGGAGATCCAGAACTTGTGAAAAGAGAGAGGAGCAGAGGCTAGCCCTGAAAGGTGGTGCATACGATGTAGGGTGAATGGTCGCACCAAGGATAAATTTCCTCTATTAGCAAACTATATGCAGGCCGGGGGACCTAGCCCGTTGCGCCCAAGGAAAATTGCAGGGCCAAGTGGGCCAGCATTGTGGTGCAATGATTGCTACGTTGCAAGGCTGCACGACACAAACCACTGCCCCCGCCTTGATGCGTATGTCCCAGAGGTAAAACAATAATGGTGCAGGTTCTGTAGATCGGTATGACATGAAGAACAAAATTGCCGGACATATGATTTGATGATTGATCGCGAAAAATTATATAGGGTACAATCAGACCCTGTGTCGCTAAGGTCCCTCGCAGGCATAGGTGGCTCCCCAGCCAGGGGCAGGGGGGGAGGTCGAGGTAGAAGTGAAAGTCGTGGACGAGGGCAGCTAATATGTTATAACTGTGGAGAGGTCGGGAATTTTGCGAGAGACTGTCCGAATCCTACAAGGCAGTCTTTCTGGTACTGCAGATAGTTGGATCATGCGATCGAAGGCTGTCCAATCTTGATAGAAAAAATTAGGAGAAGCAGGCAAAACCTACGCAGAATGTGCAGAGGGTTAAGGCTGAGCTGCGAGACAAATATCCGAGCGTAAATGTTGTAACGCGCAGTGGAATGGCCACTAGAGGACCTGGGGAGAAGGTTGTGACTGAATCTCTGATCCGACAAGTTGTTATCAAACAAGAGGGTTTGGACCTAAGCAAGGAAAAAGAAACATTTATCGCAACTCGCAAAGACTTTGCTAAGGCAGAGGCATCTACTTCTAAGACACCTACGAACCTTAAGGCGGACGAGGAGGTTAAGCCCTTTTTACAGGCATGTATGAAGCTACTACGCAACCTAACGATTGTAGAGAATATTCAGGCATTGACAGATAGTTGCGCAGCATGACCTAGCCTACCTCCGGAAATCAAGGATGTGCACAAACTATACAGATATAAGAAACGAACTGGTAGATAGATGCGTTTGACTACACAGATCGGTGATTATGAGATGAATCAGGTTCTTTTGGACTTGGGGTTAGATGCAAATGTATTACCTAAATAGAATTGGCAAAGAATGGGAGAATTTTAGGTCCCTATATTACTAGTATAGTCCCTTATTGTTGTTAGTGTAACCCCCTTATTGTTATTATTGTACCCTTGTAACCCCCATATTGTTATTATTGTGCCCTTAAATTATTATTGTTAGGTCGGCTAGGATTACACTGTGGCCCTACTAGGATTACATTATGGCCCCATGGACTCCTATATATAGAAAGAGGTTTTGTAAATTGTATCATCCAAGATTTGTTCATTTATGTAATGTATTGGAGGTTGCACCCTCGAAGTGGCTTATTTCTAAGGCATTCATATCTCTTTTCTTCTATTTTTGGAGCTGGTTACCTGACATTTGGTATCGAGCTTTGGATTAAGGGTTTATTTGCTCTAAACGGGTCATCGTGGAATTTTCGCTATAAATTTTTTTCTACGAAGGTTAAGAATCTGAAATTTTTAGGGTGCAGAGAAAACGAAATCCGGAGAAACTCATCAAAATTTCCAAAGCTTGGTTCGCAATATTTTCGGAGATATGATCTGTTGAAGGTAGTGCTTTTTCAGGCTCCCGAATTTCATCTCAAAGAGGTGATCGTGGGAAAAGATTCATAACTCTCTCTCTGAGCATCGGATTGGAGTGTCGTAAAAATTGGTCGCAAGTACACGGACTATAGTTTCTTGGCTATAAATTTCAGATCCGAAGGATGAAACAGCAACTGCAGTAACCCAAAGTCGTACAAGTTCGCTCTCTTTGAACCAGTCCATAATTAGGTCATTGTGGGAGATTGAACACAAATTTGTCTTGGAGAATCCAAATCAGGTCAGACCTATGGCATTCGAAAGAGAATTTAGAGTTCTACGTTGGTGCCTAAATTCAAATATTCAAGTGCTGCAATCATAGAGATAATCCAATTTCAATATCGAGCTCCTCAAAAGCAAGAAAAAGGCCTATATTTTTTTTCCAAATTGCATAAGTATTGTTTGAAGAATCAATTTGAATTGATTCCAAGGTAATATTGTAGAATAGATATTATTATTGGGTTCTAAAATATGCCTCGTAAAAATAATTCAACACCCATTAAGCCTGCAGAAGGCTCTACGATGACTCATGAAGATGAAGAATTGCAACATGATCTATCGAAATTACGAACGAGTGCACCAAATTTCGCTCTCGCGAAGAGCGACAAGCGATAAAAATGAAATGGAGTTTTGAAGAAAGGGCGTGGAAGCTAAGATGGATGGCATGGAAGGTGGCATGGAAGCTAAGATGGATGACATGGAAGAAAAAATGAAAGACAACATGGAAAACATGAAGAATGATCTAAAAGCAGACATGGAAGGTTTGACAAAGTTGATACAAGAAATGTTTCCTAATGGTGAAAATATAGTAGAGGAAACTCATGATGAGAACAAAATAAATGTTAATTGTGACTTCATAAACTCTAATTTTGGTGGGAAGAACCACCATATTCCAAAAATGGATATGAGGAAGTTTGATGGAAAGGATCCTGTAACATGGATACTACAGATGGAGCAATATTTTGATCTCCATAATGTGCAAAACACACAAAAGGTACGCATTGCAACTTTACATTTAGAACAAAATACATTTGTATGGTATCGATGGCTTTGCTCCCGTAAAAAAATTGTCACTTGGTCAAATTTTACGGAGGAAATGATAGCACATTATGAGGATACAAAGAGAAACACCTTCTTTAGCCAATTGATAAATCTCAAACAAAATGGTTTAGTGGGGGAACACATTGAGGACTTCCAAAAATTGAATATAAGGGTAACTGATATTCCAGAGGAACACAGGATTGATCTCTTCATAGGCACTTTAAAGGATAACATCCAACATGAAGTTTTCATTTTGGAACCTGATTCATTGGAGAAGGCATTCAGGTTGGCAAGAAAAGTTGAATGTAAAATTATGGCGACAAGGAAGCCTACCACTCAATTCTATAAAGAAGGAAGTGTTGCTACGCCTAGATTTCCACAACCTACAAGGTTGACACCACGACAATTGGAAGAAAAAAGAGCAAAAGGGCTTTGCTACAGTTGTGATAGCAAATACACTAAAGGTCATAAGTGTGCTGAGAAGAAATTATTTTACGTAGATTGTGAAGAGGAAGAAGAAAATGAACAAGAAGAGGATATACACCAGGAACCAGCCCCAGAAGAGGAAGAAATGAATCCGACCATATCGTGTAATGCACTGGCAGGAATTACCACTTCTCAAACTCTCAAGATAAAAGGACAAATCAAGAAGAAAAAGGTAATAGTGTTGATTGATTCAGGTAGCACCCATAATTTTATTCATTGTAAGGTAGCCAAGGAATTAAATTGTTTTCTATACCTAGCACCAGAATGTCAAGTGATGGTTGCAAATGGAGGAACTATAAATTGCTCTGGAAAATGCCATAATATCAAGCTAACCATGGGGGAATATGTATTGACTAGTCCAATGCTTTCCATTCCTATGGGAGGTGTTGATGTTGTACTAGGAGTACAATGGTTACAATATTTAGGGACGGTAGCTTTTAATTTTCAAGAAATTTTCTTGAAATTTTTTTCAGAAGGAAAGGAAGTCGAATTACGGGGTATTGAAGGGAAGCCGGGAAGGATAATAAGCTCTAATGTCATGACAAAGCTTCTAAAGAAAGAACAACGAGGCGTAATTGCACAATTATGCTCACTAGAAGTTACGACATCAAAATCATCTATTTCTGCAGATCTCCAACAAGTCTTGGACAATCATTCCAAGGTGTTTGAAACTCCCAAAGGACTCCCACCTATTCATGATCATGATCATGCTATTCATTTGATTCCAAGAAGTGTTCCTCCAAACATCGGGCCTTATAGATATCCTTATGTCCAAAAGAGCGAAATTGAACGTATGATTGCAGAAATGTTAGAGGCGGGTATAATTCAACCTAGTCAAAGTTCTTTCTGTGCTCCTGTAGTATTGGTACACAAGAAGGATGGATCATGGCGAATGTGTCCGGATTATAGGGAGCTCAATAAGCTCACCATTAAAGATAAATTTCCCATTCCCGTGATTGATGAATTATTGGATGAATTACATGGAGCAATTGATTTTACCAAGTTGGATCTTCATTCGGGATATCATCAAATTAGAATGAAGACTGAAGATATTCCAAAAACAACATTTCGAACTCATGAGGGTCATTATGAATTTTTGGTCATGCCTTTTGGCCTTACCAATGCACCTTCTACATTTCGAGGGTTGATGAATTCCATTTTCAAACCCTTCCTTAGAAAATTTGTGCTAGTATTTTTTGATGATATACTAATCTACAGCAGGTCTTGGAAGGATCATGTTCAACATGTTGACAGGGTGCTCAAACTATTGCAGGAGAAACAATTATATGCAAAAACATCAAATGTTTCTTTGGAGTACAAGAGGTGGAATATCTGGGTCATATTGTATCTCACGAGGGTGTTAAGGTAGACCCTAACAAAATTAAAGCCATTAAGGAATGGAAAGTCCCCACAACCATAAAGAAGTTGCGAGGATTTCTCGGGTTAACGGGGTATTATCGCAAGTTTGTTAAGAATTATGGGAGAATAGCAGCACCTCTAACAACATTATTGAAGAAATATGCATTTTCATGGACTCCTGAAGCAACTAAGGCCTTTGAACATCTTAAAGAGGCAATGTGCCTAGCACCGGTCTTAGCTATGCCAGACTTCACAAAAACCTTTATTGTGGAATGTGATGCCTTAGGAAATGGAATTGGTGCAGTTTTAATGCAGGAAGGAAGACCCATTGCTTTTGAAAGTTGTCCAATCAAAGGAAAGTATTTACAGAAACCTATTTATGAGAAGGAAATGTTAGCAATACTGCATGCACTAAAGAAATGGCGAACTTACCTAAAGGGAAGACACTTCAAGGTAAAAACTGATCATGATAGTCTTAAACACTTTTTGGAACAAAGACTATCTTCAGAAGAGCAACAAAAATGGGTCACAAAGATGTTGGGTTATGACTTTGAAATAATCTACAAAAAAGGAAAGCTTAATGTTGTTGCGGATGCACTCTCAAGAAAGAATGAAGAGGTGGAAGCATTTCTTTGTGCCATTTCTATTATCCAACCAGATTGGATAACCGAAGCAAGAGATGAATGGAAGAAGGACAAAGACGTATGGACACTCATTCAAAAGTTGCAGCAAGATCCTAGTACATTTGATACATTTAGTTGGAAAAATGATTCCTTATGGTACAAAGATCGCTTATATCTTTGTAAGAATTCCCAACTAAAACAAAATATTCTTCTGGAATTGCACACTTCTTCTTTAGGAGGACACTCAGGATTTTTAAAAACTTACCACAGGGTGAAGAAAGAATTTTTTTGGGATGGCCTTAAATCTGATATTCGAAAATTTGTGGCGGAATGTTTGGTTTGCCAACAGAATAAAGTGGAAACAATTAAGACCCCAGGACTTCTACAACCTTTATCCATTCCAGGTCAACGTTGGGAGGAGATTTCAATGGATTTTATCACGGGTTTACCTAAGTCCGAAGGAAAGAGTGTCATCATGGTGGTAGTTGATAGACTTACCAAGTATGCACACTTTTGTGCATTATCTCATCCATTTAAAGCAAGTACGATTGCTACTACATTTATGGACAGAATTCAAAAGCTACATGGAAGCCCAAGGGTTATTGTGAGCGACAGAGATCCCATTTTTACTGGAAATTTTTGGACGGAGTTATTTTCTTGTTTGGGTAATCAATTAGCTCATAGCTCATCTTATCATCCTCAATCTAATGGTCAAACTGAGATAGTAAATAAATGTTTGGAAGGATATCTTCGTTGTTTTGTATCTGATAAACAAACACGATCGGTCAAGTGGTTACCTCTCGCTGAATGGTGGTATAACACTTCCTTCCATACTGCAGCAAAAATGACCCCATTTATGGCACTTTATGGATATCATCCACCATCGATCTCATCATCTTTAAGGGAAAATTCGAAGGTTCAAGCAGTGGAAGATCACATCGAGCATCAGCAAGAAGTTCTCCAACTCTTAAAGGATAACCTGAATTTGGCACAAAATCGAATGAAACAACAGGCAGATCAACATCGTAGCGAGAGAAGTTGTGATGTAGGAGATTGGGTATTTTTACGGCTACAACCATACAAACAAATGTCCCTCAAGCAAGCAAAGAAGGATAATAAATTATCGCCAAAGTACTATGGTCCTTACAAGGTGTTGCAAAAGATTGGTACTATGGCATACAAATTGGAGCTTCCTGCTTCTTCGCGAGTACATCCAGTTTTCCATATTTCATGCTTAAAGAAGGTTATAGGTGAAAATCTTCCAGTTCAAACAATATTGCCAGAACTTGATGAGGAAGGAAAAATCATATTGGAACTTGAAGCGGTCACGGAAACAAGAACTCGACAACTACGGAATCGATCAATTTCATAGTATCTCATCAAGTGGAAGAACTTACCCACTGAAGATTCTACATGGGAGGATGAGAATTTTATACAGAAGCACCCAGAGCTACTCAAGCGTTGAGGACAACTATTTTTTAAGGAGAGGGTCATGTTAGGTCCCTATATTACTAGTATAGTCCCTTATTGTTGTTAGTGTAACCCCCTTATTGTTATTATTGTACCCTTGTAACCCCCATATTGTTATTATTGTGCCCTTAAATTATTATTGTTAGGTCGGCTAAGATTACATTGTGGCCCCACTAGGATTACATTATGGCCCCATGGACTCCTATATATAGAAAGGAGGTTTTGTAAATTGGATCATCCAAGAATTGTTCATTTATGTAATGTATTGGAGGTTTCCTTCTCGAAGTGGCTTATTTATAAGGCATTGATATCTCTTTTCTTCTATTTTTGGAGTTGGTTACACAACAGAGAACCTAAGTTGGAATGGTCCACTATCTAGCTGCGCATGGCTAATCAGCAAAATATTATACCCTTGGGGAGACTATCGAAAATCGTGGTGGATATCGTAGGGGTAAAGGCCCAGGCAGAATTTGAGGTAATTGAGATTGTAGAAGATGCGGGCCCCTATCCTGTGCTCCTGGGCTTGGATTGGGCCATTGATATGGTAGGTATCATTAACTTGAAGAAGAGAACCATGGTGTTTGAGAATAACAGTATAAGGGTGAGAGTACCATTAGATCCTATGGAAGGCGAACGATACACTGAGCCGGTGCGTGACGAAGAGGATGTGGATCATATTTATAAGATGATTGCGTGGGATGAAGATTGGATCAACCCAATGGCTGACGGTGTACTCTACTGGGAAAAGGACAGTGAATGTTTCTCTGACTCCGATGGGGAGATAGAGAACTGGAAAAATCGGTTACATGATGTCTCTGCACTGCGATGCCTTCGGGTCACAAAGGACTTCTGAAGCATTTCCTCAGAGGTAAGAGACCTACCCTATGTAGATGGTTCTGGTAATATTAAGGAATTTTTATGAGCATTCGAAGCTGCGGTTACAAGAGGACAAAGGCTAGGGGCCCTTAACCTCACCATGCGTAAGACACCTACACGGTGGTGGGACACACATAAGGAAGCATTCCAGGACTGGGAAAAGTGTCGGGATATGATGATTCTGTGATTCGAACTGCCTGATCACTTGCGTGTCCAAACATACATCAGCCCCAAATACCCGTGCAAGTATCTGTTCGCATGGATGAAGAAATGGTGTGACAGGAATACAGAAGAATGGGTTCATCTGTTTATCCATGCCTTGGGACCACTTCCCACTGCATGGTATTTAGACGCGGAGCTACATCAACGCACTCGCCATTGGGAGACTTTGAAAGATTAATTTCTGGGAACATTTGGGTTTGTAGGTGGAACAGAGGCACTTGACGTAGCTCTACAAGGCATTGATGCTGTGGTATGGGGTGAATCGCACATGTATGTCGCACCTGAAATAGCCACATGGGAAACACAGGTACCAAGTATGGTCGATTACCGTGGCCTAGCCCGAAAAGAAGGTAAGAATGATCCACAAGCTTCTTTTGACTCAGAATTGGAAGGGATGCGCATGATTACTAGGCTATGTAGGCTGCGAATGGGTGGCATTAAAACAAACCCTACGTTGGATAATATTGTGGATGTGGATACAAGAAGTAGAGCTATCATATATCTGGAAACTCCTACAACCAAGAAACAAATGTGTTCTATCCTTAGCCACACAGGTTATTACAGGAAGCTTGTTTGACAATACACACTAATCACAACACCTCTGAGAAACTTGCTTACGAAAAGGGTTCAATTCTGTTGGGATGACGCATGTCGGAGGAACATGTATTTGGTTTCAGAGTTCCTAGAGAACGAGCCCATGTTGAGGAAAGATGCATAGGAGGCGTTGGCATTTAGTCCAAGCATAGCAGGTACGCTGAGCGCACATGAGGAGCGAAAAGTGGCAGTTGGAATAGTAAAATCCAGTAAAGAGGAAAATTTATTGTTGAATGGAGCGGGTGGCTGGCAATTAATGAGGTGATTCCTTGAGATTTTTTTACCATTTACTTGACGGTAAGTTCCAAGTGACATTTACCCTACCGTTGGACGACTATAGGCACTATAAAGTAGGAAGAATAGCTCAGACAAAGGTTTCGTATCACTTCCGTAACCCATATGTATTTTCTCTATGTTGCACGGTTCTCTGGGCCTGTAGCATCTTGTTCATAACGAATCAACCCACTCCCGCTTCCAATAATCCCACAGAATTGGGATTCCATTTTCACACTGGAATAACAACTACTAACCCGACGGAAGTTTCGGTACCTATAGATCTAGGACTTGAGGAAATCATGGTGATTAGGCCAAGGGACGAAGAAATTGATATGATAATTGCGCTCTAGCTCCCTGCATCGAGGATTGGCTTCATACTTGGGAAAAAGAGCACCGAAGGGACCTGCGTGACAGGAGTGAATCCCGCTATCAACCCCTAGGAGACCGTAGGACCGAGAAAGAGGGGCTCAGATGCAGCCACGGAAAAGTACTCACAACTGCCACAGATCGCCGAAAAGGAGGCCGAGACTGGTTCGCAGCTAGACCTGAGCGTGCAAGGGATGAATAACAAAGATACCACCTCCCTCCAGGGTATGAAGCGGCTAGGCGAGCCTGCAAAAGGGCCCCAAAAAAAAAGCAGGGTACCCAACGCCAGGAATATGATGCGACGGTCATGCTAATTGACGGTGACCTCGAGCAAGTCACGGATGCACTTACACTGGCTACAGAGGATAGGTGGGCAGCTATGGAGGAACAATATAAGGTTGCAATCGACACCATTTATGACGAGCTTCACACCCTCCAGGGGAAGATAGATATGCTGTAGACCAGCGTAATTCGAACACGGGCTCCCTTGGAAACCGGTGTTGAAAATGCAACAAGATGATGGAGCCTAGTGAAATGAAGTCGCCTTCACTAGGTGGGCCCGTAGGCTATTTCTGGCGCAAAGTCTATTTTTAGACTATGTCTATTTTTAGAAATATGGATCATGGACTGGGAGTTGCAGTATGCTATTCTTGGAGGATTGGTCATGTTGGTAAAAATATATGGACCTCTATTTTTAGACATATAGGTCGAAGTCTATTTTTAGACTGCCTGTCTAAAAATAGAACAGTCGAATATTATTTACCCTTGATAATATTTGGACTCTAAAATTTATTTTACTCTCTTGGAGCACTTCAGTTTGACCCCCGGAGGTGGGGCATGCAGCTGAAATGAGGATTTATGCTATTCCCATGGGTTTGGTGAGCTAAT
This sequence comes from Pinus albicaulis, assembly GCA_034641835.2. NCBI lineage: Eukaryota > Viridiplantae > Streptophyta > Pinopsida > Pinales > Pinaceae > Pinus > Pinus albicaulis. The sequence continues at coordinate 447,010,041 of CM076577.1, forward strand.
GCATGGTTGACTTCAGTTAGAGCTCAAGTGGCGGAGTTCGGTGGAGTTGATTGAGGAGTTGATGGAGTTGAGACTAGTTGAACTAGTTGTGATCAGTTTAACTGGCGATTACACTAGAGATGAGTTGGGTGAATTAAATATTATTTAATTCACTAATTATTAACTCGTTATTCAACTAAAGAACTCATCAGTTAACTCAGTGCATGGACAGTTCAGTGGAAGACCAGTGGAAGAGATAGATGGAAGGGTGAGATTGACAACAGTTGTACATTAGTTGTGCATGAGATTTGCACAATCAGTGGGATGAGAGTGCCAGTGATGATTGCGCTGTTCAATCAAGGTGAATTCAAACTTGGTTCAGCTACATTCATACTTTGGATTGTGCAATAGAGGCAGGCAGCTAGTGGAGAAGTTTTGAACCCGTGACTTGTTCAAAACTGAGCTAGTTTTGTGTGTAGCTTTTGGAGACAGTACTGAGTACTTGTGAGGAGTATTGTATTATGTAAAGTTACATGTTCTCATCCATTTATATGATACATATAGCTGGGGGTTTTCAGCTATAAGCTTTCCCCATACATGTTGCGTTCTATGTGTGTGAATTGATGTTCTACCACTTGTTTTATTTTCCGCATGTGATGATTAATTTGTAGAAGAGATTATGTGTTATGCAGCAAATAGAATTTGTGTATGATCGGGATAATATCAGTGCTTTAATATTCATTATTAAGCAAATTTCTACAACCAGTAGTACAGTGATAGCTATGGAAGAAAGTCATCTCTGCTCTTTGCTTAGTGCTGCCCTTGTAGGCATCCAACTCCAAGCAGGTACAGGGATACAATTGGATCTGGCTAAGATGCCCCACGAGGCATTATAGGGTCTCTACACCGCCGTGTTCCGGGAGATCCACCATCGAGACCAGAAAGTACACCAAAGCTCGGTGTGGACAACCGGACCATTGCACAGAAGAACGCAGAATTGTCCCTCGCTGTATCGCAGCAGGTGGAGCTTGAAACAATGATCCACCAGCTCTGCACGGAGGTTACAGACGGGATCCTGGTCGCAGCTACGCCTCAAGCTAAAGTGGAAAGAGTGGTTGCAACATTGAAAGCGTCTAAGATAGAAATGCAGGTCATCAAGACAGAGCTGGAGCAACAAATCTCGGACTTACAAGCCAAATTGGAGCCTGCCACGTCACCGAAGGTATGGGCCCAACACGTTGCGCTAGTTGCTGAAGCTACAAACACTATCACAGGGCAGATTTCTCAGGGCACCCAGTTGCTAGAGTCAGCCATGTAGCTCTGGACCACGGTCCAGTTCAATCCAGTCCTCCGAGAGATCAATCAGGACTTATGGCAGAAGGAAGAAGCTTTCGAGCAGGTCGAGGCTACATTTCCCACCTTGGTGCCTACACAATGTTTATAATAGTTGAGGACCAACAACGCTCTCCAGGATGAGATTGAGAAACTTTGATGCAAGAAGCACGTCATCAAGGAACGATTGAAGCCGTGGGCTACCACATCCCTCTAGCTCTCACAGGATGCAGATGGCGCGGTCAAGCGACTAAACCAGACACTAGAAAGTGTCACCGCGGCAACTGAAGGACCAACATCCCAAAAATCTTATGGACCTTGCACAGAGCGCCACTGCTCAGAGTCAAGAGGTGTTTCCTCCGTTGATTGCAACCATCAAGGCACTACACGTGCAGGTGGAGACCACACCACTACAGTGACTCGGGACGAGTCACAAGATTGTGTTGGGGGGCTCTTGGAGCAAGGTCCTCCAATGGCTGCGAACTGGGACAATTTCGAGTATTTTGTATAATTTTGGCATATTTTGGTCTAGCACAGGGGATTTGGGGTGGGTCAAAGCCCTGAAGCATTGTAATGGGTCAAAGGGTAGACCTAGAGTCCGCAAACCATGGTTTTCGGACCACAGGAAAGTTCAGTCTAGCTTGTTATAAATAGAAGGACATTTTGAGTCGTAAGACAGACTTGGAATAGAGATTGATGCTAAGGGAAAACTGATAGATCTGGTTAGGGTTTTTGGGGAAGGACTCCTGTTGCTGTGTGCGCGGAGATTCTTTGTCCTTCTGTGTGCAGACCCTTCTACTGTGTGCGTAGGTTGGGTTTTGGGTATTGTAAGTAGATATGAAGGATTAATGAATGCGGAAGTATTGTTGAATATTTGAATCTATTGGAATTACTGTGGTGTGAATCTGTGATGTTTGGTTAATTAATATATGCTGATGTGTTATTGATTTAAGCTGCGAACATACTTGTGTTACTTGTTTATGCTGCGATATGGATCTGTTCTGTTGCACTTCATGCAAGAATATCTGGAATAGCTGCATTATCATTATATGAGTTCATGATCTATTGATTACTGTGAATATCATTGCTGTTGCACAGGTGGATGCAAAGGTAATATGTAGATCTAGGCTCTGTGATATAAGATCTGGTCACTATAAGATTAGACGCAGATCTGCTTGACTTACCTAACCTCTCCTAGGGTGTGGAAACCTGGTTCCATCACCCACCCATACTACTTCGGGTGAGACTTTGGCCTACACAAGTAGGTCACTGCCGAAAGGGCCAGTAGTATAGGGGTTTGTTGGTAAACCTTGAACCTCCGAACCTGGGTCAGGTTCCTCGAGCCAACAGTGACCTTTCACCTTCCTTTTCTCCTAATTTACATTATTTCATAAATAAAGTGCCAAAAATGAAAATTTTCCTTTCCAAAGTGTTTTCCATTTCCTTTGCCAATTTCCTTAGCCATCATAGACCAAATGAACACCCACACTATGATGTTTTTCCCAACATTCATCTTGGAATACGTGCCCCATGACCTTGGTTCTTAATTTGTTTTTTATTAACTTTATTTACAGGAAATTTTTACCAGGGTTGTTACAAAACCTTCCCCCTTGGGGGAACGATGTCCTCGGTGTTCAATGACACCTACAACCAACAAGGTTGCTGAAAGAAAAAAATACTTCCTGTGGAGCTTTATAACTTATCTCATTTTAATATTTACAATGATCATCCTGCTAAGAATAAAACCAACATGACAACATAACAACATGGAAACCATATGCTGCTTATTGGAGCTTTATAACACAACTAATGAAGGTGTTTACATCCATATACATATGTACATATACCAAAGCATCACACCAAAATATATGCTAAAAACATTTTCTCAATCAACGAATAGTGAAGGATACATAGCCCACATTTGATCTGCCATATCCCATGTAGCTTTATCAGGCCCAAAGTGCTTCCATTGCACTTTAAATTTCTTGATTGCTCCGTTCCAGAGCATGAGCGTCTTTATCTGCAAAATACATTACGGTTCCGGCTGGAATTATCATTCTGGTTCCACCTGCAATACATACCAGTCAATCACATGATTAACATCTTTAACATACTTCTTAAGAAATGACACATGGAAAACATCATGTACTTTCACTATCGGAGGTAGTGCAAGTCGATAGGATATTGGTCCAATCCTTTCAAGAATCTTGAAAGGTCCACAAAACCGAGTTTCCATATTGGTACACAACCTAATCCTCAAGGAGCTCTTCTTGGGCTTGATGCGCAAGTACACCTATTCCCCAACATGAAACTCCTTAAACATCTTGTTTCGATCTGCATAAATTTTCTATCTGTCTTACGTTTCCTTTAGATTATTCTTGATTACCTACATTTCTTGTTCAATCTCTTCCAACATGTCCGGTCCTATCAACACCCTATTCACTGGATCACCCCAACTGATGGGAGTATTAAAACTCTTCCCGTAGAGTGCCTCGAATAGACTCATCCTTAGTGACTCTTGATAACCATTATTATAAGAAAACTCAACCAACGAAAGGTACTCCTCCCATCTCCTCTCTTGATGCATTAAATACATCCTCAACATTTCCTCCAATATCTTGTTGAACCTCTTTGTATTTCATCTTTTTGCAGATGATAAGCTGTGTTAAAGGCTAACCCTATCCCAAAACGTGAAAATATCTCCTTCCAAAAATGGGAAGTGAACTTAGCATCCCCGCCACACACAAAATTTCGTGGAAAACCATGCAACCTCACCAAATATCTGATGAATACTTGTGCTACATCATTAGTTGAATGAGTAGACTTTACTGCAATGAAGTGTGATACCTTTTTCAACCTGTATACCACAACCATGATGTAATCATGTTGTCTAGATGTCCTCGACAATCTTGTGATGAAATCCATGGAAATGACCTCCCACTTCCACTCTAGAATCAAAATCGGTTGTAGTAGTCAATATGGATGCTTGAATTCTACTTTCACTTGCTGAAAGTCCAAGCATATAACCACAAACTCTGCCACGCCCTTCTTCAAATTTGGCTAGTGATAAAACTTCTTCATTGTTGTTAATATATTATGGTATCCTGGGTGACCTGAATACATGAAAATATCGCAAGATAAACTTCTTGAGCTCATTGTTGTCTGGCACATATATCTTGTACCTAAATATGATCAAACCATCTGTTGTAAGACGATAATCCACATCCCGATCACCTGTACCTTGTTGTAACCTATGCATAAGCTCCATGTACATGTCATACTGTTGTCCTTCCTGTAAGATCTGAACTTGTAAGTATGTCCCATAGGAACTCATAATTTCTATATGATTCACATGTATCCTCCTGCTAAGAGCATATGCAACCATGTTATCCTTACCCTTTATGTACATGATATCAAAGTAAAAATCATTAATCGTGGCCAACCATATAGTTTGTCTAGAATTCAGATTTGGTTTGTCAAGTAGATACCTCAATCCACTATGATCACTCATCAATACAAACCTCCTACAAAGAAGGTAGTGCCTCCACATATTCAATGCAAGGATGATCCCTGCAACTCAATATCATGTGTCAGATAATTATACTCATTCTCATTCATTTTTCATGAATCATAACACACTAATTGTCCCTCCTACACAAGCACTCCACCAAGTCCTCTTTTGTAAGCATATGTACAAACCAAAAACTCTTTGTTAAGATTTGGATTCTTTACCTCATCCACATTCCTAGGAGTTTCCCACTCCATGATAGCCCTTATATTTTCTGGATCCACTGCTATGTCTTCCTTGGAAACAACATGTCCTAAGTAATGTACCTTTGTATGAAAGAAACTACATTTTCTAAGCTTAGCATACACCTTATGCTCTCTCAACAATTTCAATATTGTTGCTAAATGTTCGACATGATATTACTTATTCTTGGAATATATAAAGATGTCACCAATAAATACAATAAAAAACTTATCCAGATAAGGATGTAACACATTATTCATCAAGCACATAAAAGTAGCTGGAGCATTAGTCAAAGAAAATAGAACTATAACAAAATAATAAAGCCCATACCTATTTTGGAAAGTTTTCTTGTAAATATCCTCTTCTTTAATGTGTACCTAATGGTATCCTAATCTCAGATCAATCTTCGAGAACACTACTAATCCCTTCAACTTATCAAACAAGTCATCAATTCTCGGCAATATATACCTATTCTTAATGGTTACCTTATTCAATTTCCTCTAATCAATGCATAACCTATGAGTACCATCCTTCTTCTTCAAGAACAACAGTGGTGCACCCCAGGGTCACACACTTGGCCAAGTGTATCCATTTTCAAGCATTTCCTTCAACTTCAACTTGAAATCTACTAACTCTGGAGTGCTCAAACTGTCTGGTGACTTCGATGCTGGTGTTGCCACTGGTACCAACTCAATAGAAAATTCCAATTCTCTTTGAGGCATAAACTTTGAAATATCTGCTAGAAGCACTTCCTAAAATTGTTGTAAGATTGGGTACCTACTTAATATCTCTACATCCTTATCCTCCTTACCTTTATCAATAGAAATGTGCATTGCAAATAACACACACCCTTTTTTGCAACTGTGCTTCACCTGGAAAGCTGTCACCATTATAACCAATGTTGATTTCTTCTTACCCTACAAGATTCCTTGTTCTCCATTTCTATCCAAACACTCAATAGCTTTGTCATAAAAATTCACATTAGACCCATGAAGATATAACCAATCAATACCTAAAATCATACTAATTGATCCCAACAACAATACATTCAAATGTGTTGATGTAGGCATACCATTCAAATCAAATGCACAAGCTCTTACACAATAATGAAATCTCTTCTTTGTACTTGTAGCCAACTGAACTAACCAAGTTTCTGCATGCACTTCTTTATTCAAACCACACTCATCCAACAATTCACGTGTTAACGTAACTATAATTAGATCCAGGGCCAATCAAAATAGAAACAATTTGATCACAAATCTTATCGTCCATCTCAATGATATATGCTTGGTGATTTTCCTTCCTATTATCCAATGCTACATAGATCTGTGGAATGCTCTGCCCAACATCCCCAACTGTATGTTCCTCCTGTGCACTATAAAATTGAGGCATATCGCCTGGATTCCATGGAAAATCCCTCTTAAAATTCTCCTTACCACATGTCCAACACTGTAACTATTCTTTACCATCACCTCTAATCTGCTGCCCTCAAGACTATGACCCATGTCCCTGTCTAGGTACATTGAAATTCTTGTAAGGTGCAACATTTTCTCTCTTCTGCATTATGAGGTCTTGTTCTTTTCAACTGCCATTTACATTCATCTTTATCTTTCCCTTTCCAACCTTGCTGGGATTTCATCTTATGCTTTGATTTCTCATAATAGTTATTAAACTTCCCAATAACTTCCTCAAGTGACTGAGACTCATCATACTCAATCTGATCTATAAATGCTCATGGAAATCCACTGAAAAATATTTGAACTTTGGCCTTCTCATATTTAAGATACGGTATACACCTCAATAAATCGAGAACTTGGCCATATACTCCTCATCTATCACCGATCCCATATTTAGCTCATAGAATTCCTTAGCTTTATTATCATAGTACCTATCAGAAAAGTATTTCTTCCTGAAAAGTCTCTTGAATTCATGCCAACTCAAGTATTTTATCTCGATGTATCTAACCCACTTCACATATTCCCACGAGATGTTTGATTTCCCTTTGAGGTCAAAGATAGCTATTCTGACCTTCATGTTCTTTGTGTACGCATGCAACTAAAATAATTTATTCATCCCAAGTAACCATGCCTCTGCATCCTCTAGCTTCTTCAAATCCCCATCAAAAGTAGGTGCCTTTGCTTTCTTGAACTCATATGGAAAATATCCTTTGTCACTCCTCTTGTAAGGATGATAACGATGATGATCATAGTGCCTGTCAGAACCAGAACTAGAATAGAACTTGTGTCTATCACCTCTCCTTTCCAGAGTATCCAAGATTCTTTCATCTCTAATCATTGCATCCCTGTCTGACCTATTCCCACCATGATATCTATTTCCATATTCCCCATTATTCCTATCCTCCTGCCCATGGTTGATCCGACGTGGTACCTGTCTCCGCAATTTTGACAAACTATGAAGGATTACTGCATTAGCTTCTACTTGTTTCTCCTATGCCTAAATGGTTCTGCCATTATTTGCCTTGAAACTTCTTATCGCTGCCTTCAAGCTTCTCAATGTTCCTGCTAAGTCATAATAATATCCACCACCATGGTGTTCATACGATCTATAAGGAGAATCTCGTGAACTATAGTCTACCATATTACTATTCATCTTTGATCTCTTTCCTGCGAGTATACCATGTCAGCTAAAACCAAAACATAAAATAATCAACATACATCAGTACAGTTCAAGGGAGGATATCTCATCTGCAAGATCAAATAGATTAGCATGATACATGTATACTCATAATCATAACAATATATAAACATCATTTCAATCATTTTCTAGTTATCAATGCGTGACCATAACAACCGCATACCATGAAATCATGCACGACAACTATCACCATGTCAATGTATGCATAACAATGTAGAAAAAATAACATGCATAACCAATGCATAACCGACATACACGCATGATGACCGCATCCAAAAATAATGCCATCAAATTTCACATGGAAAGATAACTGAAACCATGACCGCCACCATGCATATGGAACAACGCATAGGCCACAAGCATAAAGAACACATATGCAACCTACATGTATGCATGACCAACACACCGTCTATCCAGTCCAAGGGGTGAACCATGCTCTAATACCACTCCGTAACACCCTCCTCCCACATTTACCCAAGCTACCAGGTCCACTAGTGTAAAAATTTGATGAGAGGCTACTATGATGTGATTCAACTCCCCATGTACAGATAAGGAAGTAGAACCAACATAATGAAACCAAATTGACCTTACACACATGCTACAGAACCTTCAATGGCCAACCGACCCTTCCAGGTGGCCAACCCCTATGAAAAATTTAAATTTCACTGATCTGTACCCTCATCTTCTCCCATGACAAGCCATGCATGTGATTGAGGCCTTCTAGTCTCTCCCACAACAAGGGATGCTAGCAATAGTCAACTTTTTCAGGTAGTTCTGTGCCAACGACCTTGAATTCTGAGCCACTTTTTCAAGGCTAGGTCTCAGGCCACTTCCCAAAACTCCATGAATCTTCCAGAAATGATAAAAAACAATGGAATAAGGTTACTGATACAATAATCAGTACAAGTAATTGATCCGACCCCTACCAATCATGACAGGAATTTCGTCAAACATGTCACAATTATGTAATCTACAGGTCATAACAAAATATTTATTTCATCCAATCACCCACGTGCCATATTCCAAGAATGAATGTGGGACTCAAAACCAAACCAATCCAGCCTTCCTTAGGCTTTACTGCAATCCCCACCAGATCACTAGGCCCAAAACAAGAATGGATGCCTCTGGATTTCTCCACTTACACAGTGAGGAATTTTCCCGCCTCCTAGTCTTTAGGCTTCACCATATATTCCACCATTCATTAGTCGGGGATTCCTAGGTATAATAGAGACTACATCCTCTAGGATTTACCATATATCTTGCCATTCATTGGTCTAGGGTTCGTAGGAATGATCGAGGGAACACACCTCTAGGATTTACTGTATATCCTGCCATTCACCGGTCGAGGATTCCTAGTCCTACCAAGGCAAAAAAAATCCAATTTTACCACAATCCCACCTTCTCTAGTCCATGGATTCTTAGGCCACGTGTTTTTTCTTTTATAGGCCACCTCACTAAGTTTTGAAACCCTATAATAATCCAGCTCAACCAAATATAAGAGAACCCGTCACACCAAGTTTCTTCGGAAATGGAAAGGAAAGGTTGAAGACCACTGTCACACCTGGAAAAACCCATTCCAATGACAACAAGAGAACTAAGTACGCACATTCATGTACCATGCATGCCAAATCTAGAAAGGAAATCACACATGCAAACCGATACCTAGAAGTATTCCCGTTGTAGCTACTTGATCCTACTCTTCCTTGCTTTATATTTTTTTCCATTTTTCTTCTTTGTCCTTGATTTTATTTCCTTAATCCAATGTTATATTTTTCCAAGAATTTTCAAGTGTCCAAGAGTGAGAGAGAGATAGTAGAGAGAGAGAGAGAGAGTATAGAGAGAGAAAGATCCAAAACTGAACTGACAAAAGGTACCAACTGATCCTCAAAAGCCTTTTTATTAATGATCCCTCTAATTTCTTCAATTTTCCGTTATTTTCCTTAATTTTCCTCCTCACATGCAACATGTGACCTTTCACCTTTATTTTCTCCTAGTTTCCATTATTTCATAAATAAAATGCCAAAAATGCCATTTTTCCTTTCTAAAGCCTTTGCCATTGGCTTTGCAAATTTCCTTAGCCATCATAAACCAAATGAACACCCACACTATGATGTTTTTCCCAACATTCAACTTGGAATACGTGGCCCATGACCTTGGTTATATTTTTTCCTTTATTAACTTTATTTACATGGACTTTGTACCAGGGTTGTTACAATAAACTCTTAATGAAGGACATGGTTAATGAAATGGATGCCTTGGATAAAAACGAGACTTGGGATCTAGTTGAGTTTTTAGTTGGACAAAAACCTATTTGTATCAAATGGGTGTTTAAGATGAAGTTGAATGTAAAAGGTAAGGTAGAGAAGTACAAACCTTTCCTAGTAGTCAAGGGATATTCCTAGCTAGACGAAACTGATTTTTGTAAGATATTTTCTCTTGTTACTAAATTAAATTCTATTAGGTCTCTTTCATTTTCCATTGATGCTTTTTTATCATGAAGTAGAGTAGATGGATGTTAAGACAACATTCCTAAATGGGGATCATGAGGAATATATATATATATATATATGAAGGTGTTTTTAGTGAAGAGAGAGAAAGAATTAGTTTGAAAGCTAAATAAGTTCCTCCATGGATTAAAATAATCTCTAAGAATATAAAATCAAAGGTTTAATTCCCATACATTGAAACTTAGTTTTCAAAGAAGAAAAACTAACGAAAGTGTATATTCCAAGTAAGTTGGCGATTGTGGTGACCTTAAATATAAATATAAAAACATAAATATATAAAAAAATCAACAAATAATAATAAAAATAATAAATGATAATTAATAATAAATTAAAAATAACATCCTAAAATGACATGACCTACTAAGGGTCATGACTCCTTATCCTTCATGTGTAGTCAATTGTATAATTACATCATTACATGGAATTTTATCATCAACTTATCTCTCATTTACTATTAAATGTACTTATTACTTGTCTTGTGTATTTTAACCTAATGCCTTTTTTACATCACATAAAATGAGCCTTGTTCATATTTAGTAAATGAACATTGTTCATTTTATAAGCTATCAAAGCTTAATTTTCTAATCCCATTCTTTTGCCACACTTTTTCAAACCCCATTTTCTCTGGCTTTTAGAAACATAATTATTAGAGTTTATTTGATACTATTCTTTGCCAACAAACTAGCCTTTGGCCATTCTTAAAATCAAATTCAGTTGAAAAAATAATACATTATAACAATTGAAGAAAATATTTAGAGGAATCCAATATTTGAATGTATACAAAACAAAGTTAGTGAACCATCAACAAAATATGAATACAAATTTCTATTGCTCACATAAATAATAGCTTGATGGCTTGAATATAGTTATTGATTTCATAATCATTCCATTACTAAACATATAAACATGATAATGAACAAATATAGAAAAAAATCCCTATAGTAGCTACCATATTTTAGATTTTAGAATTATTCAATGCATAGAATTGAAGAAGGTATTAGGTTTGATCATTCCATTTGATGTTACATATTCTCCTTCTCATAGCCACAAATAACTATAACTCTAGATATAGACTATGAAGTGGTTTGAATATGATATTAACACCTAATGAAATATATTATATTGTTGTGGAAACTGTTAGCCATCAGTAATAATTTTTTCATAGAAAATGATGGCTAAAATAGGCCTTGAGCCTTCAAGAGATCATTTTCATGGAAAATCACTCATTCTTGAAGTCTGATGTTCCCTAACAGTGTTGTTCCCTAATGTTGTTCCCTCCAAAAGTCTAACCATAAATCTGTTGTTCCCTTAAAAAACTATTTTCTAAAAACAATCCCTTTTTCATCACTTCATAGCCCTCATTTCCCCTCATTCATCCTCCATTTTACTTTGAAAAATCCCCTTTTCTCTTTATTCTATCATCATTATCCCAAGGGAACCTCCAATAATTCCTTTTAAAACCCACAAAAAATCCCTCTTTATTGTTTAAAAACTCCCATTTCGTTTATCGGAACCCCAAAAAACCCTTAAAAACCCCTCTTTCTGCCTAAGAAATGCCCTTTTATATAAAAAAAGGCCTTAAGCCCCTTTGGGTTTGAGCCCCGGCCCCTTCCACCATATAACCTGTTCCTGCAACCGGGTGCCTAAAACCTTTAGCCCCTTCATCGCATCGGCCTTTTATTTTTTATAAACTTGCTTTTTCTTTACAAATTTTCCCCTAATGTGATAAGCCCTCTTCTCCTTAGCCCTTGGTCACATATTGCAACAGGCGACCGTGTCCCGGGCCTTACCTTAGCCCTCATCGCAATTGCTCTATCAGCTTATCCCTTTACTTTTTATTTTCCCCTCCGTGGCAAAGTGCCGATGCGATAAACTCCCCCTTCCTCAGTCCCTGGTCACCTGATCCCTTCATGTGAATATTACCTAGCGCTTATGCTAAATCCCCATCGCATCGGCGTTTTCATTCAAAACATGCCTTTTCTTTGTATTTTTTCCGCTCCGATAACAATACCCCGCTAAGATCTACACCGTAGATCCATAAGATCTAACGGCTCTCGTTCGCCCTGATAACCAAACTCTTATGGGCCTACCATCTGCTGTGTGAAGGACTCATCCTCTCACACCCCGACACCTATCCCCCACTACAGTCTCCTCTTGAGCAGCTTTTTCATCGTGCTCGGTCCGCACCGTCTGATCTCATCCCTTTGATCCAATGGCTGTGGTGGCATATCACGCGATTTTCGCATCCATAGTTTAACACTCCAAAGTTACGCGATACTGGCGGTATCAAGAAAGCCACGCATCATAATACAAATGGATCACATTCCCTCTGGGCTAAACTTCTTACCACTCCAACATCGCGTGAAAACCACCCATGGTATTTCAAAAACCACCAATCTGTATTTTCGCTCCAATATTCAAAATTAAACCTGTTTTTGCAAGTTTTTTCCGTAGAAACTCCTCCGCCTACATTTTCCCTTCCTCACTACTCTTTTTGCCCTCCGCCAAGCCTCCAAAGCAGTCAGCCATTAAAACATAGGGTTTTATTTGTTTGTTTATGTTGTAGGTTTTTAAAAGCGGCTTAAGCATTAAAAAGTCCTCCACAGCTAGGTTAGTAGCGGAAACCCCCCGGGATGATGATCCTTGGGGTTTAAAAGTGTAAAAGGAGATTTACGGGGTTTATGGATGTTTATTAGCACTCCATTAAAAATGGTAAAACAAATGAAACCCTCAGCGCGCCCCGATTACCTGTTCATAACAAAGAAGAGAAATACAAGGATTAAAGACAGAGGGTGAGGATCGAAGAATTAAAGAAAAAATGAAGTTTAAGGATTGAATCCAACAGTTTGGTGGTTAATACACAGTTTGAAAATTTCTACACAAGTAAAAGGATCAACAACAAAGATTAAAGTTTCAAAGGATTTAAACCCCGACAGTAAAGAGATATAGAACAGTTTGAAGGATTAAAGGGTTAAATCTTGTTATTTTAAGGTTAAAACACAGTGTCAAGGTGGACATAGTCAGCAAAAGAAAAATTGAATACCGGAGTAGGATGAAAAGGATAATCAGCCTTCAAACACAAAATCACAGTTAAATCGGTGTTTTAAGGTATTAAGACAAATGTATCGGTAAAGGGAGCCTCCGAATGCCACATCATAAAGGTTTTTTCTCCTCAAAATGCCACCTACTGCTAATTTCACCTAAAAAGAATGCATATTAATTGCACAGTCAGGGATATTTTTAAAGACAACTCAACATTAATTGCCAACCTACCAAAAAACCCTCAAAGTCAATAAAAGTGACTAAAGGTGATGAAACTTAATGAAAAATTGATTAAAACAGAGACGAGCATTCGAAATCTTCTCTCTTAGGCCCCCCAAAGGTCAATAAGCCATTACTCTGTATTAATTGAACAAATGAACCCTTCTTACACTCCACCTCCTCTTTCTTATATAAATACTTCTGTAGAAGACAGTTTAGAGGTTGGTCTTTGGATATTTGTTGTATGTAAATAGCTTGTGAAGCTGCTGTAGCTCTATTTTGTAACTGAAGACACATAAGCTGAGATGAGAAGTTTGTAGCTATAGAGACCCACTGGACTTAAAGGTTGTAACTGGTTTGAACATCAAATACAAATAGCTGATTTATGGGATCCTGGTCTATGTCAATGGTGATGTGTTTCTCACTGTAAATTGTTATTTTCTTATTGTTTCCATTCTGTCCACTTTTCTCTGATAAACAACAACAAATATAGATTAGGATTTACTTCTGAAGTACCCTAAATCTCATTGATAAATCTTTATCCTTTATGTTTTCTGCTGATTGTTAATTTGAAGGTAATTCAATAGAGTATAACCAGTGAAGTGTTGGTGAGCCCATATTTCCTGAGTACAACTTGAGAATTGGTTTTTAAATGTTCTTGAGAAGTCTGCTAATTAAAGATTTAGCTAGAGAAGTCTATGGTTAGCCCTGTCCTCTAGTTTCTTCTCCAACAGTTGCTTTGAAAAGTTCCCTTAAGAGTATGTTGAAAGCAGGCTAGTTTAAAAGTACTTACCTGATCTCAGACTACTTTTTATGTTTATCATGAATGTTTTCCTTTGAGAATATGCTGAAAGCAGGCTAAGTTAAAAGTCTTTACTTGATCTTAAACTGTTCTCTGTTTTTAAATGTTTTCTCTTGAAAGTATATCAAAAGCAGGTTAGTTTCAAAGTACTTACCTGATCTTAGATTACTTTGTGTTTTTTTCCTTAAGTGTATGTCAAAATCAGGCTAGTTTAAAAGGACCTACTTGATCTTAGACTGTATTTTGTTTTTTCATGTGTTTTACTTCCTTCACTTTATTTCTTACTGTTTCATTCCATTGAATCAACTTAAAGAGATCCTTTGACATAGATGACTTGCCCCATGGACCACTCTTTGAACCTTGCTGTGCAATTAAATCCTATTATGACTCCATAGCCCAATGGATTGATGTTGTTCCTTGCTTGTCTTACCAATTGAAACATTCCTTCATTTACTTACATCTCCACCCTTCATATAGACTTCCTTCATCTTCATGTTATCCTGCCCAACCAAACAAAAACAAACAACCTTGTTCTTCATAACTAGCCTAAAATCATACTTGAAGCTTTAAAGATCATATTTTTGAACACATTCATAGAGAGATCCCTCTCTGAATCTAGGATGGCTAGGTCCTTAGATTCCAAAGTGGTTTTGATGTAGGCTCTACAGTGTTTTTACTTTCCAATCTTGCAAACTACGGAGACATAACATACTGGCGACCATACTGGGGAAGCTTCTGAGTAAAATACTTAAAACTAAACACTCAGTATTCAATGCAGTATAAGTAGCTTTCTTCAAGCACTACCAAGCATGTTGGTAATCATGATAGGACTTTTCTGAATCAGTGGCAATCTAAGTTCTTCTTAGGATTCTAACAGACCCTTATCAAACCTTGAAGAAATCAGCTAGCTAAGCCACAAGAGTAAACTCTATTTGTCTCATCATTGCAGCTAAGCACTGAAACAAATTTATAACACTCTCATAACTCACAGGATTATAAAAAACTCAGAAAACCCAAAAAATTTTCAGATTGGTATTCAAACCTTTTAGTGGTGGTGGACCATAAAACATTTTACCTTCTAAAAGCAAAAAATTTCCACCTGAACACTGTTACCGATGAAATAGGTAACCGCACTGTTACCTACTTTTTTTTGGTAGCATAGAAAGCACCCGATTTTGAAAAGTGGTGATGCAGAATCACCCCTTTTTTTTTGGTGCACATTTTTGACACTCTAATATTTTTATTTATGAAGTATGAATATTTGTTTTAAAATGTTAGTGATTTTCATGCTAATTTTGAAACGTATTGATGCAACATCAACTTTTTTTTTTTTAGAGCGGTGATTTTCATGCTAATTTTGAAACGTATTGATGCAACATCAACCTTTTTTTTTAGAGTGGTGATTTTCATGTTGGTAATAAAACACAAAACTTAGATAAAAATATATATATATATATATATATATATATATATATATATATATATATATATATATAAACAATAAAAAAACCAATAAAAATGTAAAAAAAAACAAAATTAACTCGTAAAAATAAAAAATTTAAACAAAAATAAATTAAAAAAAAACAAAAATATTCAAAAATTATATCAAAAGAAATGACAAAATTTGAAAAAAAAACACATAATTTAAACAAAAAAACAAAAATTAACCAAAAAAAAAAAAAAAAAAAACATCAAAAACATTTTTTTTCTAAGTTATTAAAAAAAACAATATAATTAAAAAAAAAACTAAATAGAAAATTTAAAAATAATTTAAATTACAAAAATTAAAATTTAGATTAAAAAAATAAAATACAAAAAAGAAAAAATCAAATTTAAAAATTTAAATTAAAAGAATAATAATAATAAGAAAAAAAATACAAATTTTAAAATTAACAAAAAAAAAAAATAAAAAAAAAATAAAAAAAAATTTAAAATTGAAAAAAAAAAACTATCATTAAAAAACAAAAAGAATGAAAAAAACCACGTGCAAATAATTAAAAAACAAATATCCATAAATTTACTGTTTTTTAAAAAATGAAACAATTTATACATTTTAAAAATGAAAAACTAAATAAACTAAAAGATTAAAAAAAAATTAAATTAAATTAAAATTTAATAAATTTAATAAATAAATTTTAAATTTTAAAAAATAATTAATCTAAAATATTTAATTTAAAAACAAAATTAAAAAAAAAAAAATTAAAAAAAAAAAAAATTTAAAATAAAAAAATTTGAATTAAAAAAAAATAATTTTAAATTTTTTGAATTTAAAAAAAAATCAAATTGAAAAAAAAAAAAAAAAAAAAATGATCGTGGTGGCGCCGCCAATCGGCCTCCCGCCCAGGTGGCAACGGAGGAAGGCCTCTTGGCGGGCGAGGAGGTTGCATGCAACCCTCCGCCCGCCCAGCGGCCGACCTCCGCCGCCACCTAGGTGGGAGGCTGATTCCGGGAATTGCCCTCCAGCGGCGGGAGGCCGGTTCCGGGAATCGCCCTCCGGCGGCGGGAGGCCGATTCCGGGAATCGCCCTCCCGTGGCAGGAGGCTGATTCCGGGAATCGCCCTCCCGCGACGAGAGGCCGATTCCCTCTCGCGGTGGGAGGCCGATTCCGGGAATTGCCCTCCGGCGGTGGGAGGCCGATTCCGGGAATCGCCCTCCCATCGCGGGAGGGCGATTCCCGGAATCGCCCTCCCGGTTCTTGGGAGAAGTTGCGGAATAAGCCCTCCCCGCACTGGAGTGGCGGCGGGCCGACGGCCAGGTGGGCGGGGGGCTGCATGCAGCCTCCCCGGCCGCCCAGCGGCTAGCCTCCGCCCCACTTGGGCGGGAGGCCGATTGGCGGTGCCACCACGATCAATTTTTTTATTTTTCTTTTATTTTTTAAAATATATATATATATATATATATATATATATATAATTTTTTTTAATTTATAATATTTTTTTTTTAAATTTAAAAAATTTAAAATTATTTTTTTTTAATTCAATTTTTATATTTAATTTTTTTTTTTTTTTTTTTTTTTTTTTTTAATTTTATTCATTTTTTTTTGTTTTTAATTTTTTCTTCTAAATCTTGTTAATAATTTTTATTAAATTTTGAATTTTCTTTTTTATTTAATTGATTTTTCTTTTAAATTTTTTCATTTTTTTTTAATTATTAAATTTTATGTTTAGTTTTTTCATTTAATTTTTAAAAATTTAATAAATTTTGTGTTTTTTTATTTATTTATTTGAATTTTTTTTTTTTTTTTTTTTAATTATTTATTTATTTATTATTATTTTTTTTAATTACATAAATTTTTTATATTTATTTTTATTTCAATTAAAATTGTGTATTTTAAATTAGATTTTTTTTTTAAATTAAACTTAATATTTTCAAATTAATTTGTTTTTCATTTTATTTTTTATTTAATCTATTTTTTTTAATTTATTTTTCAATTTTTTATTTTTAATTGATTTTTAAAGTTTTTTAACTTCTGTTTTTTTTTTCTTTATATTTAAAATTTATTTTTTTTATTTCAAAATTTATTTGTTTATTCATTTATTTATTAAAATTTAATATTTTTTCTTTTTTAAATTTAATTTTTATTTTAATATTAACATTTTTTTTAAAATTTAATAAATCTAATATATATATTTTAATTTAAGTTCGTATATATATATTTTATTTTTTAAAATTTATTTGTTTTTTTAATATATATTTTTTTAAATTTAATATTTTTATTGTATTTTATTTTTTATTTTTTATTTTTAATTAAATTTTCATTTTTTTTACTTTTAATTTAAATAATGTTTTTTTTTTTTTTTTTTTAAATTTTTTTTTTAATTTTTTAATTTTATTTTATTTTAAAGTTTTAAATTTATTAAAATTTAATATATTTCTTTAAATTTAATTTTTTATTTTTAAATTATTATTATTTTTAATTTTTAAATTTAATAAACATTTTCTTTTCCTTTTTTAAATTTAATTTCTATATTATATTTTTTATAATTTCTTTCATTTTTTAACTTGTTTTTTTTTTAATTTAATATTTTTATTTTTATTTTTTTTCCCTTAAATTTTAGTTTTTTTTTAATGTTTGAATTAAAATTTTTATTTTGTTTTTATTTTTATTTTTTTATTCATATATATTTTTAAATTTTAAGATTTAAAATGTTTTTATTTTTTTCTTAAATTTTAGGTTTTTTTTTAATGTTTGAATTTTAAAAATTAAAAAATGTTATTTCTATTTTTAAAAATGTCGAAAATATGACACAATTTTTTTTTTGTTATTCCAACATCAATTGGTTTTGTTTTAAGGGTGTTTTTTCAATCCTTTTTTCAAGAAACAATTTTGTTTTTAGCATAAATTTATAAAATGTTGAAATTTGACCTTAAAAAAAAACCAAGTGCGTTCTGGAATACACTTTTTTTGTTTTTGGGGTGTTTTTTCATGTTTTTTGAGTCTTTTTGGGCTGGAGTTCCCGTTTTGAGGTCAGGTTACCTATTTCATGGGTAACAGTCTTCCTGGTGACTCTACAATCCTAAATATACCTAAAGACTCCACTGGGAAACCCTTTTCTATCATAACATCATACAAACTCAGCTGAGGAAACTTGGATGGTTAAGTTTTCTTGTTAAAAGATCAGTTAGCCTACTAAATATTGTCATACTTGGTTGGAATTTTCTTATCATCGGGTCTGAAAACACCACATAGTGGCTTCTAAAAGAATTCATACTAGAGCCTATCCTGACCCAAATCCTCCTAAGACAGTTGATAATCCAGAAAGTATACTTATGAAATCTCCTAAGTATTAGACTTCAACTGTTGTCAGACCGATTCATAGAGCTATTTCTGTGCCTAAAAACCTTACAGCTCTACAAGATTCACAAGTTGACTTAAGAAACCCAGTCAAAACTAGGTCACTTGATAATATTGATCAGATAGACTTTAAGCCTTCACACTCACCACAACATAGTGGTGAACATCCTGGTAGTGGAGAAACCACTCTACCTGACCTTCATTTCATTTATAACTTTGGTTTTTCTCATCCTAGATCTGCTCAATAGTTTTCTACTGGTCCATCCACTTTTTTTATCCATACTCCCACTGTTCAAACTACTCCATTCCATTAAACCCCTCCTATATTACATCCTCCACCTGTAAACCCCTCACTTTTCCACAACCTCCTATCATGACAACATGGTATGCCCCTTTAGTCCTTCCTTTACCTTTACAATCTGCCACAGGACTATCAGTCCAAGATTCCATTATATGATGCAAGTGGAGCTACTACTGCTTCACAACATGTGGACAAAATGAATGACTATTTTGATAGAAATGAGATTGATGATGAAACTGTCAAAATCAGATTGTTTGCTCAAAGCTCAGGGAGAGGAGCAAGAAGGTGGTTCAAAAGCTTGACCCCTAATAGTATTAATGACATCCAAGCCCTCCATCAGTCATTCCTAAACAAATGGGAAATCAGAAAAAACCCTCTCCAAATACTTTTAGACTACAACAACCTCAAAAGAAACACTGGGGAAAGTGTTCAAAATTATTGCACTAGGTTCAATAGCATTTATAATGCCTTACCCCCAAAATTGAAACCTCCACAAGGCTCAGATTTGGCCAAATTTCCTGAAGGATTTGATCCTGAAATGGCATATCAACTAAGAGAAAGAGATCCTTTGACTTTGGAAGACATGCAAAAGGGAGCTGTCGCTGTGGAAGTAAATCTGATTGAAAACAAAGCAAGGATGAGGAATGAAAAGAAAGTATCATTTAGGGAGGAAACTACACCTTCCATATCTAGCTCAAAAATGGAAAGAATGATGGAGGAAATGATGAAGAAGATGAGCATACTTGAGAGAGCACAATCTAGAGAAAATCAATCACTTCCCCAAAACAAGAATCAATCTCAAAATTAGAATCAGAACTTTAGGAGAAATCAACCTCAAAACAGACAAAGAGAGGATGATCAACAGATCAGGCCTCCTTTTCAAGAAAATTATGTTAATGAGGATGAAGAGATAAATGAACAAACAAAGGATGACAACATGAACATGCTGGGAGTTAGTATTAAGGATTCTGATTTCCTCCATGAAAGAAAACAAGGTCTATATACACCTTATGATGATAGAATGCCACAAACTGATTATTATGAACAAGAATATAAAATGCCATCATAGGATCACCTAAACAATTTGACCTGAGAAGTAAAAAGAATCAAGAAACTCCCAGAAACAAAACCTCTGATAAATATGCCAAAAATAGCCCTGAAAATGCACCCGAAAAGATAGCTGAATGTTAGATGATCCAAAAATAAATATTATCATAGGATATAAAGTTTGAATAAAATAATTATTAATTTAAGATATTAAATTAATAATTATTATTCTAGAATATTTAATAAATTTGTGAGATACTTAGAAATAGAAATTTGTTATTAAAAATAGGACTCTAGAAAAGAGTCGTTTCCTATGCTCTAAGTTAGGAATAAAGTTAGTAGAATAGATAGGAGGTCATTTAATGTAAGTGGACACTTGTTATTTAATAAGAGATCCATAATTAGTGGAAGTTAGGACATTGAGCTTATAAATAACTCATTGCAAGAGTGTTTTTGTTGTTTGGGTGTAAACTCTTGCATAATTCCAATGTAATTGTTTTTTTGTGATTAATAAAATTACGTGTCTGAGGACACTTCGGCCATTATTGTGGTATCAAAGCTACAGTAATGTTGCAGTGGATATGAGGAGGATTCTAGCTCTCCCAATTCTTGGAAAATTCATTCCGTTCAATCGATCAACAAAATATTGGTATGAAATTTGTCAAATTTTTATTTAAAAAAAAAAACAGAAATTTTTTGATTTTAGATTTGTAAATTCTAAAATCCTTTTGAATATTAAAAATTTGAAAATCAGTGTGACATTAAGGTTACAAGAAAATTTGCAGTGCATTATTATTAGGGGTGAGGGCCAATTTAGCTTTTTCAAACCACATAAGTTGCAGATTTTTTTTGGAAGCCAGAGATTATAGCAAGACTGCTATCTTGAATGAATCGAATCAGCATTTGAATGAATCGAAGTGTTTAACAACGTTGAAATATGGAAAGTTTGACAGCGTTCAAATCTTGAATGAATCGAAGTGTTTGACAGCGTTGAATCGCACGAAAATTGTGAAGCGTTTGATAAGCAATCAAACCAGCATTACAACTGGCATTACAAAGTAGCGATTGGCGTTCAAATTTGTAGTGTTTGACAACAATGAAATATATTCTCTGCTCGAGAAAGTTTGATAGCGTTTGGTTGAATGGGAGTCGCGATTAAAGCAACGATGTGAAGAAAGCAGCGTTTAAACGTTGAACATAATTGAAGCAGCAACGTTTTTTGAATTGAATAGTTTTGAATGAATAGTTTAAATGAGTTAAGCAGCATTCAAACCAACATTCAAACCAGCGTTCCTCAGACGGATTACTTGTCAGTATTTTCTCGTCCTTTCGTTTCATGAATTTGTATGTTGATGCCAACAACTCCTCGGCCCTCTGAGAAAAAATACGCAGTGTGATAGTGACTTGCACCGGAATTTGATTCAGTTTTTCTGTGTTGTGCGAATGCGTTAAATATTATGGAGATTTTTGCCAAACTAAAGAGATAAGAATTTTTTATTCTTTTTGTAAATTTTAAAGAGAGATAAAACATATTTTATTTTTGTAATATTTTTGGAGTAATAAGGAGATTTTTGCTTTGTAATTTGTTTCTGGAGTGATATTGTAACTCAAAGTAATTTTACTTTGAGGGGGGGTAACTTTTTTTTACCAAATTGTGCAAGAGAAATATTGTAAAAGTCAAATTTTGAAAGTTTCCTTGTAAATATTTGAGAAATTGACTAGAGCCAAGTGCAAAGCTTAGTCAATTTTCTCCTGTTTCAATGAATATTCGAGGGTCAAGGCCAAGCCCCGATAGATCATTTTTTTTGCGTTGTGTGTTGCGCATCTTGATATTTTTTTGGAGCTTGATTCGTGGTGTGAAGTTTAAACACTACAATGTCTAAGTTGATTAATTTCTTTTCTAATTCCGACAAACTTGAAGGCTCAAAATCTTACAAAACATGGCAACGCCTCATCGAAAGCACGGGTGAAAATGTGAAGCTGGGTTACACTTTTTGCCCTTTTTTGAGAAAAAAATTTCATTTTTTTCGGTTCTTCAACTTTTTGCAAACTATAACAATTTTTCTGTGTAGAATTTCATTTTGCGATAAAAATAAAAGTTGTGAGAAATTTTGTTAGCTTTCTATTAATTATTTTTTGAAATTTTTTTATGCAGATTTGATATGTCAACTTAGCGTTTCTTTGAGTGTGTGTTTCTTAACAATCAAAGGATTCATAAGAAGTCATGTTATGACGCAATGTTGTATTAATTGAAAATTTGTGTTTTTGAAAAAACAAAATGTGTTACAACAATCTAGACAGAGTCTAATTTTTTTTCGTCATATTTACAAAGCCAATAGATGCATATCATAATTACTAGAATTTTTTGAACTGGTCTAATACGAAAAACTGTGTATTTTGGATATGTTTCGCATCGCAAGAAATTTCTTAACATATAAGTTATAAAATAAAAATCTAAAAGCTACCCATTAGAGACGACGGACCAATGTAATGCCCCATAATTTTTTCAGTTTTTTTTACAATGTATTTTGGGAGATACAAAATTTTGATTTCACTGAATCACAATGACCCTCAGAAATTGTTTGCACCCATTTTATTAGAAAAATAATTAAAATTATTAAACGTTTATGAAATTCCATAAAAGTTATATTTCCTGAAAGTAGATTCAATTCTGAAAATTCTTGTCTTGGTTTCAACAGTTAATTAACAACCTTTCATGGAGTTTAATCAGTCCAAAGTTGCAGAACCATATTCAGAGCCTAGTTTTTGCGTAATTGATGACGCGTTAGTTCAGCCGAACTTTTAGTAAAGTTCGGCCGAACTATGTTTTCCTCTTAAGACCCGTTAAATCTAACGTCTTAATAGTTCGGCCGAACTTTTGATCAAAAGTTCGGCCAAACTATTGTATAACTCTCCGTCGACCGGAGAGTTTTGCGGAGCCCCCTACTAAAACACATTTCGCGTCAATATAAATTGGCGCGAAATGATTCACAATTTTCACACATTTCGCACACTTCTTCTCATTTTACAAAGATCTTGGTTTGGGTTCAAAAACTTTTCTTCAAAATTTGGATTTAAGAGCATTTCTTGGTTGATTTTACAATTTTGGGTTTAAAGAATTTTTTTGGAGGACATTTCTTAGAGGCGGCGTGAATTTTTTTGGAGGACATTTCTTAGAGGCGGCGTGATTTTGGCAAAAATTGTAAAAAATTTCTTGGACGTACATTCAAAAGACATTTCTTGGAGGTATGTACGTGTTTTGAGTTGAAGTAAATCTTTTGAGCTTCGTTTCATTTTTATAAGACATTTTTCTCTCGAATTTTTTAAAGTGTTTTGGATTGGAATATGTATTTTTTGCAAAAAATTTACACTGAATTTTTTTAAATTAAATCTTTTGTGATATTTTTTGTAATTGAGTTATTGTCCAATTTTTTGAAGGAATTTTTTTGAACTTCATACCCTATTATCATGGGAAATCAAAGAACTTGTGCGAGAAAATATGATCGAAAAAGAGACCCTGAGACACGTAGAGAAGAGACTAGACAATCTCGCAAAAGAAAGTTAGAAGCTCTCTCAAATATTGAAGAGGAAAATCAACCTCAAGCAGAAATTGAAGCAGGTATGTAAATGTAAATATTACATGATATATTGATATATATTTAAAATTTTCCTAATGTAAAATATGAAGCTTAATTTTTATTTGATGAACTAGTTTGAAAAATATTTTGTTTGATGTAAACAGACAGAGATATTCTTCAAAATATTGAAGAAGAAAATCAACCTCAAGCAGAAATTGAAGCAGGTATGTAAATGTAAATATTATGATCTATTGATATATTTTTAAAATTTTCCTAATGTAAAATGTGAAGCTTAATTTTTATTTGATGAACTAGTTTGAAAAATATTTTGTTTAATGTAAACAAACAGAGATATTCCTCAAAATATTGAAGAAGAAAATCAACCTCAAGCAGAAATTGAAGCAGGTATGTAAATGTAAATATTATGATCTATTGATATATTTAAAATTTTCCTAATGTAAAATGTGAAGCTTAATTTTTATTTGATGAATTAGTTTGAAAAATATTTTTTTTAATGTAAACAGACAGAGATACTCCTCAAAATATTGAAGAAGAAAATCAACCTCAAGCAGAAATTGAAGTGGGTATGTAAATGTATATATTATGATCTATTGATATATTTAAATTTTTCCTAATATTTATTGACATATTTATTAATTTAGTGATTTATTGAATATGTACTATTTTTTCGAATATGTACAGATGAAATCACTATCGATAATGAGATGTTAGAAAATGTTGACACTCACACATATGGAGATAAAAAACCTGACCATGTTATATGATATCGTGTCAACCGCATTTTTGAAAAGTATTTCTTAAATGAGCGAGTGACAGTTCAGGCTCAAATGTTGAAAGGTCTCCTATCATCAAGGAAATTAAAAGAAGCGACGACACTATTGGGTATTCGAAAATAAACCAAAGATAAAAAAATGAAGGAAGAGGTGATAAAAAATATTAGTGCTATAAAGTCAATTAAAAGATCTAGAGATAAAGCTTTTCGCACCTTTGTAAGGTGCATTGCGCCATGTTTGTTTCCCATGGTATATCAAAAATTTCAGTCGGATAAGTTGTGCTGGGTAAACAACCTTCTTCTTGAATGTAGCGTTTCGCCTTGCATCTATTTTGACCACTAGTTGGAACATTTTCAGCCTCTGCATCAATATATATATAATTTCGTGTATTAGAAAAAACACATGTAAAAAAAGTTGTACAAATTTAATGAAAAAATATTGAAATTGATGGCAACCTTGATGTTGTTGGTTAACATCTTCTCCAACATGACCCTGCTAAGAACCAGCCCCAGAATGACGCTGATGAGAACCAGACCCACAATGACCCTATTGAGAACCAGCAGCGGTTGATTGGCCTTCATGGGAATAAATATCACCCCCTTCCCACAACCTGCTACCACTCATACCTCGACCGGTTGAACCTTCGCCACGCTCCATGGATGGAGTTGAAACCCTTCTCCTCTTACCTCCTAAAAATTAAAATATGAAACTTATTAACAACTAATTTAACTCACAAAGTTAATAAAAAAAATCAATTCCATATGTACGCACATGTATGGAGATTTAAGATTATATTTAAATACCGTGAACATCCCCCGATCCCTGAACCTCCATATGGGATTCGGCTGATCTTCGTCGTTCATCCTCCATGATATATATCTATTGGTCGAAATTTACACAAAATAGATTTCAAAAAATCAATTTGTAATTTAGTGTACACAAATTATGTAGAACACAAATTTCAAAGCAATAATTGATCATGTGTGAAACTAAATTTAATCGAAAAATAAATTATAAAAATGATAAGTTCACCAAATTGCGCTTTACATGGTGGGAGCACACTTGGTATAAAATTTTCCACTTATACACTTTAGTTTGTGGGAGAAATGACACATGTACATAGTTTACCTTAAAGTTGTTGTGTTTTATGGATATTAAAATGAAGAACTTCTATTTAGATCCATTCCAGAGATTGACTGTAGGGGCATTTACTAGATATGTCACCTTTTATAAAAGATGAGATCCAGAGGCTACCTGGCCCTTTACAGACTCTGCCTATAGAAATTGTAGAAGTAAACACTAGAGGAATTAACAATATAAAATAACATTTTCATGCTCAGACATGGGAATGTGTCTCTTTCCCTACGCAAAAAAATAGTTCACGGTAGCTAATCTTCATAGACACGTCATCAAGCAGGTCAATGTGATCATCCCCAACTTACTTTTCATGAAATTAGGCTTGGAATCCTCTACAACCTGGTGGATGGAGTTGAATGGGAACTAGGACAAGGCCTTTACAAAATAAATGCTAGTGAATAATACTTACTAGGTTATGCCAACAAATAAAGTGGGAGAAATGTTTTCTCCTCGAGGTTGTCCAATTGGGTGTGTAATACCAACTTCACCCATTTCCTCACAAGTTTCTCTCTTAGGTTACAAATGTCTTCCACCTTATTAGTTATATATTTTTCAATTTCCCGTGGATTCCTTGATTTTTTTCTCCTACCATCTCCCTCTCTCACTCCCCAAATTATTGTCATCAAACATGCCCCATTGAGGATATGGAGCAATGTTTGCACCATACTTAGAACTGTCATTGCTGCTAATTGAAATTGGAGTCATGTATACTAGATTGCTTGCTTAAGTGGCTCTTACTTGGAAAATATCCTAAGATGAGTTTGACATGATGGTCATATGAGGTTGGAAGCTACTTAGTGTAATTTTCCTTAAATCTTCAAAAAAACAGAGCAAAAATGTCATTTTCGATCATTTTTTATTAGCTTCTGCATACAACAAATGTTATCACAATTGCAACACAATCATGTTCCATGAGCATGAATTATGAATGTCGCAAGCCAAATGGCAAGGAAATTTTCATTCATTTAGGCAAAAGAAGGAAAATAAAGTTGCTAAGTCTTGATACTTACCATGTGTTTCAAAGCCATAACGAAGGTTGGCTTTGAGAGTGTCCTCTCAAAGCCCTGTCTTGAGATGAAATTTAATTCAATGTCTCTTAGAGTTGCAAGGTGGAATTGATAGAACTATTTGATTTCTTTACCATAGATGGATCAAGACATGTAATTTAAATTTACGAGCAGATTGAAGACGAAGAGATTTTAGATTTTGTTGTTCTCACTGAAGGTTTTTATCTAGTTTTGTTTCTTAAACCATCATTTCCATAGGACATTTTTGGTGAATAGATTCTTGACCTTGATGAGAGTATATGATACCTTGAAGAGGCTACATCTTTTGGTGACGTCACTAATTGTTTCTCTACAATCACAAACCTCGTTAATGGTTGACAGAGTCAAATCTTACACCTAGTTGGCTATCACGCTATGTTAAATTGAGCTCACTTTTTCTTTAAATTTTTACAAGACTTCTTGCATGGTTGTGGTGCATGAATGTTGTAGTGTATCAACACTACTAGTTAAAGTGGAATGGTCTTAATGGAATAATCGTGTATGTGAATGTATCATGATAAGAGGGCTTTTAGAAAATCCTTGTGTTGTTGTATTGCATAAAATAGTTATTTTGATTGTGTGTGTGTGTGTTTCATAATTGGATGCGAGAATCCCATTGCCTGTATGAATATGAAAGAAGGCCTCAGTGGCTTGGGACGTAATTCTTTTGACTCTACTATATAGTAAAATAGTTTTATATTTCCTATTTGCAGGTGCTAGTTATGACACCATAATTATTGATTATATGTTAAATGCAAGGTGTAGCATTGCACTTAAATCGATATGTGTTGATTTAAGATTGCATGAATGTCCATGATAAAATTATAAATATGGTATATGATCAGGTGATAAACTGGTTCTAATCAACCTTTTGAGACTATATATGTCATTGATTGTAGGACTTGACAAAGAGGTTGGATCTAAGGACCTTGGATGGCCTCAGTGAAAATGTTGAACTTAATAGTATTGTTGGCCTTAGCAAGAAGGATAACGTTTAAAGAATAAAATTATAATACTGGTTGAAATGAAGGATGATATTGAATTTTAAAGGATGATTTTTAAAATTGGTGATAATGGTCTCGGTCAAGAGGATTATTTCGAGTCGATGTTGAGAGTCTTGTAAAAAATGATATTTTAAATTAGGGACAAACATGATCATAATTTCATTGGTATATGCATGAGCATGTAGAATTCTAATTTTTGGAAATTTCCTAATCATGCTTTGGATCTTGAGACATGCAACTAATGAGAATTC
The DNA here is from genome assembly GCA_034641835.2 of Pinus albicaulis. Classification (NCBI taxonomy): domain Eukaryota; kingdom Viridiplantae; phylum Streptophyta; class Pinopsida; order Pinales; family Pinaceae; genus Pinus; species Pinus albicaulis. The sequence goes on from CM076577.1 coordinate 447,038,281, forward strand.
TAGAGATGAGTGAATAACTATAGGGTTTGTGCTTGGCTTAGTAGGGAAAATTGGTTGTTGGTATACTTATTTATAATATTTCCTTAATGAAATAATATTTGAGTGTATGTGGTAGCACATATAAAGAATCGATAGTAGTAAAAGGAAGCATGTATCATGGCATGGTGTACTGGGATATGGACCAAGTCAACCGAGAATGAGAAAGAGGGAATTCCCTCTAAAGGAAAAGAACCTCTGGGAAACTGGAAGCCAAGCTCAAGGAATTGAGAGTGGAGCTCAAGGAAATGAAGGTTGATCTTAAAAACCACAAGGTATAGAATAAAAGGCTTGTTATGAGCCAAAAGGACTAGGAAGAATTGAATTCCATCCAGAGGAAAAACTAGTCCTGCCTTCAAGGGATACTCCATTATACTCCTAGTCTTTGAGATGTGGAAAAATGTCTTATTGACAAGCCCAAAAAGCAGCCCTACAAGGAATTATGATCTTCCAATAGGAGCAGGTTTTTTCACTACATTAGGCCCAAGAGACATCACTGATCTGTGAGAATTCTTGACACTAGCCCTCAAACCCTTATTTTGTAGCACATTGAACAAGTCTAGAATGTGATTTCTTGTCTCGGAAGGAATAAGAGATAGATAATTTTATCTCTTTGCACAATCACACACAGCTCTGGGTAGATCATTATCTGATTTACTGGGTTAAAATTAGCATGCTAGTTCAAGTGAAATTTTCTAACAAAACATATCAATTTTGAATCAAAATTTTTTATACTTATATAACCCATATATTTGAATTCAAACAATTCATGCTTAAAGGTATAAATTGTTAAAGGGAGGAAAAAATGTTGTTAGTTTTACATCCAAAATGTGATCGAGTGACTTGAATGTAGTCCAAAATGTGATGTAAAACTATAAAAAATGACTTCCTCTCTTTAAAACCCGTATATTTGTATATTAAAGGTTATTTTGTATATTTAAGTGTTTGTTTGTGCTGGAAAATGTAACCAGCGTTGGTCTTTGTAATGAAAGAAAAACCATTAATAAATTTATTTTTTATTCTATTCTTATTCAAGCATTTTCCTCATGCTATAACATTCAGAAACAATCAAGGTTGTATGTTATTGATTCATGTCATTTTTTCTATTTTGTAAGAAAAAAAAGAATTGTAGTTTAGTTAGAAGGAGTCAAAAAGGTTAACTTGACGTTCTCTTAGTCAAAAGTCCTCTTGTGTGGTTGTCTGACACCACATGATATATATATATATATATATATATATATATATATATATATATATATAAGTGAAAATTCAACCTATAGCATCCATTAAGTTCTGAAATAAAAACAAGTCGAGTTCTATGATAGAATCAAGAGATCAACAAAAATTCAGAAGAAAGGAAATATAATAAAAGAATAAGAAATTAACCTTAGTTCTGGTAAATTACAGTCACACGTGTGAATATCTTGAAGTTATGTTATAGGGATAAGAATATATGAAGTCTCCTATATTTTTGTCAACAGTTGAAATTATGAGTATTCAAGAAGTCTGTGGTGGGGTCTATACCTTTCTAGCTAATGTGAAGTCTAAAGAAGTTTTAATATCTTTGAGCAGAAAGAAGTTGACTATTTTGGATTTTCACTTGAGATAAGGGCTAACATTGGACCTTAAGTGATTCTTTGGTCTTGGGTTGGATGTATTATTTTGAATTTGATTCAATAATAAGAATATTGTTGGGTTTTCCCCTTTTGAGGGGTTTTTCCATATCTTGCAAGCCTAAATTTTTTGTCTCTTACTTATTTATGATATTGGAAGAATAGTTTGTGTAATTTCTTGATGAAGAAGAAATAATAAATAATAAAAGAAAGAGTAGTAACTTTCACTCATAATTACCAAGTAAGAAAATCTACTTTCAAGTCTTTGATTTTTAAACATGGTATCAAGGTGAAGGTGAAGAAGATACACTCTTAACAAGGCAAATATAAGAATATCATCATTGTACTAGCCCAATAAGATAATCACTTTAGCAACCATAATTAAAGATATGTTTTGGTAACAGCTCACCTCTAATACATTATGTATAATCCAATGGAATATATCTGCAAGGAAAGAAACAAATCAAAAGGAACATCTAACTTCAAGGCATGGAAAAAGATAATTGATTTAGTCCTTATAGAGAATTATGTCATGAATTTTGTTGAGGGAAAGGTTCCTAATTCAAATGAGAATAGTGCTCAATAAGTGGAAAAATATGGAAACGGAGAAATTAAGGCTGAAATAATTCTTTTTGAGTCCATCAAAGACCACCTTATAACTTATGTACCAGAATTACCTACATATAAAGATGTCTATCATACCTTGATGAAATTGTACTCCATCAATACAACAAGTCACATGATTTCCTTTAGAACTCAACTATATCAATAAAAAATGTCAAAATAAGTCGCTATAGCTTATTTTTTCATGAACCTATCAAAAATTAAATATCAACTTCAAGAAGCTAGTGAGAAAATATTTGATTCAAAATTAATCATAGTGGAAATCAATGCCTTACCTAAAGAGTGGGATGGTTTTACAAGCAACATCTATGCAAGAAAAGAATCTATATCATATGAAGTTACTGGTTTAATGTTCAATAGAAGAATCTATAATAAAGGCTATAAGTAACTCTTAAACTAACAATGAAACTTCTTAAGCCTTTATAGCTATGTCAAAGAAGAATTTTGATAAGAAGAAGAAACAAAAAATAGAGACATGTCTAGAAGCATTAACAACTAGGAATGAAGAACCTTCAAAGAAGCAAAAAGGAAATCCTAAATATATTTACTATTGGCATATCATGTAGATGATGGTTGGTGTACTATGAACAAAGAATTGTAACATAAATCTTAGAATATGGTCTAGAGACTTGTTTAGAAGGATAATTAGCTCCCTCATCAGATTTAGTTGAAAGAGGAAGGATTAGATAGTTTAGTTTAAAAAGATAAAACCTTATACAATTCATATTAGTGGGAGACTATCTAAAGGAGCCATGGATCCAAAGCAAACAGTAAAGAAGGAAGAAGCATATTTAAGTATCTTTATTTGATTAGTTTTCAGGCTAAGTTTGGAAGTAGGAAAATAGAAACTTAAAGGAGAGTTTTGAGAATTATTTGTAAACATTTAATGGTGGAAAAAACCTCAAAAGTAAGGGCGAGTACTTTTATTATTTCAAAAGGGTTGGGGGTCATATGGTCCTCATTTAGAGGGGCGAAAAGGCTTGAAAAAATTCCATATATGTCTTCAAGAGGCAGCAAAGGGAGGAGGATTTAAGGATGATCTATACCACAAATAGAAAATATTTTTTGAAGTTGTTTTATAGGGATGATGTAACCCTGACCGAGATTGAGACATATTTCTACTAGTAAATTAGTCCAAGAGGCATGTATGGCTACAAAAGGGAGCCCCTCATGTAACTATGTGAAATATGAGGGTTTGTTTTGGACGAGTTTTGGGGTTTTTTTAGAAGTTGAAAACTTGTGATTGTTCGCTAAGATTTGTCACATATTTTGACTAAGGTGGATAAGGGATATAAACAGGGATGCAAATTGCGTGTGTTTCTATGAAGACAAGTTTCTAAGTAGAGGGTTTACCACTGAATACTTTCATCCATCTTTATTTGACTGAGAGGCTACTGTTTTCCTAGTTTGGCCTGTCAACAAATAGCCAACTGAAGGCAGAATCATGGTGTGCATTTTTCTCAACATTTTTATGTGATGAGGGCTGTGAATTATCACTGTTTTGGTTTAAAAGCTAGATGGGCTATCTGCAGTAGACAGGAACTTATTAACAGGTTTTGACATCTAAATTTTTGGGCTAATTACACTTTGGTGGGCGATTCACAACATTTTTTGCATTGGTGGCTACGCATCCACAGGTTTTTGATGGTTTATTCTTTGCCAGAATGGGCTGCTACAGTGTGAGGTTCACACATTAAAGTGACACACATTGAATATGATTGTGCTACATCACAGTTTTATGATGCGTTTTCTGCTTTGGTGCATCCCAAAGGATTTTAAGACTGTCTGGGCTTTGATTGGCGATGTGATGAACATTAGAATCTTTCTTCAGGGCAGTGTTTTTTTTTCCTCTGAATGAACTCTTTCGAGAATGTTAAGAGCAGACATCATTGTTTTTATTATTATGAACATCATGTATTCTAGCTTGAACAGAGTAAAAGCCAGAAACTGGTTCTGCACAAGAGTGCCTTTCTCTGTGTATGTTTTGCATACGACTTTTGGGTCTGTCTTCTTTGATCACACTTCTTATGTGATTTTCAATGTAATTTTATACTCACCTGCAGTAATAAAATTACGCTAATTTCTCGAGGAAAAAAATAATAAGAAAAATTTTAAAATTAAAATTCGATGGAGTGCAGTGAAGTGCAGAATTTGGATTTTTCGTTTCCACATTTCAACCACACTGCTCTACTTTTTTATACTCAAATTTCCTAATACTTTAATTTAAAAAACTATGATATAACTTATAAATTAGAGCATCGGTGTGAAAATACTTAAATTTTACAACGTTAATGCATTCGAGGATAGATTTTATGTCTTTCAAAACATAAAATATCATTCTATTTACACCCCTTTTGTTTATCGCTTATCAAAATTTTAAACATGAAAACTGGTTTATCGCTTTTCATACCCGGAGTCAACGAGCACGGACAGAAGGAGCACCAGCAGCAGCAGCAGAAGCAGCAGGAGCATGGCTGGGAGAAGCAGCAGCGCCAACAGAGCGAGAACAGACAACGCGCGAACAACGAAAACTGTAAACTATTCCCTTTCGCGGGCGATTTTATTTATAGAAAATAGTTCGGCCGAACTATTTTAAAAGTAAAAGTTCGGCCGAACTTTCGTTGCTGGTTTTCCAATCTCTGGAAAAAATTCTGTTTGCCCGCGCCGTCAGTGTGCCGTTAATTCAAACGGAATTACGAGTTCGACCGAACTATATAAAAAAGTTCGGCCGAACTAGTGTTGAAAAAACTTTTCGGCCCCCGATTCTCACAAAATTGTAACCCATCTTCACGTTTCCGCCCAATTTTAATCAAAATCAAGAAATGCATGGTCATGGTCACAGTAAACACAGAGGAAACAACTCCAATAGAGGCTCCAATTCAAGCAGAAACAATTCTCAAGGCAGAGGCAACAATCAAAATAGAGGATATCAGCAAGGCACAGGACAGAATCCAGGAAGAGTACAATCTCAAAATAGAGGACAAAGCAGAGGTCGAGGACAGTCCCAAGGCAGAGGACAGTCTCAAGGAAGAGGCACCGATTTGAGTCAAATTGTTTGCAGGCGATGTAACAGAGTTGGTCACTATGCTGCAGATTGTCGCACATCTATCAATAAAATTTCTAAGTTTCAACAGCCTTAAACACAATTTTCTAATGATCAAGTTCAAGAGATAATGACTCAGAATATGTCTTCACTTCTTCACCAGCAATCCAACTTTCCTCCTATATTAAGAGTGATTATGAAGATGCTTGGATTTTGGATTCAGGAGCAGCTCAGCACATGACCTGTAGACGATATTTCTTTTGGAATTTTCAAGATTGCCATCTTAATTCCATATTTCTAGCAGATGATACAAAACATTCGCCTTATGGAAAAGGTACAGTTAAAGTTTTTCTCCCTGACATTGGAGAAAATTGATTTCCAATGTGTGGTATGTACCCACCTTTAAGAAAAATTTGTTATCTTTGGTCATGATTCGACAAGCAGGACATCAAATAATTATGGAAGATGGCTTAGTTAAGATTAATTCAGTCAATCAGAACTTCCAAACAGTAATGACAGGATATGAAGACGGAAAACTGTTAAGGATGAAAGGGACAGTTATTCCAAGGCATTCTGATTTTGCAGGGGCAGTTACTACAGAAATTTCACCTATAAGATTATGGCATGTAAGATATGGACATTTGAATTTTGATAGTCTTTCTCAATTGCAGAAACAAGGGATGGTTAAAGGAATTCCAACTTTCAACAAGGAAAATGCAAAATGTGAAGCCTGCATTTATGGAAAACAGAGTCGAGAAAGTTTTCCAACAAGTTCATGGCGCGCAAACAGGATGTTGCAACTAGTTCACAGTGATGTGTGTGGTCCACTACAAACTTCATTAGGTGGTTGCAAATATTTCTTGCTATTTATTGATGATTTCAGTAGAATGAAATGGGTTTACTTCTTGAAAAACAAGTCAGAAGCATTTGAGAAGTTTAAAATTTTTCGACAACTTGTTGAAAATGAGGTCAAAGAAAAGATAGGTACTCTCAAGATAGATAATGGGGGAGAATTCAATTCAAATGAATTAAAAACTTATTGTAATGAAAATGGCATTAGAAGGCATCTTACAAATGTTTACACTCCACAACAAAATGGAGTCGTAGAAAGAATGAATCACACATTGTTAGGCATGGCGAGATCCATGTTAACTTTCAAAGGGTTAAGTCCAACATATTGGGAAGAAGCAATCCATACAACTGTCTATCTAAGAAACAGATCTCCAACTGCTTCTTTAGAAGGAATCACCCCTTATGAAGCTTGGTTTGGTTTCAGACCTAAGGTTAAACATCTTCAAGTTTTTAGATCCATCTGTTATGCCTTAGTTCCCAAAGAAAAGCGAACTAAGCTTGATTCAAGAAGTTTGAAATGCACCATGATTGGCTATTCAGATGAAAAGAAAGGGTATCGTCTTTTGACAAATGGAAAATTTATTGTGAGCAGGGATGTCATTTTTGATGAAACAGAGAGTAAGAGTGCTGAAGAAATTGAAAGTCTTCTTCACAAGTTAGAAACTAAGGGCAGTAAAAGGAAAGGAAATATGCAAAGTCAACCAACTTCACCAAATTGGTATGAAATTGATTTTCCTTCCTCTTAAGATGAGTCATCAAGTCCATCTACTTCAACAAAATCATCTGGGTCTTCTAGCAGTTCATCACCGTCTCCAAGCAGCAGCAGTTCTTTTGACAGTGATTCTCCAGATTCACCACCTGAACGACGAACATCAGTTTACATTAATCCCCTTTACAATGATGGGGACTTCTCAGAATCTCAAACAAGTGAGCAACAACTTCCAAAATGGGTAGTTCAACTATTGAAAGATGTAAAGCCTGATGAAAAAAATAAAACAGGAATAAGACAGAAACATAGAAGTGAAGCAACTTTCACCTTGCTAGCACATGATTTTACTGAACCTTCCACATACAAAGAAGCAGTTAAACATAAAGAATGGCAACAAGCCATGATTGATGAATATTGAGCAGTACTTGATAACCACACTTGGAAACTAGTTGATTGTCCTCCAAATGTTAAACCCATAGGATGCAAATGGGTTTACAGAGTTAAGTACAACCAAAATGGCGAACTTGACAAGCATAAAGAAAGAATTGTCGCTAAAGGTTTTGCGCAGCAGGAAGGCATTGATTATGAAGAAAATTTTGCACCTACAACTAAATGGGACACCATCAGATTAACAGTTGCATTGGCCGCTCAGAAAGGGTGGAAAGTTCATCAAATGGATGTCAAAAGCGCTTTTCTCAACAGAGACTTACAGGAAGATGTATATATGACACAACCACTAGGGTTTGAAGTTGAAGGGCAAGAACATAAAGTCTGCAGATTAATCAAGGCTTTATATGGATTAAAACAAGCTCCCTGAACTTGTTATGAAAAGATGGATGAATACCTTCAAAAAGTTGGTTTTCAAAGAAGTGAATCTGATGATACTTTGTATGTGCGCCAACAAGGAAAACATTTGGTCGTTCTCATTATGTATGTCGATGATTTTATCATCAAAGTCAACAATGATGATCACATTGAACAAATGAAAAAGGAATTACATGCAGGTTTTAAGATGACAGATTTGAGACTACTTCACTACTATCTTGGAGTTGAAGTATTCCAACGTCCACATCAGATCTTCATTTCCTAGAGTAAATATGCAGCAAAAATTCTTCATCGATTTGGAATGCAGGATTGTAAGCCTGTCCTTACCCCTATGGAACAAAACTTAAAACTTTCAAAATTTGAAGGGGGGAAAAGGTGGATAGCACTACTTATAGACTGTTGATTGGCAGCTTGATTTATTTGACAACCACTCGTACTGATCTATCTTATGTAGTCAGTATTCTTTCTCATTTTATGCAGGAACCACTAGACAACCACTGGAATGTAGCCAAAAGAGTTCTTTGATATATCCAAGGAACAAAATATTTTGGTCTTCTTTACAAAAAGACTAAAAATTTTGTACTTGGTGGATTTTCAGATGCCGACTTTGCTGGCAGTATTGATAACAGGGCATAAACCTTAGGTTACTTAATGAACATGGGGTCAGTTGCAGTTTCCTGGAGTTGCAAGAAGCAAACTACATTGGCCACTTCTTCAGCAGAAGCAGAGTACATTTCAGCATGGGAAGTAGCATGTGAGATTGTTTGGTTATGTCGAGTTTTACAGGACTTGGGAATTCCTCTAGCAGAAGCTACTTCGTTATTCATCGACAATCAGTCAGCAATAAAGCTTGCCAAGAATCCAGTTTTTCATTCAAAGACAAAGCATGTGGACACTAAGTATCATCATATCAGATCTCTCATTGCAAAGGATGTCATCAAGCCAGTGTATTTCCCTTCAGAAGATCAGACCTTCGACATTTTCACGAAACCTCTTGGCATAATAAAATTTACTAAGTTCAGGGATGAAATTGGTATCTGTTGTAATGTATCTTTGGATCATAGGGGGGAATGTTAGATGATCCAAAAATAAATATTATCATAGGATATAAAGTTTGAATAAAATAATTATTAATTTAAGATATTAAATGAATAATTATTATTCTAGAATATTTAATAAATTTGTGAGATACTTAGAAATAGAAATTTGTTATTAAAAATAGGACTCTAGAAAAGAGTCGTTTCCTAGGCTCTAAGTTAGGAATAAATTTAGTAGAATAGATAGGAGGTAATTTAATGTAAGTGGACACTTGTTATTTAATAAGTGATCCATAATTAGTGGAAGTTAGGACATTGAGCTTATAAATAGCTCATTGCAAGAGCGTTTTTGTTGTTTGGGTGTAAACTCTTGAATAATTCCAATGTAATTGTTTTTTTGTGATTAATAAAATTACGTGTCTGAGGACACTTCGGCCATTACTGAAACTCATAAAACAATGGCTATGAATTCTGATTTAAGCAAAGGGAAAAACACCCAAGCCAATGAAAAACAGATTTTTAACCCCAGTAGCACTAGCACTTCAGCTAATGCTCCTGAGAAAATATTTTAACAGCTGTAAATAATAGAAATCAGCAAACTGATTTTGTTGATGTCAGTGAACAAGAAGGCTGAATTAAACATTTTGAAAACCAAATTCCTTTCAACCTAGAGAATGAAATTTCTAAAATCAAAATATTTGTCCCACTCACTGAATTAGCCACTCAAAATGTATATAGAGGTCAAATTTTGAAAGCTTTGAACATAGAAGATATTCATGACACAGTTAACTTAAATGATGATACCCCAGAGCTTATCTTTGGACCAAAAATTGAAGGAAAATTTCAAGAAGGAACCACCCCTCCATTCTACATTAGCTTAAACATTCATGACAATATCTTGCATAATTCCATGCTTGATTCAGGAGCATCACACAACCTCATGCCCAAGGTGATAATGGAAATATTAGGCCTAGAGGTAACTAGACCCTACAAAGATTTATATTCCTTTGATTCAAGTAGGGTAAGATTCCTAGGCCTAATAAAGGATCTGTGTGTTAACTTAGCCCAAATACCAGCCAAGAGTTTAGTAATGGACATTGTAGTGGCTGATATACCCCCTAAATATGACATGATTATTTCAAGGTCATGGGGTGTTAAGTTACAAGGCACAATGCAGATGGATATGACTTATGCCACCATCCCTGTCTTCAGTCAGTCTAGAGGACTCTATAGGGAAACACACATGAAATACATGGTGAGTAGTCAAGAAAGACCAGAGAACTCTCCTCTTTACTCTATGAACATTGACCTTGACTCTTTTATTCTTTTCAATGATGATATTCCTAAAGAGCAAGGGTTGGTCAATGAAAAATAATCTAATATTGTAATCACATCACATGCAAACATAGTTACAATCATGGATAAAAAGGAAAACAAAGAGGAAATTAAAAAAAAATTGTTGATTTGGAAATTTACAGCAAGCAGGTTAAAGGTCTTGAAGTTCAAAACAATCATAATCATAACACAGATCATAAAAATCAAAGAGTAAAACCTCAAAACTTCGAAAACCTTGAGAAACTAAACACAGAAAAATGTAGTGCATACCCTTGTATAGAACTAAAAAATGAAGAAAACTGAGAGGACAACAATGAAATAAATCACAAATCTGAAAACAGTCCTCTTTGGAGCATGAATTTTGATGGGTCTTGCTCTAAAAATGATGCAGGAGCAGGCATATGGATACACAACATTGAAAATAAGCATGCTCAGGGGCATTCCTTTAGATTAAACTTTAAATGTACCAATAACATAGCAGAGTATGAGGTTCTCCTTTTAGGCCTACATTTACTAAAAAAACTAGGAGCCAAAAGGATAAAGGTTCATGGGGATTCAGAGTTAATTATTAGGCAAGTAAATGGGGAATATAGTGCTAAACATCTCAGACTTAGAGCCTATAGAAATGATGCCATGGATTTATTAAAAACTTTTGATGAATTTCAACTTATCTTTATCCCAAGAAACCAAAATGTCCTTGCCAATGGTTTAGCCTTTGCTGCTAGAACTTGTTTAACACCTTATGAAACCAAGCAATGCACCACCCAAATCAAATTTAGACTAGCTGTCGTAGATACTGAAAAATATTGGCAAGTTTTTGATGGAGATAAACAAATAGAAGACTTCTTACAGTCCAAAAATGAATTTGAGACATCAAACTCAGATTCAGATTACGATAAAGACTGTGCTATTGAAGAAAACCCACTTACTGAAGAAGAAAAGTCTCCTGAGATTACATAAATAAATCTGTTAACCTATGAATCCAATCATAAAACAGAGAATAGCATAGAGTTAGAAAATGAAGACCTGAAAGTGCTACAATCTAAAGACCAAAGCTTTCCAAAAGGACTGGTTCCTTTAGAGGAATTATTTGACTTGAATGATGTGGCCAAGAAGCCAAAACTGGAACCCATAGAAACTGAAGTAGAAGAATGCAACATAGGCAGTGAACAGAAACCCAAGATGATCAAATTATCTAAAACATTGCCACCTCACATTAAACTGAAATATATTGAGTTGTTTAAAGAATTTTCTGATGTGTTTGCATGGAGTTATGAAGATCTGAAATCATATGATACAGGAATAATTCAGCATAAGATACCCCTCAAGGAAAACCAAAAACCTTTGAAACAAAAATTGCGCAGAATCAACCCTGTTCAATTACCTCTGGTAGAAAAAGAAATTAAAAAAATGTATGATGCTGGAATTATAGTCCCTATTAGATACTCGGAGTGGGTATTGAATCTTGTATCAGTTAGGAAGAAAACTGGATAAATAAGGTTTTGCATTGATTTTAGGAACTTAAATAAAGCCTCACTTAAGGACAACTATCCTTTGCCCAAAATGGATCATATTTTACAAAAGGTAGTTGGTTCTAAAAGAGTTTCTTTGCTAGATGGCTTCTCAGGTTACAATCAAATTTTGGTACATCCTGATGATCAACTTAAAACAACCTTTACTACACCTTGGGGTACTTTCATGTATTTGAAAATGCCTTTTGGTTTAACAAATGCTGGTGCCACATTTCAGAGAGCCATGGATATTGCATTTTCAGAAGAAATAGGTTACTTCATTGTGATTTATCTTGATGATATAACTGTTTATTCTAAAACAAACGAAGAACACCTAATACACTTAAGAAAAGTCTTTGAAAAATGCAGAAAATTTAGACTGTCCTTGAATCCAAATAAAACTTTGTTTGGTCTCCAATAAGGTAAACTTCTCGGGCATATCATATCATAAGAAGGAATAAGGATATATCCAAAGAGGATTGATGGCATATTGCAAATCAGCCATCCCAGAAACATCAAGGAACTTCAATATTTCATTGGAAAGATTAATTTCTTGAGAAGGTTCATACCTAATCTAGTTGAACTCCTTAGAAACATAAAAAATATGCTTAAGAAGGAAGAAGGAGTTAAATGGACCTTAGAAGCAAAGAAGTCATTTGAACTGGTAAAACATGCACTCACCAAAACACCAGTTCTTATCAGTCCCGATTTTTCAAAGGATTTATTTATCTTTTCATTTGCATAAGAACACACAGTAGCTGCTGTCCTATTACAGAAAATTTTGAATGGACAAGAGCAGCCCATTGCATTTTTCAGCAAGGCATTAAGAGATGCACCTCTGAAGTATAACATAATGGAAAAACAAGCTTTTGCCTTGGTCAAAGCCTTAAAGGAATTCAAAGTTTACATTTTACACTCTCACATAATAGCATTTGTGCCTCATTCAGTTGTGAAAGACATATTGACCCAAGATCCAGATGGCAAAAGGAGAAAGTGGATTGCTGTAATTTTAGAATATGACTTAGAAATCAAGCTCACTAAACTCATAAAGGGTCAAGGACTAACAGAACTTATGGCTGAGTCTAACTTCAAATCTCTTGATATAAACATGTTTAATGCATTAGATGAACAAGAGGAGTTTTCAACTCCAACTATTGAAGATCATTTTTTGAATTCATCTTGGTATGCTGATATTTTGTATGTTTTTCTCAATCTTAATGTTCCTCCTGGTTTGTCTAAAACAAAGGCAAGATTTTTAAAGTTAAAAGCTGTAAATTACTGCATTTTGAATAAATGTTTATATTGGAAAATTGCTAGTGGATTTTTACTTAAATGTTTTCCTAAGAATGATGTAGATAATATCAAGCATGAATTTCATGAAGGAGAATGTGGAGGCCACCTCTACTGGAAGTCAATTTCTAATAAAATCCTTAGAGCTAGTTATTACTGGCCCACTCTCTTTCAAGATGTCCATAAAATTATTATTTCCTGTCACAAATGCCAAATCTTTGAAGGCAAAAGAAAACTGCTTCCCTTACCTCTGCAACCAATCACTGTTGAAGCTCTTTTTTAGCAGTGGGGTCTAGAATTTATTGGGGAAATCCATCCTCCCTCATCTGCCCAACATAGATGGATCCTCACAACAACAAAATATTTTACCAAGTGGATAGAAGCCATCCCCTCTAGGAATGCCACAGACTCAATCATCATCCCATTCCTTGAAAACCATATACTTTCCAGATTTGGCTGTCCTAGAAAGATCATAACTGACAATGCTGCTGCATTTGGATCTAAGAAGATGGTAGAATTCTGTCACAAGTATCAAATCATATTGGGTCATTCCACAACTTATTACCCTCAAGGTAATGGGCTAGCAGAGTCCTCAAATAAAAGTCTGGTAAACATAATCAGAAAGTTGCTGGAAGATAACAAGAAATCATGGCACAACAAGCTAGTGCATGCTTTATGGGCAGACAGATTGACAAATAAAAAATCAATTGGGATGTCTCCCTACCAGCTAGTTTATGGAACTGATGCAATATTTCGAACTAGTTTGGGAGGTCCAATCATGAAGCTGATCCAGGAAGTGAAGTAGGAAGATGATGATGTAACAAGAAGGATAAACCAGACAATACATCTACAACAAACCAGGGAGGAAGTATACATCAGAGCACAACAATTACAAGAAAACATCAAGAAGTTGTTTGACTGGAGAACCAAGGCAAGTGATTTCAACATTGGTGATAAATTTTTGAAATGGGATTCAAGAAGAGAAGATAAGGGCAAACATGGAAAATTTGATAACTTATGGCAGAGCCCTTTCATCCAATCTGCTATTGGGAACAATGCATTTTTTCTGCAGGAATTGGATGGAGTTGAATACTTTGGAGGTCCTGTCAATGGGAGGGTTCTCAAACATTATTTCTGTTAACTGATATTTTTAGTTTCATAGCTTTTTGTTCATTGTATATAACACTGCTTTTGAATTTGAAAAAGGAAAATACAAAAAAAAATAAAAGGAGAAAAAGAGGGTAGACATAAAAAGGAAAGGTACAGCCCCATACCAAAAAAGAGAAGAAATATGAAAGTGTGCAAGCTTAAATGCCACTACTTAAGAAAACACTGCTATTTTAGTCATACATCCTAATCATGACTAAAATAGATTTCAATTTTCTGCTGATAGGTTAGTGAAAAATATTTTCCAAACTGTTCAATCTTGGCTTATCAGTAGAATAGATTAGGATAGAAAAAAAAATGGTTCAAACAAGCTGAAAACCTGAACCTGGAAGATTGATGAAGAATTGGTTCTAATCTGCTCAAAATCTGAACCAAGAAAAAAAGAAGACAACTCTAAAAAGATCAAAACCAGGGCTGAAAGAAAGAATGAAGGATGTTTCATTTTTCAGATCTTAAGCCTTCACAGTTTAGTTTTAAATTTTTGAAAATAAATTATATGTGCAGCTTGTACATATAGCCATAGACACAATGGAAAATCAGACAGTTTAAACCTGATTTGACCATGTTTAAATTTCTGTTTTAGAAGATAGCGAATAAAATTTTCCAGACAGTCTAATCCTGGCAGATAGTAGCTTAGGTAGAGAATTTATGAGTTCAACAGTCTAATCTGAACTCATGGAAGAAATAAGGGTAGATTTAGATTAGTTTTTCCTGCTTTAAAAAGAATAAAATGTTGATGTTTAAGGTCTACAAGCCCAAGTGTGCCTTCTGAAGAAAAAATGTTAGGAAGTAGGCTGTGTAGGTAGAATGATTGGGATAATTGGTTTGCTGATATGAAATACTGATCATCTTTTATAATGCAGCATAATCAAAGAAGAAGAGGTTTTCATGGATAAGGCACAGGTCTACATCCCAGAGATCAAATTCTGAAGATTCTTGACACCTCCAAGGAGCTACCATCCCCAAGTGGAGCCACTGTTAGCCATCAGTAATAATTTTTTCATAGAAAATGATGGCTAAAATAGGCCTTGAGCCTTCAAGAGATCATTTTCATGGAAAATCACTCATTCTTGAAGTTTGTTGTTCCCTAACAGTGGTGTTCCCTAATGCTGTTCCCTCCAAAAGTCCAACCAGAAATCTATTGTTCCCTTAAATTTTTTTTTTTCTAAAAACAACCCCTTTTTCATCACTTCATAGCCCTCATTTTCCCTCATTCATCCTCCATTTTACTCTGAAAAATCCCCTTTTCTCTTTATTCTATACTCATTATCCCAAGGGAACCTCCAATAATTCCTTTTAAAACCCACAAAAAGTCCCTCTTTATTGTTTAAAAACTCCCATTTCGTTTATCAGAACCCCAAAAAACCCTTAAAAACCCCTCTTTCTGCCTAAGAAATGCCCTTTTATATAAACATAGGCCCTAAGCCCCTTTGGGTTTGAGCCCCAGCCCCTTCCACCATATAACCTGGCCCTGCAACCGGGTGCCTAAAAAATTTAGCCCCTTCATCGCATCAGCCTTTTCTTTTTTATAAACTCACTTTTTCTTTACAAATTTTCCCTTGATGCGATAAACCCTCTTCTCCTTAGCCCCTAGTCACATGCTGCAATAGGCGACCATGTCCCGGGCCTTACCTTATCCCTCATCACAATTGCTCTATCGACTTACCCCTTTCCTTTTTCTTTTCCCCTCCATGGCAAAGTACCAATGCGATAAACTCCCCCTTCCTTAGTCCCTGGTCACCTGATCCCTTCACGTAACCATTACCTAGCGCCTATGCTAAACCCCCATCGCATCGGCGTTTTCATTCAAAACATGCCTTTTCTTTGTATTTTGTCTGCTTCAATAACAATACCCCACTAAGATCTACACCATAGATCCATAAGATCTAACGGCTCTCGTTCGCCCCGATAACACAACTCTTCTGGGCCTACCATCTGCTGTGCGAAGGACCCATCCTATCACACCCCGACACATGTCCCCCACTATAGTCTCCACCTGAGCAGCTTTTTCATTACGCTCGGTCCGCACCGTCCGATCTCATCCCTTTCATCCAACGGCTGTGGTGGCGTATTGCGCAATTTTCACATCCGAAGTTTAACACTCCAAAGTTACGCGATACCGGAGGTATCAAGAAAGCCACGCGCCACAATACAACTGGATCGCGTTCCCTCCGAGCTAAACCGCTTACCACTCCAACATCGCGCGAAAACCACCCATGGTATTTCAAAAACCACCAATTTTAATTTTCGCTCCAATATTCAAAATTAAACCTGTTTTCGCAGGTTTTTTCAGCAGAAAATCCTCTGCCTACATTTTCCCTTCTTCACTACTCTTTTCACCCTCCGCCAAGCCTCCAAAGCAGTCAGCCATTAAAACGCAGGGTTTTATTTAATTTTTTGTTTATGTTGTAGGTTTTAAAAAGCGGCTTGAGCATTAAAAAGTCCTCCACAGCTAGCTCAGTAGCAGAAACCCCCCGGGATGACGATCCTTGGGGTTTAAAAGTGTAAAAGGAGATTTACGGGGTTTATGGATGTTTATCAGCACTCCATTAAAAATGGTAAAACAAATGAAACCCTCAGCGTGCCCCAATTACCTATTCATAACAAAGAATATAAATACATAGATTAAAGATAGAGGGTGAGGATCGAAGAATTAAAGAAAAAATGAAGTTTAAAGATTGAATCCGACAGTTTGGTGGTTAATACACAGTTTGAAAATTTCTACACAAGTAAAAGGATCAACAGCAAAGATTAAAGTTTCAAAGGATTTAAACCTCGAAAGTAAAGAGATATAGCACAGTTTGAAGATTAAAGGGTTAAATCCTATTATTTTAAGGTTAAAACACTGTGTTAAGGTGGACACAGTCAGCAAAGGCACAATTGAAGAATAGAGTAGGATGAAAAGCCATAATCAGCCTTAAAACACAAAATCACAGTTAAATCAGTGTTTTAAGGTATTAAGATAGATGTATCGGTTAAGGGAGCCTCCGAATGCCACATCATAAAGGATTTTTCTCCTCAGAATGCCACCTACCGCTGATTTCACCTAAAAAGAATGCATATTAATTGCACAATTAGGGATATTTTTAGAGACAACTCAACATTAACTGCCAACCTACCAAAAAACCCTCAAAGTCAATAAAAGTGACTAAAGGTGATGAAACTTAATAGAGATGAGCATTCAAAATCTTCTCTCTTAGCCCCCCCAAAGGTCAATAAGCCATTACTCTATATTAATTGAACAAATGAACCCTTCTTACACTCCACCTCCTCTTTCCTCTATAAATACTTCTGTAGAAGACAATTTAGAGGTTGGTCTCTAGATATCTGTTGTATGTAAATAGCTTGTGAAATTGTTGTAGCTCTGTTTTGTAACTAAATACACATAAGCTGAGATGAGAAGTTTGTTGCTGTAGAGACCCACTGGACTTAAAGGTTGTAACTGGTTTGAACATCAAATACAAATAGCTGATTTATGGGATCCTGGTCTATGTCAATGGTGATGTGTTTCTCACTGTAAATTATTATTTTCTTATTGTTTCCATTCTGTCCACTTTTCTATGATAAAGAATAGAAAATATAGATTAGGATTTACTTCTGAAGTACCCTAAATCTCACTGATAAATCTTTATCCTTTATGTTTTTTGCTGATTGTTAATTTGAAGGTAATTCAATAGAGTATAACCAGTGAAGTGTTGGTGAGCCCATATTTCCTGAGTACAACTTGAGAATTGGTTTTTAAATGTTCTTGAGAAGTCTGCTAATTAAAGATTTAGCTAGAGAAGTCTATGGTTAGCCCTGTCCTCTAGTTTCTTCTCCAACAGCTACTATGAAAAGTTCCCTTAAGAGTATGTTGAAAGCAGGTTAGTTTAAAAGTACTTACCTGATCTTAGACTACTTTTTATGTTTATCATGAATGTTTTCCTTTCAGAATATGATGAAAGCAGGCTAAGTTAAAATTCTTTACTTGATCTTAAGTTGTTCTCTATTTTTAAATGTTTTCTCTTGAAAGTATATCAAAAGCAGGCTAGTTTCAAAGTACTTACTTGATCTTAGATTACTTTGTGTTTTTTTCCTTAAGTGCATGTCAAAAGCAAGCTAGTTTAAAAGTACTTACCTGTTCTTAGACTGTATTTGGTTTCTTCATGTGTTTTACTTCCTTCAATTCATTTCTTACTATTTCATTCCATAAAATCAACTTAAAGAGATCCTTTGACATAGATGACTTGCCCCATGGACCACTCTTTGAACCTTGCTGTGCAATTAAATCCTATTATGACTCCATAGGCCAATGGATTGATGATGTTCCTTGCTTGTCTTATCAACTGAAACATTCCTTCATTTACTTACATCTCCACCCTTCATATAGACTTCCTTCATCTTCATGTTATCCTGCCCAACCAAACAAAAACTAACAACCTTGTTCTTCATACCTAGCCTAAAATCATACTTGAAGCTTTAAAGATCATATTTTTGAACACACACATAGAGAGATCCCTCTCTGAATCTAGGATGGCGAGGTCCTTAGATTCCAAAGTGGTTTTGATGTAGGCTCTGCAGCGTTTGTACTTGCCAATATTGCAAACTACGGAGACCTAACAGAAACAATAATAAAAAAGTGTTGAGAAATACATATGTGGAAATGTCGATAACATAAATGATGTCATTGGTCTCCACAAAACTAGCCAATTAACTATATACTATTTATATTATTTGAATCATTCATTATAATTTGAATAGTTTTTGAAAATGTATCATGAATCTACCACCATATTATTGAGTTGTGCCCAATCAAGGGTTACAATGAAAATAAGTCTCTTTGTAAGCCACTCAAGCCAAATGCAATCTAAATTGAAAACATTGTCTCATCCAACTCATTACACATCATAACTAAAATTAAGACCTTATTACATGTAATATTCGCTCCTTGACCCTATTATATTATGGTTAGTTATTAGCCTACCTACTGAAGATTTATTTTTGTCTAATTTCTTCTTGGTATTATTAATATTCATATGAGGTATGCATATGTTAGATACATATCACACCTTGCATAGACACATTAGTATTCTATGGTCTAATAGGTTATTTGAATCTTAAGTGGTACTTATGATTAATACTTAAGCTTGATTAATGATGAAATAATGAAAATTTATGTTAATTTAATATTGAATAAATAAGGGTCTTACGTGACTCATTTATTTTGACTAGACCATTGAGATAGGTTGATTATTCTATTATGTATTTAATTAATTGTTGAACCTAATGTCTTGTATTATCAACGGTAAGATGGAGGATCTAAGACCATGAATTTAATGGGGTGGGTGAAGCTTTGAAAGGGAAAAATATGTCAACTAGGGAGGCTTTATGACTTGGTAAGTGAGCCATTAATGGGGAAGATGTTTCAGATATTGGTGAGGGAAATAAAGAGGGGGGAGTAGAGAATGGTAGAGCTCTCTTTTTTAGGAGATCTTAGGTTTTTGTTTTGGAGTTTTAGGGAAGGGCAAGAAGTTGGGAACTTGGAATAATTTTGACACTTATGAGTTGTTATAGTCTATGAGGGCTGAGGGAGGTGTTGGGAATTTGGTGGTTTAGACACACACCATGGGTTGTAGTTATAGGCTTGGGTATGTAGGGATAGGGAGCTTGTGGGGGTTCCCTTGGGTTAGGAGGCTAATATGTTGTTCCTAGTTGGTTGGGTGAGAAATTCGATTGGGATGTTCCAGAGAATTTTGGGAGGAAGACAATTTTAGGTCCCTATAATAATAGTTTATCCCCAATATTGTTATTATTGTGCCCCATAAAAGCCCTCTATTGTTATTGTTGTTCCCTTACATTATTATTGTTATGTAGGCCCTAATTATATTTTGACCCTTTAAAGTCCTATATATAACAAGGAGGTTTTTTCATTTGAATCATCCAAGAATTGTTCATTTATGTGATATGAATGGAAGTTTACCACTCGAAGTGGTTCATTATATAGTCATTGATCTACATTTTCTTTTGTTTTTGTGCTATTTTTGATATGGATACATAACATTTGGTATAAGATCTTTATATATTAGGGTTTTGTTGCTTCAAACTGGTCATCGTGGCATTTTCGCTATAAAATTATTTCTACGAAGCTTTAGAATGTGAAATTGACACCATGTGAAGAATAAATATTGAGCATATGGTTACAATTTTAGACCTTTGTTTGATATTTCAGAGATATGGTCCAAAGAAGTTATGGTTTTTGCATACTTCAAAATTCAATCTCAAAAATATGTTCTGAGGAAAATCGTCATAACCTTATCTTTGTGCATCGGATTTTAATTTTGTAAAAATTGATTTAAAGTGAACAAAATGTAGTTTTATTTGTACTAATTTCAGGGCCAAATATTAAAACAATGGCACGTGGCATAACGTACAATTTATATTTACTAAACTATTCCATAATTAGGTCATCATGGGATATTTGACATAGTTTTAACTTGAAGAATCCAATCTCAGTCTATTTGGTTGTTTTCAAAAGAAGAGATTACTGTTGGATGAAATTTTAGACCTTGGGAGGCTGAAATCACATAGATACAATCGTTTCAAGGTCAACCTTATCAACAAGCTCAAAATCAAGCTCTTAAAAGGTGTGTATTTTTAGATTTGCATAAGCTTTGTTTGAAAAATCATTTTTAATTGATTCAAAGGCAATAGTGAATAATATATATAATTAATTGATTCCAAAATGCCTCCGTAACAAAAAACATCTACACCTATCAAGCCCTCAAAAATATCTACTATGATGCATGAAGAAGAAGAAATGAAACATGATATATCAAAATCAAAGGACCAAGTGCATCAATTTTCTTTCTCACGAAGAGAAACCAAAAATGAATTGGGAGCGATGAATGTTAAGATGGTTGGTTTAGAAGAAAAATAAGGCTCTATATAGAAGGCTTCAAGGATGCTTCCTAATGGAGATAAGGTATTCCCTAAAATTCATGATAAGAAAAAAATGAATTTGAATCATGATTTTAGAGACTAAATTTGGGGGAAGACCAACCATATTCCAAATATCGATATGGAGAAG
Source organism: Pinus albicaulis (assembly GCA_034641835.2). Taxonomy (NCBI): domain Eukaryota; kingdom Viridiplantae; phylum Streptophyta; class Pinopsida; order Pinales; family Pinaceae; genus Pinus; species Pinus albicaulis. Next base: position 447,059,389 of record CM076577.1, read on the forward strand.
TTTGATGGCAAGGATCCGGTAACGTGGACACTACATATGGATCAATTCTTTGATCTACAGGATGTGCAACACACACAAAATATGTATGCATTACAACTTTATATTTAGGACCCAATTAGTTTGTGTGGTATCGATGGCTTTGTTCTCGTAAATCACTTGTCACTTTGAAAATTTATACGGAGGAATTTATAGCACATTATGAGTATATAAAGAGCAATACCTTCTTTATCCAATTGATAAATCTAAAACAAAAGGGTTCAGTTGGGGAGAATATTTAGGACTTCCAAAGAATATAAAGGTAATTGATATTCCATATGAGCATATAACTAATGTATTCATAGTGACTTTAAAATATAATATCCAACATTATGTTTTCATTTGGTAACCTAAGTCATTGGAGAATGTATTAAGGGTGGTAATTTGAAAGTAAAATGATGGCAAAAAGGAGGTCTACCACTCACAACTATAAATATGGAAGTGTTGTCGCTCCTAAGTTCCCACAACCAACAAGGTTGACACAAAACATCTAGAGGAAAAAAAAGAAAAAGAGATTTGTTACAGTTGTGACAGAAATACACTAATGGTAATAAGTATGCCAAGAGTAAATTATTTTACATAGATTTTGAACAGGAGGAAGAAAAGGAACAAGAAACATCAAAAGAAGATATACACCAGGAATCAATATTCGTGGTTGAAAAAGGAGAAATGAATCCAACCATATCTTGTAATTCATTCGTGGGAATTACCACTCCTCAAAATCTCAAGATAGAAGGATATATCAAGAAGAAAAAGGTAATAGTGTTGATTGATTCAAGTGGTAACCATAATTTTATTCATTGTAATATAGCGAAGGATTTCAATTACTTTATATATCCAACACCAGAGTATCAAGTGATGGTTTCAAATGGAGTAACTATAAATTTATCAGGGAAGTGTCATAATATCAATATAACCATGGGTAATATGTATTGAATATTCCAATGCTTATCATTACAATGGGTGGTATTGATGTTGTATTAGGAGTCCAATGGTTACAAACTTTTGGGATGATAACTTTTAATTTTCAACAATTTTTCTTGCATTTTTTATGGGAAGGAGGGGAAATTGAATTAAGGGGCATTGCAGGGAAACCTAAGAAGATAATAAACTATAATGGCATGAATTTTTTTTTGAAGAAGGAACAAAGAGGGGTAATTTCACAATTATGCTCAATAGATGCTCAAAAATTTAATCCATCCATTTCTCAATATCTATAAAGAGTCCTTGACAATCATTCCAAGGTATTTGAGACTCTGAAAGGTCTCCCACACTATTCACGATCATGATCGTGCTATTCATTTGATTCCAAGAAGTGTTACTCCAAACATCAGACCTTACAAATATCCCTATGCTCAAGAGAGTGAAAATGAATGTATGGTTGTAGAAATGCTAGAGGCATGCATTATTCAACCTAGCCAAAGTTATTTCTCTTCTCCAGTAGTATTGGTGCATAAGAAGGATGTATCATGGAGTATGTTTGTAGATTATAGCTTAAAAAGCTCACTATCAAATATAAATTTCCCAATATTGTCATTAACGAATTTTTGGATGAACTACATGGATAAATTTACTTCACCAACTTGGATCTTTGTTCACGATATCATCAATTTAGAATGAAGAAAAAAAAAATTCTGAAAAAATAATTCAAAACTCATGAAGGTCATTAATAATATTTGTCATGCCTTTTGGCCTTACTAATGCACCTTCTAAATCTGAAGGTTTCATTAATTCCACTTTCAAACCCTTCCTTATAAAATTTTTGTTAGTAATTTTTTATTATATAATGATCTACAACAAGTCTTGGAAAGATCATGTTCAATATGCTCGGATGGTGCTCAAACTATTGGAGGAGAAACAATTGTATTAAAAAAACTCCAAATATTTCTTTGGGGTATAGAAAGAGGAATATTTGGGTCATATTGTATCTCATGAGGGTTTTAAGGTAGACCCTAAGAAAATTAAATCTATATAGGTGTTATCACCAATAAAATTTCATTTTTGATTAGGAAGATCATTTGGCATAGGTTTTATTGTCTTGGTAAATTAATTCATGAAATTGATAAAATTTTGTGAATTGGTCATAATACTAAGTTCGAAGAGTCCCACATGTCATGTCATCATGGTCTAATCCAAAAAAATCCATCAAAAATCTCCATCCATTGGTTCAAAATTTGGTTTTAGCCACCTGTCTCTTTTTTCCCGAGTCCACAGCAAAATCAATGGAAAACATGTTGTTTTCGCTACGAACTCACCTGACCAGTCCATAGTGAATCTACCAAACTTACAATGGAAAGTGATACAAACTCATGTTTTTCTGCACCAGTAAAGAAAAGGGTGAGGTGTCAAGTTTTAAGAGGTTAGAGGTCAATCTAAGGTCACGTGATCAATTATTTGGAGTCATGCAACATGCGTGATCATAATTTGTCATTCATCATTTCACTTAACATCTCTTATTTGTCTTCATCCCTCTCATATTCAAAACTTACCTTTTCAATCTATCCTTGAGAGCTGTTGTCTGTCATATTTCCCTCTTACCTTTGAGTATTGATGTTGTTTTCATCTCTAGAAAGGTCCAGCTTGTCTACAAGCACCTTGTTGTTCAAAATTCTTCTTTGCAGGTGTTATACTATCAAGGAGGCCGACGTTGTGTTAAGAGAAATGACCATACTTAAAAATACTAATAACAGGGGCTCAGTGGTCAGGTATGATTCCATGGATTTAAAATTGGTCAATGAGGATCCTAGTTTTGTAGCAGCCTTTACCAGTTCTGGTTGTATGAGGTTTTGCCAAAAATTGCAAGGTTTTCATGCCCAAGTCTCTAAGGACTTTGCAGTGAATTTTGTTGGCACTGCATCAAAGGTGGGTGTGTTGAGTTTTGTGGTATCTCCTGAAACAATTTCCCAAGATACATAGATTCCAAGGACAGGGGAAGAGTGGTTTAAAGCCACTAAATTCAAATTATAGAACTGCGATGAGTTTTTGAAGCCTGAGCATATTGGAGTGGATATGAAATCAGGGATTCCAAGAAGTTTCCTTAAAGAAAATTAATCCAAACTCCTGTTGGTAATTTAGAAATATTTCACATGTGAAGGGAAGTTTCATATTGTTTATCAGTATCACTTCAGACTCTTGCTACATTTCACTGGAAAGAAACCTTTGTATCTTCCCTTCTTCTTATTTAGAATCCTAGGCAAGATGTCAGATAAATTCAAAGCTAGTACTGAAGCTAGTTAAACTTCAATTTTTCATCATGGATTAATCAAGCTACTGATTTTGGAGGAGTTAAAAAAGTTAAATAGAGATTGGGCCACATTCCTATTTCTTATTGGTTATGAAGTAGATGCATTAACTCCCAAGAAGACACCTAAATCTAAAGCTAGTCCTTCAAATAAAAATGATGAACCTATAGCTGAAGAAGAGGGTGTACGAGAACACAAAATAGAGCCCATTGTAGAGCCGACACCTACAAGTAGCAAGCCAAAGCCCAAAAAAAAGAGAGTCATGGAAGAATAACTAGGATCCAAACACGAGGGAAAGATAACATTGAGGACATTCTACAAGCTATAGATATAGAAGAAACTCTAGTGGTCAAAGTTGTGGATGTCAAAGGAAGCAAGAAGAAAAATAAGGGCCTCATTGCAAAAAAACTTGACTTCTCACATGAAGATGCAGGTTTTGTGTTCAAACCAAGAAAACCACTCGCCAGATTACAACTTGCTAAAGGTTTCAAGGCTGAGAAAAGCACTGAAGTGACAGAAAAAGGAAAACAACCTATGGTAGAAGACATCACTGACTTATCTCCAACTAAGGAATAAATCATTAAGCAGAGGAAAGGCAAAGAGAAATTCATTGGAAAATATAAAGTGAAACTTTTAGAGGAGAATTTGAGGGAAGCCAAGGAGGAAGTTATTGAAAAAAAGTTGGAATTGGAGGAAGCTAAGCTAGAAAGAAAAATGGTGGAGGAGTTCAAAGAAAAATTCAATTAGTTATGGTGAGGCTTTAACCAATGCAAAGAAATTGTTGAAGAGAACCCTTCCTCTATGCAAGGTCATGAAAAATACAAGGAAATGGAATATTGGTTGCATGCATAGAGAAACAAGCTTAAAATTCAAGTAAAAGAGTTGGAAGGGAATATGGAAATGATATAATCAGAGCTCAAGAAAAAAGGTTTAAAAATAATAGTCATAGATGAACATGTGGAAACTGAAGCCTCTATTTCCAAGGGTGAAACTTCTAAGGTTTGAAAAGGGGATACAATACATTTTTAATATTTTTTGCATCATTTTAGATCATCACTTATAGAGCCATGGGAAAATTTTGAAGAAGAAATGCATAATTTTCAAGTCTGTTGTCAATTAGGCAAGTTTGTAGTGTGTCTCAGGCTTGAAGCTCAAAAAATGCTACGAACTCGCTGTAGATTCTTTTTGGCTATATATCATAGGTTTTGTCATGAAGGAGGCATGTAAAGGCTTGTATTTAGTTATTTTGACTCTTTAAACAACCTCATATCAGTAAAGGGATTAGATAGTTTGCAGAAATGGTCAAAGTCAAAGGTGTCACGAACTCTCGCTACGGACTTGCCTAAAAGTCCCCTGTTTCTGCAGCAAAGATGATTTTGAAGCTTTTTCAAGTGTTGATTATCTTTTTGAGATAAGCTAGCCACATGGAAAGGTCAAAGGTAATCAAGTGAATGTTTTGATGAAGACATACTCTTCGACAAAGGCTTTCAAATTTCCATCTCATCATGGAAGCTTCATCAACAATTATGACGCCACCTCCTAAAGTTTTGAAAGAGAGGTCGCCTAACTTGGTGGGAGTATTTATGTTTTCAGTCATGGTCAGTGCCACTGTAGGCACATGAAATTTCAGTGTAAATATAAAACTTTAAAAGTATTTTAATGTGATAAAGATGTTTTAGAGTCCTATTAGGTTTCCAAGTCCTAAAAATAGCAGTTGTCTAATTTATCTCCTTGTAATATGGTTTTGGTTAGATTAGGTGTAAACAAAAGTATTCAATGGTCCAACCTTGTTGGCAGACTCAATGTAAATATGCCTAAAATTATAAATAGGCATATTGTTGAAGGAGAGAGGGTTGATTGATGTTTACTACAGACTACTATTGTAAAAATTTTCATTAGTAATATACATTGGCAGCTTGCTTCTCTTTACGTGAGATTCATTGAAATTCTCATGAGTATTTGTCTTTTATGTTCTAAAATTTTATCTTCAGTATATTAGTGTTTGATTAATTAGAATTCATGACTTACATGCTATAAATTCATTCAAACACTTAGTCTGCTGTGAATGTTATCTTTTCATCAGAATATCTATATGCCTCAGCTTCCATGAGAGGAGTTTCACATGTCATTGAGTTCTTTACATCGAATCCATATTCCCAATGGTAGTGATTTGTCCACATATTTCACCTACATAAGAAACACACTTAAAATCCAATTTCAGAGTTAGCCATATGTTGAACTTCATTTAGATAATATCATTCTATATCCTTGAGAGATCCCCCTCAGGCTGAAAAGGCTAATTTTTAGGTAAGAGTAGGTTTGAAATAGTTACTCTAGGTTGGTTGTTGAAGAAACCCATCAGTATTAAATTTAGTGATAACATTTTGGTGCATTTGTCGAGATTCTGAAGACATATTTCCCAAAGTTTTTGCTCAGATAGAAATTCTGAACTCTTGGAGGTAGCAGGAGCTCAGAAGCTTTCAACGCTGCATTTTACCTTGGTGACTCCACTAAAAATTTCCATGTTTAAAGGTGGCTTTGTAAAATATACATACAAGGAGAAATACATATCCTAACCCACCTGCAATTGTGGATAATCCAGAAAGGATTCTTAGAGGCATTGGAGGTAGCTCTTCAAAATCAGGTATTCCATCACATTCAAGAGTTTTTTCCTATGAGGTTATTCGAAGACTTGAAGATAAACAATTTTATGAAAAGATAGAGGAGGTGTTTTGTAGGTATAATAATAAAATGAATTGATTGATATAATACTAGATCTACACATACTAGGAATTGATACATCTTCCTTAGTGTCAAAAGAAGAAATATAAGATTTTTGGAAGACTGTCACATCAGGGTTGTTATTGGAAAAATAGTCTTTTGAAAGATTAAAAGAGTTAGACCCTTTTGATTTTTTGTTAAAGAGGAAGTCTTGTATACCCTTTCCTGAATGGATTTCCTTTGTCTCTAGAATCCAAATTCCCTTTACAAGACCTATTAACATTTTACCCTCTTTCACTGTGTTTTCCCAAAGTCAGAATTTGAGTTCATCCACTACTTTTCCAAGTACCACAATCCCTATCATTATGGTTGGAGTTACTCCTCCTACAGGACCTGCAAGATATGTTCCTCTTGTACTTCCTGGTGTTCTTCATCACATTCCAGATGGATATTCTAATAGGATTAAAACCTTTGGGAGTGAAGAAGAAATAACATATGAACAACATGTAGTTCAATTTAATGACTTCATTGACCTATAGGAGGTGGATGATGAGGATGTGAAAATGAGGTTGTTTGCTCAAAGTTTCACAGGTGAAGTAAGAAAATGGTTTAAAGCTTTAGCTCGAACTAGTTTACAAAATTGGGACCAGTTGGAAGATATTTTTTTGACAAAGTGGGGGAGTAATGTGAACCTTGTTCAAGCTTCAACTGAGTATAACAATTTGAAAAGAGCTTTAGATGAATCTGTCCAGGAATTTTCTAATAGGTTTAACAACGTTTACAAATCCATACCTACTCATATCAAACCTCCCCCAGGAGCTGCTCAATCAAACTATGTTGAAGCTTTTGATTATGAGTTTTCCATCTTGCTAAGGGAAAGAAAATCTGCTTCTTTGGCTGACATGCAGAATGATGAAGTAAAATTTGAGGTGAACATGGCTGCATCCAAGAGGTCTAAGATGGGTAAAACTAAATTAAAAGAAGAAGAGAAGCCCTCTTCATCCTCAGATGTGAATTTTTACACCATGATGAAGACCATGGAGAATTTTATGGACAAACTTGCTCTTGGTACCACTCCTTTGCCTCATGTACAACAAGAGACACATATAAGAAATCCTCAATTTAGGAGGCCTCAAAATTAGCAAAGACCAAGAGACAATAGAAATCAACTTGATCCACAGGTAAGACCTAATTTTAAGCAAAATTTGTTAAATGAAGAGAAAACACAACCTGAATTCCAAAAAGATATTATTCATTACTTAGATGAAGATGTGTCTGGAATGTTTCTAACTAAAGAGGAACATGATGATTCTAGCCATGATATGGGGGGAAATGAGGGAAAACCTGATTACTTAAAGGGTTACCAACATATTATCTTTGAAATGAAGAAACAATATAATTTGAGGAAAAGAAAATTTCCCATTACAACCAATAAATCTCAACCAAATAAATATGCTCCTAAACCAGCCGAACCAAAGAAAGATACACCACCACTACCTCATGGAAAAGAAATTGAAAAACTTCATATATTTTAAATTTAGAGAATGATATTTCAAAAATAAAAATTATAGTTCCCTTTGGTGAAATCATTAAGGTCACTGAGTAGAGAAGCCAAATTTTCAAGATGTTAAACACTCAGCCCAGACCTTCAGACATCCTAAATCTACAAGGAGACCATTGTACCATTTTCCTGGGACCAAGGGTAGAAGATGAAAAGAATGATGAAGTTACTCCTTTTTATGTAAGTCTGAATACTCATGACATGACTTTGCATAATGCCATGTTAGACTCAGGAGCTTCTCACAATTTAATGTCTAAGGTGATAATGGAAATAATGGGTTTAGATATTACTAGACCTTATAAATATTTGTTTTCTTTTGACTCCATGATAGTTCAGTGCATTGGTCTCATTAAAGATATGGTTGTTTGCCTAACTCAAGTGCCTACTAAGATAGTGTTGATGGACATAGTGGTAGCTAAAATTCCTTCGAATTTTGGCATGCTTTTATCTAGATCTTGGGCAGCCAAAATTAAAGGAACTATGCAGATGGATATGAATTATGCCACCATTCCAGTATTGGTGAGAAGAGGAGGTTTTATAGATAAATTAGGATGGATTACATGGTAAGTATAAAAGACAAAACACAAAATTTTCCTATTTATGCACTAGAGACTAAACTGGGATCTTCAATTTTTTTTAATGAACTCACTAATGAGGCAAAAAATGAGAAAGAGAAAAAAAATAAGCAAGTAGAAAATCAGAGAAGTGTGGAGGAAAATGAAGAAGGTTGGTGGCATTTACATTTTGATGGCGCTGCTAGAAGAGAGGGAGATGGAGCAGGGATATGGATTACCACTCCTAATGATGAAAGAAATTTTTTCTCTTACAAATTCAACTTTGATTGTCCACACAACATGGCAGAATATGAGTCATTATTTATGGGTCTAGAAACTTTGAAGTGTTTAGGCACCAAGAAGATATCAGTTTGTGGTGATTCTGAATTATTAATCAAGCAAGTAGAAGGATCTTATCAGACCAAGGATGTTAGGATGAGGGATTATAGAAATTTAATCCTTGAAATGCTTGAGAATTTTAAAGAGTATAGTTTCACTGTCAAAACTAGAGGTCAGAATTCAATGGCTAATTCTTTGGCTGTCTATGCTAGTTTGTTTATCATTCCTACTCATTCCAGTGAGAGATATGATGTTGAGGTCAGACATATACCATCTATCCCTGAACATCATTCAATGGAAAGTGTTTGATAGTGGTCAACAGATCTAAAATTTCCTTGAGCTGAAAGAAGAGTTTGAGAATATTCAAGTAGATCAGCAGAATATGTTTGCTAAAACTAAAGTCAATCCAGAAGTCCTAAAATTGAAAAATAATTATATTCCCAAAGGCCTTATTCCCCCTGATAAATTATTTGATGAAAATGATGTTTTCAAGTCTCCTAAGATGAAGGATGATGATGAAGAGGTGGAAACTTGTAATATTGGTACTGCATAAATTCCTAAAATTGTATTGGATAGGCCAGAAAAAGAAAATCAGGTAGCTGATTTCTTGTCTAGGCTCAACCATGCAGGTGAGGATGTTCCTATTAATGATAATTTTCCAGATGAAAAATGTTTTGCCATCTCTGTTAAAACACCTTGGTTCGCAAACATGGCTAATTGTATTGCTACAGGGAAGTTTCCACCTTACTTTTCATCTAATCATAAGAAGAGAATTATTAGAAAAAGTGTTGATTACTCTTGGATTAGGGGAGATCTCTTTTTCACTGGACCTGATTTTATTATTCGTAGGTGTGTCAGAGAAGATGAGATATATGACATCTTGAGAGATTTTCATGATGAACCTTGTGGAGGACACTTTGTAGACAATTGGACAACTTATAAGATCATTCACACATGTTATTTTTGGCCTAGTATTTGTAAAGATGCAAAGGAATATGTTCAGAAATGTGATAGCTGCCAAAGAATGGGGCAACCTGTACAATCAGACGAGATTCCTTTTCAGCCACAAGTTCTCATAGAACCCTTTGAAAGGTGGGCTCTTGATTTTGTAGGTCCCTTAAATCCTACATCTAAAGGTAATAAGTATATCTTGGTTTGTACTGATTATGTTATAAAGTGGGCGGAGGTAAAAGCACTACCTAGAGCAACGAAAAAAGAAGTGGTAGACTTTCTTTTCTCTGGTATTTTTGTGAGAGTTGGAGTACATGGAGAAATATTTATTGATCAAGGTGCTCAGTTTGTGTCTAAGATTATGTAGGAATTGTACAAAAATATCAAATTACCCACCGAAATTCCACCCCTTATCATCCATAGGCCAATGGGCAAGTGGAATCAACCAATAAGGTGGCGGAGACAATCCTTACTAAAACAATGCAATTACACAAAAAGGATTGGTCTGACTGTATTCTTGAGGAATTATTGGCTTATAGGATTACATGGAGGGGTGCCACTAGATTTTATCCATATGAATTAGTGTATGGAAATTTTTTTTTGCTGCCCATTGAATTTCAGATCAAAACTTTCAATATAGCAGCAGATTTTGGTATAGACCTTGATGAAGCACAACAACAGAAAATCTTGTAGCTCAATGAGCTGGATGAGATTCAACAAGATGCCTTTAGCATACTGACTTGATCTAGCAATAAAGGGCTAAGTGGCATGACAGATACATCAAAAAGAAACAATTCAAAGACAGAGACTGGGCATTGTTGTATGATTCAAAATTTAAGAAATTTAAAGGGAAATTCAATACACATTGGCTAGGACCCTATGAGATTGAGAAAAATTTTAACAATGGATCTGTTTAGCTCAAAGCTATTGATGATGGGAATGTTACCTTCTTGGTGAAAGGGCACAAACTCAAGCTATATCAAAAACCCTAAACAAAGGAGGAATTTGTGGAAGAAATTGTAAAGAAGAAAGAGCTAAAAATGGTAAGGGAAGGGATCATTCCTTCCACTATCTCTTCTTTAATTTTTGGCTGATATAATGAGCTTACTCTATTCCACCTCGTGCTCATTAAACCATGAGAGGAATGTCTATTGGGTATAGGTTTATTCCTTTTTCCGGGCCTAATGGATTGATTACGGAAAAGGAACCCCCTGGAGTCTTCTTTTTCAGTATTTGAGACTCTTTAAAATTGAAATCTGGCGAGCATGGACTGCCACTGGGCTCGTTAAAAACACAGGTTAATAAATCCTTTTGGATCCTCTCAATAAAATTTGTTTCTTTCAGTTAATCTATGGATTTCTTGTGTTGGATTGATGTGGGATTTATTAAGGCCCTCCTTCCAACAATCTTCTCCCATTGACATTAGCAAATAATCTGGGTGTAGGATTAGAGCCTTGTGATGCCTTGAAGCCTGTGTTCCATAATGACAGGATATCTCACCAGGAGCGATGGAGAAACATTATGGATCCTTTACTGCTAGATCCTATAGGGAGTTTGACATCAGCTCATAATTTCACACCTGATATGAGGCATCATGGTACCTTGGTCCTCACTCCCATTAATGGTGATGGGCCTCACATTGGTTAATAGTTTCCATCAATGGATGGTAATCCAATGAGATTGTTGCACATCTGACATAGACCTATTCATTCATGTGCAATGGATTGTACATAGACGGCGGGGAAGATCATTTTCATTTCCTGCAGACACAGTCTTAATTCCTATAGAAGTTTCGACAGATAGTTTCATTTCCTGTAGACAAAGTCTCAATTCCTGCAGAAGATTCAATAGACACAGTTTCATTTCCTGCAGACATAGTCTGAATTCCTGCAGCAACACCCTGGGTTCCTGAAAGACAAAAATTATAGACAGAACATTAGTTTTAATTATTTGATATAGTACTAACAGTCATTATGGATCAAATTCATGAATTATGTGATCAAATATATGATGTAAGGTTAAGTTATCATTGCAAGGACAAAAACCTCATCAAGGACTGGACTGTTGGAGGTAAGTTCAGTAAGGTACAGCCGATGATAAGATTCTTGAGGTAAGGTATAATTACGCTTTAATTTTTAATAATTTTCATGACTTAGGCTATGGTAACCCTTGTGGAAAAAGCGTGGTTGAAAGTCGTTGCGGCATAAATCCCACAACTTGTCATCACATTTCTGACATTACAGTGGTTGTACTTCCGATGCCTATCCTGAAGGTCATATCATGATGATCATCATGATCACGACCTACCACTTGAAAACATCATGCCTTGCGATTTTTTCCATTTAACCTTCTCTCTTTGTCAAGAAATCTATTGTCAAGGTCTCGATCTACATTTCGTAAATTGTGTGCATTATTATTTTCTATTTGCATTCTGTGAGCCGCATTTTCTTTATCCCTTCCTTCCTCATCCGTTCTATCCATTCCTCCTTCAGCATGTCCAAACCATGGCCCCCTCTCCGATTTGAGCCACAAAGCCTCATGTAGTTGGAAGTTGACCCTCGTAGCAAGGTAAGGATAGAAAAAGCGAGATGGTTTCCCTTGTTTCTGAAGTTCGATGGACAGAACTCCGAAGCAAAAAAGTAGTTCTTATTGAACCTAAAAAGTGATAAAGCACAGGTCAGAAATATTCAATTTCGGCTAGCAGAGGAGCTGGTGGCGAGAGCATGTGGAATTTCACAAGATGGGGAGCGATGGTTCAAAAATCGGTGCTTCAACAAAGGGATGTGTGCGTCTTTCTTTCGAAAAGATCATCCAAACCCTGACTAGGGAAAGGGGATTATGCGATATTTTTTGAGGAGTAAGTACCATCACCTACTGTTCTTCCTGCAAAAGTATATCACTTGCGAAGGTCGCTATGGCCTCACATTTCTATTTCATATGTGTCTCCTCAGGCAGTTTCTGGATCAGCCCCTGAACTTGCCATATTATTTGAAGATGTCTTTGGCTAAAATGTCCTTGGCCGCGAAATAAAGGGTCTTCCACATAGAGGAAAACCTCTACCACCATGGGCTAGTGAAAATTATCGTGATAGAGGTCCTGCAGAAAATGAAAAAGACATGGTGGGACTTTCTAACCGAGAACCATTTTAGGGAAGATGGAGATTCTGGCTCCCCGACACTCGAGGAGGAACAGTTAGTAGAGAACCCCCAGAAGAAGCCGCAGACTCACTGGCCACAAGTAGAAGAGGATGACGGGGAAGAAGAAGTAATGGTGGCCATGGAAACCATTGTAAAAGGTTCCCAATAGAAAGGGCCGACTACCCCAGCCAAAAGAGTTATGAGGAGCCAGGCTGCTAATATGGCTATGAAGGATAGTAGAAAATGGGGAACACCACCCAAAAAGACCGATGAGAAGAAAGAAAAATCCCCTAGTATGGCCAAGGGAAAGGAGAAGGTTGAACCAACCACATTCATCAACAAAGACACCATGTCCTTCCAGAGCCCTTCATTGCAGGAAAGCAAAAACAAGACTAAGGAAGAGCATCAAGGGCAAGTGGACCTTAGTATGCCCTAATCTTCCCAGGGACATCATGAGGGGGAAGTTACTCTCCAGAGGAATTGGTCTCGCCAGGAGCTAGAAGAGACCATTAAAGAACTCACCACTTCAGAGCAGGCCTTAAAGAAGGAAAAGGTGGCCCTGAAGGAGAACATCCTCAGGATGCAGAAAGAACATGAGGAGTTTCATGAGAAATCAGCCCGTATTATGAAAAATAAGCAAGCTCAAATAGACCATATAAAGATGAAGAATGAAATATACAGGGGTCAAATTCAGGTGGAGACTAGTTAGGCTCAGTTGGTTCATCTGGCTGCAGTAGTTGCGGCCTAGGTGAACGACTAATTTTTATATTTTTGAAGGCTGTTATAGTTTTGCTTGCATAGGGACATGCAAGAGTTTTGGTATGGGGGAGATATTAAGTCTCCATTTTCCCCATTTTTCACACCCTTCCCAAGCCTTACTTCTCTTGTTTCTGAACTCCTTTCGGCCTTAATTATTCTTAGTTCGTCCATATTGTCTAGTTTTGGCTTAAAGGGTACTGTTTTGGCTTAAAGGGTACTATAAGCCTAAGGTATGTTAAATTAACATAATAAGTGCCATTTTTCCTTAGATTTAACGTATTCTTTGATCTAGTTGTAACTATTATTGAATTACTACTTCCACTGATCTAGAAATTATGTGTAGATTTGTTTTGATTCGAAGTAGTTCCACAAACTCTTGAAGACATCTCATGCAGCCACATTTCCTGTAGCCGTTGCATATTTCCTGCAGTCATTGCGGATTTCCTGCAGCTGTTCTGGATTTCCTGCAGCCATTGCGGATTTCCTGCAGCGGATCCATATTTCTTGTAGCAACATCAACGGTTGATTGTATTCTACTTATTTTCAGATCCATTGAAGACTTGGGTTTTGTAGGGAATTGGTTGCACATGAAGACTATTCCATTGGCTGTTCGAACTGCTTTTTGGAACAACCCGAATTTGCAGATTTTCCCCTCGAACCAGATTTCCTGCATTTTCCACTATGTAACAGAAAATGTTTAATCCATACTTTCAGTCATGGATTAGACTTAAAAGAAGCTAAATTTGATAACCTAGACCTTTATTGTTCGATGATAGCTTCTGTTGGGGTTCCCATGTTTTCGCAAGTTTGGCAATACCAAAATATGAGACAACATTAGAACCACTTTCAGACCTCAGGACCTAGCCCTTCTGGGTCCCGAGAGGGATCTCTCTATGATAGGAAAAAGTATATATCTTTGAGGCTCTGTTTTTAGGTTTTAGGCTAGTTATAGGCACAGGTTTGTTTGTTTGATTGATTATTTGGTTGTTGGGAATCAGGAAAGAAGGTTTCAGTATGAGACAAGGATGAGCAAAGAGGATTTTAGGCAAAGGAGGAATAATTTCAAAGAACATTAGAAACCATTGGGCAATGGAGTCGGGAAAGGGTTTACTTGCTATTCAATATCCATGATTTCAGTTGGGCTAGTCATCTAAAGCATTGGATCTTAAAGATGATAGTGTGCCATGAAATGGTAAGAAAGAGGGTGGAAAGGCAAGGAAACCTTCAAGGTGACCTTTCAGGAATCAGATCCAGGGACAGGACATGCCATTGGACACCTGTGATCCATATCCTCAAAGGTGAACTCTTCAGACAATGGGAACATTAAATATTCAAACACAAAGGTGAAGACCTGAGATCAGAGAGAAAATTTGAACTCTCAATGCTTCGGCATCCAGCTTAAGGGATCTTAGAGAGGTTCGATTGATCGGGAAGGGTCATAGTAAGATAGAAACAACGTTCTAAACTCCAAGTAACCCAATTCTTTCAATTAAAACCCAAAAAGAACATATGAGGTCGGATTCATTAATTCATACATCAGATAGCAGTAAATTATAGCCACTACACTGGTTAAATTAACTTTAATCAGTACTCAGATAACACACACAACAGAAAAAATCGAAGGTAGGGAGAGTAGAAACATAGGGTACCATGCGAGGGTAAATACTATGCCATATTTCTGATGCGTACCAAAAGAAACGGAATATGATGAGTCACAAAGAGAAATAAAAACATAGATAGAAAAACATCATTGCTGCTTTAAATCAGGATCCAAAGAAATGTGCTTGTCATATTAAAGAGCAACACCAGTCATGTATAACATTGCCAAAAGCTTGATATTCAGTCTGAAAACATCTTCCTCCGCCTATCTTACAACTTTACACAGTGAAATATATCTCAAAAGAAACGGCTTACAATTCACAGATATCTGATCATCAACCCCTACAATGAGTTTCTTTATGAGCTTTATAGCTGAAAGAGAGGCAGAGGAGATAGATGAAACATTAAATGAAGCATTAAAATAGAGGGGATTGAAAATGGTCGATGCCCATTCGGTTTTAATATTTGAGCATTAATCTTCAGTACTCTTTGGATTAACGAGTGGTCTTCGACAGGCTGCAATTTATTTCAGGTATGTTCTTGATGTGATTTCGCTGCAGTAATTGTTGTACCCTGGTGAACAAGAAAAAGGCAGATAAATGAATATGAGGCCTGCCATACCGTGTAAAAAATTTTCTGGTAGCATTAGGACTACTGTCAGGGTGGAAATCTTCTCGGGGACACAATGTAGAACAAAGACAGTATAGGTACGATGTCCTTTCTCAGGAGGAAGCTTTTGCCAATGTGAAACACTGTCAATATTGTTTTCTATGCTATAGGAATTTTTGGGATTATTGTGATGATCATGAGGTCTTAAATCTCATACAACTGCCCTTTCAACAATGAATCAGAGCTAAAATTATTTAATTACAGGCATTAAACTCTCTGACTACCCACTAGAAAACTTTGCTGCTTCATGATTGTCTTTGTTTGTGAAATTTGGAACTTTAATGGTGCTGGGGGGTTTTACAGAGTTAAACTCTGTCCTTTAACGAAAATTATGTTCTAACACCCTCCCAGGCTCTTCTCTGTAATATCAGTCTCTGAAATTAGCCTTCTCTGTGCTCTGTGCCACTATAACAGTGACTGTGAGCAATGGCAGATTTCACTGCCTGTAGCCTGCAAAAACACACAAACATGTTAAGAAATCCATACATGGGGGAGGGTGGCTGCGGTGGAATGCTGTGATGATGGCAGCACAACAGAAGTGAATGCTATGGATGCAATGGAAAGCGGTGGGAACATGCAGTGAAACAGTGAAAATCGAACTGATGAAATTCGGGCGAAATGAAAAACTTTAATGTAAAACATTAAAAATTAAATGCTTGGCGGGATGATATGATGTTTTAATGTAAAACCCAAGGTTTGGGCCTTTGAACGAATTTCACAGAAAATGCATGGAAAACATATGAAATAGGCAAATATGGTGGGACCCAGTTGTGGGCGGAGGGCGATTCCATACAGATCGTTAGATCTCATGAGGGGATCGACGGCTGTGATCAGATCGGAAGAGCCGAAACGGGAACACGTGGCAGAATGAGGGAAAATCCTAGCTGTTGGTTCTTGTGGATTCAACGGCTAGGATCGCATCGGAGGATCGCAATCGGGAAAGACGAAGGATGACAGGGTCTACACTTTGCGATTGCGATCAGAGCGAGGAAACTAGGACCGTTAGATTAAAGGTGAATCGACGGTGGGGAAAAGGTCATCGGAGGAGTGAAAAAGGGGAATGCGGGTGCGATGGGACTCGCGATGACTGTTTGATCTATTCTAATCAACGACGGAAAGCAATTAAAACGCTGACAGACTAATAACACCATCGCTTCAAAACTTTTGTTTTTACAATGGACAAGCATGTCCCGCTCCGATTCTTCGATGCGATTAGCGCCTTGCAGGCTAGTGCTTGGTTTTAGCGCTCGGGCTTTTGGAGGGGAAGTGGTTAGGGGATGGTCGAAAGGTGCTTAGCCCGCACATGGAAAAATATGGGTTTTTAGCCAAAACAGAGCTTTAAGGCTGAAATTAGGCCTTCAGTTAAGGGAAAAAGGGAGTTGCAATCAAATGAAAGGATTTCACTTGGTTTAAAAGGAAGAATTTGATGGTTTGGGAAACTTAGGAGGGATTTTTGAGGTTAAAGGGGAAAATTTTTCAAAAGGGGAAAAGGCCAAGATGGGGCATTTTGCAGAGATGCAAGGGCAGATGGGGGCTCTTTTAAGCACGATTTTTCACAGATAGTGAGGCTTTTGGATGGAAACAACAGTGAAGATCCTTTTAAAGGAAATGAACATACAGAGCCTTCAAGGATGAGAGATTTTCCTGGGAAATTTATCTCTTGAAGTCTCATAAAAAAATTTAGCCACCTGTTTGCTTGACAAAATTTTCGTAGGTGGCTAACAGTGGCTCCACCTGGGGATGGCTTCTTCTTGAAGGAGTCAAGAATTCAGAAAGTAAATATTTGGAGTAGGTCAAATGCTTGGTCTCTCAGACCATCTTTCTTCTTTGATTCAACTATACAAACATGATGGAGTCAATTAGCATAAAAATTTCCTCAAACACCTACCTACCCAAATTACAATCCTAACATTTTTTCTTCCAGGTGCGTTTGAATTTGCAGATCCTCTTCATCATTTTTATTGAAAGCAGAAAACAAAATAATCTAATTCTACCCTTATTCCTCCATGAGGCCAGATTATACTATTGGCCTCATACGTTTCTCTACCTAAATCTAATATCTCCTAGGATTCAATTCTCTAGCAAATTTCTTCTCTACATTTTACAACAGAAATTTAAAACAGTCAAACTAGGATTAGACAGTCTAGTTTGCTGTGTATCCAAGGCATAAAGACGGCTGCACATTGGACTAAAATTGCAGAGAATTGACAACCAAATCTTGAAGGCTTGAGATCTTGCGATATTGGAATATCCTTCTTTTCTTCGTGACTCAAGTTTTGAGCTTGTTATAGTCACTATTCTCTTCTTTGTTTCAGCTCTGGTTTTGGGCTTGCTAGAGCTGATTCTTCTTTCTCCTTTGTTGATCCAGGTTTTGAGCAGATTAGGAACATCTTGCTATACTTCCCTTTGGCTTAGGTTTTGATCATGTTTGAGCCATCCTTCTTGTAACTTCAGAGGTTCATGTTTTGGGCATGTTTGAACCTTTCTCTTTCTCTGTTTTTTGGAAAATTTTCTTCTCTTTTCCTGAAAATTAAAGACTGCAATGGTATTTACAACGGAAATAAAAACTGAGAATTAGAAATCAGCAGAAGTAATGTTTGAGTATCCTGCCATTGACAGGACCCCCAAACAACTCTGTACCATCTAGCTCTTGCAGAAAAAAGGCATTTGGACCCACGGTGGCCTAAATGATGTATGGACCCTGCCACAAACTGTCGAATTTGCCATGCTTTCCTTTTTCCTCTCTCATGGAGTCCCATTTCAGAACTTTGTCTCCAATTTTGAAGTCCGAGGCCTTTGTTCTCTTGAAAAATAACTTCTTAATATTTTCCTGGACCTTCAGAGCTATGTTATAGACCTCTTCTCTTGTTTGTTGGAGATGAATCGTCTGATTTATCCTCCTCACCATACTGTCCTCTTCTGTCTGGATCTCTTGGACAAGTTTAATCACTGGTATCCCAAGGCTAGTTGGAAATACTGCCTCTGTCCCATACACAAGCTGATAGGGTGACGTGCCAATGTATTTCTTCATTGTAAGTCTATCAGCCCATAAAGCATGCACTAATTTGTTATGCCATGACTTTTTGTTCTCCTCCAGTAGCTTTTTGATAATGGTCACTAAGCTTTTGTTCGACGATTCAGCTAGGCTGTTACCCTGAGGGTAATAAGTAGTTGAATGACCGAGTGCTATTTGATACCTGTGACAAAAATCAATCATTTTCTTGGATTCGAAAGCAGCAGTGTTATAAATGATTATTTTTCTTGGGCAGCCAAACCTAGAGAGGATGTGGTCTTCTCGGAACTTAATGATGAAGGAATTTGTGGCATTCCTAGAAGGTATGGCCTCAATCCATTTTGTGAATTAGTTTGTGGCTGTAAGGATCCACTTGTGTTGTGCAGAAGAAGCAGGGTGTATTTCCCCTATGAATTCTAGGCCCCATTGCAAAAAGGGACCCTCAACAGTAATGGGTTGTAAGGGCAAAGGGAGGAGTTTTCTCTTACCTTCAAAAATCTGGCATTTATGGTAGGAAATTATCATTTTTCGTATGTCATTGAAAAGAGTAGGCTAGTAATAGCCAGCTCTGAGTATTTTGTTAGTAGTGGCTTTCCAGCTCAAGTGACCTCCGCACTCTCCTGCATGGAATTCCTGTTTAATTCTCTCGGCTTCCATTTCAGGCAAACATTTAAGCAGTAGACCATTTTCATTTTTCCAGTATAAAAATTCATTCAATATGCAATAGTTTCTGGCCTTTAGTTTCAGGAATCTGGCCTTAGTGTTCGGTAGATCAGGAGGGGCATTGAGGTTCATGAGCACACATAGGATATCGGAATACCATGGAGAGTTTTGAAATTTTTCCTCAATAGTTAGATCAGGCAATCCTTCCTGTCCATTCAAGGCATCTAACATGTTAATGTCAAGGGCTTGTAAATTCGACTCAGCCATTAATTGAGCTAGGCCCTAACCTTTGATCAGTTTCGTGGGTTTTATTTCGAGGTCATATTCTAGAATCATAGTGACCCATTTGCCCCTCTTTCTGTCTGGATCTTGGGACAACAAGTCTTTAACCACTATGTTAGGCACGTAGGTTATGGTGTGAGAATGCAGTATGTACACCCTAAAGTCCCTCAAGGCCTTTACCAAGGCATAGGCCTGTTTTTCCAATATGTTATATTTTAAGGGTGCATCCCTCAGAGCCTTGCTGAAGAAAGCAATAGGCTTCTCCATTCCCTCTGGATTTTTCTGCAGCAAAACTGCAACTACTGTATGCTTAGAGGCAAATGAAAATATCGAGAAATATTTTGAGAAATCTGGGTTGATTAGGACGGGAGCCTGGGTGAGTGCAAGTTTAATTGATTCAAAATATTTTTTATCCTCTACAGTCCACTTAACTCCTACACCTTTCTTCAGCATGTTAGTCATATTCTTGAGGTGTTCAGCTAGATTTGGAATAAACCTCCTTAGGAAGTTAACTTTCCCAATGAAGGATTGTAAATCTTTAATGTTTCTCAGGTGTGTGATCTGTAGTATTCCCTCAACCCTCTATGGGTCTATCTTAATCCCCTTCTCAGATATAATGTGGCCAAGAAGCTTACCCTCTTGCAGCCCGAATACAATTTTTTTGGGATTTAATGACAGACCGAACCTTCTACATTTTTCAAAAACCCTTCTCATGTGTTTTAGGTGCTCTTCATCAGTCTTGGAATAGACTGTTATGTTTTCCAGATAGATGACAATGAAGTGCCCTATTTCATCTGAGAAAGATATGTCCATCGCTTGTTGGAAGGACACACCAGCGTTCATCAGTCCAAAGGGAATTTTTACATACATAAAAGTGCCCCATGGAGTGGTGAAAGCAGTCTTGAGTTGGTCTTCTGGAAGTACTAGAACTTGGTTGTAACCTAAAACAAATCTAACAGGGAGATCCTTTTTGAGCCTACTACCCTATGAAGAATGTGTTCCATTTTTGGCAAAGGGTAATTGTCCTTAAGTGAGGCTCTGTTAAGGTTCCTGAAATCAATGCATAGTCTGATCTCACCTATCTTCTTTCTCACAGCTACTAGATTCGAAACCTAATTAGAGAACCTCACAGGTACTATTACTCCTGCCTCGTACATCTTTTTTATTTCCTTTTCTACTGCAGGCAATTTTTTTGGGTTAATTCTGTGAAGTTTCTGTCTGAAGGGCTTTTGGTTCTCTTTCAAAGGTATTTTGTGCTGTATAATTTTTGTGTCGTAGGCCTTTAAGTCCTCGTAGCTCCAGAAAAACACATCAATGAATTATTTAAATAAGTCGGTGTATTTCTTTTTCATGTCTGTGGGCAAGGACTTAGCCAATTTTATCATTTTAGGCTTGTCTTCAGTGCCTATATTGCATTCCTCAACGTCAGAGTCTGAGTGTTCTATGGTGGGTTTTTTTGCTACATCATCGAAATCGAAAATATCTTCTAAAGGTGCCAGACCTCGGGGTATGTTTTTATCTTTTGCCTGCAACACTTCTATTTCTTCTTTATCTGCATTCTTATATTATTTTGTTGTATTTCCAATTTGTTCAGTTAAAGTGTTTATTTCAATGTTACGGGGTGGTTTTTCCTCGTCGGGGGGTTCCTCACTCAGGCAGCTATCCTCGGACTTAGAGTCTGAATCAGAAAATTCAAACTCGTTCCTGCCTATCAGGAAATCCTCAATTTTTTTATCGCCCTCAAAGACCTGCCAATATTTATTGTTGTTGGGTACTGCGAGTCTATAATTTTTCTGAATGATTATCTGTTTGTCACTGGGATATTTATGATATGAACTAGCTATGCAGGCTACTCCGTTTGCAATTACGTTCTAACTCCTAGGAACAAACACCATTTCATATTCCACAAAGGTTTTCAATAGATCCATGGCATCGTTCCTGTACGCTCTCAACCTAGGGTGTTTCACTACGTATTCTCTATTCACTTGTTTTATGATTAACTCAGAGTCTCCATGCACAACTATCTTACGGGCTCCTAGTTTCTTCAGTAAATTCAGGCCCAGGATAAGAGCCTCGTACTCTGCAATATTGTTTGTACATTTGAAGTTCAGACTAAAGGCATGAATCTTCGCATAGTCACTCTCAGTGTTATGTAACCACACTCCCGCCCTTGCAGTATTTCTAGTGCAGGACCCATCGAAGTTCATTTCCCATAAAGGTTCGCTCTCGAGTTTATCATCGGTTTCTCTCCTAGCGTTGGTTTCATCGTTATGCGGCAGTGGGGGGCCTGTGTTATGGTGTGGAGGGCTTTTTTCTTCATGTGGTGTATAGGCTTCAGCGAGATGGCTAGCAGGCTGTTTGCATTCTGCTTCTGCCTCACTCTGGGTTTCAGATTCGGCGCACTGCCCAAAGGGTTCTTCTCCATTTTCTTCCAAGTTTAGGGTGGCCATTATGTCCAGATCTATGGGATCTGTTTCATCGTCCGTATCTATGTTCTCTGGCTCTAGCTCTTTTAAGGATTCATCGTTGCAGAGGATAAAGGAGTCCAGATCAGTGTGTACATAGTACAAAGGTGAATTTTCAGGCTTTTCAGGGCTGCTGACCAAGAACTTCATTTGTTCCTCCCTATACAGTCTCCTAAGCTAGCTAAAGATAGGGATTGTGGCATATGCCCCATCCATCTGCATTTTACCTTGCATCTTGGCTCCCCATGACCTTGATAATAGCATGCCATACTTGGGTGGCGCATCAGCCACTAAAACATCCATGACCATGCATTTGGCTAGTATCTGGGTCAAGTTCACACACAAATATTTGATCAGGCAAAAACATTTTACTCTGCTAGAGTAAAATGAATATAAGCCTTTGTAGGGATGGGTTACCTCTAGGCCTAACTTCTCCATGACTACCTTAGGCATCAGGTTGTGTGATGCCCTAGAATCATGCATCATGTTGTGCAGGATCTTGTCATGGATATTGAGACTGATATAAAAAGGAGGTACTACCCCCTCCTGAAAATTCCCTTCTATCTTTGGACCAAACAAAAGGGCTGGTTGATCATCACTCAGGTTGACAGTATCACTTTTTTCACTTAGATTCAATGCTTTCAAAATTTGGCCTTTATACACATCCTGAGTGGCCAGCTCAGAGAGTGGGACAGATATTTTAATTTTCACAATCGCACTCTCCAAATTGAAGGTGGACTGACTCTTCGCGACACTCAACTCTGTTTTGTTAGCCATTTCTTTAGTGGTAGACTCAGTGTGCTTATTCTCGCTATGTACAGTGTTAGGAACTATTTTATTAGGAGCACTAACTGTAGTGCTAGTGCTGCTAGTCGGTTGACTTTGTTTATCGGTGTTTGGGTTGTTTTTCTCTTTGTCCTTCCTAGAACTCTGAGCTGTTGATTTATTACTTTCAACAGTTGATTTAGAAGTTTTCTCAGGCCTTTTCTTAATGGTAATCTCAGAAGCTTTTGGTTTGGAATTGTCTAAGCTCTTTTTGCTTCTGAGTTCATACTGTTCTCTGACCTACATGATGGTGTTTTCAAACCCTAGCCTGTAATCCTCAGATTCTAATCTTTTCTCATCCCAATATGAGGGTAAGGGATGATCTTCTTCTGTGGAACAATTGTGGATTGATTTTTCTATTTCAAACATATTAATCGTGGTTCCCTCAAACTCTTCTATGATTCCCTCATCTTCATCAAGAAATTTCTCCTGAAATGGGGGGATAACTTGTTGATCCGAGTCTCTTTGTCTGTTGGGAGTGGTATTGTTTCTCCTAAAGTTCTGGTTCTAGTTATGATTTTGGTTTCTGTTTTGATTACTGACTGAGACAACCATTCTTTCCATCATTTGCGGTAGCTTTTCCATGTTTTTGGCTAGATGGTCATACTTGGGATCATATGTGGAAGCTACAACGTCATCCCTATATGTTACTCTCTTCTCAGCCCTCATTCCAGCTTTCTTATCAATCAGGTTAGCCTCAACACTCACTGCCCCTTTTTGCATATCTTCCAATGTGTCGTAATCTCTCTCCCTAAGCTGGTAGGGCATGTTAGCATCGAAGCCTCCAGGGTATTTCACTAAGGCCATACCTTGGGGAGGTTTCATATGTGGAGGAAGAGCGTTGTAAACACTATTGAACCTTGTAGAATAGTCATGGACACTCTCTCCTACATTCCTTTTAAGGTTCTTGTATTCCGCTAAGATTTGGAGAGGGTTGGCCTTCACTTCCCATTTGTTTATGAAGGTTTGATATAGAGTGGGAAGGTCTTGGATACTATTAGGAGGTAGGCCTTTAAACCATTTCTTCAGATCGCCTCCTAAACTCTGGGCAAAGATTCTCATTTTGACTGTCTCATCATCTATCTCCATATAGTCAAAGGAATCCTCCATCCTATCTACATGGTTCTGAGCTGTGGTATACTCTTTGGCGGTGAAATGTGGGATATTTTATTGATAATAGTTGGGTAGGGGTACTAGAGGCTGAGGTAACACTAGAGGTGCATACTAGGTGGCCATGATGATGTTTTGGCGAGGTAAAGGATTGGCTTGAGCAGCAGGTATGTGGATGACAGGAATATTAAGACCAGCAACACTCTGTTGAGCTGATTTAGGGTGGTAGAGCCCCAAGTTTTGAATGAAATGAATATCAAGAGGTGTAGATGGGGGAGTCTCTCTATCCCTAACATGTTCACCACCGTGGGATGGTGAACCAAGAAGCTCAAGGTCTGGCTGGTCTATAGCACCGAGTGACCTAGTTCTAGGTAATCTGCTTGGAGAGTCTAAGTCAAAACGAGGATCTGATAGAGCTGTAAAGTCTTCTGGTACAGAGTTATCTCTATGGATATGTCTGGAAATAGTTGGCCTTCTAGGTGTAGAATATTTCCTAAGAATTTTCTCAAGGTTGCCAACTATTTCAGGTGGGTTTGGGTTAGGATAAGCCCTTGTGTGAATGGTTCTTGAAGCTATAATGTTGTTTTCAAACCAAGCGGCTTAATCCTACTTGTTACTTCTATTATGGCTGATGTTGTTATGGACTCTGGTCTCCCAGTGGAGTCTTTGTGATCCAAGATAATCAGCAGGCCTACTGATCACCAGTGGAGTCTTTAATCTTCAAGGAGCTATGGAGTCGCTAGGTGGAAGGTTAAGAATGTTTCAAGGGGGTATTCTGTCCACCACAGTGATTAACCACCAAACTAAGGCTACTATGGTCTTCTTTGAGTCTTGGAAGTGTTTAAGGTGTGTTTTACTCAAAGCATCCCCAGTGGAGTCGCCATTATGTTGGGGTTCCCATGTTTTGGCAAGTTTGGAAATACCAAAAGATGAGACAACATCAGAACCACTTTCAGACCTTAGGACCTAGCCCTCCTGGGTCTCGAGAGGGATCTCTCTATGATAGGAAAAATTATATGTCTTTGAGGCTCTGTTTTTAGGTTTTAGGCTAGTTATAGGCATGGGTTTGTTTGTTTGATTGATTATTTGGTTGCTGGGAATTAGGAAAGAAGGTTTCGGCATGAGATAAGGATGAGCAAAGAGGATTTTAGGCAAAGGAGGAATGATTTCAAAGAACATTTGAAACCATTGGGAAATGGAGTCGGGAAAGGGTTTACTTGCTATTCAATATGCAGGCTTTCAGTTGTCATCTAAAGCATTGGATCTTAAAGATGATAGTGTGGCATGAAATGGTAAGAAAGAGGGTGAAAAGGAAAGAAAACCTCCAAGGTGACCTTTCAGGAATCAGATCCAGGGAAAGGACATGCCATTAGACACCTGTGACCCAAATCCTAAAGGGTAAACTCTTCAGACAAAGGGAACATATAAGGATTCAAACGCAAAGGTGAAGACCTGAGATCAGAGAGAGACTTTGAACTCTCAATGCTTCGGCATCCAACTTAAGGGATCTTAGAGAGGTTCAATTGATCGGGAAAGGTCCTAGTAAGATAGAAACAATGTTCTAAACTCCCAGTAACCCAATTATTTCAATTAAAACCCAAAAAGAATGTCTGAGGACGGATTCATTAATTCATACATCAGCTAGCAGTAAATTATAGCCACTACACTGGTTAAATTAACTTAAGTCAGTACTCAGATAACACATACAACAGAAAACATCGAAGGTAGGGAGAGCAGTAACATAGGGTACCAAGCAAGGGTAAATCCTATGCCAGATTTCTGATGCGTACCAGAAGAAATGAAAGTGATGAACTACAAAGGAAAACAAAGACAAAGATAGAAAAGCATCACCGCTGCTTTAGATCAGGATCCAAAGAAATGTGCTTGTCATATTAAAGAGCAACACCAATCATGTACAACATTGCCAACAACTTGATATTCAGTCTGAAAACATCTTCCTCAGCCTATCTTTCAGCTTTACATAGAGAACTATATCTCAAGAGAAACAGCTTGTAATTCACAGATATCCGATCAACCCCTACAATGAGTTTATTCATGAGTTTTATAGCTGAAAGAGAGGCAAAGGAGGTAGATGAAACACTAAATGTAACATTAAAACAAAGTAGAAAAGAGGGTCGAGACCCATTCTTTTTTAATATCTGAGCATTAATCTTCAGTACTCTTTGTATGAAAGAGTGGTTTTTCGACAGGCTGCAATTTACTCCAGGTATGTTCTTGATGTGATTTCGCTGCAGTACTTGTAGTACTCTGGTGAATAAACAAAAAGTAGATAAATGACTTTGAGGCTTGCCATACTATGTAACAAATTTTCTGGTAGCATTAGGACGGTCGTCAGGGTGGAAATCTTCTCAGGGACACAATGTAGAGTAAAGACGGCATGGGTACTGTGTCCTTTCTCAAGAGGGAGTTTCTGCCGATGTTAAACACTGTCAATATTGTTTTCTGTGCTATAGGCCTCTTTAGGCCTACTGCGATGATCGTGAGGTTTTCAATCTGGTACATTTCCCCCTTAAACAATGACTCAGAGCTAAAATTCTTTAATTACAAGCATTAAACTCTCTGATTATCCACTGATACTCTTTGCCGCTTCATCATTGTCTTTGTCTGTGAAATTTGGAACTCTAATGGTGCTGAGGGGACTTTACAGAGTTAAACTCTGTCCTTTAATGAAAATCACATTCTAACACCCTCCCAGGATCTTCTCTGTAATATCAGTCTCTGAAATTATCCTTCTCTATGCTCTGTGTCACTATAACAGTGACTGTGAGCAATGGCGGATTTCACCGCATGTAACCTGCAAAACACACAAACATGTTAAGAAATCCATACATGGGGGGGCGAATGGCTGTGGTGGAATACTATGATGATGGCCGCAAAATCAGAGGCGAATGTCATGGATGCCATGGAAAGTGGTGGGAACATGCAGTGAAATAGTGAAAATTGAACCGATGGAAGTCGGGTGAAATGAAAAAATTTAATGTAAAACATTAAAATTTTAATGCTTGGCAGGATGATATGATTTAACACAAAATATAAGGTTTGGAACTTTGAAAGAAATACACAAAAGATGCGTGGAAAACATATGAAATGGGTTGATATGGTGGGACCCAGTCATGGGTGGAGGGCGATCCCATACAGACCGTTAGATCTCATGAGGAGATCGACGGCTACGATCAAATCGGAAGAGCCAAAACGGGAACATGTGGCAGAATGAGGGCAAATCCTGGTTGTTGGTTTTTGTGGATTCAATGGCCAGGATCGGGTCGGAGGATCGCAATCGGGAAAGACAGAGGATGGCAGGGTCTAAACTTTGCAATTGTGATCAGAGCAAGGAAACGAGGACCGTCAGATTAAAAGGTGGATCGACGGTGGGGAAAAATTCATCGGAGGAGTGATAAAGGGGAATGCAGGCGTGATGGGACTCGCGATGACTATTTGATCTATTCCAATCAACGACAAAAATCAATTAAAACGCCGACAGACTAATAACACCATCGCATCGAAACTTTTGTTTTTACAATGGACAAGCATGTCTCGCTCCGATTCCCTGATGCGATTAGCGCCTTGCGGGCTTATGGAGGGGAAGTGGTTAGGGGCTGGACGAAAGGTGCTTATCCCGCACATGGAAAAATATGGATTTTTTAGCCAAAAATAGAGCTTTAAGGCTGAAATTAGGCTTTCGGTTAAGGGAAAAAGGGAGTTGGAATCAAATGAAAGGATTTCACTTGGTTTAAAAGGAAGAATTTGATAGTTTGGGAAATTGAGGAGGGATTTTTGAGGTTAAATGGGAAAATTTTGCAAAAGGGGAAAAGGCCAAGATGGGGAATTTTGCAGAGATACAAGGGCAGATGAAGGCTCTTTTAAGCACGATTTTTCACAGACAGTGAGGCTTTTGGATGGAAACAGTAGTGAAGATCCTCTCAAAGGCAATGAACACACAAAGGCTTCAAGGATGAGAGATTTTCCTGGGAAATGTATCTCTTGAAGTCTCATAAAACAATTTAGCCACCTGTTTGCTTGAAAAAAATTCCATAAGTGGCTAACAGAGTCATCTTCTTCCCGCCATTGCAGTGGGCAATTCTGCCGGGGATTCTATCCGTCGATACATCTAATTTACCAAAAATTTGATCGCCATGATAAGATTCAATGGCACCCAATGGAGAGTTAATTCGTCTCCCATCGTAGCTTCTTTCTTTGGCAGAGGACCCAATTCCGCAACGCCTGAAATTCTAAAAGCCGATATTATAACACCAGGTGTGAACATTCTGGTTGCTTGGACCAACTTGCTTGACAAAAATTTCATAGGTGGCTAACAGCTTCGATTAGCCATTCAAGCCAAATATGGGCTTTAAATATTGTATAAAAGGGGATGTATTTCACATTGTAAAGGGTTGTTGGGTTGGGATTTAAACTGATAAACAATATATCATATTGTACTTGGCTGTATATTTCCATATTAATATAAATATTATGTTCTGTCCATTTTTCTGAGCAACCTTTTCAAGTTTTAAAGGGGTTGTGAGTGAGGGAGGGCCCCCTTCTCTCACAACTCCTGCAGCGCAGTGTGTGTGTTTAATTTATTTTTATGCAAAAATAATTATTTCACACAGGTAATGCATTCTTTCTTAAGTTCCAGCAGAAGAATGATAATTGATTAGATGATTGAATTTCTGATGTTAATGTGTTAATCCCATTTGATCAAAGCTTGGATTCATTATTGTCTAAGTTGATTTCTAAATTGTTGTAATTTGATCTTCTATTTTTTCCATGGTCAATATCAGCAACACCGAGAGTTGTAGAGGGATGTTATGTTCCACTCCATAGCCTTGCTGCCAAAGTATTGATACAGGAAAGAAGCATTAGTTTGTGTGTGTGTGTGAATGATTAATGTATGACTTCCAGTAATTAGCCTACATATATTTTTCATATTACCTCACAAGCTTACCTACCTTGGGTTGAAAATTTATGATTGGAAAATTATAAGTGTATAATTTGACTCAAAAACACTTGCAGCAGTACCATTGGGCCCCTCCTTAAGCCCAAATACCACCATCCACCTCATCTAGACTTGCCAAAACCACCCAGACACCTTCAGCCTTGCATAAGCCACCTTAGCGCTTTCTCCTCCTAGCTGGAAAACAATGCATTTACAAGTATAGTTAGGTCATGATTAGTTGCATGATTAAAAGCATGATAATTCAAACATAAAGTAAACTAAGTGTGTTTATCCATTTTTCCCAACAATGTGTGAATAGGTTAGTTTCCTTTATGCAATTTCAATTCAAAAATTTACTTCATGCAAGATGCCTAGTTTGCTTCCATTCTTATCATAGCTTAATGTGTAGATTTCTTTTCCAGAGTAGCTAGATGTGATTTCTTGTTGTAGAATAGTTCTTTGCTTGTTGATAGAGTAATGTCTTTGAATCATTTTTAGCCCTAGGTCTAAATTCAGAAGTGTGATAGATTTCATTCAGAAACCCTAGAAATAGCACCCTTTCGTAGAGATCAGAAGAGGATGACATGGGTAGAATGCATTTTTTTTTTATATAGCACTGTCACCTCCAATTTTGTACAAAAATCGGGTTGATAAAGTAAAGTGGGCAACCTCTGGGAGTTGCATCATTCTTGGTGCAATACCAGGGCTCGCCACTTTTTTCCACTGTTGTCGGGGGGGGGGGGGGGGGGGGGGGGGGGTTGTCTACTATATTCTTTGATTTTGTTTTAGCATTATTTTCTACTTTACTTTTATATGTTGTTTCAAAAATATTGAAAAATACAAAAAAATCTGATTTTCATAGCTCGTAGGAGTAGGGATACTCGAGGAAAAATGTTACCTAAAACCCCCACATCACTACATAGTCACCCTTCACTCTTCTTCAGTGGTTGTGAGATTGAACACACCATAGGTGAGCCTTCTGAAAATTTTGAAGAACCTATTGGAGAAGAAGAAGTTCTTGTTTCACCAAAGGAACCTGCTTCACCTATTCAAACCATGGCTGAAACTGAAGCCTAGGGAGCCTTTCCCATTAGAGAGGCATATGGTGAGACTAAAATGAAGAACATTTTGGGTATGTGTTATATTCTTTCCACGACTAGCCCCATGCACTGTACATTGTGTCGGGCGCAACAGGGGGGAGGCAGCCCCCACTGTTGGGGTCCGGGGCAGCGCCCCGGGGATTTTTTTTTTTTGGTGTGCAGACCCACTCATAGGCGGACCCACCCATGTTTTGTGCATGATTTTGCACATGGTTTTGGGGTACGATGGTTTTCGACCCCTGGTATTTTGTAGATCCGGTCAAGGGAACTACGGTTATGTTCTAATCCAGGGTTAATGGATTGGGGTTTATGTATGCTTCGGCATGTATATATATGTGTTGTAACACTAAAAGGAATATAATAAAAATCAAGCTGGTCGTCCCGATTTGGGATCCAGGGGAAATTCTCTGTGTTTATCTGTTTTATGTTTTATGCTCTCGCTATTGTTTATCTTCTGTTATAAGATTCGTGAGTAGATAATTTCTGTTCAGGGTTAAAACTCATTTGGTATCGAGTCAAGCTTCTGGCTTCAAGGGGACGCTTGCTAATGAGGGCTTTTTCTCAAAGCCTGAGGTAGACCCCCGTTCATTGGGAGATTCAGGATCGATTCTTTATGAAAGAAGATGGCGAGCGGCAGAAAGATAGAGATCGAGAAATTTAATGGTCAGAGCTTTGAGTTATGGAAGCTCAAGATGGAGGATTTGTTGGTGGATAAAGATCAATGGATCGCGGTAGATCCAGGTACTAAACCAACGGAAATGTCAGATGAAGACTAGAAGAAACTGGATCGGAAGGCTAAGAGCACAATACGGTTGTGTGTCTCAGATTCAGTATTGTTGAATGTATCTGGGGAAGCTACGACGAAGAATTTGTGGGAAAAACTTGGGACTTTGTACCAATCTAAGTCTCTGGTGAATAAGTTGTTCCTGCGGAAAAAGCTGTATAACCCGAGGATGAAGGATGGAGACTCGGTGACAGAGCATCTGAACGCCTTCAATACTATGGTAAGTCAGCTGTCATCTGTTGATATTAAAATCTCAGATGAAGATAAGTGCATCAGTTTGTTGTGTTCTCTACCAGACTCGTGGGACAGTCTGGTTATTGCAATAGGTAGCAATACAACTACCTTGAATTTTGATGACATTGTCTGAGCCTTGCTGTCGGAGGAAATGAGACGGAGAAATATGGAGGGTCAGAATGGAGATGCCTTATCTGTACGAGGAAGGTCCCAGAACAGAAACAAGAATAAGGTTTCTAGTGGGAGATCTAAATCTAGAGGGAGATCTAAATCTCCTGGAAAGTTTGTAAAGGTGTGCTGGAAATGCGGAAAGGAAGGGCACTACAAAAAGGACTGCAGATCTAAAGCTCTTGAGAAAGGAAAGGGATCCGATGATGCTCCTTATGCAGAGGCAAAAACCACCTCGGATGAAGGTGGGGATGTGTATTTGGCTTCTTCTTCAAATACACATGTAGATCATGAGTCATGGTTGATTGACTCAGGTGCATCCTTTCACTTCACTCCCCATAGGGAGTGGTTCTGTGAGTATGATAAATATGATGGTGATGTCTTCCTAGGGGATGATAGGAAGGCCAAAATCATCGGACATGGAAAGGTCAAGCTGAAGCTGCAAGGTGGAAGGATTAGAACACTTCCTGGTGTTCTGCATATTCCTGCATTGGCCAGAAATCTGATTTCTGTAAGCAAATGGATGATGCAAGTGTAAAAACAGTGTTCGAGAAAGATGCCCGCAAGATGGTTCCTGGGAGCAATGGTATTAATGGTGGGAGTTCAGACTGAGTTCAGACAAGCTACAAGGTAGCACTATTATAATGGAGTAACAATATGTGGTTCTCATCAGAGCGAAAGTCAACACTGGAGAAAGACCATGTTATGGCATCAAAGGCTTGGACATATTGAGAGAAGGGCCTTCAGATACCACATAGAAATGGTATGGTAGAAGGTATGTCTAATTTCTCTCTAGATTTTGATTTCTGTGAACATTGTGTATATGGGAAGCAGAATCGGGTGAGTTTTCCTTCTGGTGCTAAGAGGGCGAACAAGATATTAGAACTTGTGCACAGTGATGTGTTTGGACCTGTGTCAGTTCCTTCACTGGGAAAGTCTGTGTACTATGTTTCATTCATAGATGACTTCTTAAGGAATACATGGATATATTTCTTGAGGAATAAATCTGAAGTCTTTGACAAATTTAAAGAATTTAAGGCTCTGGTGGAAAACCAGACAGAGAAGAAGATAAAGGCGTTGAGGACAGATAATGGTGGGGAGTTCTTCCATTAGGGGAATTTTGAGGTCTAAAATGGGCCTCCAAGGAAATTATAAAAATTTACAGTGGAAAATCAAATGTATATTTCCGATGACATCATCAAATTTTAGAGGGAAAAATGAAAAAAACTACTTTTTTCTAATTCATATTTATCTCCAAAAGTACTCAAATATTTTGAGTGTAATTTTTGGATGGTGATCGACCCTCATCTGCCTCTATTGCATACTTTCGACAATCTATTATTTTAAAATGAGAATAAGAAAACGTGATTTCAATCACGTTTTTTTATGTATTTCTCATTTTTCGTGTAGAAGAGTTCATCGAAAGTATGCAACATGGGTACTCCTTGGATGAGGAATTAAATTCCGCATCCAACGAGTACTCCCGCTCTAAATTTGAGTAAAAATTTTGGGAGATAAGTTTAAAATACGAGTTGAAAAAGTAGTTTTATTATTTTATTATTTTTTAATATTTTTACTTTTTTACTCCAAAAATGGTGAATCATCCATTATGGATGACATCATCATCTTGAATCCTATTGGTTCTTATAAAGTTTATTTTGGTTGTACATTTTTCTTAGGAGGCCCATTTTAGACCTCAAAATTCCCCTAATGAAGAAGGAATTTGAAGAGTTCTGTAAGAAGTGTGGTATAGCACGGCAGAAGACTACTCCATACACACCTCAGCAAAATGGAGTTGCAGAAAGAATGAACAGAACACTGATGGAAAAGGCAAGAAGCATGCTCAGTGGTACCGGGTTAGGACAAGAATTCTGGGCAGAGGCAGTGGAGATTGCATGTTACTTAGTTAACATATCACCTTCATCAGCGTTGGAGGATAAGACTCCACATGAGGTATGGACTGGTAAGAAACCCTCTCTTTCACATCTAAGGGTATTTGGATGTGATGCATATGTACATGTTCCAAAGGAGAAAAGGACTAAGTTGGATAATAAATTTGAAAGGTGCATCTTTATTGGGTATAAGGATGGTTTAAAGGGTTACAAGCTTTGGAACCCAGAAACAAGGAAGGTTGTGTACAACCGAGATGTGGTGTTTAGAGAGGTGAAATATGTTGTTACACATGAAGTCCTACCAAAGGAACCTGAGAAGATAGAGTTTGAGCTAAAGGAGGATGAATCAGACTCTACAACAGAAGAAGACTCAGAAGATGAAGAGCCACAAACTCCAGCTTTGAGAAGATCAGTTCGGGAAAGAAGGCAACCGGAAAGGTATAGTCCATCTGCTTTCTGTTCAGGTTTTGCCTTAACTATAACTGATGATGAACCCAGAACTGTCAGGGAGGCAGTAGATTCAGAGGATGGAAACCTCTGGAAGGAGGCCATGGTTGATGAAATGGCATCCTTGCACAAAAACGATGCATGGGATCTGGTGGAGTTGCCGGCTGGAAGGAAGCCCATTGGGAGCAAATGGGTGTTTAAGAAGAAGATGAATGTAGAAGGCAAAGTGGAGAAATACAAAGCTCGGTTGGTAGCGAAAGGTTATTCCCAGGTGCCGGGAATTGATTTTGGTGATATTTTTTCTCCTGTTGCCAAAGTTACTTCTATTAGATTACTTTTATCTGTTGCTGCCGCATTTGATTTTGAGATAGAACAGATGGATGTGAAGACAGCATTTCTTCACGGGGATCTAGAAGAGGAGATCTACATGAAGCAACCTGAAGGCTTTATGGTGAAGGGTAAGAAAGAACTAGTATGCAAGTTGAAGAAGTCTCTGTATGGGTTAAAACAGTCACCAAGGATGTGGTATCAAAAATTTGATACCTATATATGGGGACTTGGCTTCACCAGAAGCAAGGAGGATCACTGTGTTTATTTTAAATTAATTGGTGACCGTGTTATTTATTTGTTCTTGTATGTGGATGATATGTTGTTGATTTGAAATGACAAAGAAATTATCCAAGATTTGAAGACCCAATTGTTCTCCAAATTCGACATGAAGGATCTTGGTGCTGCAAACTATATTTTGGGCATGGAAATTAAGAGAGATCAAGCCAAGAGGCTTTGCTTAAAACAGAGGAATTATTTCAATACTATATCACAGAGATCAATATGTGATAGTAAACCTAAGGGAATGTTCCTATTCCTTGTGTACACAGTTATTCACTGAATGTTGTCCCAAGACACAAGAAGAAGAGGAGTATATGTCCCGTGTTCCATATGCAAGTGTAATGGGTAGCCTGATGTATGCAATGGTCTGTACTAGACCAGACATTGCACATGCAGTGGGAGTATTGAGCAGGTTTATGTCAAACCCAGGGAAGGAGCATTGGACAGCAGTGAAGCGGGTTTTCAGATATTTACGTGGCACTAGTGATTATGGCTTGTACTACCAGGGAAGACCAGGATTGGAAAGAATGTTGGACATTCATGGTTTTGTTGATGCAGACTGGGCTGGAGATCTGGACCAAAGAAGATCTACAAGTGGGTATGTATTTAGCCTATTTGGAGGTGCAGTCAGTTGGATGAGTAAAAGACAGTCTGTAGTGGCGCTTTCAACTACAGAGGCAGAATACATAGCAGCCACTCATGCAAGCAAGGAAGCAGTTTGGTTGCAGAGATTGTGTTCAAGTATGGGGTTGGTACAACAAGCTATAAGGATAGACTGTGATAGCCAAAGTGCAATTTTCGTGGCTAAGAACCCTGCTTACCATTCAAAGACAAAGCACATTGATGTTCAATATCACTTTGTTAGAGATATGGTTGAGGCTAAAAGGGTGTTGCTGGTAAAAGTGGACACTTTGAAGAATGTTGCAGATGCATTGACGAAGTCTGTGAGCACTCAGAAGTTCTCTTAGTGTAGAGAAACAATGGGTGTTGAAGAATTGGCTCAATGACTAAGCTCTCCTGTGGCCCCCTGTGGAAAGAAAACAACAAGTGGGAGAATGTTGGGTATGTGTTATATTCTTTCCACGACTAGCCCCACGCGCTGTACGATGCACTGGGCGCAGCAGGGGGGTCACAATGGGAGTGTTAACACTATTGGGTCGTCTCCGACGTAATTTTTTTTTTGGTGTGTGGACCCACTCATAGGCTGACCCACCCATGTTTTGTGCATGAGTTTGTACATGGTTTTGGGGTACGATGGTTTTCGGCCCCTGGTATTTTGTAGATCCGATCAAGGGAACTACGGTTATGTTCTAATCCAGGGTTAATGGATTGGGGTTTATGTATGCTTCGGCATGTATATATATGTGTTGTAACACTAAAAGGAATATAATGAAAAATCGAGCTGGTCGTCCCAATTTGGGATCCAGGGGAAAATCTTTGTGTTTATCTATTTTATGTTTTATGCTCTCGCTATTGTTTATTTTCTATTATAAGATTCGTGTGTAGGTAATTTCTGTTCAGGGTTAAAACCTACAGAACATTAGCCCCTCAACCCTTCCAAATTTCCATGGACTTACCTCTGAAGACTCTGACACATTCATGTTTGAATTTTGTGTTTTCTGTAGGACCTATTACCATGCCTTAGGTAATAAAAAGCTGAAGCTATTCCCATCTATCCTTAAGGATGCATCCTTGCGCTGGTTCATGGGTCTACCTGGGAAGAACAACACTACCTGGGCATAGATGCAAGAGGCCTTCAAACAAAATTACATGGAATACTGTAGGTCAATGGAAACTAAATATGAAATATTTAGGATGACTCTAGGGCCTGATGAATCCCTAGAGGACTATGAAGAGAGGTTCCAATTAAACTATAAGAGAGCCAAATGTACCCTTGATCTCAGATCACTTAAACTAGTACTTCTATGAGGGATCATGGAAGAGGTGATAGAAACCCTCAATATGTTATCGGGAGGAGATATATACCAGTTGCCTTATGATATAATAAAAATTGTCTTCAGGAATCGTTCTAGGGAAGCTATGAAGAAAGGCATAGCTATCCAAAGTACAACCAATACCCCTTCTTTTCCACCTCCATCAAGCATGATATTGGAGATATGTTGGACTTCAAGACTTACATGCTGCACAAATTTTCCTTGCAAATGTACATAATTCAAATCAAGAGGAAGAAAGAGGAAGCAGAAAGAGCCTTGGCTATATTTTTCCCTAGATGTAATAGAAAACACCCTAGAAATGAATGCCCATTAAATATCATAGAGGTTTGCTTAGTCTGTGACAAAAATCATGCCATAGACAAGTGTCCCTCCTTACATGGACTCAAATCTATATATCAAGGTGGGGAAGTAGGACCAGAGAAACTATGTTTCATCAACCAGAGAAGGCCTCAAGTCCCTCGGTCATATCAGCAGGGTATGCAAGGTGCACCTTATTCCTACTATCACAATAATCAGAATGAACCTATGCAATCTTGGTACACCCCCACTCCTCCATCATGGACTACACCTCCTACTTGGCCTTACAACCCTCCATATCGTCGTCAACTTGTGAACCAACCCTTTCAGCAGTATGTTCCTCAACAACTTCAGTGGAACAACCCATCCCAAGGGTGGAGGCCTCAACATAATCAAACACCTTCTCTAATGCCTCCACCCCAACCTAAACCTCAGCTTACTCATGTTTCTCCACCCAAGCTGCCTCATATGCTTGCACAACCCAATCTTAATCCGAACAATAGATAGGAACATTAGGTCTATAGTGGAGAGACATCATATCCAGCTTATGCTATGGAGATATAGGCGATTAATCTCAGGTTAGGAGGAGTACTCCCAGAAAACCATCCTCCATATCCACCTATAAAGGTTGAGGAGGAAATGGAAGAAAGTAACACTCAGATCCAACAAACTCCTTTTCCTGAGTGCTTGATTCATTCTAGTCATCACACCCTAGAGGAGACCGAACTTCTAGGAGAACTGAAAACATTGTGTGTAAAAATACCCCTTCTCCAGGCCATTAAGGATATCCCTATTTACAATAGGCTCATCAAGGAAAAGTTCTTCCAGAAACTTGGGAGAAAGAAGAAATATAGCCCCCACCATCATTGTAGTAGGAAAACTATCTGAATTAATGTTGGGAAGGGTGATCTTCCCAAAGTATATGGACCCTGGCAGTCCAGTTGTAGATGTGCACATAGATGGTGTCATAATCCCCAATACTCTGATTGATTTCGGGGTTGCCATCAATGTTATGACAAAGGAAACTATGCTTAAACTCAACCTCCAAGGGACTTTAAGGAAAACCACAACAATTCTGCAACTTGGAGATCGGTCCATAGTAACTCCAGAAGGAATTTTGGATGTTATGGTTTCAATTGAATCTTGGGAGTACCCTACAGATTTCATGGTTCTACAGCCAAAAACCAAGTTTAATGGATATCTTATAATCTTAGGGATACCTTGGTTAGCCAATGTCGATGCTTATATCAACTGTCGGGCCATAAACTTGACTATTAAGAATGGACCCTTGTCTAAACAGTTGGTATTATATCCTCCAGTCAGCCTTCCATTGACCATGAACTACCTATATGATTGGAGGATGAAGAATAAGATGAAGTATACAACACTACCCACATTTGTACCATAGATGTTGTTCTTAGATGGTGGCAACTTGATGAAGATGAACTCATCAACCATGTCATTCAAAACTAGTCCCCCACTAATAGCCTGATTGAAAACCTAGTCAAAGAATCTGAAAGCCACCCTTGGATGGAACTACACTCAGTTGATTCAACCTCTGAAACCGCCAAGGCTGTGGAGTTTGTCCCATCCAAATCTCTGAATATTAACTCAAACCTCTCAGATAGAGAAGAGGAGCAGCTATGCTAACTTTTGAAAGAAAACGTAGATGCATTTTCTTGGGGTTACAAGGACATGAAAGGGGTGCATCCCTCGGTATGAAAACATCATACTTACATTAAGGAAGGATGCAAGCATGTGCACCAACCCCAAAGGAAGATGAACCCAGCTCTAAAAGACAGTTAGGGAACAACTACAGAAACTGTTAGATCCAGGTTTCATTTATCCTATATTAGACAGTGAGTGGGTATCTCCTCTTGTCCTAGTCCCGAAGAAGAATGGAAAATGGTGAATCTGTGATGATTATCGAGAACTCAACAAAGCCACCAAGAGGGACCATTTCCATTTTCCATTTATAGATAGAGTCCTGGATGGCCTTGTAGGAAAGAAGTTATTTTCCTTTTGGATGGGTTCAGCGGGTATAACCAAATCCAAATCAGCCCTGAAGACTAGGACAAGAATACTTTCACATGTCCTTGGGGTACCTTTACTTACAGAGTCCTACCCTTTGGGTTGTGCAATGCCCCAACTACCTTCTAAAGAGATGTCTTAAGAATTTTCTCGGAGCTAGTCCATAACTTGATTGAAATCTACATCGATGATTTCACACCCTATGGGGATGAATTCTAGGAATCTCTCTCCAATTTAGGAAAATTTCTGAGAATATCCATCGAGATGTATCTCTCCCTTAGCCCCGAAAAGTGTGAATTCTTGAAATAAGCGGGAGTTGTATTGGGATACTCAATCTCCCAAGCAGGAATACAGGTGGACCTGAACAAAATCGCCATTATCAAAAGGGTACCCGCTCCTTAAAATCATAGAGATGTCAGGAGTTTCTTAGGTTTAGTTGGCTATTATAGAAGGTTCATCAAATATTTCATTAAGTTGGCTTCGCTACTATTTGGTTTGTTGGCCAAATATTATGAATTTACTTGGTCCAGTCTCTGTCAAGAAGCTTTTGAGCTCATTAAGGGAAAGCTAACTGCTGCGCAAATTCTCCAAGGTCCAAATTGGACTCTACCTTTCCACATCCACACAAATGCATCAAAAAAAATTGTGGGGCCAACATTAGGGAAGTTAGAACAAAAATTACCTTATTCAATCTATTTCATCAGTAAGAACTTGTCTAAGACCGTTATACTATCACAGAGAAGGAAATGTTAGGAATTTTCCATGATTTAAAAAAATTTAGACACTATATCATGGAAAATATACTACAACAGTTTGACCTAACCATTATTGATAAACCTGGAAAGGAGAATGTTGTTGCAGATGTTTTATCCAAGTTAGCTCTATTGGTAGATGAAGAAGGAATGGTGGATGACCAACTTCCAAATGAAAATCTCTTCACTATCTCAACACTCTCACCATGGTTTGCTGAGATAGCTAACTACTTGGTTGCTGAAAAGTTATCTCCTAACATCTCACCCAAGGAGAAGAGAAATATGATCAGAAAAAGTGCCCCTTTCACATGGATTGGGGGAAATCTCTTCAAGATATGCCCTAATCAGATTCTAAGAAGATGTGTGAGCGAGGAAGAATTTTTTGACATCCTCTCTACATGTCATGATAACCCTTGTGGAGGCCACTTTTCTTCCAAAAGGACTGCCTTCAAAGCTTTGCAAGCAGGTTACTATTGGCCTGCCCTTCACCAGGATGCTAAAAGATACACTAGTAGGTGTGACCAGTGCCAAAGGATGGGGAAACCTACACAGAGGGATGAGATGCATTTTCACCCTCAGGTGACTCTAGAGCCATTTGAAAAGTGGGGCATGGAATTCATTGGACATATTGATCCACCATCTGGCCAGAAAAATTATATCATAGTCTGCACTGACTACCTGACAAAGTGGCCTGAAACAAAAGATGTGAAGGTAGAAACCAAGGAGAAGGTAGAAAAATTTCTAAGAGAGATTTTTTTTTTATAAATTTGGATACCCGAGAGAGGCAGTACTGATCAGGGGGCACAATTCACATCTCATCTCATTGAAAATATTCTGAGGAGGCACAAGGTACAACATAAGACTTCCACTACCTACCACCCTCAGGAAAATGGCTAAGTGGAAGTGACCAACATAGCCTTTGATAATATCTGTTGAGATTCAACAAGATGATGATCCTAGTGAAAATTAAGCACCTTCACTAGGTGGGGCCCACAGGCTATTTTTAGGTGTATGTCTATTTTTAGAATGGCGAACATATTATAAAATTAGCAGGATGCTGATTCTAGATGGTTGAGAAAATTCTATCTTTAGATGAGTTTCTATTTTTAGAACATGGGTGAAGTCTATTTATAGATTTCAAATCTAAAAATAGAATGCATGTTGATTATTATTAGCCCTTAATGATAATCAGACAATAAATAATAACTTATTCTCTTGAAGCACTTGATTTCAGTTAACTGTTGTGGCAAACCAATTAGCTAAAGGAATTATGCATTCCAAGGTTGGTTGGTGACTCATGCATGATGGACTTCGTTGTAACTAAGTGTGACATAGTTGTAACAGAGTTGGAAGAGTAGTTATGGGAGTTATTATTTAGTTTAACTCAGTTAAGTGAGTTAAACTCAGTTGTGCTAGTTCTAACTAAATATACACTAGTGAAATATGAGTGAATTAATTATTTAATTAATTCACAAGTAGTGTCGTACTTGCAACTAAAGAAATACAACAGTTAACTACTTACATTGCAGATCCAGTGGAGACCCAGTGGAGAGATAGGTGAAAGGGTGTGTTTGACTATCACTTGTGACTATAATGATGCATTCAATGCATCTATACACACATTGGAGTTGCCAATGAGGATTGCACAGTCAAGGCAAGGAAATATCGAATCATTCAGTGATATTCTTCAGTAGGGATTGCGCATTGGAGCCAGGTTGTCGGGAGGCAGTAAATTGGTGCATGTGTGAACCAATTTTTGTATGACAATGTGAGACAATTGTATATTGTACTGAGAGCTCTAAGAGCTGAGATTTGTATGAGATTGTTTCATGATTCCATGATATACATAATATATGATAGTTGGGGTTTTTAGCTTTAAGCTTTCCCAGTAAAACATTTTTTTATGTGCGATTGATTTTTCTTCATATGCTTGCGATTGGCGATTTAATTTCCACGAAGAATTGGGTAGAAGAATTTTTTATTTAACAATGGATTTAATTGTTAGATCAGGGGAATCCGGAAAAAAATTATTTTGTTTATAAATTTCTACATGGTATCAGAGCAGTGTTAATAACTTGAGATTGCAATATTGAAGCGATGTTGAGTTTGTGTTGGTGGAACAATTCGAATTTGTTGCAAGAATTTCTTGGCGCGACAGTTGAGTAAACATTGAAATGGATTTCAATGGGTTGCGATTGGAGTATGCACTCGAGGGAAACTTGAACTACATAGCTTGGAAGGACAGGATGGAGGCAGTGCTTGAAGATAATGGCTTGAAGGAGTTCATCGATAGCAATCTTCCTAAGCCCACTTCGACGGATGTTGCATTACTTGACGCCTGGCAAAAGAAAGTAGTGAAGGAGAGAAGAATTATATTGGAAGGTGTGAAATACCATATTGTGTCAAGCCTTCATGGGAAATCCACTGCATTTGCAATGTGGAAGGCTTTGACATATCTTTTCCAAAGCAGCAACGACCATAGGAAGATGGCGCTGAAAGATAAACTCAGAAAAATCAAAATGGAGAAAGGCTATAGTATTCCAAGGTATCTCATGAAGTTTGTTCAATGTAGGGATGAGCTGGGGATTGTGGGAATTACAGTTGCTGATGATGACTTGGTGAGCTTGGCTCTCCTTGGACTTTCGAAGAGTTGGCACAGTTATCAAGACTCTGTCAATGGGCAGGGGAAACTTCCGGATTGGGAGTGACTTTGGTTGGATCTAGTGCAGGATGAGATAAGGTGGAATACCAGGGCTGGCTCTTCATCAAAGCATGATGATGAATAGCATTGTTCTTTGGCTGCCAAAGTGAGGAAAGGGAAGGGGAAGAAATCCCATTCAAAATCCGAGGCTAAAGGCAAGAAGCTGTATTTTTCCAAGGTGAAGTGTTTTCATTGTCACAAACATGGGCATATCGCCACTAACTGCCCACATAAAAAGAAGAACAAGAAGGCTGCTGGAGCTACAGCTAGTGAGGCACTTGCCTCAAAATTTGAACTTTATTTCTCTTTAATCACATGCTTGGTTTCAACCACAATGGGATCATTGTGGTACCTTGATAGTGGTGTTTCCTTCCAAATTACGGGAGATAAGGAGATTTTCAACGACTTGGAGGAGAAAGATCTCCAAATGCATATAGAGATGGGTGATGATGGATGATATAATGTGACCAGCATTGGTACCAATAC
Source organism: Pinus albicaulis (assembly GCA_034641835.2). Taxonomy (NCBI): domain Eukaryota; kingdom Viridiplantae; phylum Streptophyta; class Pinopsida; order Pinales; family Pinaceae; genus Pinus; species Pinus albicaulis. The sequence continues at coordinate 447,101,728 of CM076577.1, forward strand.
CTTTGAGAGGGAGTCAGGTAAACCATTTCAGTTGAAAGATGTTATGCATGTTCCAGGTCTAAAGAAGAACTTAGTCTCAATCACAATGTTGGAGGATAGAGGATATGACATTGTTTTCAACAATGCAAAAGCTTTACTGCGACATAAAAAATGGGTCAAGCCAAGAGGATAGGGATTCAAGTCAAGAATATCTACAAGCTAGAGGTAGATGGCTACACTGCAATGGTGGGAAAAGAAGAAGAAGTAGTGAGCTGGGATGAGGGCGAATTATGGCACAGGAGATTGGGCCATCTTCACAATGGCACCCTAAAGATTTTGCGGCAGATTTCTACTGGACTTCCCAAGGGTACACTTGCGCAGATAGATCAGTGCAAGGGATGTACTATGGGTAAGTCTGTGAATACCACCTTTCATGAAAAGGAGAACTGTGCTTCGGTGATCCTGGAGAGAGTTCACACAAACGTGTGTGAACCATTCTCGGTTGCTTCAAAATAAAAACACAGGTATTATGTTATTTTTGTTGATGACTATTCTCGTAGATGCTGGATCTTATTCATGCAGAAGAAATATGAAAAATTCTCAAAGTTCTGTGAGTTTAAAGCATTGTTGGAGAAGGACTAGGGGAAGCAAGTGAAGGCTCTACGAAACGATAATGGTGGTGAATATATCTTGAACAAATTCAAATAATTCTATAACAAAGAATGAATTCGAAGAGAAATAATAGCGCCTCATAACCCACAACAGAATGGGCTCGCGAAGAGGACGAATCGAATGATCGTGGGTGCTGCATGAGCTATGCTTGAGAGGGAGCTACACTTGCATGGAGAGGAGGAACTTGTTGTTCCCAAAGATGAGCCTCAAGATTTGGATCATCCACAGGAGGAGGATCATGGAGTGGAGGAGTTCACTCACACAGAGCCAAACATCAGAACTGGCAGAAGGCATACCATAGAAGCTGAGAGGCTGAAGCTTGATGCAGCACAGAATGTTGGAGCCCTTACTTCACAATGCAGACAGAGATAGTCTCTTGACCGATTCACTGGATACATGGCTCTCATGAGCAAATTTATTGTGACAGAGCCATCTTCTCTTTAGGAAAAAATGCAGGAGCCCACATGGGTAGATGAAATGGTGGAGGAGTATGACTCCATTGTCAGAAATAGTGCTTGGGAAATAGTTCCAAGGCCGGTTGATAAATCAGTGGTAGGTTCAAGATGGATCTACAAGGTAAATAAAGTTGTTGATGGGAGTGTTGAGAAGTATAAGGAAATATTTGTTTCCTGAGGCTTCTCACAAATTGAGGGGATTGATTATGAAGAAAAATTTGCACTTGTCGCACGACATTCTTCCACAAGGACCATCCTTGCTCTCTCAGAGCAGATGGGTTGGAAAATTCATCAGATGGATGTGAAGACTCTGTTCCTTAATGGGATAATTGAGGAAGAAGTGTACATTGAGCAGCCTGAAGGATTTGAGTTCTTCAGCACCAGGTCACATGTGTGTAGACTCAAAAGAGCATTGTATGGGCTGAAGCAAACACCCTGTGCTTGGTACACTCAGATCGACAACTATTTCACTGGACTTGGCTTAAACAAGAGTGAGGTAGATGAAAACCTATACCAGACAGGGAAAATTTTAAGGATGGAAGTTTGTCTTAAAGTTTACAAACCTTGGCGAATATTACTAGTCCCTAATATGGAAATTGTAAAAATTTTGGCGATATTTTTGTAGAAATATTTATATTTCCAATGATTTTATATTAGTCAATATAATATTTTGGCGATTTTTAAGGTAAAATAATGGTGTACTATAAAATTTGGGCGAATCATTTTAGAAAAAAATGGAAATTGGCGAATCTTGTTTTTTGAAAAAGCATGGAAAATTAGCCCACTTGCGAATATTAGCCCCTAAAATTTTCCCTGATACCAGATTATGGTGGAGGGTAAGATTTTAATCATTGTTATTTATGTTGATGATTTAATACTGACTAGTGATGAGTAGCTAATACACTCATGCAAGGAGGATATTGCAAAGGAGTTCGAGATGAAGGATATGGGCCTCCTTCATTATTTCCTTGGATTGGAAATATGGCAGCGAGAAGGTGAAATTTTTGTGTCTCAAGGAAAGTATGCTTGGGATATACTCGTTAAGTTTCACATGGAGGATTGCAAACCCATGGATACTCCTCTTCTAGGAAACTGGAGGAAATAGGATGTTATATCGGTAGAGGTAGTGGATGCTACTATCTATCGACAGTTGGTGGGTTCGCTCATGTATTTAGTTAATACAAGACTGGACATATGCTATGCGGTGAACCAGCTTAGTCAAGTGATGGTTAAGCCTACCAAACTATTTTGAAAGGCGGGCAAGCATGTCCTAAGATATCTCAGGGGCATATCTGAGTATGGCTTATGGTACAGATAGACGGATGAGGTGAAGTTGCATGGCTTCATGGATGCAAATTGGGCAGGCAACCCAATGGACAGAAAGAGCACATCAGGAGGGTTTTTCAGTATCATATCTACAGTTGTTTCTTGGTATAGAAGGAAACAGATATCTGTGGCACTCAGTTCAAAGGAAGTGAAATACATGGCAACAAGTCAAGCTACATGTGAGGCTATTTGGATGAGGAAGATATTGGTCGGTTTGTTCGGTTCTCATTTAGATCCTAAAGTGATTCATTGTGATAATTAGAGTTGCATTAAACTCTCGATTAATCCTGTGTTTCATGATAGATCTAAGCATATAGATATCTGGTATCATTATATCATAGATTGTGTGCAGCAGAAGATCATGTTGCTTCAATACATTCCTATGGAAGATCATGATGCAAATATTCTGACAAAGGCACTCACCAGGATAAAATTTGAATACCATAGAGACAGGATTGGGGTGAAGGATAATCCCTTTCGTGCTGAGAGGGAGTGTTGAGATTCAACAAGATCATGATCCTAGTGAAAATTGAGCACCTTCACTAGGTGGGGCCCGCAGGCTATTTTTAGGTGTATTTCTATTTTTAGAATGGTGATCATATTCTAAAATTAGTAGGATGATGATTCTATATGGTTGAGAAAATTCTATCTTTAGATGAGTTTCTATTTTTAGAACATGGGCGAAGTCTATTTGTAGATCGCAAATCTAAAAATAGAATGCATGTCGATCATTTTTATCCCTTAATGATAATCAGACAATAAATAATAAATTATTCTCTTGAAGCACTTGATTTCAGTTAATTGATGTGGCAAACCAATTAGCTGAAGTAATTATGCATTCCAAGGTTGGCTGGTGGCTCATGCATGATGGAATTCGTTGTAACTGAGTGTGACACAGTTGTAAGAGAGTTGGAAGAGTAGTTATGGGAGTTGTTATTTAGTTTAACTTAGTTAAGTGAGTTAAAATTAGTTGTGCTAGTTCTAACTAAAGATACACTAGTGAAAGATGAGTAAATTAATTATTTAATTAATTCACAAGCAGTGTCTTACTTGCAACTGAAGAAATACAACAATTAACTACTTGCATGGTAGATCCAGTGGAGACTCAGTGGAGAGATAGGTGAAAGGGTGTGTTTGACTATCAGTTGTGACTATAGTGATGCATTCAATGCATTTATAGACACATTGGAGTTGCCAATGAGGATTGCGCAGTCAAGGCAAGGCAAGGTTGAATTCATTCAACGATCTTCTTCAGTTGGGATTGCGCAATGGAAGCAGGCTGTCAGGAGGCAGTAAATTGGTGCATGTGTGAACCAATTTGTGTATGACAGTGTGAGAAAATCGTATGATGTACTGAGAGATATAAGAGCTGAGCTTTGTATGATATTGTTCCATGATTCCATGATATACATAATATATGATAGTTGGGGTTTTTAGGTTTAAGCTTTCTTGGTAAAACATCTTGTTATGTGCAATTGATTTTTCTTCATATGATTGCAATTGGCGATTTAATTTCTGCAAATAATTGAGTAGAAGGATTCTGTATTTAACAGTGGATTTAATTGTTAGATCAGGGGAGTCTGGAAATACATTATTGTGTTTATAAATTTCTACAATATTGTCACCATTTGTGAGCAGCATCAGGAAATATTGGGCAGACATATTGGTAGAAGCTACTTGGGCCCACAACACTACTTGGAAAACAAAAACATGGTTCACTCCTTATGACATGGTATATGGAAAGAAATCTCTGCTTTCAATTGAATTTGAGTTCAACACCTTAAGGATGGCAGTTGATTTAGACCTAGATATATCAAAGGCCCAACAAGAGAGGTTGCTACAATTAAATGGATTATATGAGTTCAGGATGCAAGAAATCCTTCACACAGAAGTGATTCAGCTGTAAAGGAAGGTCTGGCATGACAGGTACATTAAGGAAAAGACCTTTCAAGAAGGAGATTGGGTGTTGTTGTATGAGTCAAAGTTTAATGGTTTCAAGGAAAAATTGATGACAAGATGGTTGGGACCCTACAAAGTGGACAAATGTTATGATAAAGGTGCATTTCAGATCAGAACCATAAACGAGGAAGGGATTCCCCTACTTGCCAATGGTTACAGGCTTAAGGTTTACTAAAAGCCCCTGTCTAAGGAAGAGTTTATAAATTCAACAAAAAGGGAGGTGTATGTCATGGGAAACCCAATATTTTCCAGTGCCTCCCCTCCCAAAAAAAAAAAAAAGAGGCATGGGTGAAAACCTCTCAAAGGTGCCCAAGGCCAACTCCAGGGTTGAAAACCTCCATGAGGCAATCCTGGAGAAAAAATAAAATAAAATAGAAATAAAAATAAAAACATAAAATAAAATATCCTTGGGTGAAAACCTCTCAAAGGTGCCCAAGGCAAGCCTGTGGGTTGAAAGCCTTTGTGGAGGCAACCCACTTGCCTTAAAAAAAAAAAGGGAAAAAAAATAAAAATACTTATGCATTTATTTGTTTCTCTGTTTTGCAAGTTATTGATGAAAGATGGTTTTTGGGATCCAAAGGAGAATTTTTTTCTTCACTTCTCCTTCTCCTCTGCGTACATACACCATGACCCACTCCAACAGGCACCCCTTCATTCATTTCACTCCTTATATAGGTAGAAATTTCATTTTTTTCTCCTGACTGTAATTGCTACAGACAAGTCCAGCAGCTACAGGATTCTTGTAGCACTACAGGAAACTCCTGTAAATGCTACAGGAAACTCATTCATGAATGAAGGAGTTCTCTCAAGGATTTATGAACTTCAAGGAAACATGATAATTTTTTTCTTGTACCTACCACTCCTAACCCCTTATTTCACTCCATGCACAAGGAATCACTCTCTAAACTATGTTGCACCATTAGCATCTAGATCATTCGAAACTTGACATGAGACCTCTTCACTTACCTATCCACCACTCCATTCATTCCATGACTCCATTCATAGCCTCCATAAACCATTTCCCTCCATTTCTAAGCAAGTTGAAGCAAGAAAAATATCGCTATAGGAATTGGAAAGTTTCCTGTAGAAAATATGTGTGGTGTTAGTGTCCTATCATTTATAGGATCTCAAGGTGGTTGGACATTTTATCTCAGTTATTTGATATTTTAAATAATATTTCAATTTGAAAATTATTTCCAAAAAAAAAATATGAAAGAAAATGAAGAGGGTATTTAAAAAATAGAATAAAGAAAAAAGAAAAAGAAAAGAAAAATAGCGAAAAAATATAAAAATAAAGATGAGAACCCCACAAAAGAAAAACAAAAATGAAATAATACTGAAAGTGTTGGAAATCTAAATTCCACTACTTGATAGATAGTTTTATTCTGTTAAATAAAATGGAGGGTGTGTGCAGCTTGTTCAAATGCCACAATATTTACTCATTGTTTAAACATACAACTTAATCATGGTTAAACAAGTTTAAATTTTTTGTTAATTAGGTTAGAGAATAAGGTTAGCCAAACTATTTAATCTTGGCTAATGTTAGTTAGGTAGAAAAATGATATTGATTCAAATGTTTAAGATGAATAAATGGAGAAATAAGAGGATAGAATAGATTAGGATTTTTTTTTTCCATAATAAGTAAAATGAGGGTTTGCAAGCCTAAATACACCCTTGGAAATGAAGAGAAATATTAGTTTTAGGACTAGGTGAAAAGTTGAAGTTAAAAGAATAGAGGGGGTTAATTCTATTTCAAAGGAATCATTATTGCATTTTAGCCTAAGTTTCAAAAAACATTATGTAATATGCGCTTAAGGATAATATTTGATTGCATTAATGTTTTATCCAAAGTTACGACAGATGATAAAAGGTCAGTGAATGACAAAAAAGATTTGTTGCTTTCGATTAAGTCGTGCCCATCTTCCAGCCGTCCGCTCAACAAACGCCCCCAGTCTACAGTCAACATTCCTTTTTGGCCCCCCCTTGCCATCCTGCCTTTACCATCATGGGGGGATCCGAAAGGAAATTTTCCTCCCGGCGATCCTATGCAACATGGTGTGCCCTCAACATTTCACACCCCCCCTCATCATACCACTTACAACTCTCACCCCCCTTCGAAAACCACCGACTGCCATTCCTTTTCCATTTTCCCTACCCACACACCTCCCTCTGCTCACAACATGTCATGTGGTTGTAACTGTTGCCCAATTAAAACACTTCCTGGGGATTGCCATTAACATATTTAATTTCTCCCAGGTAACTGTTTGAAATTAAACGAACTTGTGCTCGCAACAGAAAATTTCCAAACCCATAAGGTCGTGAAAGCAACATCATTATCCTTTCTTGCAGTAATTTTATCTCAGTTCACCCTAATTTCTAGGATTTCAAGTGCACACTGACGTTCCTCCATTTATCAAGCACCCGATCAAGCACCTAAAGTCTCGATTGCACCTCCAGTCTGCGACGAACCTATAATACTCTCGGTAAACAATTATTTCTCCCCTATTTCTGTAACTTCTCCGTTTAATAGTATGCCTCCCAAGGAAAAAAACTAGGAAGAATATGTTAACCCTCAGATCCATCCCCTTGTAGACCCAGACCATATTCCCCTTGCAAATCGAGACTATAAAATCTTCGAAACTCAGTGTGAGTTCAAACTCTTAGAAATCTATTATTGGCTTGAGGATAAATTTGTGGATAAAACTGATGAAATTGGACTCTAGGAGTCAAATATTTCCCATTATATCTTTCCTAAGACCTTCCACTCACCTGACTTTGTCAGAAAATGTCAAGCATGGTATGTCCCAAACCAGAGAGCAATCATAGCCTCTACTGGTGAAATTATGCTCACCATTACTGCTAAAAACATTGACTAGATGATTCAGGCCCCTCTTGTAGAAAACAATGCCTCATTTTGAATAGAATCCTTAACTAAATTGTATCAGAAGCTAGACTTTGCCAAAAGAGCACATATTTTTTATCTCTTCTTGCCTAAAAACACCCAATTTCCTAGAAAAAATCCACCCCCCTTCTTCTATTTTCCCAGATCAGGCCAAGAAAATTATTTATGTGTTATCCTACCTCTTGGGCTATTATTCTGACCAATGTGTAGATGAACCTTTGTTAGGCTTCCAATCCATTTTTTCTACAGATCACAAGCCTTCCATAATTTTCAATTTCAGTCAACTCTTGGCTGACTTCATGAGCAATATCTAAAGTTACCAAGTAAATGAGTGTTCATGTATACTTAAATTTTAGTTTATATGTTTATCTATTATCAGGCAGACAGATTCAAGTTTGCAATGCAGAAGTTAGATGAGGAAGGGAATTAGTAGTCTGTGATATTTTGGACTTCCCTAGTAGTGAAAGATCAGGAGGAATTCACATTAAAGAAGTACATTGAGTAGTTTATACATCGGCCAGAAATGAGCATCCTAACCAGTTCAACAGAACCAAGGATCAATGAGGAAATAAAGAGGATTTTACATCTGATAGAACAAGAAAATACTGGAGACTGGTACCTGTACCAGAACTACACTGAAATTAGAGTGTATGGGTGTGAGTTGGGACCATACAAATTTCCAAAATACCTTCCCATGAGAGTATTTTCACTATAAGATATAAGACAAATGATCAATTCAGATGAAAGACACTTTGTTTCAGCTAAGAAGAAATCACAATTCAGAATTAAGACACAGGTTGGCTCTTTTGTGTGTAACAACAAGACTGTAGGAGAAGTAGCAGACAAGCTTCTTAAAGAGATGAAATTCAGTTTGAGTTTTACATGGTCCTATTATCCTCTAGGAATAATTTCTAATTTGAGAGTGGAAAACAAAACCACTCCCTATACTGATACTTAGAGGCCAGAAATTGAAAGATATGTAAACCAGTTGACTTAGACAGAAAATACTTTGCTGGAAGCTGAAGAACAACTTGGTTCTACATCAACTTCACAGACTCCTATTCCTCAGGAGAAAGAAGGAAATAGGCAGAGAGAAAAAGAGTCACCTTCAGTGACAAATAGTGCAGGAAAAGAGTTCAAGATTATGTATAGAAAGAGGACCAAGATGACTCCTAAAGTAGACTTAGAAAAGAATGTAGAAGGAGTTGCTATGATTATCAAGGAAACACCATCTTCATCACAAGCAGGAAACAAATTTTTTGCATCTCCTACAGTGTCATCAGTATCACAGCGTCAGCAAGATACAGTTCAGACTTCAAAGTTTGTTCAAGGAGAAAAGGAAAAGAGCATTTTTTACAGATATAGAGAAATCAAGCTTAAGAATGAAATTATTAAGAACAACACTTATACATAGTTTTGTAAGCATACTTCTAGTTCATAGAGTAGACTCTTATCATCTTTTGACTCAAAGAAAGAGAGGATGCAGATGGCCTTTCTTGAGGCTCAAACTCCACTTCCCAGAACAACAACAGCTTATAAAAAGACAACATTTGAGTTTGATACCAAAGACATCCATCTCATTGATCAAATGGAGATGCACAGACAAACTAGTGAGATGATTTTTTCTAATCTAACTAATACCACCATGACTATATCTAAATTGCAGGTGTCACTTTATAACATTCATTCTCAGCTGAAGATGGAGAATATTTCTTCTCTTGCCAAGGACATCGGGATCAAATCTTTGGAATATTTTTTGAATATGGGACATGATCCATAAAATATGAAGTTTGCATAAGAGTTTATTAAGAAAAATAATGATGACATTGAATCATTGAGGAAACAGTTGAAGTTTCCAGCAATTGAATATCCACTGACTAAATACATTGAAGAATCCGAGACACAGAAAGGATACATGATGAAATTGATAATGGAAAAAAATGCTCAGATTAGACAGATGGAGACAGAGATGGAAAATTTTTTTATGGAGAAAGAGAAAAGTTCAAAGGTAGCCATGGTTCCTTTGGATGTTGTGCCTCTCATAGCAATCCCCACTATGAGATCTGTAACATCAACTACACCTTCTTCCCAATCTGCAGATGTTGTTGAGAAATTGACAAAAGCTGTTGAGAACTTATCAATTCAGTCTGAGGAGATAAAGAAGTTGTAGGGACAAGTCAAAGCTCTGCAATATCAGAAAACTAGGAGTGAAGCTTCACATTTGGCTGAAGCACAAAAATACCAAAGGCTGATAGAAAGGTTACAAAAAAAATAAATAGTCATGTATTGGCCAGATCTTGGCCCAAGCCAAGGAAAGAATATGGATGGAGATTCTAAATTATATGAATGAGATTTGGCTATGTATCCAAATTATTTTTGAGCATAAGGGCCTGATAAAGAAAGAGACATAAGCAATTAAAGAGATCAAAGAGAAGGTGGGTAACAAGCCCACTGAATCTTCCAACATCATCAAATTCCTAAAGTCAAAGAATAAGTCTGAGTTATAGGACTTAATAATTGATGAAGGGACTGAAACCATCTTGGAAGTCAAGAAGGTTAAAAAAAAAGGAATCTCATAACTCAGTTAGAAGAAAAGTGTCAAGGGCTGGTGTCTAGTCAATTTAGTGTCCTAAATTTCTAACATTAATTATCAACCAGGTCTAGTAAACTGATGAAGTGTGGTGCACTATATGTGCTTAAGTGATCTCTTCCTTACTTCGTTGTATGTGTTTTTCTTATTGTTTTTGGGGGTTTTTTCTTTTTAGTACTTAATACACTACTCTATGTTCAAAAGATGAAATCAAATCTATGTCAAAAAGAAAAGAAAAGGAAACCTTAGACTCAAAACAGAGTGTAATTGTAAATTCTATCCCTAATTAGGAAAATGATGAAAAACAGAGCATTCTAATCCATGGATATCCTAGCTTGAAAATGAACATTCATGAAATGAAAAGTAACTCAAAACACTACAACTTAATCTGATTCATTTAGTTAAAGATTTGTTGGAAGAGCTTGTGAAAAAGATTAATTTTAATGCAATGAGGATCTCCTAAAACATAAAAGGAAATGCTGAAACAAATAGTAACTTAAAACATTATAGTGAAATCTCATTCATTTGATAGAAGTTTATTGGAAGATCTTGAGAAAAATATTACTATAATGTAGTAAGGATCTCCTATGAAATGCTAAAACAACTTATAACATTACAACTAAATCTCATTCATGAGTTAGAGGTTTATTGGAAGAGCTTGTGAAAGAGATAAATCATAATGTGATAAGGATCCTCAATGAAGCAAAACAATCAATAACTCACAATACTACAACTTAGTCCCATTCGTGAATTAGAGGTTTATTGGAAAAGCTTTTGAAAGAGACTAACTACAGTATAATGAGGAATCTGATCTGAAATTGTGTGAACAAAATATTTCTTATACAGAGATTGACAATAGGGGCTTTTACTGGTTATTTCACCTTTACTAGAAATGATGAAACCAGAAGCTTCTGTCCCTCTTACTGACTCTGCCTAAAGAAATATAATGTAAACACTAAATAGATCTGACAAATGAGGATCTTATTTTTAACTAAATAACAGAAAATGAAATGCCAATAACTCAAAATATTACAATTGAATCCCATTCATTTAATAGAGATGTATTGGAAGAGCTTGAGAAAGAGACTAACTGCAATATCATGAGGATCCTTTATCTAAGAAAATGACATGAAAAATAATGCTAAAAGCTATGATTTCAGAAAGCAATCTAAGTAAGGAAATATGACAAAACAGAATTGAAAACAACTTATCTAGAAAACATGTAAAAGCCTCCTTGGATAGCAGGGGCCCTCTGCTACCAATTTGGTGTAATCCTTAGCTCCTTGAAGATGTAATCAAAACAACATCAAAGAACTTTTTTATTGAAAAAATCACAAATCTACATCCCATTCCATCTTAAGCTTTGTTACAAAAAACTCTCTATTCATTTCTCTCCTTCTCCTATTTTTTCATTACCCTTGATAGGAGAAAGCTTCTCCTATTTATACAAAATATGAGAAGTTATCTCATTAATGGGAGTCCATGAATCTCTCCCTCCATCTCTAGAGTTACAATCAAAATAGGAAATGATAAAACACATCTTTCTAGAGTTTCAACACAACTAAGAAATGAGACACATATCCTCTTAGAGTTTCAATACAATAAGGAAATGAGACACATGTCCTCATGATCCTATGATCTTCTCCAACCAAATTCGAATTTGGCCTTAGAGTGCCACATAAGGGTCTTCTAGAAGCCTCCTTTTGACCTACACATGTCAACAATCTCAACCCACTTGTTAGGTATAAGCATATGCACATTATTTTCTAATTTTTAACCACAAATTCACTAAAAAAGGCTAAGAATTAATAAAGTTTGGAAAAACATAAATGTGACCCAATGATAATGAAAGTGGGATGAATGTAGTGACATAGTAGTGAAATGGAGGTGGAATGGAGGTGATATAATGGACATAATAGTGAAAGTGTAATGGAAATGAATGACATTTTCAAGACCCAACATTACCCCCCAACTGAAGTTATTGCATGTCCTCATGCAATATATATTACATTAACTCTTTTGATCTTTGAGCTTTGGCTTAACTTTGCATGATATCATCTGATAAATTTATATTTCTGCAAAGTGTTTTACTTTAATTGCAACATGGTTGGTTCTTGTGTTACAACCAATTTTTTTTTATTTTTTATCGTTTATTTTTTATTTTTTCGTTGCATTCTATTTTGGTATTTGAACTTTGCATAATGATATTTTGATTATTTTGCAAAGTATATCTTTATTGGATTGCATGATGGTTGGTTCTTGTGTGACAACCATGATTTTGTTTGTATCCAATTTATTCTTTAAGCACTTTTTTTTGAAAAGCCATTGTATGCTCATGATAACAATGTAATAGTTAATATATGTTGGAAGTATGTGGGCTCCTGAGTATGATATGGACATGGTAAGATATGAAGATGAATGTATTCCCCCCCCAACTGATGGTATTGACAATTTTATGAAATGATGAAGAGAAATGTTTTTCCAACAATTATCATTCTAGCTTTTTATGGAATTCTATGGTCAAAAGTTAGAAAATGGCATACCTTAACTTACCCTTTGGAATGGATGAGTTGTATGTGTGGTGGCTGCAAAATTCTGATCATATTCTTCTTCAAGTGGCTGAACAAGAGGAGTCATAGATAAAGAGATAAGATGACTTTTTATTGCTCCTACTAAAACTTGTTAAATCTGCTCCAAAATGCTGAAAATAATAGTCTTCATGTCTTCAAAACTCAATGGCACAATTCCTACTATGTGAAAAGATGTTCTGATGTTGAACATAGTAGGAAATTGTTGATTTAGTGGCCATTAATGGATGCCACTAGTCAACACGAGAACTCTCACCATTGATGACAATGAGAGTCAAGATGCCCAAACACATCTTGCTAGGTACGAATGATTTTGCCGTTGTCGAGTCACCTAGAAGATCTGACGAACAAGGGACATTAATGTATTCCCATTGTTTGTCAGCATGAGAACTTTCCATTAAGGCATGCAAGCCTCAAGGTGTTTTTACAAAGAACTTAGACTCAAAGGACTATGGACTCAATAATTTGCATTGAAGCAGGGCTTATTTGCGGAATGAAAATGACAAGAAATGGAAGATGAAAATGGAAGATGGCAATGGAGAGTAGAAATGGCAATGAGAAATAAGCATGTAAATGAGCCTCTTGCTTTTACTTGTGGGTTATGAATGGACAAAAAGAAATGGAAAGTGGATGTGAATGTAGATGGAAAATATGAAGTGAAATGAGGTGAATGGTTTATTATGAGGTATGGATGTGATGGAGACAATAGTATCTGAAAGTTTTTCAAGCGTTTGAATATGATTTTGCATCAGCATATTTCCTCTTTGTTGTTGATTATCCTCTTATGAAACAAATTGGTCTCTTAGAGAGACACCATCTTCTTGTAGTCATTTGTCCTTCCTCCTAGAACCTGCAAAAAAACTAATACTTATTCTGCAATGGAATGTAAGATTATCGAATGAGAGAGGTGATCAATCTCTCTAGTTATGATATTTACACACAAAACTAAGAATTTGTATTAATGAAACAAGTTCTCAAAGGAAAAATCAAAAGAATTTATACATGTTTTGGAATTAGTGCCTCAAGTTGAATGTTGCTTCTTTTCAGCAATTTATTTCATTATTTGCCATTTCAAACTCTAATGATGGATTTCTCACTGTGTAGATATTGTTGAGACCTTTCCAACGATACTTGAATCATCAAAATCTGATTTTGTATGAGAAAGTTAGGCTGATTTGAACAATGAGGTTTTTCAGCTGCGGAATTGGAATTTAGCTACGGAATGTCGACGATTTCTGTAGCTAAAAATCTTGAATAAAAAGTTAGCTATTCATCTTTCATCATCAGTCCAAAATTATTCAATACCTTCAGAAAAGTGAGCAAATAACTTATTCATTTCATTGATCCAAAATTATTATGTTTTCCTTGACATGTGGTGACTTAGTGTGGCAACTTAGTGATAACACACAACTTGACTTCCTTTTGACCAGGGTCTTTTTCATCGACTTCGATCAAATGAATAGGACACCATCCATGTACTGACATTTTCCCAGCTACCCATGTGGCTTGTTTCGTCTCTTGACACCTATAACCTATAGAAGTAATAAAATGGTTGCGGAATTGCCAGTTAGCTGCGGAATCAGGCTGCATTCCGCAGCTAAAAGACAGCCAACCATTAGTTTTACACATATTTGGATACGTGTGTCGTGCATAGCTTTTTATCTCTTCCACACTTTCCTGTGGAGTTTCTGCAACCTTAAGAGTAAGTGATTCATCTTTAAAACAGAGATTTTCAGTTGAAACAAAACCAACCAAAATGATATTGATCCCTTCTCTAACTGAAAATGCCAATGTTACTACACAATAAGCCCCGGGCTTCCCATACAAACAGCAGATAATGTATAAAATGCCAAGAAAATCCATGCCACGTCGATTGGTTGGTTGCATATCCAATTAAGATTGTTGTTAACATGTGTTATGTCTATTATCAAAGAGCTGTATCCAATTAGAATTGTTGTTAACAGGTGTTACGTCTATCAGCGAAGAGCCGTATCCAATTAGAATTTCTATTAATCGGGAAGTGGCAGAGCAGGTGTTAGACGGGTGGCAAAAGGCGGGAGATGTATATTTAATTATCAGTATGCCATTGATTTCAAATCGGAAGCAGCCGAATTTAATCAACTATCAGTTCATTAATTGAAATTCCGTTTTTTTCACGCGGCAAGTAAAAATGGGCTTTAAAGAACCGAGAAATTCTCCCAGACCGCCACGAATTTCTTAAAACTCTTTTTGGGTTATCTAATTGACCCTATTGGCGAAAAAACCCATGTTTTATTTTTTTCAAATTCACCTCCGTTTGGTCAAATTGTGCTTTCAAAGTTTGACATTTTTCTCTATTTTGCGTTTTCCTAAATTGCTACATTCGACTGTGAAATTGATTTTGAAATTTTTTTAGATGCGATCACAGCACAGATAGATGTAACCATTCTTCAGTATCTTCTTCGATTTCTTCAGCAAAAATATGCCTTCTTGCTCTTCCTTCAAAGGCAACCCTCCGGTTCTACCATCACTTTTTCAACACATGAAGAATGTGGTCGCCAGCCTTCTCAGATCTCAAGTAAAGTCATGATTTTGTTTGGGATCGCATCTTTGCATTTAGATTATGTAAGTTTCCAATGCATATTCCACCATCGTTATGATATAAAATCACTTCTAAATGCATTTTTTTGAATGATTTTGGTGTGTTTGTTTCGGTGCCTAAGTCAATGAATGCGTATTTCTCAAATGCCAGTCAATCAGAGCTAGATTGAAGATAGCCATGTAGATTGCTTTTCTTCTTTCTTTATTTCCATTTTACGTAACAATCATTTTTCTGATCCTCCAGATCACACAAAGTGCATGAGGAGAGCATACTCAAGAATTATTAAAAAAAATTTAGATGTAAGAAATCAGGTCTCCTAATTACACTTCCCCGGCAACGGCGCCAAAATGTGTAGTCAATTTAGTGTCCTAAATTGCTAACATAAATTATCAACCAGGGCTAGTAAACTGATGAAGTGTGGTGCACTATATGTGCTTAAGTGACCTTTTTCCTTACTTCATTGTATGTATTTTATTGATGTTTTTGGAGGTTTTGTATTTTTAGTACTTATGTTCAAAAGATGAAATAAAATCTATGTCAAAAAGAAAAGAAAAGGAACCTTAGACTCAAAACAGAGCGTAATTGTAAATTCTATCCCTAATTGGGAAAATGGTGAAATACAGAACATTCTAAACTATGGATATCCTAGCTTGCAAATGAACATGAAATGTAACTCAAGACCGCAACTTAATCGATTCATTTAGTTAGAGATTTGTTGGAATAGCTAGAAAAAGATTAATTTTAATGCAATGAGAATCTCCTAAAACATAAAAGGAAATGGCCGAAAAACAAACAAAAGAACTTAAACATTATAGTTGAATCTCATATCTCACCATTCATTTGATAGAAGTTTATTGGAAGAGCTTGAGAAAAAAATTACTATAATGTAGTAAGGATCTCCTATGAAATGTTGAAACAACTTATAACATTACAACTAAATCTCATTCATGAGTTAGAGGTTTATTGGAAGAGCTTGTGAAAGAGATTAATCATAATGTGATAAGGATCTTCAATGAAGCAAAACAATCAATAACTCACAATACTACAACTTAGTCCCATTCGTGAATTAGAGGTTTATTGGAAAAGCTTTTGAAAGAGACTAACTACAGTATAATGAGGAATCTGATCTGAAATTGTGTGAACAAAATATTTCTTATACAGAGATTGACAATAGGGGCTTTTACTGGTTATTTCACCTTTACTAGAAATGATGAAACCAGAAGCTTCTGTCCCTCTTACTGACTCTGCCTAAAGAAATATAATGTAAACACTAAATAGATCTGACAAATGAGGATCTTATTTTTAACTAAATAACAGAAAATGAAATGCTAATAACTCAAAATATTACAATTGAATCCCATTCATTTAATAGAGATGTATTGGAAGAGCTTGAGAAAGAGACTAACTGCAATATCATGAGGATCCTTTATCTAAGCAAATGACATGAAAAATAATGCTAAAAGCTATGATTTCAGAAAGAAATCTAAGTAAGGAAATATGACAAAACAGAATTGAAAACAACTTATCTAGAAAACATGTAAAAGCCTCCTTGGATAGCAGGGGCCCTCTGCTACCAATTTGGTGTAATCCTTAGCTCCTTGAAGATGTAATCAAAACAGCATCAAAGAACTTCTTTATTGAAAAACTCACAAATCTACATCCCATTCCATCTTAAGCTTTATTACAAAAGACTCTCTATTCCTTTCTCTCCTTCTCCTATTTTTCACTACTTTTTCATTACCCTTGATAGGAGAAAGCTTCTCCTATTTATACAAAATATGAGAAGTTATCTCATTAATGGGAGTCCATGAATCTCTCCCTCCATCTCTAGAGTTACAATCAAAATAGGAAATGATAAGACACATGTCTTCTTAGAGTTTCAATACAATTAAGAGATGTGACACATATTCTAATGATCCCATGATTCTTTCCACTCAAATTCGAATTTGGCCTTAGAGTGCCGCATAAGGGTCTTCTAGAAGTCTCATTTTGATCTACACATGTCAACAATCTCAACCCACTTGTTAGGTATAACCATATGCACATTATTTTCTAATTTTTAACCACAAATTTAGTTAAAAAGGCTAAGAATTAATAAAGTTTGGAAAAACATAAATGTGGCCCAATGATAATGAAAGTGGGATGAATGTAGTGACATAGTAGTGAAATGGAGGTGATATAATGGACATAATAGTGAAAGTGTAATGGAAATGAATGACATTTTCAAGACCCAACATTACCCCCCAACTGAAGTTATTGCATGTCCTCATGCAATATATATTACATTAACTCTTTTGATCTTTGAGCTTTGGCTTAACTTTGCATGATATCATCTGATAACTTCATATTTCTGCAAAGTGTTTTACTTGAATTGCAACATGGTTGGTTCTTGTGTTACAACCAAATATTTTTGTTGTTGTTGTTGTTGTTGTTGTTGCATTCTATTTTGATCTTTGAACTTTGCATAATGATATTTTGATTATTTTTGCAAAGTATATCTTTATTGGATTGCATGATGGTTGGTTCTTGTGTGACAACCATGATTTTGTTTGTATCCAATTTATCCTTTAAGCACTTTTTTTGAAAAGCCATTGTATGCTCATAATAACAATGTAATAGTTAATATATGTTGGAAGTATGTGGGCTCCTGAGTATGATATGGACATGGTAAGATATGAAGATGAATGTATTCCCCCCCCAACTGATGGTATTGACAATTTTATGAAATGATGAAGAGAAATGTTTTTCCAACAATTATCATTCTAGCTTTTTATGGAATTCTATGGTCAAAAGTTAGAAAATGATGTACCTTAACTTACCCTTTGGAATGGATGAGTTGTATGTGTGGTGGCTGCAAAATTCTGATCATATTCTTCTTCAAGTGGCTGAACAAGAGGAGTAATGAATAAAGAGATAAGATGACTTTTTATTTCTCCTACTAAAATTTGCTGAATCTGCTCCAAAATGATGAAAATAATAGTCTTCATGTCTTAAGAACTCATTGGCACAATTCCTACTATGTGAAAAGATGTTCTGATGTCGAACATAGTAGGAAATTGTTGACTTAGTGGCCATTAATGGATGCCACTAGTCAACACGGGAACTCTCACCATTGATGACAATGAGAGTCAAGATGCCCAAACACATCTTGCTAGGTACGAATGATTTTGCCGATGTCGAGTCACCTAGAAGATCTGACGAACAAGGGACATTAATGTATTCCCATTGTTTGTCAGCATGAGAACTTGCCATTAAGGCATGCAAGCTTCAAGGTGTTTTTACAAAGAACTTAGACTCAAAGGACTATGGACTCAATAATTTGCATTGCAGCAGGGCTTATTTGCGGAATGAAAATGACAAGAAATGGAAGATGAAAATAGAAGATGGCAATGGAAAGTTGAAATAGCAATGGGCAATAAGCATGTGAATGAGCCTCTTGCTTTTATTTGTGGGTTATGAATGGACAAAAAGAAATGGAAAGTGGATGTGAATGTAAATGGAAAACATGAAGTGAAATGAGGTGAATGGTTTATTATGAGGTATGGATGTGATGGAGACAATAGTATCTGAAATTTTTTCAAGTGTTTGGATCTGATTTTGCATTAGCATATTTCCTCTTTGTTGCTGATCATCCTCTTATGAAACAAATTGGTCTCTTAGAGACACCATTCTCTTGTAGTCATTTGTCCTTCCTCCTGGAACCTGCAAAAAAACTAATACTTCTTCTGCAATGGAATGTAAGATTATCAAAGGAGAGAGGTGATCAATCTCTCTAGTTATGATATTTACACACAAAACTAAGAATTTTTATTAATGAAACAAGTTCTCAAAGGAAAAATCAAAAGAATTTATACATGTTTTGGAATTAGTGTCTCAAGTTGAATGTTGCTTCTTTTCAGCAATTTATTTCATTATTTACCATTTCAAACTCTAATGATGGATTTCTCACTGTGTAGATCTTGTTGAGACCTTTCCAACGATACTTGAATCATCAAAATCTGATTTTGTATGAGAAAGTTAGGCTGATTTGAACAATGAGGTTTTTCAGCTGCTAAAAATCTTGAATAAAAAGTTAGCCATTCATCTTTCATCATCAGTCCAAAATTAATCAATACCTTCAGAAA
This sequence comes from Pinus albicaulis, assembly GCA_034641835.2. Classification (NCBI taxonomy): domain Eukaryota; kingdom Viridiplantae; phylum Streptophyta; class Pinopsida; order Pinales; family Pinaceae; genus Pinus; species Pinus albicaulis. Next base: position 447,120,904 of record CM076577.1, read on the forward strand.
AGTGAGCAAATAACTTATTCATTTCATTGATTCAATTTTTTTTTTCTTGACATGCGGTGACTTAGTGTGGCAACTTAGTGATAACACACAACTTGACTTCCCTTTGACCAGGGTCTTTTTCATCGACTTGGATCAAATGAATAGGGCACCATCCATGTACTGACATTTTCCCAGCTACCCATGTGGCTTGTTTTGTCTCTTGACACCTATAACCTATAGAAGTAATAAAATGGTTGCGGAATTGCCAGTTAGCTGCGGAATCAGGCTACATTCCGCAGCTAAAAGACAGCCAACCATTAGTTTTACACATATTTGGATACGTGTGTCGTGCATAGCTTTTTATCTCTTCCACACTTTCCTGTGGAGTTTCTGCAACCTTAAGAGTAAGTGATTCATCTTTAAAACAGAGATTTTCAGTTGAAACAAAACCAACCAAAATGATATTGATCCCTTCTCTAACTGAAAATGCCAATGTTACTACACAATAAGCCCCGGGCTTCCCATACAAACAGCAGATAATGTATAAAATGCCAAGAAAATCCATGCCACGTCGATTGGTTGGTTGCATATCCAATTAAGATTGTTGTTAACATGTGTTATGTCTATTATCAAAGAGTCGTATCTAATTAGAACTGCTGTTAACAGGTGTTACGTCTATCAGCAAAGAGCCGTATCCAATTAGAATTGTTATTAATCGGGAAGTGGCAGAGCAGGTGTTAGATGGGTGGAAAAAGGCGGGAGATGTATAGTTAATTATCAGTATGCCATTGATTTCAAATCGGAAGTAGCCAAATTTAATCATCTGTTAGTTTTTTAATTGAAATTCCGTTTTTTTTTTTTTTTCACGCGGCAAGCAAAAATGGGCTTCAAAGAACCGAGAACTTCTCCCATACCTCCACGAATTTCTTAAAACGATTTCTAGGTTATCTAATTGACCCTATTGGCGAAAAAACCCATGTTTTATTTTTTCCAAATTCACCTCCATTTGGCCAAATCTTGCTTTCAAAGTTTGACGTTTTTCTCTGTTTTGTGTTTTCCTAAATTGCTACATTCGGCTGTGAAATTGATTTTGAAATTTTTTAGATGCGATCACAACACAGATAGATGTAACCATTCTTTAGTATCTTCTTCGATTTCTTCAACAAAAATATGTCTTCTTGTTCTTCCTTCAGTGCAATCTGAAGCCCTGCCATCAGCTTTTTCAACATATGAAGGTTGTGGCTGCCAGCACTGTCTCGATTTCAAAGTCATGGATTTTGTTTGGGATCAGATCTTGCATTTAGACTATGTAAGCTTCCAATGCATATTCCACCATCGTTATGATATAAACTCACTTCTAAATGCATTTTTTTTTAATGATTTTGCAGGTTTGTTTCAGGCCAAAGCTTGAACAGGAATGCAGATTTTCTACTGAGGCTACATTGAAAGCTAGGATTGAAGATAGCCATAGATTGCTTTTCTCTTCTTCTTTTTTTTTTTTTTTTTTTTAACATAACAATTCTTTTTCTGATCCTCTAGATCACACAAAGTGCAGTTGGAGAGCATACTCAAGAATTATTAAATTTTTTTAGATGTAAGAAATAAGGTCTCCTAATTACACTTCCCCGGCAACGGCCCCAAAATGTCTAGTCAATTAGTGTCCTAAATTGCTAACATAAATTATCAACCAGGGCCAGTAAACTGATGAAGTGTGGTGCACTATATGTGCTTAAGTGACCTCTTCCTTACTTCGTTGTATGCGTTTTTCTTATTTTTTTTGGGGGTTTTGTCTTTATAGTACTTAATACGCTACTCTATGTTCAAAATATGAAATCAAATCTATGTCAAAAATAAAAGAAAATGAAACCTTAGACTCAAAACAGAGTGTAATTGTAAATTCTATCCCTAATTAGGAAAATGATGAAAAATAGAGCATTCTAATCCATGGATATCCTAGCTTGCAAATGAACATGAAATGTAACTCAAGACATTATATTTCAACCTGATCCTTTTAGTTAAAGGTTTGTTGGAATAATTTGTGAAAGAGGTTGAACTCTAATGTGATGAGGATCTTCCTAAAACATAAAAGGAAATGCTGAAACAAACAGTAACTTAAAACATTATAGTGAAATCTCATTCATTTGATAGAAGTTTATTGGAAGAGCTTGAGAAAAAGATTACTATAATGTAGTAAGGATCTCCTATGAAATGCTGAAACAACTTATAACATTACAACTAAATCTCATTCATGAGTTAAAGGTTTATTGGAAGAGCTTTTTGAAAGAGATTAATCATAATGTGATAAGGATCTTCTATGAAGCAAAACAATCAATAAATCACAATACTACAACTTAGTCCCATTCGTGAATTAAAGGTTTATTAGAAGAGCTTGTGAAAGAGACTAATTACAGTATAATGAGGAATCTGATCTAAAATTGTGTGAACAAAATATTTCTTATACAGAGATTGACAGTAGGGGCTTTTACTGGTTATTTCACCTTTACTAGAAAGGATGAAACCAGAAGCTTCTGGCCCTCTTACTGACTCTACCTAAAAAAATATAATGTAAACACTAAATAGATCTGACAAATGAGGATCTTCTTTTTAACTAAATAACAGAAAACGAAATGCTAATAACTCAAAATATCACAATTGAATCCCATTCATTTAATAGAGATGTATTGGAAGAGCTTGAAAAAGAGACTAACTACAATATCATGAGGATCTTTTATCTAAGCAAATGACAAGAAAAATAATGTTAAAAGCTATGATTTCAGAAAGAAATCTAAGTAAGGAAATATGACAAAACAGAATTGAAAACAACTTATCTAGAAAACATGTAAAACCTCCTTGAATAGCAGGGGCCCTCTGCTACCAATTTGGTGTAATCCTTCTTCAGCTCCTTAAAATTGTAATCAAAACACCATCAAGGAACTTATTTATTGAAAAACTCACAAATCTACATCCCATTCCATCTTAAGCTTTGTTACAAAAGACTCTCTATTCCTTTCTCTCCTTCTCCTATTTTTCACTATTTTTTCACTACTTTTTCATTACCCATGATAGGAGAAAGCTTCTCCTATTTATACAAAATATGAGGAGTTATCTCATTAATGGGAGTCCATGAATCTCTCCTTCCATCTCTAGAGTTACAATCAAAATAGGAAATGATAAGACACATGTTTTTCTAGAGTTTCAACACAACTAAGAAATGAGACACATATCCTCTTAGAGTTTCAATACAACAAGGAAATGAGACACATGTCCTCATGATCCTATGATCTTCTCCAACCAAATTCGAATTTGGCCTTAGAGTGCCACATAAGGGTCTTCTAGAAGCCTCCTTTTGACCTACACATGTCAACAATCTCAACCCACTTGTTAGGTATAAGCATATGCACATTATTTTCTAATTTTTAACCACAAATTCACTAAAAAAGGCTAAGAATTAATAAAGTTTGGAAAAACATAAATGTGGCCCAATGATAATGAAAGTGGGATGAATGTAGTGACATAGTAGTGAAATGGAGGTGATATAATGGACATAATAGTGAAAGTATAATGGAAATGAATGACATTTTCAAGACCCAACAGCTGGAAAAATCAGTTAACAAGTTTTTCAGTAAAATAGAAGCATTGAATCAGAAAGGGTTACCCAGTGTATTCGTAATTAATGATAAATTAATTACTCAAGAAGATTACATTAAGAATCTAAAGGAGATAGCTAGAGACAACTCCAATTTTTCAAACATAAAAGGCAGTATGATAGGCAGATCATTCCTGGAAGCAATGGGGAATGATTTTTACGTTCAAAATGAAGTAAAACATATCTTCGTGGAAAGACCAACTTTCACAAAATACACTGAGGTAGATGAGATATACATGAATGAAACTAAGTTGGCTATTCCGGATGAAGAAAGGTGGGATAATTTATGTGAATTACTAGATTGATTGGTTATTCCAAATGTGGTTACAAAACCAACCACCGCAGCAATGACACACAGGCTATGTCACCAATAGATTCCTCCAAATCAGAGCCACCTCTCCACGTATTTTTTCACCTAGCCTATTAGTCTTCATAGTAGAGATTATTTGCTAAATATACCCTGTCAGTTGAGACATGAGTTTTGTAATTATTACATAAACACTTCATACTTTGAAGTATTCCAGGTTGATTGTTGAACAATATTTCCTGAAAGCTATTATACTTTTATTTCCAGTCGATGGAATGATAAATAATACAAGGAAATTCTTAACAGGATTCATGCGGTGGGAAAATTTGTGATGTGCTTCTTCTTTTTATGTGTTTTTTCATTGTTTTCTTTTATTTTTCTTTCTTTAAAGCTTAATTACATTACAGAAATGGTGACGATTAGGATTTTTTGAAATATACACCTTGTTTTGGATGTAGGTAATTTCTATGTTTTCTTCTGAAGTCAAACTAAATAATTCTTAATTGCTCTTTATTTTCTATTGAACTTTACTGTTTCTTCTATTACATATCATTTTAATTCTAAAAAGATCCAAATAGTTCACCTAGCTTGCCCTATGGGACTCCTTTAAAATTTGATGCATATCTATTTATTTTATAAACTCCATAGCCCAATGGAAGTATAAATCATTCAATCAACCAAAATCAAAACAATTACAAACAAATCAAACAAGGAATTGCACAGTCATAACTAGCCTAAAATTTACATAAAACAAAGCTAAGTTTTACAGAGAGATCCCTCTTTGAGTTTAGAAGGGATACCTTCTAAGCTTAAAAGTGGTTTTGATGTTGTTTTCTATGTTTACTCCGACAATCTCAAAAATTATAGAATGATAACATAGTGGTGACTCCATTGGAGACAATTGAAAATACTGTAATTTTCTGCGAATTCATTTCCCTAGTTAAAATAAGTGTATTTAAGAATATTCGAGAGATTATTTACCTTTTACTTATGTAAATAATAGTGTGTGTGTGTGTGTGTTTTAGATTTTAATTTTGGCTCCGAAAATATCTTATACCATAACTCATCTTGATCCTAAACCTGCCACTATTGTTGATGATCTTGAAAAATTGTTGAGGAGAAGAAGTTTAGCTGAGAGTCAAGGAAATAGCAGTCCTACCCTTAGGGCAAAGAGAAGAAGTTTAGCTTAGAGTCAAGGAAGTAGCAGTCCTCTCTTGCAAAGAACTTTGTCACTTTACATGATATTGATTTTGATTTTCCATTTGAGCATAGCTTGTTTAGGACTAAGTCAGGAAATTGGGTGGACCAAACTGTGGTAGATTAGTATACCTTGGAATGTCATTCATTTGAAGGACATTGTGCCAAACTTGATCCTAATCTTCAAATCCTTCAAGACTTTGATAAATTACAATATTTAGTATCAGGTCTTATTGGAGCGCGGTCCCCTAGACCAAACTTTGATACATTTTTGATATATTTTTGTAAAGTTTTGGTAAGTTTAGTCATGCATAGCACAATTCAAGGGGCTTTGGGGCGGGTCAAAGCCCTTCGTGAATTGTAATGGGTCAAAATGGTAGAACTAGGGGCCACAAACCACAATTTTTGGACCTTAGTGAGCGTAGGCTAAAAAGTATAAATAGTAGTCTAGATCGAGTCGATAGAGGAAAATAATGTTATTGATGATAGAGATCTGACTGTATTTTGATATTCTAGCAGTTTTTTCTGGGTTAGAAGGCTCCTTCTGACTGTGTGCGTAGAGACCTTAGTCATGCTGTGTGCAGAACCTGCTAGCTGTGTGCATGGGTGAATTGGAGGTTTTGTAAGTGAGATATGAACTGTCAATGAATGAAGAACTATTTTGGATGATATCTGAGTACAAAATGCATCTATTATTTTCTTTATGATCACTTCTTCATGTTATTTATGTTATATGTATTCATATTGATTGTGAAATTGTTTCTAGATTTAGATGAATAATTATTGAATGGATCTAGTACTGTTAGGCTCTCATAATATGTGTTAAGGGTTATTACATGGATTGTGGACTCCGTTGGAGAATGTGCACAAGATATTATGTATATTTGACCTAAATTTATCTGGTTAGGGCTTCCATTGTGGAGGTTTGTTCATGGTTGTTTTAGATATAAAGAAACCCACATCATTTAATTATCTCTCAGGGTGTGGAAACCTAGTTCCATCACCCACACATACTGCTTCAGGTGAGACTTTGACTTGCGCAAGTAGGTCACTGCCAAAAGGGCCAATAGTAAGAGGATTTTGTTGGTTAACCTTAACTCTGAACTTGGGTCAAAACCCCTTAAGCCAACAAATGGTTCTGTTGCCGGGACCGGGATCATTTTGAGAGAGATTAGATGTTGTGGAAACCCTTAAAGCGTGAACTAGAGGATTGGTTTGAGAAATGGATTCAGGAATTTTACCTAAAAGAAAAAAGAAGTAAGAAGCTGTCCACTAAAGAGTGGAAGAACAAGTATATTTTCACAGAAGTTCATGAGATTTTCTATGTGACCTTTGCACAAGAATTGTAGGAGTGGTTGTCAAAATTAGCAGAATTCCAAACCTGTTGGAAGGACGATAAGGTCACGCAGTGGACACTTGAATTGATCCAACCATTGGAAAAAAATGATAATTCCATCACCCAGACTCTAGATCACTGGGTTGACAGTATCTTGGGTGGGTTTGTGATAGAATTTTCAATAGATAAGTTTGTGTCATATTCTGAAGCTGAAAGGATATTTTTCAAGGAATGGAGAGGTAAATTCTTATGAACTTTTCCTCTACTGATTAAGATTATATTGTGTGAAAAGGGTGTTTTGTGTAGCCACACTGAGTGAATGACCCCTGATAAGATCGAAAGTACTACGTGCAACAGAAAATATTATCGTGTCAATCAAAGAGGCGACATATCTTTATACAACCCTCTAAGAAATTCACCTGATATAGAAGGCAGTGAGGCTACTCATGCTGAAGGTAGCCCTCCTACCACAACACAGTCGAACTCACGCAGGGGTAAGACATATCCTACCCCACCACCACCACCACTTGCGAAGGATATGGACATGCATATGAAGCTACCCACATTTAAGGGTGTGGGGGATGAGGATATGGATCGGTTTTGGTTTGTGGTTAATGCAGTGTGGACTATGCAAAATGTTAATAATGATGCGATCAAGAGAGCGCAGTTGGATATGGTGTTCGAAGGTCACGATTTAGATTGGTTCATGGGATATCTCTCTCAAAACGTAGATCCCACGGTTGCACAGATTAAGGATGCCTTGAAACAACAATTTCGGAAGCCGAAGTCCTATTCACAGTGCGTAATAGAATTAAAAGATATCAAGCAAGGGTCAAAGGAATCAGTTTGGGAAGCTCACCAATGGCTAAAGTAAACCAACGATCAACGACAAATGATTTGTTTACGATGATAAGAAGCATAAGGAATGGTTCATTGCCATGTTGTTTCCACATACGTGTGGGCCTATGGGTCAACAGAAGATTTATACTCAGGCTGAAGCTCTAGAAGCTGCTATGAAATTAGAAGCTCCGCCCAGAGAATATGCTTAATTCAGAGTGCTACAAATTCAAAGCCAACTGGAAGCTATGCACTTAGAAATTAAAAATTTACGCAAAGATCAGGGTAAATAATTTGGCAGAGATGTCTGGTACATATGCTGCAAAGGTGTTGGCCACACTAAATATCAGTGCCCTCTGTTCTCGGATTACCTACAAGTGGGGGGACCAAATCCACTGCATCCCAGGGATGTTCCTAAGACAAGTACCCCCACACTATGGTGCATTGATTGTAGGGTAGTTGGACGGCATGTTACAGACCATTGCCCTCGACTAGGAGCCTATGTGATAGAGCTAAAGAAGCAGTGGTGCATATTTTTCTCTTCAGTTGATATACAATGCTAAGCTTTATAGAGTGCACACCGACCCTTCGTCGCCATCATCTCCCTTTGGACGGGGAGGATCCCCAGCAAGAGGAAGGGGAGGGGGGAGAGGTGGAGGCGTAGGTCGGGGAAGAGGGAAATTAATCTGCTATAACTGTGGAGATGTTGGACACTATGTGCGTGACTACCCAAACCTAGTGCGACAATCCAACAGGTATTGTAGGAAATTTGATCATGTAATCGAAGATTCTCTTGTGTTAATTGCTAAGATACAGGAAAAGAAACAACAGACGCTTACACAAAGCATACAAATGGTTAAGATGAACCACACGATGATCTTGCAAGTGTAAATGTAATTACAAACAGTGGTGTTGACACCAGAGGAGATGAGGAAAAGAAGGCTGATGCAGAGCCACTGATCAGAAAGGCACCTAACAAGAAAGAAGGACTCAACCTGCAGAAGGAAAAAGAGACTTTCATCAAAGCCAGGAGGGATTGTGCTGCTGTAGGAGCGTCCAAATCAAGGTCTATGATGGAACCAAAGGCTGATGATGAAGTCAAAGCATTCCTACAAGCCTGCATTAAGCTACTGTGCAATCAAAAGGCAGTAGATAACCTTCAGGCCCTGATAGTAAATTGCGCAAAAGAAGTAGTACTCGAAACAAATACTAAGGTTGTGAACAAGTTTTATAAGAACAAGAAAAGAAATGGTCGGGAGATGTGGATCACTGTACAGATTGGAGAGTATGAGATGAATCAAGTCATGTTGGATCTGGGTCTGGTGCAAATGTTCTACCTAAGAAAACCTGGAAGAAGATAGGAGAACCAAAGCTAGAATGGTCCACCATTCAGTTACGCATGGCTAATTAGCATAAGATCATTCCACTTGGAAGACTTCCAAAAGTCCTGGTAGACATTGTTGGAGTGAAGGCACGCGTGGATTTTGAAGTAATAAAAATTGTGGATGATGCAGACCCCTACCATGCGCTGTTAGGGTTGGATTTGGCCATTTATATGGGAGGCATCTTCAACCTGAAGCGAAGAAGCATGATATTTGAGAATGATGGTATGCGGGTGATAGTCCCAGTGAATCCAGCAAAAGGGGAAATATATATAGAGCTAGTACATGAAGGAGATGATGTCGACCATATTTACAAGCTGACTGCGCGAGGCGAATATTGGATCACCCCTACAGCTGATGGGATGTTGAATTGGGAGAAGGATAGTTTTTGTTTCTCAAATTCAGATGGTGAGATGGAGAATTGGTTGCACGATGTTTCTGCACGACACTGCCTCAAGATCACCAAGAACTTCCAGTGCATCTCCTTTGAGGTAAGAGAACTACCCTATTTTGATGGTTCTGGTAGTGTCAAAGTATTTTTGGAAGAATTGGAAAAGGTTGTCCCAGAGGAATGGAGGTTTTGGGCGCTTGATCTGGCTATGCGTGCAACCCCACGTGTTGGTGGGATACACACAAGGGTGTGTTTAAGGATTGGGAGGAATGTAGGAAAATTATGAAGTTGCGCTTTGAACCTCTCGCTACCCTGCCAACTAAGCTTTTCTATGGTCAGGGAGATCCGCACAAGCACCTAGCCATGATGCAAGTTTGGAAGGAAAATAATTGGGATGAGTGGGTTCATATGTTTATTCACTCGTTAGGACCGATACCTACCACTTGGTATTTGGAAACAGAGCTACACCGAGGAACTCGCCATTGGATTAAAATGACTAATGATATCCTATCAACCTTTGGCTTGGTTAGGGGATTTGGAAAATTGGATGAAGCCCTGTAGGACATAGATGCTCTTGTCTTTGATGAATCCTGACCCTAAAAGGAATTTGTTGTGCTAGCATGGGATGGGCAGATGCAAGACATTGTCAACTGCAGGAACTTGTCAATAGAAGACAATGCAGATGATCCAAGAAATGTCAACATCACTAAATCTGAAGGGGAGCGCGCAGTTGCAGGGCCCTCATTAGGGATGGTAGATGTAACTAAACCTCTGAAGTTTAAGGAAGTGAAAATTGGGATAAAAGAGCAGCCCAATTTGGCCAAAATTGGGGATTAATGGGATGATGATACAATAGGGAAGACTGTGGAGCTGCTGACAAAGTATCAAGATCTGTTTCCTACAAAGTTCTCTAAACTCAAGGGAATTGTGGGAGACCTATGTGTTATGAAGATCATGTTGAAACCAGATGTGTGCCATGTCAAGCAACGACCATACTGATTGAATCCTAAATACAAGCAAAAAGTAAAAGAGGAATTAGAAAAGATGGTGGTTGCAAGCATCACTAAGCCTGTAGAACAGTCTGATTGGGTAAGCCCAATGGTGGTTAAGGAGAAGAAGACCAAAGGAGAGATAAGGATTTGTGTAGATCTACGCAAGCTGAATGATGCATGTGTGCATGACCCCTTCCATACTTCGTTTTCTGATGAAATCCTAGATAATATGGGAGGAAAAGAAGCTTATTCATTTACTAATGAATTTTCGGGGTATCATCAGATAAAAATTATGTATGAAGACCATAGCAAGACCACCTTCACAATAGAGTGTGGGTCTTTCCAGTACACCGTCATGCCTTTCAGATTGAAAAATGCACCTGCAATTTTCTCACGCGTGGTTGTGGCTGTATTCAAATAATTCATGCATAAATTCTTTGAGGTGTATTTTGATGACTGGAAAGTGTTTGGATTGGTCAAGAAACATGTGTCAAACTTGCGCATGATGCTTGACACTTGTAGGTAGCACCAGATTTATCATAACCTGAAGAAATGTATATTCTGAGTTCCTTTTGGAATTTTGTTAGGGCATATATTTTTCCAGCAAGGATTGATGGTAAACCTAGCCAAGATCACATCTATCATCAACCTAGAAGCTCCCATTAATGAGAAACAGTTGCGCTTCATTCTAGGACACACCGACTATTACAAGAATTTCATTAAGGGGTATGCTCTGATCACTGCGCCGATGGAGAAGTTTCTTAAGAAGGATGTGTCATTTTTCTGGGATGAGGAATTTCAGAAGAGCTTCGAGCTGCTGAAGGATAAAATGGTCACTACACCTATCTTGACATTCTCATACTGTTCTAAGGTTTTCCATGTACATGTGGATGCATCTGGTATAACAATTGGGGTTTTTCTAAGACAACCAGGAGAAGGAGACATCGATCACCCAGTTGTTTTTACCAGTAGGAAGCTCTCCAATGCATAACACAATTACTCAACAATAGAAATGGAAGGATTGGCCATGGTATAGGCTCTGCCAAAATACATGCACTATCTTCTAGGATGGCACTTCAAAATATTAAATGACCACTCTGATTTGAAATACCTGGTCAATAAGCCTATGTTGGGGGGGGAATATTTGTAGATGGTTGTTGTTATTTCAGGAATATGACTTTGAAATCATTGTGAAGTTTGGAAGACTAAATTTTGGATCTGATAATCTATCACAAATAAAAAATGGGGAAGAACCAACTAGTATGGAGGAGGGGTTACCTGATGCGTAACTATTTTCTATCAATGTGGTTGATGAGAACTCTACTGATATTATTCACTTCCTAACTACTGGAATCGCACCTACCGAATATTTGGTACAATAGAAGGAATTGGTTTCACGCGCATCTGATTTCACCCTAATTGTGGGTCAGTTATATAAGTTGGGAGTAGATGAAGTATTGAGAAGATATGTGTTGGAACATGACAGGTAGGATATCTTGGCTGAGGCTCATGGAGGGGTGGTAGGAGGCCACTATGTTGGGAAAGACACTGCACATAAGGTATTTCATGCTGGCTTATGGTGGCTCACACTGCACAGTGATGCACATATATACTGTCGAGCCTGTGATGCATGTTAGAGAACAGGGAAGCACTCCCACATATATGAAATGCCCTTGTAGCCACAGATGTCCCTGCAGGCCTTTGATAAATGGACTATAGATTCTGTTGGACCGATCAATCCTACAAGGAAGAAGACTGGAGCACGCTATATCATCACTAGCACTAATTATGTAACCAGATGCGCAGAAGATAAGGCAGTTAAGGATTGTAGTGCAGATACTGCTGCGCACTTGATTTTTTAACATATTTTGACCAAATTTGGATGCCCGAAGATACTAATGAGTGATAGAGGTATGCAATTTGTTAATGAAACCATTGAAGCTCTGATAGAGGAATTTCAAATCCATCACCAGAAGAGTACCCCTTATCGCCCACAAGCCAATGGCGTAGTATAGGATTTCAAAAAAATCTTGGAGAATGCACTCACAAAGATCTATAATGGCATTCAGAATGACTAGGATGTGTGCATCCCTTCAGTGTTATGGGCTTACAGGACCACATGCAAGAAGTTGACTGGGAAAACACCTGTCAGAATGGTTTATGGGCAAGAAGCGATCATGCTAATGGAGTATATTGTCCCAAGCCTGCGCATCGTAACTTTCACTAATATGGTTGAGCCTGATATCATGGAGGAAGGATTGGTGAAATTGGTTGCCTTAGAAGAGGATTGGTTCATCTCTAACGTCCATCAACAAGTACAGAAGGCACGTGAAAAGGCTTGGCACGATCGACACATCAGAAAAAAAATGTTCAAGGAGAAAGACTTGGTCTTGTTATATGACAATCAGTTTTTGCATCAATTGGGGAAGTTTAGGAAACATTGGCTGGGGTCATACATCGTGAAGGAAATCACTGATGGAGGTGTGGAGTGCTTTTCCATTATGTGCAGTGAGAATATTCCCAGGTATTTCAATGGAAGCGGTTTGAATCCATATACGGACAATCTGGTGTCGACCAAATGACTATATGGTCAGAGCATAAGCATCAAAGGGTCTGCGCGCGACACAGAGGAAAGGCATAGACAGATGCGATGGGAGCATAGGGGTGATGCGCAGGAGAAGAAACTAGCCGTTAGAACAATGAAGCTAGGTGAAAAAGTAATTTTACAGTTGGACGGGGTGGGTTTTATGCATGTAATGAGGCAGTCTTACATGAATTTGACCATTTTTATGGAGGTAAGTTGCATTTAATGAAGATTCGACCATTTTTACCTTGGATTGATTATAAAAGGAAGGGAGCGGGTCACAACTGGTTCCTTTTCTTTTTGAATAAATTGCGCCCTGAGATTATTCGTGACTTGTGATGTAAATCTGCCTTTAAGTACTGTATGTCTGGTCGAGAGACCCCATCTGACGTGATAAATCCTGAATTTATCTTCCACCTGAGAATGACGACCACCAACTTGTTGAGCACACCTACTGAGGAGAAATTTGTGCCTCTCACAGAATCGACTGAGCTGGGATCGGACAATGTCCATGAAGTGATCCCTAAAGTTGAAGAAGTCATGTCCGTGCCGGCTAAAGGAAAAGAAAAAATATCAAAGTGGTCCACCTCGAAGCCGCGGACCTCCCCGAGGAATGTGACATCCCCGCATCCAGCTACTAAGGACAGGTCACCTATTGGTGATTGCTCCAAGAGACCAATGAGCACCATAGAGGACACTCCGTACATTGAGCCCATCTCCTAGCAGGTGCCATATGTCAAGCTGCGTAGACCCTCCGAGCGTGCCCCAAAGAATGTAGACACTGTGCAGAACTACCTTTAGATGCCTATGGTCCCATAGGTTGTCCCCCTAGTGGATGATGTGTTTGGAAAGATAACAAGTTTCAAGTTCGATGATCACAACTTGGCGAATAAAGAAACATTCCCAGAGCTAGCACCAAAGTACTATTTGGAGAGGGTGCTTTACGATGATGTAGTAAAGGTTGAGCCGATTTCGTTGGCGCGTGGGCTAGGCAATACTGGGATCCTAATTTTGTTGCGGATCTTGTCTTTTGGAAGATATATGATCGCTACTATCTATGTACGCTAGTTTTTGGAATTAGTTCATGAAAGGTGTTTGTGGATCCAAGGATGTATTCCGATTGACGCTACGTTGATCCACCGGATCACCAGCCTACCCAAGCAAGGGCCTCATCTAATGAGAGGCTTTGGAAAATGCAAGGAGCTCAAGGTCACGATCAAAGTAAAGAAGGCTTACAAGGTTGAGCGGGACAAAAGGGGATTCTTGGTTCAAACCATCGCTGACTCGGGAGTGTGCCTAGTAACTTTAGTCCTAGGTTGTAATTTGATGAGAAAGTGTTGACCAAAGGCAGTCCCCGAGCACATAATTGTGCTGGCGAGTCAATGTGAGAAGGGGTGTTACATTGAAAATTTTCATCCTGAAATTCTGCTGTGTGTATGAGCTCATTATCACTCATACTTCTCCCTTTGCAAGTCTAATATATCAGTTCTTCATGTCAAGCCTTGAAAATCAGAGAAATGTTCCTATAAATCTCCTAAACTTTGGTGACGCACTTTCTCTCTATATTGCCTGCGGTCCCACACCTAATGTTCAACTCTCTTGCATACCTGAACGCACTTTATCTGTGTTAAAGACGCGGACCCCTGTAAGATAAAAATGGTGCAAGTAAATTCCAAAAAGCAAAATAAAATTGAATTCTAGAAGCTTCCAGAAAATATCTTGCGGTGATAGAACCGCTCTTATGAGGTGCATGTATCCCTTACCTTATGGAGCTAACCCCTTGATGTGAAGAGCTTATCCCTTTGAAGGAGGATTCTATCCCTTCATAGTTGGAACAAGAAACCTCCTCTTTTCCACTATAAAAAGAGGCATTGGGTAGCCTCAAGGAGAGTTCAAGCTTTAGAATATTTGAAGTTAAGTGATGTTGAGATTCAGACTCAGTTAAATAAGAATTTTGTGAGGAGAGATTACATACCTCTATTCATCTTGGTTGGAGGAGTGCAAAGCTTATCAAAGTAGAGGATACTTATGCTTCGGACCCTGGGAAGATCTGTGCAACATCAAGGCTCAGGTTGTAAGGTTTTCCTTCTTTTGAAATTAATACAAATATACTCATTTTTCTCAATAAGCTTTCAGTTAATGGTTTATGACATAGATTCCTTGATTACTATGATAAGCATGGTTTATGATGATTTCTATACAGGTGCTATGTAATATTTTTCTTGTTTGTGACTGCAGGTTTACGAGGAAAACTCCTTCAAGCGCGCGAGGGACAACAACGACTTAAAACAAGCACTGGACATATGGTAAGTCTTTTACACCTCTATAGAGCTTTTCGTAGATCATATATGCTTAGAGAAAGATTAGTTTATTTGGATGTTTTTTGCTAGATACTTTTAGTACTAGGGAGCCGGTCTTGTCCACAAGACGGATTAATCCACACAACAACTTGGTGACTCCACTGGGGATCGAAGTTTGTTGTTTTTGGTTCTCTTTTATTTTGATTTCAGGAAACATTTTTTCTAGTTTTTGATTGATAGACATCTACCTGGGTAGCTTAGGTTTTCTTTATTTTTGAAAATTTTGAGATCTTTTATGTTTTTCTCTAATTTTTCTTGGGACCGCACTTTGCCTTCTTTGCATGGTGTGGGCAGTTTCGCATCTTTGCTTGAGTAAACAGTGCGGTACCACACCTATTACTTCTGCAAGCCTACGGACCCTATTAAAATTTTGAAAAAATATAGATTTCTTTCTTTTGTTTATCTTTATTTTGATTTAGAGTTTTTGGTTTCTGCCCAGATTGATGATTGTTTCTGTCAAAAGCTTTCTGTGAATGAATCTTAGCAGTATTGGTGTTTTGATGATTTTCTAGAAGTTTTGCGTTTTGGATTGTCTTTCACTTGGTCTTTGTAGCGATTCGAAGCATTGACTGTTTGAAATACCTGAGATTACATTGGTCTTTTGTCTTTTGCTGAATCCGACCTGATTGTGAAATCATCCTTTATTGAGAAATAGAGTTGCCTGTTTCTTTGCAAATCTTCGAAAAGAAACTTTGTTATTGGTTTTTGAATTTCATTTTTTATAAAAACATAATTGAGTGTTTTTGATCTGTTTGTTATTCTGAACGAATAGATCCTTAGTTTGCTGAATAACTAAGTAAAACATTCTTAAAAAAAAAAAAGTCTTAAAGCTTTTATTCGATTAGATTTTTAAAAATTTGTAGATCTCAGAATTAGTTTGATAGTTTTGAGTGTTTTTTATAAAATT
The DNA here is from genome assembly GCA_034641835.2 of Pinus albicaulis. NCBI lineage: Eukaryota > Viridiplantae > Streptophyta > Pinopsida > Pinales > Pinaceae > Pinus > Pinus albicaulis. The sequence continues at coordinate 447,136,822 of CM076577.1, forward strand.
TTGTAGATCTCTTTTGAAGGAAACTTGTTTTGTAGCTTCAAGTTTTGAAAGTGAAAGGATTTTCTTATGAGCTTTGATAGTTTGTTTTATTTGGAGTTATTGCTGAAAAGACAAAAATATTTTCTTTCAATTGCTCTTTATGTTTAAAGAAGGAATTGTTCATTAAAAGAATTGCATTCTCCAACTCTTCCTTAATTAGAATTTCATTGAAAGGAAACGATCTGATTATCATTTTTAGGTGAATTTTTAGTGTTTTTTGGAAGTCGAGTCTTCACACCATCAGAGTTTCATTTCCGCACCCATTGACTTAAGAAACAACTCTTAAAAGTAACGCTTAATTAAAATTCATCTAGCAATCTTTTTATTTTCTAGGGCTCTTATCACCAACATAGCTTAGGCTAGTATCTTGGAGTAGGGAGTAATTAACTCTCCAAGGTAGTAAAAACAAACAAGTAGAAAAATCTTGCGATAGGAAATAAATCCAATTGTAATTTGTATAATCTGGGAAGCTTCTCTTAAAAAAGTCAATCACGAGATCATATCCGAACCTTTGAGACAATCAATTCTGTTTCATTGGGGAAGATAGAAGATTTTGCGCGCATTACAAACGGTAAACCTCGTATTAACCATAGTCGAGGAGCCTGGGGTCACTTGTCGGTAAACCTCGGATTAACCATGTCGAGGAACCTTCAAGGGGATTGAGCTTTGTTACTCTGCCCTTGCGCGTGGGATTGGATCGTAGACTGTTCCCCGAGTTATATTTGTTATTGTTGGTAACCTTAGCGACCATAAGCTTAAGATTATTTCCTAAGTTGACGGTGAAGGAAAGATCTCACTGTACCTAGAGCAAATGTCGAATAGACTCACTTGGACTCTCTGGGGGGTTCTCTTCACTCGAGATGGTTTTGTGAAGAAACTTGTGCCAGTCTGTTTCATTAAGCAGGTTGTCGGGGTAACTGTTCCAACCGCCTTTTCTGCATTAAAATTCTACGATGTTGGATTTGATCACCAACTAGTGTTTTTAGTGTGGGAATTTACTGTTTGTGTGTGGTTTGACTCCTAGATTTGATAGCACGTGTTAATTTGTTTGTTTTTACTTTTAGAGACCATAGGTGTGAATTATGAATTTTAATTGTTAGGTGTGAATTGTGAATTTTTAATTTTAGTTTTAAATTGTTAATAAAATTCAGTAAAGTTGAATATAATGGCAACTGTTCCGGAATTTACCAACCAAGGAACCCCTCTTAACGAGAATCCTAGTACTTTTCCTTGCTTTGGAAATGTTGGTCCTCCTTATATGGCCACTTTGTCATTACCTGGATTTACAATAGGCTTACCGATATGGTTATTTTCAACTTCGTTGGCCCCGAATACTCCAATTGTTCCACCTCAACCAGATGCTTCACCTCAACAGAGTTCACCATCTCTACGTCACCAACCTTCTGTTGACCCTTTACCTTCTTTGCCTAATATTTATTCCTCCATTTCTTCCTCTTTGCTTGGTAAAATCCTTGATGCTGGTAACCAGGTGGCTAAGAAGAAGAAGAAAGGGAAGAAGAAGAAGAGCAAGCAAGATAAGAAAGAGGTCAACCAACCAACCATGGCTGTAAGTGTTAGTTGTGTTGAGGAAACCTTCAACATGCATCGTAAAACAAAATACCCTTGCAGGATTTGTAAGGGTGACCACTTCCTTATCAATTGTCCTGGTATTCCGAAGGTCTTGGAAGTATGGTCAGAAAAATCTCATCAACTTTCCGTTGATCCATCAACCAGTGATAGTCAGGTTACTGGGAAAAAGGGTAAAGTTAGGTTTCCTTGTAAGTTATGAAAAGGGATTCATCAAACTCACATTTTCCCTCACATGGATGAAGCCTCAAAATTGTTGGAAAACCTTACTATTCCACAGCAAGAATTTCCAACTGCTTACTGTAAACTTTCTCCCAACCTACCGTCAACTGACGGAGTGATTGATCTAATTTCAAGTACAATCTATCCCACTCTTCCATTGGAGAGTGAAACTCATATCACTCAGGTTGATGATCCATTAGTTGATCAAGTGGTCAGTTCGATTTCACATTCGATTGATCCCATTCTCCCTGTAGAGAGTGAACTTCATACCGCTCAGGTTCTTCTTGTTACATCAAATTCTTCTACGCTAGGAGGCATTTCACCTGTTTCTACAGAACCCCCTCCAAGTACTGAGGTCTTTTCCTTTGATTGGAATAGAATGACAGAACCTCGTCTTCCTTCCTCCATCCCTTTCCAAATCATTTTCAAGGCTGGTGGTAGGGACATACACCGCACACAGGTAGATGAAGGTGCTTATGTTAGTATTTTATCCTCAAATTCTTGGAAAGCTTTGGGTTCCCCTCAACTTGTGCCTATTACGCAGAATCTGAAAGCTTTTAACAAAACCATTAGTGAATCTTTAGGGATCCTTCCTAAGTTTTCTATTACTTTGGAAGGTAAAACTATCTGTATTGATCTTATGGTAGTTCGAGGCCCCCTGGATTTCAATTTACTTTTTGGGCGAGACTATGTCTATGAAATGAAAGCTGTAGTGTCGACACTCTTTCGCGTGATGTCTTTCCCTCACGATGGGAATATTTTGACTGTAGACCAGCTTTCGTTCCCTAGTCTTGATTCAACTACCAATAATCCTACATCCCTGAATTTTCCTCATACGCAAGTGGTATCTACCCCACCACGGGTTAATTATGTGGCAACTAGTCCCATGTTTTCAATTACCGATGTAAGTGAGCCTCTCACTGTTTGCTCGACTTCCTATGAATTAGATCCGGTAATTGACATGGAAAACTCTATGGGATTATTTGAACGTGATGTTCTTATCCCTTTTGAGTCCCTTGACATGTGTTCCTTCCAAGGAATTGTTCTTCCTTATGATGAAGACCTGTTGGAAGCCATGATCAAGGTGTGTCCATTGACGTGTTTCTTCCAGTTGGAAGCCATGATCAAGTGATATAAGGACAGTTCTTTTCCTGTGTCAACCTCGTTAAAAAATGAATCAGTTCGTCAGAGGATAGTTCTTGTTACTGAGTCAACCTCGTTAAAAAATGAATCAGGTATGAGGATAGTTTGTTTCCTGTGTCAAACTCATGAAAAAATGAATCAATAGGTTATGTAGGTAGATTAGAAATAAGTAGTTTCTGAGGATGGTTCTTGTTACTGAGTCAACCTCGTAAAAAATGAATCAGGTATGAGGAAAGTTCCTTTTACTGTGTCAACCTCGTTAAAAAATGAATCAGTGTATCAAGAGGAAAGTTCCTTTTACTGTGTCAACCCCGTTAAAAAATCAAACACGTTGCCATGAGCATAGTTCTTTTCCTGTGTCAAGCTCGTTAAAAAATGAAACAAATCCTCCCCTAATTGAGTCGAGTCTTTGACTAGATCTCGTAAATGTTAAGTCGTATATTTAGGTTAGTTATTTCAGTTTTCGCATAATTTTCTTACAGTTTTAGGTCAGGTCTTTCATATGATCTCGTAAATGAACCTTCATTCCATCCAGCTATTAATTGCCAGCAGTGTATTTAGTTGAATGAAATGAAGCTGGGGGGGCATGCACTCTAGTAGTTATGCTTAGGGGGCATCAAGCACAGTTTTCTCTCTGTTTCAAGCTTGTGTAAAAATGAAACCACTCTGAAGCACAATTTTTCTCTGTTTCAAGATTTTGTAAAAATGAAACCTATCTTGAGTCAATTTCAGTTATTTTCAAGACTCGTTAAACTCATGAAAATCCCGAGATTATTTTTCTATCTTTCATTCTCGTAAAACACATGAAAATTCTGAGTTCTTTCCATCTTTTCCTACTCGTAAATTAAATTGAAAGTCGGCCACATGAGTACATTTTTATCCCTTTTTCAAACTCATTAAAATTTATAGAAAAAGTGAAAACCATGAGTACATTTTTATCACTTTTTCAGACTCTTGAAAATTACGAAAAAGAGAAACCTTGGAGTTCTCTTTTAAGCCCTTTTCAGACTCTCTAAACATGAAAGGATTGCCAAGCACTTGATTATTCGAACTCGTTAAAGTAAGTGAACGATCATCCTTTCAGTATAAGTTTACCCCTTTTACGGATTGAAATGGACTATTTACGAAAAAGGTATACGTTGACTAATTACGGTCAATAGAGTTCTCTCCCGCATTATTTTATCCTTTTTCGGGCTTGAGAGACTAAATTTACGAAAAAGTACCCCCATGGAGTTTTCTTAAGTTTTTTCTTCTGACTCCCTAAAATTGAAAAACACCAAGTTTCTCCTATACTGGACTCATTAAAATTTAACAATAAAGGACCTGTTCAATTTTAAGCAGGAATGAACCACTCCTTCTTAGGGTTCTAATCTTAAACTAAGTTGGACTCATGTGAAGGATGAGCTTATAAACAAGCAAATGTTATCCTCCTCAAGCTTGTCAAAAATAAAGAGGTACTTGCCAGAAATGGTGGGGGAAAAGAGAGAAAAATGAACATGTTTGTTGTATTTTGATTATTCGGAAAACCGTTAACCACTCTTGAACACGACACTTTCATTCACCTGGGTTGGGAAATCCTTTGCCTAATAGTTAATCGAACCTCATTGAAAGTCTTCATCCGTTTTCTGGGTATTAGCTTTGGGTCAATTGTCACCAAGCCGTTTGCAGTGTCGTTATGTGTTCAAGAGGATAGTTTGAATAAACCATTCATCTGCAAAATATCTGTCATCCATTTTGACCATCCCTGAGTCAGTCCTTGCCAATATATTTTCAAAACTTGATCTATGATTTCGTGTTGTGGGCTTGCCTACGATGGATCACTTTCTATCGACGACAACTCATTATCTAGGAAGTTGATCTAGAAATCATCAGTACCTTGAAATCTGCATGCCTTAATGGCAGGTTTCTCGCCTTCGACGACAGGTTGCATCATTGACCTTCGATCGAATGATTCCGTGACATGTTCGACTTCAGCTCATTCATTCACATTTCATGGATTGTACTGAGTACTTTGAGAGCCATTGACATTACCGGTGGTTACTCTCACACTTGTTAACAGTTTACATTATTGACTGGTAATCAAGTGGTTTCTACCATGTTCGACTTCAACACATTTAATCACATGGATAGAATCGTACTAGTTCGAGATGCGGAAATCAAGACCCTGGATCTAGTTTCTACCATCCAAGCTGCGAGGAATTTTGTTATCATTCATACAATAGACTATTTATAAACATATGGCTGCGTCCATGCTGTGTCGACATATGTCTATACTGTGATGTATTCAAAATCATTCCTGTAATGTAATAGTTTCCTGAATTAGTTTCTCAAAGTTAGTTTCGATCCGGTATGGACTTTACTCAACATGATATATATATATATATATATATATATATATATATATATATATATATATATATATATTGTATTGATCTGTTTTTGTTAAAAGTTCCGACCGGTACTGTGATGATCCTTGAAATGATTATACCGCACTCTTCATATATGTATTTACTTCAACACATCATCTATTCAGCATTTTCACTTTAGGGGGAAATCTGTTATGCTAAAAATTGTCACCTTGACATTCTGCTAACTGTATGAGCTCATTATTACTCATACTTCCTTTTCAAGTCTAATATATCAGTTCCTCATGTCAAGCCTTGAAAATTAGAGAAATGCTCCTAAAAATCTCTTAAACTTTGGTGTCGCACTTTCTCGCTATCTTTCCTGTGGTCCCGCACCTAATGTTCAGCTCTCTTGCGTACCTGAATGCACTTTATCTGTGTTAAAGGTGAGGACCCCTGTAAGATCAAAAAGGCGCAAGTAAATTCCAAAAATCTCAATAAAAGTGAATTCTGGAAGCTTCTAGAATGGATCTTGCGGTGGCAGAACCGCTCTTGTGAGGTGCATGAATCCCTTACCTTATGGAGCTAACCCCTTGATGTGAGGAGCTTATCCCTTTGAAGGAGGATTCTATCCCTTCATACTTGGAACATAAAACCTCCTCTTTTCCACTATAAAAGAGGCATTAAGACCTCAAGGGGAGTTCTTGCTTTAGAATATTTAAGCATGTCATGAGATTCACTCTGGCGGATCAGACTTTTAGAGGAGAGATTATATACCTCATATTCGTCATGGAGAGGAGTGTAGCTTATCAAATCAAAGTGAGACTGCCTGACTCCTAGAAGGCCTGTGCAACATCAAGGCTCAGGTTGTAAGGTTTTCCTTCTTTTGAAATTAATACAAATATACTCGTTTTTCTCAATAAGCTTTCAGTTAATGGTTTATTTCATAGATTCCTTGATCACTATGATAAGCATGGTTTATGAGGATTTCTATACAGGTGCTATGTAATATTTTGCTTGTTTGTGACTGCAGGTTTACGAGGAAAACTCCTTCAAGCGCGCGAAGGACAATAACAACTTCAAACAAGCGCTGGACATACGGTAAGTCTTTTACACCTCTATAGAGATTTTCGTAGATCATATATGCTTAGAGAAAGATTAGTTTATTTGGCTGTTTGTTGCTAGATACTTTTAGTACTAGGGAGATCGGTCTTGTCCGCAAGACAAATTAATCCGCCAACAAGGGGGTGAGTTACAATTGGTCCAAGTACTTCTGTGAAGAATTTTTGGAGAATGTGCGCGAGGTGCATGAGCAGGGGAAGCTATTTTGCTAGTCCTGACTACTATTACTCATTTCACTAATAACATGGGAGACTCTTGCGGATGCAGTCCTCCTGGAGCTGGAGCCGGGCATATGTGAGGGGGCACGCTACAAAAACCTGTGGGACTCCCCTGATCCCAAGCACGTGAAATAAAATAAGATATTGTTGGTATTATTTGAGGGCACGCTGGTCGCTGCTATCCACTCTTGACCAATATTATCACTGGCCATATATGAAAAGTATAAGAGCATCACTGATTTTCAGATCACAATGCACCATGTGCAGATCAGGGTGCACTATGACCTGGTATGGTATAACTTACCTTTCATCGTAATAGAAGTGGAGGTCGACCAGGTCATTGCGACCTGGCTAGCAGCAGGGAAATTGGGACTCGGCTCCACTCAGCCCGTCACAGCCTCTACCTCAGGGAAAGAAACGAATCTAGGAGATAAAGATAAAGGGGCTGAGCCACACACTGACAAAGATGCGGAAACAAGCATGCATAAGGATGGTGAGAAGGGACCTGAAGAAGAGAAGGATACAAAACATGATCAGGGAGGTGAGGCTGATGTGGACCCTAGTGGCTTATCTCCACTCGACACCAATCGAGGTACATAAACTTCAAAGGGTCCGAGAACGAAGTGGAACGGATATAAGGATGGAGGAGTCGAAGAGGTCACTCTAAAAAAAGAGGAAGTGGATGAAATTTCAGACGCGGTCATTTCTGTTTTGCAAGAAAAATGGAATTCAATGGAGGAGTAGTACAAGACTGCAGTGGAGGCCTTACATTCTGGATTGCAGGCCTTGCAGCTGAAGACAGACAACTTGCAGGCAAGCGTGGATCAAGTGAGGCTGATTCAAGCGAGCCTACCAACAGTCATGACCACCACAACATCAGATAGTAGAATATGCCCCTTCCTGAGTGCAACCATGACAGTGGAGAAGCCAGAGTTGCGTGCATAGGTGAAAACCTGCCCAGAGGTTAGAATTGATCTGGAAAAGTTTCCAAGTGGAAAGATACATGCTCTCCAAAAAATTATCTCCAATGAGTTGTAGTGCAGGGAGGTGTGCATGTAGCAGCAGTTGAGTGAAGCAGAATAAATAGCTGCCGCAAAAAGAGAAGAGTAACTCTAGGCACAAACAACACAACAGGCAGTTGTGGCTTAACATGTGGAATTGGAAAATTTAATTGACAGACTATGCGATGATCTTCCTGAAGTAGTCATCCTAGCATCCATCGCACTGCAAGTCAAGATTGAAAGCTTGGTTGTTGGATTAAAATATTCTTGAATAGAAATGAAGATAGTGAAAGTGGAGTTCGAACAACAAATTGCAGCATTGTAGGCTAAGTTGCAACCTGAGACTCCCCCAAATGTGAGCATGCAACGGGCCGCCTTAGTAAAAGTAGCATCTAGGAGCATTTCAGCTAATGTCGACAAGGGCTCAGCGTTGCTTAAGATATCCATGGGATTGTGGGCCTCTGTGAAAATAGACCCACTCATCAAGAAAATCAATCAGGAGCTGCGTGCCAAGGATCAGACGTTCAACGATCTGCAAGAGGCATTTCCTACATTCAACGAGATGAAGTCGAGGAGCTTCATAGGAAGAAGTATATTGTAACAGAGCATATGAAGCCGTTGGCAGACGAGGCCATGAAGATGTCTCAAGACCTGGATGCAACTGTCAAGAACCCGAATCAGACACTGCAGAGAATCAACCTAGCCACAGAAGGACCAACATCACAGAAGCTGGTAGATACCGCGAAAAGCGCAATAGATCATAGTGCAGGTGTCCAAGTGCCCTTTACTGTTTCCATTGAAGAGCTGCAGAATAATATGAAGAACCTAATGCTGTTGTGACTCGAGATGATTCACAATATTGTGTTGGGGGCATGTTGGAGCGAGGTCCCCTAGACCAAAATTTGATACATTTTTTATATATTTTTGTAAATTTTTTGTAAGTTTAGTCATGCGCAGCATGAGTCAAGGGGCTTTGGGTTGGGTCAAATCCCCTCATGAATCGTAATGGGTGAAAAGGGTAAAAATAGGGGCTGCAAACCATAGTTTTCGGAACTTAGTGAACGCAGGCTAAAAAGTATAAATATGAGTCTAGATCGAGTCGATAGAGGACAATAATTTTATTGATGATAGAGATCTGACTGTATTTTGATATTCTAGCAGATTTGTCTAGGTTAGAAGGCTCATGTTGGCTGTGTGCGCGAAGACCTTAGTCCTGCTATGTGCACAGTTGAACTGAAGGTTTTGTAAGCGAGATCTGCACTGTTAATGAATGAAGAACTATTTTGGATGATATTTGAATATGGAATGCATTTGTTATTTTCTTTATGATCACTTCTGCATGCTATTTACGATTATTGTGTTATTTGTATTCAGATTTATTACGCGACTATTTATGTATTTAGATGAATGATTATTGAATGGATCTAGTACTATTAGGCTCTAATAATATGTTTTAAGGGTTATTACATGGATTGCGGACTCTGTTTGAGCATGCGCACAAGGTATTATGTATAATTTAACTAAATCTATCTGGTTAGGGTTCTCTGGTTTGGGCTTCTATTGCAGAGGTATTTTCATGGTTGTTTTAGATCTAAAGGCACCCACATCATTTAATTTTCTCTCAGGGTGTGGAAACTTGGTTCCAGCACCCCCCAAACCGCTTCGGGTGAGACTTTGATTTGTACAAACAGGTCACTGCCGAAAGGGCCAGTAGTAAGAGGGTTTTGTTGGTTAACCTTAACTCTGAACCTGGGTCAGGACCCCTCAAGAAAATAGGTCTTTACCTATCTAGCCATGAGGAATACATCCAAAAATTTGTTGAACTCTCTGCCTTAAATTTTGAATTTTCATCCAGTTCATCTTAGTCTGTTCATCCAAGATCATCTAGTCCCACTCCTTCTATAGTTTCCACTACCACCCCTGTAATTTCTCACCAACCAACTCAAACTCCATCTTCATCCCAACCCTGATATTCAATTCAACCTTCACCTTCAATACAACCTACATCTTCAACACAACCTCAACCTTCAATCCAACCTCCACCTTTCATCCAACCTACAGCTTTAATCAATCCTCATATTATCCATCCTCATATAACTATCATGGCAAAAATATATGCTCCACTTGTTCTTCAAGCTCCTTTGGCAAACATGCCACAAGACTATCAAACTAGGATACGCCAGTTTGATGGTACTAGACCCATAACTTCTCAACAACATGTTGATAGGATGAATGATAGCTTTGATCTTCAAGAGGTGGATGAAGAAAATGTTAAAATGAGATTGTTTTCTCAAAGTCTTACTAGAGAAGTTATAAAATGGCTCAAATCCTTGCCACCTACTAGCATTAATGATCTCCATGAATTTCATTAGTCATTCCTTAATAGATGGGAAGTTAAAAATATCCCTCTTTAGATTATATCAGAATATGAAAGTATTAGGAGGGCATCTAGGGAAAGTTTCCAAGATTATTGCACCAGATTCAATAGTGTTTATAATGCAATTCCTGCAAACATTAAACTAACACAAGGTTTAGCCTTAATAAAATTCCCTGATGGGTTCGAGGCAGACATGTCTTATCAGCTAAGAGAGAGAAAATTTGAAAATTTAGAATAAATGAAAAGAGATGCAGTGAGTGTAGAAGCCAATTTGTTAGTAAAGAGAGCTAGGATGAGAACATAAAGAAGAGTGACAATGAAAGAGGAACCCCAAACATCTTCTTCTGATGCCAAGATAGATCCTTTGGTTAGAAAAATAGACAGAATGATGGGAAGAATTAGTTTGACAGATAGAATTCCCTTAAGATAAAATTAGCCTGGTCCACAAAACTGAAACCAAATTGTTAGGAGAAATCCACCACAAATTAAACAAAGGGAAAAAAAGGGACCAAACCAACAACTCAAACCTCCTTTCCAAGAGAAATATGCTGATGATGAAGGTGAAATAGTTGAAGAGGTAGAAGACAATCATATAAATCTGATGGGAATAAATGATGATGAAATATTTTTTCTTACTTAAGAAGAACAATAACATTTTTAGTTATCTCAGACAAAACTTAATTCTAAGGAATCAGATGATTATAAATAGGGTTTTGAGAATGCTATCATGGAAGTTCACAGACAATACAATCTTAGGAGTAAGAAAACCTATGATACCCCTAGAAAGAAGACTTCTGATATTCCTGTTAAGAAGACCTATGACACTACTGTTAAGAAAATCACAGATACTCCTGCTAAGAAAACTGTTGAAACTTCAGGTAAAAGGACAGTAGAAAATCCTGCTAAAAAGATAGCTGACATTGATTCAAAAATAACTCAAACAGATATTCCAACCACTAGTCAGAAAAAATAGCCTATCCCAAAAGATGTTGCTGATAAATTAGATTTCCTAAACATGAGTAAAGTTCAGGCATCCTTCAATATTGAGAATAAGATAGCAAAAATCAAAATACCTATTCCTCTAACAGAGCCGATGAACAAAAATATGTACAGATCTCAGGTAATGAAATTTATTAATATAGGGGAAAATACAGATTCTTTTAATTTGAATGATGACCAACCTGAACTCTTATTTGGAGCAGAAGTAGATGGAAAAACTCAGAAAGGAGGTGTGACTCACTTCTATGTTAGCCTAAATGTTCATGAAAAAATTCTGCATAATTCCATGGTAGATTTAGGTGCTTCACATAACTTAATGCCTAAGGATGTCATGGAGAAATTATGACTTGACATTACCAGACCATACAAGGATTTATATTATTTTTATTCTAGAAAAGTGAGATGCTTAGGTCTTATCAAATATCTATGTGTTACTTTGGCACAAATTATAGCCAAAAGTTTGGTGATGGATATAGTGGTTGCATATATACCCCCCAATTATGGCATGATGTTATCACGGTCATGGGGAGCTAAGTTGAAAGGAAACCTACAGATGGATATGACTTTTGCTATCATACCAGTCTTTGGTCAGCAAAGGAGATTGTATAAGGAGACCTTGATGAAATTCATGGTAAGTAGTCAAGATAAGCCACACAACTATCCTCTTTACTCTGTCCATTCAAATTTGGACTCATTCATTTTCTATAATGATGGAGACATCAACACTCAGGTTGCTAACTCAAAGAACGATATCTATGAATTAGATGAAAACCAAACAAAAACAGTGGAACAGGACACTCAGCTTGAACCTCTTTGGAACATGGACTTTGATGGAGCTTGTAGCAAAGAGGGTTCTGGAGAAGGAGTGTGGGTTTCAAACTCAGGAAATAATCCTGCTGAAGGACATTCATACAAGCTTAACTTCCAATGCATTAATAATATAGCTAAGTATGAAGCATTAATACTAGGGTTACAATTACTGAAAATGATGGGTGATAAAATAATTTATATTCATGGGGTTTCTGATCTAATCATAAAAAAAATCAAAGGAGAATACTCTACAAAACACCCTATATTAAGAGTATACATAAATTTTGTGTTGGATTTTTTGGATAGTTTTGTGGAATATGTCCTTTCTGTAATCCCTAGATATCAAAATATTATTGTTGATAGTCTTGCATTTTCTGCCAGTATGTATAAAATACCCCATCCCAGTCGACAATACATAGTGGAAGTGAAACACAGACCAACTGTTCCAGACAATGTTAGATATTGGCATGTCTTTGGCAATGATAAATAAATTGATTTTTTTTTTCAATCTAAGGATGAGTTTGAAGAAGATAGTATCGATACAGAGTCTGATTTAGAAGATAATATAGTTGTACATTATGATTTAGAGAAACAGTTAGACAACAAAGATGTGAATAAACATGTAAATAAAGCTTTAAATAAAGTAGAATTTCTTGAAATAGATCAAGAAAAAGAAGAATTTGAAATACTTCAATTAAAATATAATGTTTTTCATAGAGGCCGATTAGTTCCATTAGAAGATTTGTTTGAATTTAATGATGTAGCCAAGAAACCCAAGATTGAGCCCACAGGGGCAGATGTAGAAGAATGCAACATAGGTAGTGAAAAAAACCCAAAAATGATCAAATTGTATAAATCATTACCACCTACTGAAAAACATAAATATATTGCTCTGCTAAAATAATTCACTGATGTGTTTCCTTGGACTTATGAAGATCTAGAATCTTATGACACTATCATAATACAACATAAAATTCCCATTGAGTAGGATCATAATCCCTTTAAACAAAAATTTCGAAGAATAAATCTAGTACTGATGCCTCTAATTGAGAAAGAAATCAAGAAAATGTATGATGCTAAGATCATAGTTCCTCTTAGGTACTCTAAATGGGTTTCCAATATAGTACCAACAAGGAAGAAAACAGACGAAATCAAATTATGTATAGACTTTAGAAACCTTAATAAAGTCTTACTAGAAGAAAACTACCCTTTACCTAAGATGGACCACATTTTACAAAAGGTAGTTGGATCTAGTAGGATTTCTTTGCTAGATGGTTTCTCAGGTTACAACCAGGTTTTGTTTCACCTTGATGATCAAGATAAGACAAATTTTACTACTCCATGGGGTACCTTCATGTATGTGAAGATGCATTTTGGGTTGATGAATGCTGGAGCCACATTTCAGAGGGAAATCTATATTTCTTTTGCCGATGAAATTGGAAGATTTATTGTTATATATCTAGATGACATCACTATTTATTCCAAAACTGATGAAGAACTTAAGTTACACTTGAGAAGAGTTTTTTGAGAAATGTAGGAAGTTTGGAATTTCACTTGAGCCCAAGAAAACACTTTTTGGCCTTGAAGAAGGAAAACTTCTGGGTCATATCATTTACAAAGAAGGTATTAGGATTGATCCCATTAGGATTGAAGCCATCTTGAAAATCATTCATCCTAGCAATATTGAATAACTTCAATCATTTATTAGAAAAATAAACTTCCTAAGAATATTCATCCCCAACCTTGCAAAAATCCTCAGAAACATAACAAACATGCTAAAAAGAGACTAAAAAATAAGATGGAATATTGAAGCCATGAAATCATTTGACCAAGTGAAACAAGCTCTGACAAAAGCAGCAATCATGATCAGTCTAGATATTACCAAAGATTTTATAATCTTTTCATTTGCATCTGAACACATTGTTGTAGTAGTTATTTTACAGAAAAACTTATGAGGGATATGAGAAACCCACTGTATTATTTAGTAAGGCTTTAGGAGGTGCTGAATTAAATTTAACATAGTGGAGAAACAAGCATTTTACCTAATAAAATAAATTAAGGATTTCAGAGTATATATTCTCCATTCTCACATAATTTCTTATGTACCAAATTCTGTGGTTAAGGATATTTTGACTCAAAATGGCCCAGATGGTAAATGAGGTAAATGGATTTCAATTATTCTTGAATATGACATATAAATCAAACCCACCAAACTCATTAAGGGACAGGGACTAGCCAAATTCATGGTTGAGTCTAATTTTCATGCCATGGCTATCAATTTTGTAACTGCGTTAGATGATCAAGAGGAGCACACGACTCCACAAATAGATGAGGTTTTTATAACCTCACCCTGGTATGCAGATCTCATTTTTGTGTTATTCAATTTACAAGCTCCTCTTGGTTTGACTGAAATAAAGGCTAGATTTCTTAAGCTAAAAGCAGTGAAATTTTGTATCTTAGATATCATTTTATATTGGAAAGATGTTGGTGGAATTTTACTAAAATGTTTGTTGAAGGATGATGCAAAAAAGACTATGTGGGAATTTCATGAAGGAGACTGTGGTGGACATTTGTATTGGAAAACCACTGCTAACAAGATCCTAAGAGCCGGTTTTTACTGGCCCACCCTTTTTCCTGATGTCCATAAGAAAGTTACCTCCTACCACAAGTGCCAAATTTTTGAAGGAAAGAGAAAGCTACAACCCCTACCCTTGAAACCTATATCTATTGAAAGCTCTTTCCACAGTGGGGTTTGGATTTCATTGGATAAATCCATCCACCATCATCAGCCCAACATAAATGGATCCTCATAGCCACTGACTATTTAACCAAATGGATTGAGGCCACACCTTCAAGACAAGAAACTGATGCTGTAACTATCAAATTCCTAGAAACCAATATACTGTCAAGATTTGGATGTCCAAGTAAGCTTATCACAGATAATGCAGTAGCTTTTAAGTCAAATAAACTGGTAGATTTCTGCAGAAAATATCATATTATTATTGGAAATTAAACTTCTTATTATCCTCAAGGTAATGGATTAGCCGAATCTTCAAATAAAATTTTAGTTAACATTATCAAAAATCTGCTAGAAGAAAATAAGAAATCATGGCATAACAAGCTTATAAAATAACTTTGGGTTGATAGGCTTACCAAAAATAAATTTATTAGCATGTCATCATACCAATTGGTTTATGGAATGGATGTTGTATTTCCATCTTCTTTAAGACTTCTAGTTGTGAAAATAATTCAAGAGTTGCAGGTTGAACGAAATGATACTCAGAGAAGGATAAATCAGACCATTTAGCTACAACAATCAAGGGGAGAAGTTTATATCAAAACACAAGTTATCCAGGATAATGTCAAAAATATTTTTGATAGAAGAACCAAAGCAGATGCTTTCAATATAGGTGATAATGTTTTAAAGTGGGATTTAAGAAGAGAGGATAAAGGCAAGCATGGAAAGTTTGATAATCTGTGGAAAGGACCATATATCATCTATGCCTTTAGAGGTCATAATGCATTTTTTCTCAAATATTTGGATGGAACAGAGATTCTTGGTGGACTTGTGAATGGTAGGATGCTCAAGCATTATTTCTCACAAGAGTAGAGGTGTTCATTAGATAACTTCATTGTAAATATCATTGTATTTAATATGTTTATTGGGTGACCTATTGACAAAATTTGAAGCCCACAGAGAAGGACCTAATCTTTTGATTCATGTGCCACCATAATTACTAGAAAAAACAAAATGAAATCAGATGTAGAAATTGTTGTAGAAAATTCAAGGGTACTGATCAAAGGTTCTTGGCACCTCACGTGGAGAATTCCATCCCTAGCCGGAGCCACTATTAGGGTCCTATAATCTATAGGATCTCAAGGTGATTGGACATTTTATCTTAATTATTTGATATTGTAAATGATAATTAAATTTGCAAATGATTTCCAAAAAATATATATAAAGGAAAATGAAAATAGGGTATTTGAAAAATAGAATAAAGAAAAAAGAAAAATAAAATAAAGATAGAAAAAAAAATAAAAAATAAAGATGAGAACCCTGCAAAAAAGAAAAGAAAGAAATAATATTGAAAGTGTTGCAAATCTAAATTCCACTACTTGATAGACAGTTTTATTCTGTTAAATAAAATGGAGGGTGTGTGCAGCTTGTTCAAACGCCACAATCCTTACTCATTTTTTAAACATACAACTTAATCATGCTTAAAAAAGTTAAAATTTTGTTAATTAGATTAGAGAATAATTTTAGCCAAACTATTTAATCTTGGCTAATGTTAGTTAGGTAGAAAAATGATATTGATTCAAATGTCTAAGCTGAATCACTGGAGAAATAAGAGGATAGAATAGATTAGGATTTTTGTTTTCCATAGAAGTAAAATGAGGGTTTGCAAGTCTAAATGCACCCTTAGAAATGAAGAGAAAAATTAGTTTTAGGACTAGGTGAAAAATTGAAGTTAAAAGAATAGAGGGGGTTAATTCTATTTCAAAGGAATCGTTATTGCATTTTAGCCTAAGTTTAAAAACACATTATGTAATATGAGATTAAGGATAATATTTGAATTCATTAATGTTTTATCCAAAGTTTTCACAAATGATAAAAGGTCACTGGACGACAAAAAATCTTTGTCACTTTCGATCAAGTCATGCCCATCTTTTAGTCATCCGATCAACAACCTCGACCGATCTACGATCAACATTCCCCCCCCCCCCCCCCTTGCCATATTACCTTTACCGTTGGTAGGGGGTTCGAAAAGATGGTTTTCCTCCTGCCAGTCCCATGCAACGTGGCACACCCTCAACATTTTGCAAACCCCCTACCCCCTTGCCTCCCCCCTCATCATATTTCTTACCACTGTCACCCCCCTCCGAAAACCACCGATCGCCATTCCTTTTCTATTTTACCTATCCATGCACCTCCCTCCACTCACAGCATGCTGCATGGATATAATCTTTTCCCAATTAAAACACTTCTGGATGATTACCTTTAACATGTTTAATTTCTCCCAGGTATCTGTTTGAAAATTCAATGGACCCGCGCCCCCAACGAAAAATTCCCAAAACCATAAAGCCCTAAAAGTGCCATCATTTTTCCTTTCCCGATGTAACAATCTCTCAATTCACCCTAATTTCCAAGTAATATTCAAGTGTACACTAGCGTTCCTCCATTGATCAAGCACCGATCGAGCACCTAAAGTCCCGATTACACCTCCAGTCTGTGATGAACCTGTAATACTCCCAGTAAAGAGTTATTTTTCCTCTATTTCTGTAAATTCTCCATTTAACAGTATGCCTCCCAAGAATAAAAACCAAGAAGAAGTTGTTAACCCTCTGATCCATCCCCATGTAGATCTGGACCATATTCCCCTTGCAGATCGAGACTATAAAATCTTCGAAACTCAGTGTGAGTTCGATCTCTTCGAACTCTACTGCTGGCTTGAGGATAAATTTTTGGATAAAACTGATGAAATTGGAATCTGGGAGTCAAATATTCCCCATTATATCTTTCCCAAGACCTTCCACTACCCTGACTTTGTCAGAAAATGTCAAGCATGCTATGTCTCAAACCAGAGAGAAATCATAGCCCCTAATAGTGAAATTCTACTCACCATTACTGCTAAAAACATTGACCAGATGACGCAGGCCCCTCTTGTAGAAAAAATTGCCCCATTTTCAATAGAAGCCTTAAATGAATTGTATCAGAAGCTATATTTTTCGAAAAGAGCACAGATGTTTGACCTCTTCTTGCCTGAAAAAACCCAATTTCCTAAAACAAATCCACCCTACCCTTCTTCTATTTTCCCAGGTCGGGCCATGAAAATTATTTATGTGTTATCTTACCTCTTGGGATATTATTCTGACCAATGTGTAGATGAACCTCAGTTAGGCTTCCTATCCATTTTTTCTACATAACACAAGCCTTCCATAAATTTCAATTTCCGTCAATCCTTGGCTGACAGTATTCATGAGCAATTCCTAAAGTTACCAACTGAAGGAGTGTTGAAGTATAGTTCAATTTTAGTTTATATTATTATCTATTATCAGGCAAACAGATTCAATGTGAAAGTTAGATGAGGAAGGGAATCAACAACCTGTGATATTTTGGACTTCCCTAGTAATGAAAGATCAAGAGGAATTCACATTCAAGCAGTACATTGAGAAGTTTATACATCTAGCAATGAGAATTCTAACCAGTTCAAAATATCCAAGGATCAGTGAGGAAATAAAGAGGATTCTACATCTGAAAGAACAAGAAAATAATGGAGACTGGTACCTGTAACAGAACTACATAGAAATTAGAGTGTATGGGTGTGATTTGGCACTATAAAAATTTCCAAGATACCTCCCCATGAGAGTATTTCCACTATAATATATAAGAAATATGATCAATTCAGATGAAATACACTTTGTTTCAGCTAAGAAGAAATCAAAATTCAGAATTAAGACACGGGTTGGATCTTTTGTGCGTAACAGTAGGACTGCAACAGAAGAAGCAGATAAGCTTCTTAAAGAGATGAAATTCAGTTTGAGTTTTACATGGTCCTATGATCCTCGGGGTATGTTTTCTAAGTTGAGAGTTGAAAAAAAAACCACTCCCTATACTCATACTGAGAGGCCAAAAATTGAAAGATATGTAAACCAGTTGACTTGGATAGAAAATAATTTCTAGGAAGCCGAAGAACAACTTGTTTCTACTTCGACTTCACAGAATCCTATTCCTCAAGAGAAAGCAGGAAAGAGGCATAGAGAATAAGAGTCACCTTCAGTGACAAAAAATGTAGGAAAAGAGTTCAAGATTATGTACAGAAAGAGGACCAAGATGACTCCTAAAGTAGACTTAGAAAATAATGTAGAAGGAGTTTCTATGATTATCATGGAAACACCATCTTCATCACAAGCAGGCAACAAATTTTTTGCATCTCCTACAGTTTCATTAGTATCACAAGTTCAGCAGGATACAGTTTAGACTTCAAAGGTTGTTCAAGGAGAAAAGAAAAAAGATCATTTTTGACAGATACAGAAAAATAAAGCTTAAGAATGAAATTCTTACGAACAACACTTATACCTAGTTTTGGAAGCAAAATCCCAGTTAATAGATCATACTCTTATGAGCTTTTGACTCAGAGAAAGGGAGAATGCAGATGGACTTTCTTGAGGCTCAAATTCCATAGCCCAAAACAACAGCAGACTATGAAAAGACAACATTTTAGTTTGACACCAAAGACATCCATCCTGTTGATAAAATGGAGATGCAAAAACAAACTGGTGATATGATTTGTTCTACTCTAACTAATACCACCATGATTGTATCTAAACTTCAGGTGTCACTGTCTAACATTCAGTCTCATCTGAATATGGAGAATATTTCTTCTGTGGCTAAGGACACTAGATCAAATATTTGGAAGATTTGGTTGTGAAGATAGGATATGTTCCAGAAAATATGAATGTTGCAGAAGAGTTGATTAAGAAAAATATTCTAACATTGAAGCATTTAGGAAACAACTGAATTTTCCAGAAATTGAAGATCCACTGACTAAATACATTAAAGAATTTGAGAATCGGAAAGGAGACATGATGAAATTTATAATGGAACAAAATGCTCAGATTAGACAGATGGAGACATAGATGGAGAAAATTATTAAGGAGAAAGGCTAGAGTTCAAAGGTAGCCATGGTTCCTCTTGATGTTGTGCATCTCATAGCAATCCCCACTACAAGAGTTGTAACATCAACTACACCTTCTGCCCAATCCACAGATGCTATTGAGAAATTAAAAAAGGTTGTTGAGAACTTGTCAATTCAGACTGAGGAGATAAATACATTGCAGGGACAATTCAAATCTCTGCAAGATCAGAAAACCAGGAGTTTAGCTCCACATTTGGCTGAAGCACAGAAATCCCAAAGGATGATAGAAAGGTTACAAAAAGCAGAAAGAGAGTTAGCTATTGGCCATACATTTTCCCAAGCCAAGGAAATCATATGGATGGACATTCTAAATTCTATGAATGATATTTGGCCATATATCCAAATTATGTTTGAGGAGAAGGACCTGATAAAGAAAGAAAGAAAAAGCAATTAAAAATATCATATAGAAGTTGGGTAACAACCCCACTAAAGCTACCAACGTCATCAAATTCCTAAATTCAAAGAATACGTATGAGCTAGAGGACTTATGAATTGATGATAGGACTGAAATCATCTTGGAAGTCAAGAAGGTTTTAACAAAAATGAATATCATAACTTAGTTAGAAGAAAAGTGTTAAGGGCTAGAGATATTATTTAACAGGTTTTTCAACATAATAGAAGCATTGAATCAGAAAGGGTTACCCAATGTATTCGTAATTAAGGACAAATTAATTACTCAAGAAGATTACATTAAGAAGTTGAAGGAGGTAGTTAGAGACAACTCCAAAATTTCAAACTTAAAAGGCATTATGATAGGCAAAGAATTCCTGGAAGCAATGGGGAACGATTTTTACGTCCAACATGAAGTAAGACCAACTTTCGGAAAATACACTGAGGTAGATGAGATATATAGGAAGGTAACTAAGTTGGCTATTCTGAATTAATAAAGGTGGGATAAATTATGTGAGTTAATAGATTGGTTGGTAATTACAAATGTGGTAAAAGAACCAGCCAACGCAACAATTAAACACATGCCATCTCACTCACAGAGTCCTCCAAATCAGGGCCACCTTGCCACGCAATTTTCCACCTAGCCTATTAGTTTGCACAATAGATAATTTGTTTAGACTATTTGCTAAATATACCATGTCGGTTGAGACAAGAATTTTGTAATTATTGTATAAATACTTCATACATTGAAGTATTCCAGGTTGATTTTTGAACATTATTTATTGAAAGCTATTGTACGTTTTTTTCCCAGTCGATGGACTGATCAATAATACAAGGACATTCTTCATATGATTCATGTGGTGGGAAAATTAGTGATGTGCTTCTTCTGTTTATGTGTTTTTTCATCATTTTCCTTTACTGTTATTTCTTTAAAGCTTAATTACATTACAGAAATGATGACGATCAAGATTTTTTGAAATATACACCCTTTTCTAGTTGTATGTAATTTCTATGTTTTCTTCTGAAGTCAAACTAAAGAATTATTAATTTTTCTTTAGTTTCTACTGAACATTACTGTTTCTTCTATTCCATATCATTTTAATTTTGAAAAGATCCAACTAGTTCACCTAGCTTGCCTTGTGGGACTCCTTAAAAATTTGATGCAGATCCAATTAGTTTTATAGACTCCATATCCCAATGGAAGTATAAATCATCCAATCAACCAAATCAATCAAAACAGCTACAAACAAACAATTGCACAGTCACAACTAGCCTAAAATTTACATAAAAAAGCTAAATTTTATAGAGAGATCCCTCTCTAAGTTTAGAAGGGCTAGTTTCTAAGCTTAAAATTGGTTTTGATGTTATTTTGTGTTTACTCTCACAATCTAAAAAATTACAGAACGATAACACGTGGCACAACAAGGCCAAAAGCTGAATAAAAGTTGATGAAGATGACTCCAAAAGACCACCAGCAAACTACAGGAAAGAAATAACACCATCCAAGGCACCTGAAGACCTCCATGCAGCACCTGCAAGAAGAAAAGACATGAAAAAATTAAGCAGTTCACTTAGAAAAAGCTACTCACTAAGAAAAAAAAACAAGAAAAAAAAATACAACAAAGGAAAGATCATGGTTCCAACCATGAGCTCTAGCTCCTTGCACCAACTCATTCTGCACCACACCAGCACTAGGTAGGCGCAGGTATGTCCCTTCACCTCTCACTATGCATTCATAATGACCAAAATGGTTTAATGTCGAGTTTTATAAATTTAAAAGGCAAAAAGGTGGCAAGTTAACTTGGCCACCTTCGTAAAGTTAAACTGGAGGAAAAGAAAAAGTGCATGCCACCTTGGAAAGTCAAATCAAGTCAACAGGGAGTGAAAGAGTGTGAATAAGGTGATTATGAGGCTAAGAAATCGTTAACTGGAGTGGGACCAATGGTCTCAAAGAGGAAAACTCGTGTTAAGTATGAGTCATCACCCCACTCCAAATTTAGTTAAAAATTCCATAAAGGTGAGTCTTGCCTCATTTTCACCATTTCGCTGAGAATTTTGAAGATTAGCAAAGGAAAAAGAGTAGTGGGAGGCATCAAGGAGAGAAACATCGAATTCATAGCTTGCATGCACCATCGTGCTATAGGAAACATAGATTTGCTATAGGAAAATAGAGAGGCAGATCAACAAGGGTACATAGGGAAACACAGAGTCACATGTGGGTGAAATTTCTTCCTAAGGGAACCATCTACCAAACAAATACGCCATAGGACACATGTACGTGGTTTCCATCCTCCAGCACTGATATTTATCCATGAAAGTTTCCCGCACCAAGTTAAATTTGGCGATTAAAGGGTAAAAGATATTTTTTTTTTGCATTTGTCTCTAAGACATCTTCACATAACTCTCAAACATTTCAACACCTTCCTATAATAGCCATTAAAATTGGAGGGGGATTCAATAGAAGGGAGCCCATTGACATAAAAAGCATTAGGAAACATCCTCAAGTCATGGAAATTTTCAGAAATCACCAATGGCTATGTTTCTTCGAGCTTTTGAAAGGTTTTTATGAAGAGATAGCTCGAGGATTTGCAGTAGCTCTGCAATCACACTCAGAAGAGAGATCAACCACTGTGGTTAGGGGCCTAGCCATCACACTATCACCTAAACTCATAATCAGAGTCACAAATTTTCCCTTAGGAGTTAAATGAGTTAAATAGAGGATGTGAAGCACTGCAACCAAGAAAAGCTTCTTTCTGCCAGGAGAAGAATACATTGAAGACAAGAATGGAGTGAGGAGAGAAATCCTTCCATACCCCTAGGATGAAGTAGCCTTCCATATCATAAAATTTATTTCTTGTGAAGGCAGACTTAGTGTAGTCTATGTGTACCATTTCAGGTTGTTGAATGGGCTTAGGTTTCAAGGAGAACTCCCTCTAGATCAGAGATTAAGCATCCCTTATTTCCTCATGAACTTAATAACTAACATGAGAAATAAGGTGAGGCAAAGAAAATACCAAAATTTGCCCCATCAAGGCCTTATAAAACTAATAGTGAATGATGTTTTGATAAGATTAAACCTCCCTGTATCTTGGTCCTCTTTCATAGAGATAGATAGGGAAGCCTTCATAGCCACTCAAATAGGACAAACCTCTGCATCTAGTCTTAGAGAGAGGGATGCAGAAGAAGAAGAGGAGGAGGTTGAAGAGGAGGCTGAATAAGAAGAATAAGAGGTTGAAGATGAGGAAGAAAAAGAGGAGATGGGAGATGGAAATAGAAAACACAGAGACATTAGAGATAGAGAAAGACAAATTTGAGGGGAAGAAGGAAGAAAAGACATAGGAAAATAAAGGATTTGACCCTATCCTAGGTAATGAAATCTCCCCTCAAGACACCAGCATGTCACCAGACATTACAGATCAGGAAGTGGCTGCTACCCTAGCCAATTTGGGCACAACTATAAAAAAAAAGGAAGACGCAAACGCCTATGTATTTCAGGACTAGGAAGAGTCAAAGGGTGAGGCAAGGGAAACCAGAGACTCCCACCAAGAGCCCTATTTCCATTGAGGAATCACCAAAGAAATATGATGAAATAAGGTTAGAATAAGGAAGGGTGCAAGATTTCACCTAACCTGTGAGGACCCCTGTGACCTACATCAGAAGACACTCAGCAAGGTTGGCATCCCATACACCTCATGCAACCCCCACAGACCTTCAAAATACTGAAAAAAAGAAGAAGAGAAAACAAGAAAAAGAGGGTCTTCAGCAAGAAAAATAGATTTTTCTACAGGAAACTATGTCTTTGCTACAGGAAACTCCAGCAGACCCTGAATTAAATAAAAAGACCTTGGTCTAGGAATAAAAGACAAGCATAGATGGGAAAGAGGTCAAATAATTTAAGGAAAAGGCATAAGGTGAAGGACAAGATGAAAAAGAGGGAGAAAAAGATGACAAGGAGGAGATCACCTCACCAAAACTGGTCCTCAAAGATAGTGCCAAAACCTAGCCATCAACCTAATCTCATCTCCTACTACACATATATTTAAGGTGACAGATTGATTCATCAAAATTTCATAGTGCCTTTATTCTATCAGTTGGAAGACAAGAGGGCACACACTCATCATTGGATGAATATTGCCACATCCAAGGGTGTGCATGACATAGGGTTCATGGAGGGAAAAGTGGTTGAGTTGGGGAAGGATTTGTCTAATGTTAGGCTCAGAGAATCCATGTTAAAAGAGAAACTTTAGAAGGCCCAAGTAGAGAATGTAGCATTGTAGGAGAAGCTTCAACAAAAGAAAACACAAATGGCCACCATGGCATATTTGTGGATGGAGGCCATTCAACATAGATATCCATCAGATTCTTATGCATCCTACCTCAAGGAGCAGTGGCTCTTATTTCAAATCAAAACACTAGCCTCTCATGGATCCTTACATTTTCATAACTGTAGATAGTTCATTGAATTTTGCAACCAATCAAGTATGGAAGATAAGACAAAAATGGAAGAATTTTACATGCACAACCTTGTGTTGACAGAATTGAACATTTGGGACCCCAATCATAAGATGGGAGACATGCACTTAATGGAATTGGCATCATGGATGGTTAATGAAGATACCGGAGAACAAGAAGTAAGAAGGGTTATGATAAGAGAAAACAAAGAACTTTTACACATTAAGGAAGAACTATTCATCCCTAGGGGAGTCATCAAAAACCATCTTAAGATAGAAATGGATCCTGCACTTGCAGAAAACTAACTTCGCAGACAAGCTCAATCCATGGCTCACTTTGATGATGTTTCTAGGTTGTAGGGAGATGAGTTCATAATGGCTAGTCAAAGTAGATGGAACAACCTCCCTCAAGGCCTTAGAAACATGGAGTACCACACACCAGAAATATTGAGAGGTGCCCTAGAAATATAACCACTGTACAAAAGGGGCATGTAGACCAGAAATATTCAGTGGCTTGGTTTGAAACTCAGTCCATCCTTGTTGCTAGGGCTAAGTGATGGCAAGGACCAAGATGAGTAGAATAGAGAATGGGAAGAAGCAGAAAATAATGATGGATTTTACCCTCCTGAAGGGACTCCCAAACTTCTTCCTTGGGAAGTCAAAGGGTCCATCAAAGCTTTGAAAGAAATGCAGAAGGATGACTAAGTTGCTTAGAGGATGAGAAACCATTTGGTAGGGGGGTGATGATGAGCTTAATCATTAGGTACATTTGGAGGGGTTAATTGTCACCTTTTTCCTTATTAGGTGCCGTTTTCTCATACTTAAGCATATTATGGTATTATGTTGCTAGTGTAGATGGTGATTGACGCTTTTCACACTTCGAGTGCCTAACATGAGTTAAATGTAGGAAAATCATGAAGATATTGCATTTTTTAAGAACATTTTTCCATTAAAGCTCGGAGCAGACAACAAGGAGAGATTCTAGGGGGATTTTCCACCTCCTTAACTCCTAAAGGCAGCAGAGGGATCCTAGAGATTCCCTCCAACAACTCGAAATCAAAGGCAGCCAAGCAAACTCAAGATCAAGTGCACCAAAGCTACACTTCACTTGCAGTCAAAGTGGACATGTTAGTGTCAGTATTTGCAGCCTTCCTCCAGTGATCAAAAATGCTCTTACCAAGTGATTTTAAGGTGTCAAGGTCAAATTTTATCATTTCAGTGAGTCTTCAAGAAAAATTTGGTCACTAGGTATTAGGTCTAGGGTTTGTTTTCACTCTTTTCAAAGTTTTCCAAAGGTCGTTCCTTGTCACCATTCAGCTGAGTGTATCATCATTCAGAGGGTTTTCATCATCATGTCAGGTTCCAATGGGTCATTTTATACCTTGTTCATGCTTCAGTTGTGCCTAGGTAGGGTTCATTTCCCTCTCCTAAGGTTTTGGAGGTAATTTCTCTTGGATGGTCAAATCATTAGCAAAAATTGTATCCTGATGTTCATACACCTTCCCCTATACTTAATGTACCTTATTAAACACTTCCCATCACTTAGATCCCCCAAATTCCTCATTTTTGCACAAACCCTAGTTTCTTGCTACAACTTGGCATTTTCTAGGCTAGGCCTGTGTTTTGCCCTTTTGGACCCCTTCCCCTCACTAAATATCTGAAATTCCACTTTCCCCTGCTTCCTAACATCCCTCCCTACTTCCAAAAATTTTCCCAAGAATTTAGAATCCCCTTATCCCCTTCATTTCGCTTCATTTCGACAAATCCATTGTTCCACACATCGGGATAGGTTTCACTCAAATGATGTTTCTGAGCCCTAAAAGATGAATTTTGGAAACCTAAGAGAGGTTTTTGTCCAAAATAGGCCAAGGAAGAAGAACCTCCTTCATTTTTTACACCGGTGTCATGGTTTTAGAGAAATGTCAAAAATACCATTGCCTCGGGAGAATTGAATGCACCTCTAAAGTGACCTTGGGAAAATCAAGATTTCTCCTAGCTTGGTTGGCCAAATGACTTTTTTGATGATTCAACTGATAACTAGACACAAATATATTTCCAATGAGCTATCTTGAGCTCAATTTGGAGCTGAGGAAGACTTTCAAAAGTTGACTGCAACAGCACTTTGCCTTGAGGCAGCCTCATTCTGCTCATTTTGACCAGTATTGGGAGATTTGATTTTTGACAAGGAAAATGAACTCAAAATTGAAAAATTATATTTTTTTTGGAAATTATACTCAATAATATTTCCAACGAGCTATCCCGTGCCCAATTTGGACACCGGTAAGGCCTCCAAAAGCCTCCTGAAAAATGCGCGACGCATTGGGTTTGTGCGCGGCGCATTGGGTTTGTGCGCGACGCATTGGGTTTGTGCGCGGTGCATTGGGTTAGTGCGCGGAGCATTGGGCCAAAACACAAGATTTTTGCCATTCCTTTCACCCATGAAAATTTTCTCAGTCTCTCCTTGTTCAATTAATTCAAAGCCACTTCCTCATTTCTCTTAACAAGTGTTTGGTGTTGGTATGAAAATTTAAATGCAAAAAACTCAAAATCCTATTCTCTTTTTTTAAGATTGCTCCTAGGGTTTTAAAACTTTTTTTGTGCCAAAAACTTCCATTCCAAACCTTGTTTTTTCCACCCCCTCACTATTATCTTATCATAGCAGCCCATCCCCTATTCCCTACATCCCTAAAGTCACTCATACCCATTTCATTCCCATCTCCCTACATCTCTAAAGGTCACTTACTCCTAAGCTCCATCTCCCTCTCCCAAGTCATTTCATTTCCTCTCATTCTCCTCTTCCCATTTCATGTGTAAAAATTCCAAAAGCCTCATTTTCCCAAACATTCAGCGGCTCTCCCCTCTCCCAAAGTTTGTCAAATTCTCAAAGGGCAAACTACCACTTGACAAGATTCCCTTGTTCCCACTGTCCATATTTCTCCCACAGTCCCTTTCCTTTGGCACATATTTGGCAGTTGAAACAAAAGAACCAAATTCTCATTCTTCATCTCATTCAAGCCAACATAGATCTTGAAACATTATGGAGACAGACACCGATTCATCATATGACAGAGACAGTGATTCCACCGCTGAACTGCATGCACCAGGGGGGCACTGAAACGTCAGAAAAGGCATGATCGGCTCCAAATATTAGCCGAAGATTCGTTGGATGAGCATAGTACTTGATGAGGGACCTTCAGTTCAAATTTCAGCAAATTTGGAGAAAATTTTGTCAATTTTGAATTTTTTTGTCACAAAACAGATTTTTCCGCCCCACACGTCGCGCCACTTGGCGCGCGCTTATGATTGGGACATCTTCTGGAGGAAAAATTGATATTTTTGAGTTTATTATGATAAATTATGCATGCTCAGGAATGGCTGAGAGGTTTCATCAAATTCTGGGTTGCCTAAAGGGTCAAAAACACCCTAAAAATGGCCTTTCTGCCACTTTTTGCACCCAGAGGAAGCAGTGTTGGGAGATTGAAGTTTTGGAGGGTAAAATGACATCCAAATCTATAATGTCCACTCGGGTTGAAAAGTAGACAGACAGGGATTTCCAACGAGCTATCATGAGCTCAATTTGGACTTCAGGAAGTGCCTCAAAAATAGGCTCAAAGTGGCACGACGCATTGAGTTTTTGGGCGCGGCACATAGAGGAATTTGGCTCATTTTTCACTCTTCAGCTCAGAAATTCGCCTAGTTTTGACTAGTTTTACTTTTTGATGTAAATATTGATCTATCTTGATGTAATTTGATGACCATGATGTAAATTTAGCCCATTTTTACTTGTTATAGAGGATTCATTCACTAAAAGGTGAAAATTAAATGAATGAATCAGTTTCCTACCATATAGAGGCAAGTTGTTTTATTGCCTAGATTTCAGTTCCTTGTTTAGAATTGGTTGAAACAGCTCCTAGAAGGATGAGCTCGACCCCTATAGGCATGGGAAGGGGTTAGACTTGTCTATATATTGTATTTTCTGAGACATTTTCAGAGTTGGACTCTTGGGAAAAGTTTGGCACTCCATTGTATATCCATTTTCAGATTTTGGCAAAGGAGAGACTAGAGTTTTGCAGCACTTGTTGGGATCCTTGTGGCTTCTGAGCTTTGATGATGTTTTTCTCCATGTTATTGTAAGTTTCATTAATATTATATGTATGCCATTTCCCTTCTCTTTGCTTCTGAATTAAACAAATGAGTAACTAAGGTAGAATTCATTAGTTTGCTGGTGCTCTGCCTTAAACTTTTGTTTAGTTTTATATGTTTTCTTCCGTTTGAAGAGGATCCTTGCACCTTATTGCCCTCTTCAGCTCCTTAGCAGTATTTTCTATCCATTAATTGAATCTAAGACATCAAAGCCACTGCCTTCCCTGCCCCAGCTTGAACTCTGCAAGAATTTGGCCTCATCCCCAAGCCCAAAACTGCCTTTTCCTTTTTCCAACAAAAAAACCCCAAAAAAATCATTCCAAACTCCTTGATTAATATACCTAGCCTAAAATTAGCACTCATTTCAGTCATCTCAAGCCCTATTGATACATTTTTCCTGAGATTGACTCGGAGAGAGCCCTCTCCTGTTCTGGTAGGGCTAGCTACCAGACTGAGTGTGGTTTCGTGTTACCCTGAATCCCGCCTTCCTTCAGCCTAAGGTGGATTTAGGCTATAACATAGTGGCGACCATACTAGGGACAAAATGGTTTTCTTGTTGGTGTTATTTGTTTTATAAGCTACAGACGGAGCCTGAAGTTATGCCAGGTAGCCTTCGAAACGCTCTTGCTTTGCATTAGCGAAAGTAGATAAACGCTACTTCAGTCAATCTCCGTTCTAGCTTGTAAACGTAACATCTGACTTGCAAGTTTCCCCAGTACGTGTATCAAGTTGTAGATATGATTGTTGATGGTGGACAACGATCAGACATAAGAAGGCTAAAGTCATTCACCTGGCGACTTCATTCACTGAAAAATCCAGAGATCAATGCTTCACGGTGACTCCACTGCAGGAAGATCAGTAGCTTTAAGATTTTCAAGATGGAACGGGTTGCGAGAAGATACGCTCCCATGAGCCGAGATCACATCCCAGGTTTTCCAAATAAAATGCCCAAGGTGGATTGGCTTCAAAATTTGCCTATGTTCAGAAATGTGGAAGGTAATGATGCTGCTCTTCATCTGGTGAAATTTCACATTCATGTGCATAAATTAAAGATCGATTTTCCTTAAGACTGTTTGATGAAAATGTTTATGGATACTCTGGAAGATGAAGCCCGATCTTGGTATGAAAGTTTTCCACCTGCTTCTATTTATTGTCTAAAATATTTTCATACAATATTCTTTGAAAGGTATAAAGAATCTTGTCCATCCTTAATATTAGTGCAGAATTGTTGTGAACACGTTAGTAGTTTCATTGAAGATCTTGAGAATTTTTATGGAGATAATGAATTGATGGACGAAGAAATTATGGAAGCATTGTATGAAAATTCGTTTCCACAGCACGCAGAAATCTTAGAGGATACTTATCAAGATCAGCAGGTTGAAGATTTCCATATGGCTGAAAATGATGAAAGAAGAAGTTCTATTTCAGATCTGGTTGAAATAAAGGAGGATACGCAGGAAAATGATGTTCCAATCTCAGATAGTGATGACGATAAATCAGATCGAGAGATAGATTGTGATGAGGAAAAACATGTTGTTCCGCATCTCATAAAAGAGAGTTGTATTTTTGAGGCTGCCTCAAATGAAGAAAACAGATTTACAGACCTAAATGATCTCATCCCACCAGAAATAGATCTTCATGAGGAGGTAGTTCATTCCCCCTATGAAAAACAAGATGAGATCTTCGTTCAATTAAGTGAAAAAGTTTCCTTGGATGAATCGTTGGTAAATGATAGAAATGTCATGTTTGGGTTTCAAGAATCATCTGAAGTTTCTTTTCTCATGATTGATGAATGTAATGAGAAACATGATAATATGGCTGTCATATTATATGAAGGTATTCAGACTACAGAAGATCAGAACATTCAGGACTGCCTTTCAGATTCTTCTTCATATGTTTCATGTTTTGAAATGTTTTTCCAAGAGGAGATCTGCTCATCTACTTGTTCAGAATTTTTTGAGGACCAAGAACATAAATTTACTGAAGTACATTATGAAGAAAGATCAGAATCAAAAGAAAAAGACACCTTGTTTCTTCAACAGGAGGTAAATATTCATGTTTTTCAGGATCCACTGGCAAATCTGTTGCAGTCAGCAGTGAAGGTGATTATTGCAGTATTCAGTGATGAAGGAGATCATGGTCAATTATGTTTTTGGATGCCCAGTTACCAGTATCTATTGCTGACCAGAAGATCTGATCAGGAAAATCAATCAAGAAGGCATCTGCTTGATTGGTTACATTGGAAGGCACACTACACATGATTGTACATATTCCATCAGCAGGCAGTTGGATGTCAACATGATTTGAAGCCCTCAAATCTCGATGGACTGCTGCCATTAAAAATCTTTGTAAGTACTTGTTTTAGTTAACTAAGTCATGATTCATTTGCGAGTTAGTTTTCAGTCTTGTTATTGAGTCGTTTTGAGTCAATTTTCAGTCAATAAAATGAGTCAAGAGTCTTGTGTTGATTTGTTGAAGTTTCGAATCCATTGCCCAATGGATGAAGGCACTTGTCTGCTCTCCCAAAGATCTGTCGTTCTTGGCACCTCCAAGGAGCTACCATCCCCATTGGAGCCAATGTTAGTGTTAGTCTTTGCAACCTTCCTCCAGTGATAAAAAATGCTCTTACCAAGTGATTTTAAGGTGTCAAGGTCAAATTTTGTCATTTCAGTGAGTCTTCAAGCAAAATTTGGTCACTAGGTATTAGGTCTAGGGTTTGTTTTCACTCTTTTCAAAGTTGTCCAAAGGTTGGTCCTTGTCACCATTTAGCTGAGTGTATCATCATTCAGAGGGTTTTCATCATCATGTCAGGTTCCAATGGGTCATTTTATACCTTGTTCATGCTTCAATTGTGCCTAGGTAGGGTTCATTTCCCTCTCCTAAGGTTTTGGAGGTAATTTCTCTTGGATGGTCAACTCATTAGAAAAACTTGTATCCTGATGTTCATACACCTTCGCCTATACTTAATGTACCTTATTAAACACTTTCCATCACTGAGATCCCCCAAATTCCTCATTTTTGCACAAACCCTAGTTTCTTGCTACAACTTGGCAATTTTCTAGGCTAGGCCTGTGTTTTTCCCTTTTGGACCCCTTCCCCTCACTCAATCTCTAAAATTCCACTTTTCCCTACTTCCTAACATCCCTCCCTACTTCCCACAATTTTCCCAAGAATTTAGAAGCCTCTTATCCCCTTCATTTCGCTTCATTTCGACAAATCCCTTGTTCCACACATCGGGATAGGTTTCACTCAAATGTTGTTTCTGAGCAATAAAAAATGAATTTAGGAAAAATGAGAGAATTTTTTGTCCACAATAGGCCAAGAAAAAAAAACCTCCTTCACTTTTTACACAGGTGTCATGGTTTTAGAGAAATGTCAAAAATACCATTGCCTCGGGAGAATTGAATGCACCTCTGAAGTGACCTTGGGAAAATCAATATTTATACTAGCTTGGTTGGCCAAATGACTTTTTTGATGAGTCAAATGATGAATAGACACAAATATATTTCCAATGAGCTATCATGAGCTCAATTTGGAGCTGAGGAAGACTTTCAAAAGTTGACTGCAACAGCACTCTGCCTTGAGGCAGCCTCATTCTGCTCATTTTGACCAGTCTTGGGAGATTTTATTTTTGACAAGTAAAATGAACTCCAAATTGAAACATTTTACTTGTTTGGGAAATTAGACTCAATAATATTTCCAACGAGCTATCCCGCGCCAAATTTGGACATCGAGAAGGCCTCCAAAAGCCTCCTGAAAAATGCGCGACGCATTGGGTTTGTGCGTGGCGCATTGGGTTGGTGCGCGGCGCATTGGGCCAAAACACAAGATTTTTGCCATTCCTTTCACCCATAAAATTTTTCTCAATCTCTCCTTATTCAAGTAAGTCAAAGCCACTTCCTCATTTCTCTTAACAAGTGTTTGGTGTTGGTATGAAAATTTAAATGCAAAAAACTCAAAATCCTATTCTCTTGTTTTAAGATTGCTCGTAGGGTTTTAAAACTTGTTTTGTGCCAAACACTTCCATTATCCACCTTGTTTTTTCCACCCCCTCACTGTTATCTTATCATATCATCTCATCCCCTATTCCCTACATCCCTAAAGTCACTCATACCCATTTCATTCCCATCTCCCTACATCTCTAAAGGTCACTTACTCCTAAGCTCCATCTCCCTCTCCCAAGTCATTTCATTTTCTCTCATTCTCCTCTTCCCATTTCATGTGTAAAAATTCCCAAAACCTCAGTTTCCCAAACATTCAGCGGCTCTCCCCTCTCCCAAAGTTTGTCAAATTCTCAAAGGGCAAACTACCACTTGACAAGACTCCCTTGTTCCCACTGTCCATATTTCTCCCACAGTCCCTTCCCTTTGGCACATATTTGGCAGTTGAAAAAAAAGCACCAAATTCTCATTCTTAATCTCATTCAAGCCAACATAGATCTTGAAACATTATGGAGACAGACACTGATTCATCATATGACAGAGACACTGATTCCACCGCTGAATTGCATGCACCAGGGGGGCACTAAAACGTCAGAAAAGGCATGATCGGCTCCAAATCTTGGCCGAAGCTTCATTGGCTGAGCATAGTACTTGATGAGGGACCTTCAGTTCAAATTTTGGAAAATTTGGAGAAACTTTTGTCAATTTTGAATTTTTTGGTCACAAAACAGATTTTTCCGCCCGAAGCGTCGCGCCACTTGGCGCGCGCTTATGATTGGGAAATATTCTGGAGGAAAAATTGATATTTTTGAGTTTTTTATGATAAATTATGCATGCTGAGGAATGGCGGAGAGGTTTCATCAAATTCTGGGTTGCCTAAAGGGTCAAAAACACCCTAAAAATGGCCTTTTTGCCACTTTTTGCACCCACAGGAAGCAATGTTGGGAGATTGAATTTTTGGAGGGTACAATGATATCCAAATATATAAATTCTACTTGGGTTGGAAAGTAGACATGCAGGGCTTTCCAACGAGCTATCATGAGCTCAATTTGGACTTCGGGAAGTGCCTCAAAAACAGGCTCAAAGTGGCGCGACGCATTGAGTTTTTGGGCGCGACGCATAGAGGAATCTGGCTCATTTTTCACTCTTCAACTCAGAAATTTGCCTATTTTTTACTAGTTTTACTTTTTGATGTAACACATGATCTATCTTGATGTAATTTGATGACCATGATGTAAATTTAGCCCATTTTTACTTGTTCTAGAGGATTCATTCACTAAAAAGTGAAAATTAAATGAATGAATCAGTTTCCTACCATATAGAGGCAAGTTGTTTGATTGCCTAGATTTCAGTTCCTTGTTTAGATTTGGTTGAAACAGCTCCTAGAAGGATGAGCTCGACCCCTAGAGGCATGGGAAGGGGTTAGAATTGTCTATATATTGTATTTTCTAAGACATTTTTAGAGTTGAACTATTGGGAAAAGTTTGGCACTCCATTGTATATCCATTTTCAGTTTTTGGCAAAGGAAAGACCAGAGTTTTGCAGCACTTGTTGGGATCCTTGTGGCTTCTGAGTTTTGATGATGTTTTTCTCCATGTTATTGTAATTTTCATTAATATTGTATGTATGCCATTTCTCTTCTCTTTGCTTCTGAATTAAATAAATGAGTAACTAAGGTAGAATTCATTAGTTTGCTGGTGCTCTGCCTTAAACTTTTGTTTAGTTTTATATGTTTTCTTCCGTTTGAAGAGGATCCTTGCACCTTCTTGCCCTCTTCAGCTCCTTAGCAGTCTTTTCTATCCATTCATTGAATCTAAGACATCAAAGCCACTGCCTTCCCTGCCCCAGCTTGAACTCTGCAAGAATTTGGCCTCATCCCCAAGCCCAAAATTGCCTTTTCCTTTTTCCAACAAAAAAAACCCCAAAAAAATCATTCCAAACTCCTTGATTAATATACCTAGCCTAAAATTAGCACTCATTTCAGTCATCTCAAGCCCTATTGATACATTTTTCCTGAGATTGACCCGGAGAGAGCCCTCTCCTGTTCTGGTAGGGCTAGCTACCAGACTGAGCGTGGTTTGGTGTTACCCTGAATCCCGCCTTCCTTCAGCCTAAGGTGGATTTAGGCTATAACATAGTGGCAACCATACTAGGGACAAAATGGTTTGCTTGTTGGTGTTATTTGTTTTATAAGCTACAGACGGAGCCTGAAGTTATGCCAGGTAGCCTTCGAAACGCTCTTGCTTTGCATTAGCGAAAGTAGATAAACGCTGCTTCAGTCAATCTCCGGTCTAGCTTGTAAACGTAACATCTGACTTGCAAGTTGCCCCAGTACGTGTATCAAGTTGTAGATCTGATTGTTGATTGTGGACAACGATTAGACATAAGAAGGCTGAAGTCATTCACCTGGCGACTTCATTCATTGAAAAATCCAGAGATCAATGCTTCACGGTGACTCCACTGCAGGAAGATTAGTAGCTTTAAGATTTTCAAGATGGAACGGGTTGCAAGAAGATACGCTCCCATGAGCCAAGATCACATTCCAAGTTTACCAAATAAAATTCCCAAGGTGGATTGGCTTCAGAATTTTCCTATGTTCAGAAATGTGGAAGGTAATGACGCTGCTCTTCATCTGGTGAAATTTCACATTCATGTGCATAAATTAAAGATCGATTTTCCTGAAGACTGTTTGATGAAGATGTTTATGGATACTTTGGAAGATGAAGCCCGATCTTGGTATGAAATTTTGCCGCCTGCTTCTATTTATTGTTTAAAATATTTTCATACAATATTCTTTGAAAGGTATAGAGAATCATGTCCATCCTTAATATTAGTGCAGAATTGTTGTGAACACGCTAGTAGTTTCATTGAAGATCTTGAGAATTTTTAAGGAGATAATGAATTGATGGACGGAGAAATCATGGAAGCATTGTATGAAAATTTGTTTCAGCAGCACACAGAAATCTTAGAAGATACTCATCAATATGCCCAGGAAACTTTGCAGCAGGATCAAGATCTTAGTATACTGGAAAATGATGAAAGAGAAGGTTTTGTTTCAGATCTGTCCATAGAAGAAGACATCATGCAGGGAAGTCAAGTTTCAATTTCAGAATATGATCAAGTTAAGTCAGCTATTTTAGATCTAGATTCAGATCGTGATGATCAAGAATACCTTGTGTTGAATCCCATGAAGGAGAAATCTGCTGTTGAGATCATCTGGAAGGAAGAAGACAGATTTTTTGATCCAAATGTTCTCATTTCATTAGAACAAAGCCTTCATGAGGAGGTAATCCAGTCAGTTTATGAAAAACAAGACGAGATCTTTGTTCAAGTAAGTGAAACAGTTCCTTTGGATGAATTTATGGTAGATGATAGAAATGGTAGTGTTGGGTTTCAAGAATCATCTGAAGTTTCTTTTCTCATGATTGATGAATGTAATGAGGAACATGATAATCTGGTTGTTATATCATACGAAGATGATCAAATATATATTCAGACTGTAGAATACCAGAGAAATCAGAACTGCCATTCAGATTCTTCTTCCTATGTCTCATGTTTTGAAATGCTCTTTGAAGAGGAAATCTGCTCATCTACTTGTTCAGAATTTTTTGAAGACCAGGAACATACTTTTACTGAAGTACATTATGAAGAAAGATCAGATTCAAGAGAGAAATACACCTTGTTTCTTCAGCAGGAGGTAAATCTTCATGTTTTTCAAGATCCACTGGAAAATCTGTTGCAGTCAGCAGTGAAGGTGATTATTGCAGTATTCAGTGATGAAGGAGATCATGGTAAATTATGTTTTTGGATGCCCAGTTACCAGTATCTATTGTTGACCAGAAGATCTGATCAGGAAAATCAATCAAGAAGGCATCTTCTTGATTGGTTACATTGGAAGGCACACTACACATGATTATACATATTCCATCAGCAGGCAGTTGGATGTCATCATGATTTGAAGCCCTCAAATCTCGATGGACTGCTGCCATTAAAAAGCTTTGTAAGTACTTGTTTTAGTTAAGTAAGTCATGAGTCATTTGTGAGTTAGTTTTCAGTGTTGTTATTGAGTCAGTTTGAGTCAATTTTCAGTCAATAAAATGAGTCAAGAGTCTTGTGTTGATTTGTTGAAGTTTCGAATCCATTGCCCAATGGATGAAGGCACTTGTCTGCTCTCCCAAAGATCTGCCGTTCTTGGCACCTCCAAGGAGCTACCATCCCCATTGGAGCCAATGTTAGTGTCAATCTTTGCAGCCTTCCTCCAGTGATAAAAAATTCTCTTACCAAGTGATTTTAA
The DNA here is from genome assembly GCA_034641835.2 of Pinus albicaulis. Taxonomy (NCBI): domain Eukaryota; kingdom Viridiplantae; phylum Streptophyta; class Pinopsida; order Pinales; family Pinaceae; genus Pinus; species Pinus albicaulis. Next base: position 447,173,601 of record CM076577.1, read on the forward strand.
GGTGTCAAGGTCAAATTTTGTCATTTCAGTGAGTCTTCAAGCAAAATTTGGTCACTAGGTATTAGGTCTAGGGTTTGTTTTCACTCTTTTCAAAGTTGTCCAAAGGTTGGTCCTTGTCACCATTCAGCTGAGTGTATCATCATTCAGAGGGTTTTCATCATCATTTCAGGTTCCAATGGGTCATTTTATACCTTGTTCATGCTTCAGTTGTGCCTAGGTAGGGTTCATTTCCCTCTCCTAAGGTTTTGGAGGTAATTTCTCTTGGATGGTCAATTCATTAGCAAAACTTGTATCCTGATGTTCATACACCTTCCCCTATACTTAATGTACCTTACTAAACACTTCCCATCACTGCGATCCCCCAAATTCCTCATTTTTGCACAAACCCTAGTTTCTTGCTACAACTTGGCAATTTTCTAGGCTAGGCCTGTGTTTTTCCCTTTTGGACCCCTTCCCCTCACTCAATCTCTAAAATTCCACTTTCCCCTGCTTCCTAACATCTTTCCCTACTTCCAAAAATTTTCCCAAGAATTTAGAAGCCCCTTATCCCCTTCATTTCACTTCATTTCAACAAATCCCTTGTTCCACACATCGGGATAGGTTTCACTAAAATGATGTTTCTGAGCAATAAAAGATGAATTTGGGAACACCGAGAGAGGGTTTTTTCCACAATATGCCAAGGAAGAAAAACCTCCTTCCCTTTTTACACAGGTGTCATGGTTTTAGAGAAATGTCAAAAATATCGTTGCCTCAGGAGAATTGAATGCACCTCTGAAGTGACCTTGGGAAAATCAAGATTTCTCCTAGATGGGTTGACCAAATGACTTTCTTGATGAGTCAAATGATGAATATACACAAGTATATTTCCAATGAGCTATCATGAGCTCAATTTGGAGTTGAGGGAGACTTTCAAAAGTTGACTGCAACAGCACTCTGCCTTGAGGCAGCCTCATTCTGCTCATTTTGACCAGTCTTGGGAGATTTGATTTTTGACAAGGAAAATGAAATCCAAATTGAAAAATTCCACTTTTTTTGGAAATTAGACTCAATAATATTTCCAATGAGCTATCCCGTGCCCAATTTGAACATCGGGAAGGCCTCCAAAAGCCTCCTGAAAAATGCGCGACGCATTGGGTTTGTGCGCGGCGCATTGGGTTGGTGCGCGGCGCATTGGGCCAAAACACAAGATTTTTGCCATTCCTTTCACCCATCAAATTTTGCTCAGTATCTCCTTGTTAAAGTAAGTCAAAGCCACTTCCTCATTTCTCTTATCAAGTGTTTGGTGTTGGTATGAAAATTTAAATGCAAAAAACTCAAAATCCTATTCTCTTGTTTTAAGATTTCTCCTAGGGTTTTAAAACTTGTTTTGTGCCAAACACTTCCATTCTCCACCTTGTTTTTTCCACCCCCTCACTGTTATCTTATCATAGTAGCTCATCCCCTATTCCCCATATCCCTAAAGTCACTCATACCCATTTCATTCCCATCTCCCTACATCTCTAAAAGTCACTTACTCCTAAGCTTCATCTCCCTCTCCCAAGTCATTTCATTTCCTCTCATTCTCCTTTCCCATTTCATGTGTAAAATCTCTAAACCTCGCTTTCCCAATCCATCAAATGGCCTCCCTCTCCCAAATTTTGTCAAATTCTCAAAGGGAAAACTACCACTTGACAAGACTCTCTTGTTCCCACTGTTCATATTTCTCCCACAGTCCCTTCCCTTTGGCACATATTTGGCAGTTGAAACAAAATCACCAAATTCTCATTCTTCATCTCATTCAAGCCAACATATATCTTGAAACATTATGGAGACAGACACTGATTCATCATATGACAGAGACAGTGATTCCACCACTGAACTACATGCACCAGGAGGGCACTGAAGCACCGAAAGAGGCATGATCGACTCCAAATCTTGGCCGAAGCTTCTTTGGATGAGCATGGAAATTGATGGGGGACCTTCAATAAAAATTTCAAGGAATTTGGAGAAAATTTTTTCAATTTTGATTTTTTTGGTCACAAAACATATTTTCCTGCCCGACGCGTAGCGCCACTTGGCGCGCACTTACGATTGGGAGATCTTCTGGAGGAAAAATTTACATTTTTGGATTTTTATGAAAATTTATGCATGCTCAGGAATGGCCTAAGGATTTCATCAAATTTTGGGTTGCCTAAAGGGTCAAAAACACCCTAAAAATGGCCTTTCTGCCACTTTTTGCACCCACAGGAAGCAGTGTTGGGAGATTGAAGTTTTGGAGGGGAAAATGACATCCAAATCTAGAAATTCCACTTGTTGTGGAAAGTAGACAGGCAGGGCTTTCCAAAGAGCTATCATGAGCTCAATTTGGACTTCGGGAAGTGCCTCAAAATTTGCCTCAAAGTGGCGTGATGTATACAGATTTTGGGCGCGGCACATAGAGAAATTTGGCCCCATTTTCACTCTTCAGCTCAGAATTTCGCCCAGTTTTGACTAGTTTCACTCTTTCATGTAAAAATTGATCTACCTTGATGTAATTTCATGACCATGATGTAAATTTGGCACATTTTTACTTGTTCTAGAGGATTCATTCACTAAAAAGTGAAAATTAAATGAATGAATCAGTTTCCTACCATATAGAGGCAAGTTGTTTGATTGCCTAGATTTCAGTTCCTTGTTTAGAATTGGTTGAAACAGCTCCTAGAAGGATGAGCTCGACCCATAGAGGCATGGGAAGGGGTTAGGATGGTCTATATCATGTATTTTCTGAGACATTTTCAGGGTTGGACTCTTGGGAAAAGTTTGGCACTTCATTGTACATACACTTCTGCATTTTTGGCAAAGGAAAGACCAGAGTTTTGCAGCACTTGTTGGGATCCTTGTGGCTCTGAGTTTTGATGATGTTTTTATCCATGTATCTGTAAGTTTCATTAATTTTATATGTATGCCATTTCCCTTCTCTTTGCTTCTGAATTAAACAAATGAGTAACTAAGGTAGAATTCATTAGTTTGCTGGTGCTCTGCCTTAAAATTTTGTTTAGTTTTATATGTTTTCTTCCGTTTGAAGAGGATCCTTGCACCTTATTTCCCTATTCAGCTCCTTAGCAGTATTTTCTATCCATTCATTGAATCTAAGACATCAAAGCCATTGCCTTCCCTGCCCCAGCTTGAACTCTGCAAGAATTTGGCCTCATCCCCAAGCCCAAAACTGCCTTTTCTTTTTTCCAACAAAAAAAACCCCAAAAAAATCATTCCAAACTCCTTGAATAATATACCTAGCCTAAAATTAGCACTCATTTCAGTCATCTCAAGACCTATTGATACATTTTTCCTGAGATTGACCTGGAGAGAGCCCTCTCCTGTTACCCTGAATCCCGCCTTCCTTTAGCCTAAGGTGGATTTAGGCTATAATAGGACACATCAACAATTTTTTGGGAGTTGTTGGTAGCTACCCTCTAGGTTAAATAGGGATGATCAAGAGCTCATTAGGATTAGAAATTTGAAGGAATATAATAGACTCTTAGCTTTTGTAATAGGTTTTTGAGACTTTCATGTTGATGTAATGAGACTATTTAATGCAATAAAATGAATATTCAGATTGTCCATCATTGATCTAGTTTCAGATGGATAGGCTTGTAGGTTAGGGCCCAATCCATTGGCATTATTATCTCTTGTGTATTCATTCTTTACTTCTATGTCATCGTGGCTAGTTTTGCTTATGAGTATTTAGCTAGTTTTCTTACTTTTCAATTCACTATTTTTATTTTTCTTCCATTTCTCTTTATTGTATATTAAGCTTGCTTACATGTTAGTATAATAGTTTATAAACTTAAAAATTTGTGTGTCAAGCTTCCCTCTCTCATTTCTTTCATTGGGGATTGAGGAGGGTAGACCTTCTCCATAGGCCAAAATTTCTTTTTAGTTTATGATTTCTTGGAATGAATAGTTAGTTTGTCGTAGTGCCTTGAACATGTTTAAAATGCTGAGTTAGATTTATGTTTGTAGGCTAAATTAGGTTTTCTTTCCAAATTCAATGCATCTTTCCCATTTCCTTCATCATGAATTTGTTAATATTTGTTGCATGAATAGGTAGTTTACTTGAATTGCCATCAACCATGTTTTTAGATTTTTCATCTTCATATTGTGAGCAAACCCTAGAGGTGCAAGACAGGCTTCTCAATAGGTTTTGAGCTTAGCCAAGGGGTTGGCCACCTTCCAATCATATAAACACACCTTCACTCCAGCTTCCCTATGCTTTTCTCACCCATTTTTGGCCTTGGATTGCCCTCGGACTATTTACTGTAGTAATTCACAACTTTCCTATAGCACTACAGGAAACCTATAGCAGCATTTACAGCAGCACCAGTGGGGCCCTCCTTAAGCCAAAAAACCACCATCCACCTCATATAGACTTGCCAAAACCACCCAGACACCTTCAGCCTTGCACCCATGAGTTCAAGCCCTCCATTAGCCACCTTAGCACTTTCTCCTCCTAGTTGCTAAACAATGCATTTACAAGCATAGTTAGGTCATGATTAGTTTCATGATTAAAATAATGATAGTTCAAACATAAAGTAGACAGAGTGTGTTTAGCCATTTGGCCCAACAATGTGTGATTAGGTTAGTTTCCTTTATGCAATTTGAATTCAACAATTTACTTCATGCAAGATGCCTAGTTTGCTTCCATTTCTTATCATAGCTTAATGTGTAGATTTATTTTTTAGAGTAGTTAGATGTGATTTCTTGCTGTAGAATAGTTCTTTGCTTGTTGTTAGAATAATGGATTTGAATCATTTGTAGCCATAGGTCTAAATTCAGAAGTTTGACAGACTTCATTCAGAAACCCTAGAAGTAGCACCCTTTCGTAGAGCTCGCAAGATGGTGACATGCGTAGAATGCATCTGTAGTGTATATAGCATTGTCACCTCCAAGTTTGTATGAACCCCGGGTTGTTAAAGTAAAGTAGGGAAACCTATGGGAGTTGCAACATTCTTGGTGCAATACCAGGGCTCTGATCTGGATCTTGGGGGAGGCCCCCAAGATCTAAAAAGTTGAAATAGATCTGACAAGATATGCAAAATTAGAATACCAAACAAAAAAGGAGAACACACTGCAAATAAAACCATAAAGAAACTTGTTTTAGTAAAACCGAGAATAATTGTAGAAGCTACATTGTGGTGTATAATTTGTCCTTTTACAAACTGAGACTTGTTATTTATAGCCTTTTTTGAGTTACAATACCATGTGTAGATACCATAGTTGGATACCATGGGTCAAAACCATGGGTCAATACCATGGGTAGATACCACTTACAATACCATGGGTAAATTCCATGTGTGGATGAATACCATGTATGGATACATACCATGGGTCAATGACATTTACAATACCATGGGTAAATTCCATGGGTGGATGGATAACATGGGTAGATGAATACCATGGGTGGATTCCATTTTCCATTCGGATCATTCCTCCCTCCTTAAGAAGCAATGGTCCCCATTGCATGAAGTTCCCTCCTGAGAAGCCTTTGTTTAATATGAAGAGCCACCGAAGAGAAGGTTTTGTGTAGTTAACCCATAATCGTGATGAACGAAGATCCGAGGATAGAGATACCCTGTAATGCTTGTGACCAACTATGATATTGACAGTGTGCAGCCTAGAAAATGGACTTCGATGAAGTGTGGGTTTGTGGATGAACCAAAACCATGACAAAAAAAATCTGAGGATAGAGATACCCTATAATGCTTGTGACTGTAGAAAATTTGAATAACTGATATATTATTCACCGAGATTCTCCTGATCACACACTATTTTATCTTCATGCACAATACAAAATCTCTTCTACCATTGATCATTACATGCGGAAATAAAATCAATTGCATGCGCACATTAAAACCATAAACAATCACACATATGAACACAATATTTCATGGGAAAGCTTAAAGATGAAAACCCCCAACTATCTGTATATTATATGTCATAGAGATTATGTAACAGTCATTATAAAAAGCTCCTCACAAGCTCTTAGTACAATCTCCAATTGCTTACACACTAATCAAGCTACATCTAGCAAAACACATGCTCCAATCTCTGCCACCTGATAGTCTACCTCTACTGCATAATAAATGCTCAAGAATGGTTCATAAATAACATCAAACCACCTAGATTGTACTGCGCTATCCTCAGGCTAATGTCCAATCACCGCTGAAAATAGACAACAAACATAGTCACAACTGATAGTTAACCTCGCTTTTTCACCTATCTCTCGCACCGGGTCTCGACCGAAAACCTGCCCATGTACCCCGGCTAATCGATGTATTCTTTAGTTGATTTATGAGTTAATAATTAGTGAATTAATTAATAATCAATTCACACCACTCATCACTAGTGTATTAATCAGTTAGACTAAATACAACTAGTTCAACTATGTTTAACTGAGTTAAACTGAACACAACTCCATCAACTCCTCAATCAACTCCACCAAACTCACTCACATGAGTTCTAACTAAATTCATCATGCAATAGCTCCACTTAGACCCTAGGAATAGCGTAATTCCTTCTGTCAGCTGCATGTGCCACATCCAGGCATCAAAATGAAGTGCTCCAAGAGGATAAGATAATGTTTATAGTCCAAATATTATTAAGAGCTAATAATATTTGACATATCTATTTTTAGACTGGCAATCTAAAAATAGATTCTGCCCAATATGTCTAAAAATATAATTCCATCTATTTTTCAAACTTGATCAACCATCCAAAAATAGCATCCCGCAACTCATAGAATAAGATCCATATGTCTAAAAGCAGAAGTCTAAAAGCAGACTTTGCGCCAAAATAGCTCGCGGACCCACTTAGTGAAGGCGACTCTTTTCACTAAGCTCACAAGCTTCAAGGTAATCTCAACACACTCACTCAACAAGATAAGGATTATCTCGCCACCCCTATCCCCGCCTCTCGTGGTATTTGAATTACATCCTCGGTGAGCGCCTCTGCCAAGATCTTCATCCCCGATCCTCCGTGGGAATGTATGAAAGTAACATGATCTTCCGCGACACACAATCTCTGATATGATGATACCAATCTGTGAAGCCATGCTGCCTCAACTGATCCTCCTATCTGTACCATGAACCATATCCCGATGTGCCTCTAATATAGCGCAATACATGCTTGCCTGCCTTCCAAAAGAGCTTCGTAGGCTTAACCATAGCTTGCGAAAGCTGGTTAACTGCATAGCATATATCGGGTCGTGTATTGACCAGATACATAAGCGACCCCACCAATTGTCGATAGACAGTGGCATCCACTACCTCCGCTGAAGTAGCATCCTCCTTCCTCCAACCACCAGGAAGAGGAGTATCAACAGGCTTGCAGCCATGCATGTTGAACCTCTCCAGTATCTCCTGGGCATACTTACCCCGAGAAACAAACAGTCCACCACTGCGCTGCCAAATCTCCAATCCCAGGAAATAATGAAGGAGGCCCAAGTCCTTCATCTCAAACTCTCTAGCAAGATCCTCCTTGCATGAAAGTATCAACAGCTCATCACCCGTCAAAATCAAATCATCTACATAAATTACAATGATCAGCAACTTACCCTCCACCACAATCTGGTATAGGTTAGGATCCGCCTCACTCTTGGAGAATCCAAGTCCGGTGAAATAACTATCTATCCATGTGTACCAAGCACGAGGTGCTTGTTTCAACCCATACAACGCTCTCTTGAGCCTGCACACATGCGACTCGCTGCTGAAGATCTCGAAACCTTCAGGCTGCTCTATGTACACCTCCTCCTCAATGACTCCGTTGAGGAACGCAGTATTCACATCCATCTGATGAATGTGCCACCCCATCTACGCTGAGAGAGCAATAATCGTCCATATGGAAGAATACCTTACGACATGTGCAAAGGTCTCCTCATAATCGATCCCTTGAATCTGTGAAAAGCTTCGGGCAACAAATCTTGCCTTGTACTTCTCCACACTCCCGTCAGCTGCCTGCTTCACTTTGTAGATCCATCTCGAACCCACCACTGATTTCCCTTTCGGCCTTGGGACAATATCCCATGCAATGTTTCTGACAATCGAATCATACTCTTCCACCATGGGATCTACCCATGCAGGATCCTCCACAGCTTCCTCGAAAGAGGATGGCTCTGTCATGATACACTTGCTCATAAGAGCCATGTATCCAGTATACCGGTCAGGTGACTGTCTCTGTCTGCGCTGTGATGTAGGTGCTCCTACAACCTTCTTTGCATCTTGAGCCAGTCGCTCAGCTTTTGTAGTGCGCTTCCGCCCTCTGATGGTTGGCGCTGCCTGAGTGGTCTCTTCCACTCCATGAACCTCATCTTGTGGCTGATCCACATCCTGAGACTCATCCTTAGGAACTAATATCTCCTCATTTGCATGCAAGTGTGGCTCCCTCTCAAGCGAACACTTCATGGCTTTCTCCTCATGAAATTTGATATCCCGTCGCACAACAGTCTTGCGACTGTCTGGAAAATACACATGATAGTTGTGGGGTGTATCAATGTACCCCACAAATATCCCAACCTCTGCAGTCGGCTCCAGCTTCTTCCTGGCATCCTTCGTCACATGAATGTAAACAGGTGAACCAAAAATCCTCAAATGGGAAATATCAGGCTTCTTACCAGAAAACGCCTCCTCGGGTGTACACATGCCAAGTATCCTGTGAGGACAGCGGTTCTGCACATATACTACAGTATTGCATGCCTCCGCCCACAAGTGAATGGGTAGGCCTTGATCATGCAACATCGCCCGTGAAACACCCACGATCGTTCTGTTCTTCCACTCAGCAACCCCGTTCTGTTGTGGGTTATGAGGTGCTATGAGCTCTCTTTGAATTCCTTCTACGCTGCAAAAGTCCTTGAATTCGCCAGAGATGAATTCACCACCATTTTCGCTCCTAAGAGCCTTCACCTGCTTCCCCGATTCTTTCTCAACCAGTGCCTTGAACTCACATAACTTTGAGTATGTCTCGCTCTTCTTCTGCATGAAGAAGATCCAGCACTTCCGAGAAAAATCATCAACAAAGATCACATAGTACCTGTGCTTTGCTGTCAAAGCTACTGAGAAAGGTCCACACACGTCTGTGTGAATTCTCTCAAGGATCGTCGTGGCATGACTATCCTTCTCGTGAAAGGTGGCTTTCACAAATTTTCCCAAGGTACACCCTTTGCACTGATCTGACTGTGCAAGAGTGCCCTTAGGAAGCCCAGTAGAAATCTGCTGCAGTATCTTCAAAGCTCCATGGTAAAGGTGGCCCACCCCTCCGTGCCACAACCAGCCATCATTCTCGTCTCACCCTTCGCCTTGCCTCGCCATTGTTGCTGTGCCCATCTTACTCGCAATTGATAAAGGTTCTTAACTCAACCCCTATCCTGAACCCCTATCCTCTGGTCTCACCGCTGCCTCACTCAGGAAAGCCCTCTCTCTCTAAAGACAACATCATATCCCTTGTCTTCTAACATCGCCACAGAGATCAAGTTCTTCTTCAATCCTGAACATATCACTTTCCAATATGAAGGGTTACCGTACTCCTCTCAAAGGAAATTGTACCGATAATCGGTCGCACCGTATCTACCATCGTCGCCCATCTCGATGTGCACTCCAAGATCTTTCTCATCCAGATCAGTAAACAAATATTTGTCTCCTGTCATGTGAAAAGACGCACCACTGTCAAGAAACCACACTGAACCCCTCATACTTGAGACCAAGCGTGCGATCAGTGAAAAATATAGCTCAAACTGTGAGGCTAAGGCCTCTCCAACTGCATATCCTACATCCTGCTTATTTTTCTTCTTCTGTGGACAATTAGTGGTGTAATGTCCGTGTTGGTGACAGTGAAAGCACTTCACCTTGGACATGTCCTGCTTCTTGCCTTTCACACCGGATTGAGAAAAATTCTTCTTGCTCTTCCCCTTCCTGTCTTTGGTAGCCAAAGCGCAATTTTCTTCATCTGAGCTCTTTGATGAAGATCCGTCCCTGGTACTTCACCTTATCTCCTCTTGCACAAGATCTGACCAAAGTCGCTCCCATCCTGGAAATTTCTCCTGACCATTGACAAAGTCCTAATAGGAGTGCCAACTCTTCGAAAGCCCAAGGATAGCAAAGCTCACCAAGTCCTTGTCATCTACAGTCACCCCCACACTTCCCATCTCATCCCTACATTGGATGAACTTCGTAAGGTACTTGGGCATATTGTCACCTTTCTCCATTTTTATGTTACTGAGTTTATCCTTGAGTGCCAACTTCCTCTGGTCGCTCTTGCATTGGAATAAGTCTGTCAACGCTTTCCACATCAAGAATGGAGAAGCCTTACCATGAAGGCTAGACACTACGTGATCCTTTACACCTTCAGACAGAATTATTCGACACTTTTTTGTCTTCATGCGTCAAGTACGACAAAATCATTCATAAAATCCTTCAACCCATTGTCATCCAGAATCGCTCCATCCCGTCCTTCAATGCAATATAATTGAGTCGCCCCCCAAGGGCATACTCCAATCACACCGTTGAAAGACATCTCAACTTCAACACCAAGAAAACACTACCGCAAATTCGAATTCCACCCAAGACAAAAACTCAACCGCTTCAATGTTTTGCAATTGCTCAAATGATCAATATCGTCTATATTTCATGTAGAAAATTTGAATAACCGATATATTATTCACCGAGATTCTCCCCGATCACACACTATTTTAGCTTCATGCACAATATAGAATCTCTTCTACCATTGATCATTACATGCGGAAATAAAATCAATTGCATGCGCACATTAAAACCATAAACAACCACACATATGAACACAGTATTTCATGGGAAAGTTTAAAGCTGAAAACCCCAACTATCTGTATATTATATTTCATAGATATCATGTAAAAATCATTGTACAAAGCTCCTCACAATCTCTCATCACAGCCTCCAATTGATACACACTAATCAAGCTAGATCTAGCAAAACACATGCTCCAATCTCTGCCACCTGATAGCCTGCCTCTATTGCGTAATCAATGTTGTAGGATGGATCATTAAATAACTTGAACCACCTGGCTTGTACTACGCAATCCTCATGGGCTCCTCCAATCACTGGTTGTTGCAAATATGCAACAGTATAGTCACAACTGGTAGTTAACCTGCTCTTTCACCTATCTCTGCACTGGTCTCCATTGAAACTGTCCATGCACTGAATTTAATTGATGTATTCTTTAGTTGATTAATGAGTTTATAATTAGTGAATTAATTAATAATTAATTCACACCACTCTTCACTATTTTATTAATCAGTTAGACTAGATACAACTAGCTCAACTATGTTTAACTCAGTTAAACTGAACACAAATCCATCAATTACCTCAATAACTCCACCAAACTATGTCACATGAGTTCTAACTGAAGTATCCATGCAATAACTCCACTTAACCCTCAGGAGTAGCATAATTCCTTCTGTCAGCTCCTGTGCCACATCTGGGCACTTAACTGAAGTTCTCCAAGAGAATAAGATAATGTTTAAATTCCAAATATTATTAAGAGCTAATAATATTTGAGATATCTATTTTTAGACTGGCAATCTAAAAATAGATTCCGCCCAATATGTCTAAAAATAGAAGTCCATCTATTTTTCCCGATTGAACAACCATCCACAAATAGCATCCCGCAACTCATAGAACATGATCCATATGTCTAAAAATAGACATAGTCTAAAAATAGCATTTTCATACAAAATAGCTCATGGGCCCACTTAGTGAAGGCGACTCTTTTCACTAAGCTCATCATCTTGTTGCAATCTCAACAGTGACCAACTGTGTTACTAATAGTGTGCGGCCTAGCAAATGGACTTCGATGAGAAGGATTTTGAGCAGTTGACCCATAACCGTGATGCTGATTGTTGATGAAGTAGTAGGTGCCTACATAGCTTGGGGTGGGAGGGCATGTCTCCAAAAAACCCAAGTCGAATGCTGCTATGCTGAAACTGGTGAATATGAAGCAGGTGCCTACTAAAGTGGGGTGGGATGGCATGTCTCCAAAGGGAACCCGCTCCCAATGTTGCTCCGGATTTAAAATGAGGATAACTCGATCAATATAACTCGGAATATTTATTATAACCTATTTTTGGAAATGGAATGATCATTTTGCATCTTCTCATGTATTTGAAACCACTATCTGGAGACTCTAGACTCTTAGATTCGCGTTGGAATTGTCTCGCCGTCACAAAATTTCTGAAAAAATAGTTGATTTTAAATCAACGATAACTCCCACATCCGAACTTCGATTCGACTGATTTTTTTTTTTGAACTTGGGTGATTTTGCAAGGGGAGCTCAGATCTAGTCTTCAATTTTGTAAAATTTTCAGATCTGATCTTCAAACTTGCCACCCAAGAAATTCATGGAGTTTGCTGAAGATTGCTACAAAAAATTGAAACTGAAATATGCTTCAAACCCTCATTCCCATGGATTCATAACCTGAATCTAATACCATTGATCTGGATCTTGGGGGGAGTCCCCCAAGATATAAAAATTTGAAATAGATCTAACAAGATCTGCAAAATTAGAATGCTAGAAAAAAAAAGGAGAACACACTGCAAATAAAACCACAAAGAAACTTGTTTTATTAAAACATAGAATAACTATAGAAGCTACATTGTGGTGTATAATCTGTCCTTTTACAAAATAAGGCTTGTTATTTATAGCCTTTTTTGAGTTACAATACCATGTGCAGATATCATAGGTGGATACCATGGGTCAAAACCATGGGCCAATACCATGGGTAGATACCACTTACAATACCATGGGTCAATACCATGGGTAAATACCACTTACAATACCATGGGTAAATTCCATGTGTGGATGAATACCATGTATGGATACATACCATGGGTCAATGACATTTACAATACCATGGGTCAATGACATGGGTCGATGGATAACATGGGTAGATGAATACCATGGGTGAATGCCATTTTCCATTTGGATCAGGCTCACCACAATCTATTACATGCACCACCTTCCTGTTGAAGTTGCTAATCCAACCTTCTCCTTGCTTTCCTTCTCTTTCGTTTTCTTGTCATTTTCTTTCCTTTGATTTCTTGTCCAAGTGCTTGTTCTCTTCTTCTTTTTTAACTTGATAAAAGAATGAGAAAAAGTTGTGAAGTGATTCTCAAGTGCCTTTTTATCATTGATATATGCTTTTTCTTCATTTTCCTTCTTTTTTCCTCTAATTTTCCTCTCATGCAAATATGTGTCTCTTCACCATCCTTTTATCCTATTTTCCCTTATTTCCATAAACAAATTCCAATTAATTCCTCTTTGCCTTCACCAATGGTTTTTCCAATTTTTGTAGCCATAAAGACACCGAAAGAGACACCCACTAAGATCAGTTTGCCTGCCATTCATCTTGGAATGTGTGCCCCATGAACTTGGTCTTATTTTTCCTTTATTAACCTTTATTACATGAACTTTCACTCGGGGTTGTTACAATATATAACTTCTCACCATATAATACACCTTATATAAAATGCCTTATATGCTTCCATATATTGTTTTGTTACACACACACACAGATATATACACCCACACACACACACACACACACACACACACACATATATATATATTCTAGATTTTGCATATACAACTAACAAAAAAAAAAAATAATGCATAGAAGTTGGTTGTCTTGCGTGCAAAATTTAGCATTTTGGGATAAATTAGAACTTATTATCGAAAAAATAACTCTATTCATAGTAATTTCACCTCTTGAATCCTTCTTGGGGATCTACACTCTTTACTAGGTGAATTTTAACCTCTTTAACCACTTTGAATTTCGTCAAATATTTGGTTCACATCCTCTACTATGACTTTCATCAAATATTTAGTGAACAACCTATAATTTTCTTATTTCACCTCTAATCATGGATCAATCAAGCCCAATGTTGTAAAATGAGCCTAGATACTAGTTTATAACATCCCCATCCTCTTGTTGGGCAACAATACCACCACCACAATACTTAAATACACAATTCCTATTAAGTTCGTGAAAACCATAACCTTATCACAACCATATATACACTTGGAAGTACATATTTCTCATAAATGTGAGACCCAAATGCTTGTAATTCCAATTTAACAAATACATATTTATATATGATTGCAACATCATCATCGAATATGGTATTTAAAACAACACATAGAACTATTTAACATTTCATTATGCAACATTTATATCTTCATGTATGCACAGTAAAATATAACACATTATCTAGTAAATATGATTATACGTGCCATAAATAAATATGCACAATGGAATACAATGAAACATAGACATTCAAATACAAAAACCAAAAGTTAGAGTTATAACATTAAATTATATAAACAACATGGCACGATAAATAAAATACTTATCTTGGAATAATAAAATGACTGGCTAAGAGCTCTCCACATTATACCCTTCCATAGACAACGCGGCTCATGAAGTCACCCTTGAGCCAAGGATGCAACTCCATGGGAAACGATAACTAAAAATAACCATACATCCATGACCAAGGTGTCAACCTAACAATCATACCACCCCAGGACTCCAAGAACCCTCTAGGTTAATTTCCAAGGTACCAACCCAATACTCATGTCTCTCTAGTGCTTCAGGCACCCACCAAGCCATAAACCAACATAGCTCCGAGCTAGTCTAGAACCCAAGCTCAAGACTCACTAGCTAGTTGCTCAAAACTAGAATCCAACCATCACCAAAATTATAATAATGATGTGACTCATCATCATCATCATAATCATGAACATAATAATAGTAATAATAATAAGGTTTGAAGACAAGTATATATATAATTCCCATACTGCATGGCCTCTCTTAAGAATGTAGCACACCAAATCCATGTGGGCCCCAGGTGCTCTCATCCCCCATCTGTCATCCAATATCATTTCCCTTTGTCACTGTGGATTTGCATCCCCCCATACTCTTTTACCAAGTAGTGGGCTATGCAAACAACCTATTTTATATTATTATTCAAATTATGTACATCAATTGCAGCATATTTACAATCTTGGTCCTTTGGCCACATAACCAAAACCAACTAATAACCCTAGGTATGCTGACCCCCAAAATATACAAAACACGAATACATAGGCATGCAAGCCCACAAAAATGTCTCCAAATCACTAGCCTAATATCAAAGTACACATATTTAATTCATAAACTGGTAGGGGTGTTATAGTACTAATTGTACCATTTATTTTAAGAATGGTACTTACATATCCCAAGTCTTCTCTAGAGCTTCTTGGCCAAATTTCTATGTTGCTTCCTGGCCAAATTTTTAGGAAACATTATTGAAATGTTAATGAAACAAAGCATACCATGTCTTAATTGCATATGTAAGCCTCCATTGTTGCACATATGTCTTAATTGCATGTGCATGCTTCCATTGTTCCTTATATGCCACGTCGATGAAGTGGAGAACAAAGAGAAAATATTGATACATAAAGAGAAAATACTAGTTGGTTGTTTTCAACATAAGGGACACTGAGAAGAAACAAGGTTGGATTTGGAAGAGAGGTGTGGAAATATCCTTGAACACATGTTGAACAACCAACTTGAGTTTGCATGCTTTTTTCACTAATATTTTGACGAGGCAATTAGGTTAAGCCTTTAAGGAAACCTTAAATAATTAGTGACACTCAATTTCCCCACTTGCAAATCACTACATTATCAACTTATGTTTTTCTAGGATTTTTCACAAGCATTGAAGGCATCATTACTATTGAACCTACTAAGAATGCCAATCTTCTACTCCACACTAGTTGTACATGACGGCTCACTAGGGTAAGTTGTGGGTCAACCAACCTTACCCATTCATTCTAGACCATGTCAGGGATTTTACAAGTCTTTCTATGGATGGTTTCAAGGTTTTTACAAGTATTTATATGGATGGGATCAAGGTTTAAAGAGAATTCCAATAGTATAATATGATAAATAATAATGGTGACCTTTGAGATTCAACAAGATGATGATCTTAGTGAAAAGAGTCGCCTTCACTAAGTGGGCCCGCAGGCTATTTTTGGCGCAAAGTCTATTTTTAGACTATGTCTATTTTTAGACATGTCGATCATATTCTATGAGTTGCAGGATGCTATTTGTGGATGGTTGGTCAAGTTGAAAAAATAGATGGACTTCTATTTTATACATACTGGGCGAAATCTATTTTTAGATTGCCAGTCTAAAAATAGATATGTCGAATATTATTAGCTCTTAATAATATTTGGACTTTAAACATTATCTTATTCTCTTGGAGCACTTCAGTTAAGTGCACAGATGTGGCACAGCAGCTGACAGAAGGAATTACGCTATTCCTGAGGGTTTACTGGAGCTATTGCATGGAGGACTTCAATTAGAACTCATGTGACAGAGTTTGGTGGAGTTGTAGAAGTAGTTGGTGGAGTTGTGTTCAGTTTAACTCAGTTAGACACAGTTGAGCTAGTTGTATCTAGTCTAACTGATTGATACACTAGTGAGAGTGGTGTGAATTAATTAATAATTAATTCACTAAATATTAATTCATTAATCAACTGAAGAATACATCAGTTAACTACAGTGCATGGACAGTTTCAGTGGAGACCAGTGGAGAGATAGGTGAAAGGGCAAGATGACTATCAGTTGTGACTATAGTGATGCATTGATTGCATCCAACACTCAGTGTAGATGCCAATGACGATTGCGCAGTGCAAGCCAGGTGGATTCGAGTTCATTCAAAGACATTCTTCAGTAGGGATTGCGCAGTAGAGGCAGGCTAGCAGGTGGCAGAGATCGGTGCATGGATTTGCTAGATCGGGCCTGATTAGTGTGTAGAGATTGTATTGTACTGATAGATTGACATGTTCAGCTTTGTATGAGGATTGTTACATGATCTCTATGACATATATTATATACAAATATTTGGGGTTTTCAGCTTCAGGCTTTCCTGTTAAAACAACTGTGTTAATGTGTGTGAATTTTTATGGTTTCATGTGTGCATTGCAATTGATTTAATTTCCGCATGTGATGATCAATGGTGGAATAGATACTGTATCATGCATGAAGTTAAAATAGTGTGTGATCAAGAGAATCTTGGATATATAACACATTAGTTATATAATTTCTACAGTGACGAGGACCTATACACTACACACTAAACATGAGGAGCGAAAAGGAGATTAACTAAAATAAGGCACTACCTCGACCACCCAAATTTATGTCGAGTGAGTAAGAGGAAGGAAGTAGGAATTCAATTCATCATAGAGATGTGTTCCTAGAGGCCATTACTACCATTTCTATAAGGAAAAAAATTAGCCACTATTCTTAAACCAAAGGACCACCTATTTCATAATGTAATTAGACTGTCGGTGGGTTATTTACTGCGTGTTGCATAGTGGGTACAAAGGGGCCGACATTTCATTTATTCACTCCATTCCACTCTGAATGGCCACAAGAATATTGATATGTTGTGTCATGAGGAAGTAGATATGAGGAAGCAGAAGAAGGGATAATGCAACTTTGACATTATGTCTATGCAGAAGGTAGGTGATTTAGATGGTGCATTTCTTCTTTGAATGAATTGTTTAAGGCCATTAATGAGGCCTATGCCAAGAAAAAGATTCAACTATGGTGACTGCTATATTGCCTTTGTGATGTTCAAAATCTATGATTACCTTGATTTCTTGCATTCACATGTTGGTGTTTTTATTTTGTGTTTTATATGCCAACATCACACCCCTATCTTGTTTGTACATGTATGTACTTGCATGCACGTGTGTATATTTAATAAATGTACATACAATGAAATATAAGTGTAGTTGGAGAACATATATAACTAAAGTTTGTTTTAATATGAACAATTTTGTGTCATATGATTTTGATCCAGAAATCTTAGTTCTAGTTCTATACTTTCCCTCACTTGTTCTTTGTCTCACCTTTTCTTTGTTACTCTAATGAATTATATGCTCTCTCACATATTTTTACTTCTGGCTCCAAATTAGAAATGAAAAAAATGAAGAAAATACAAACGAGGTCTTTGTATTAGACATGCCCTCATTTTCACATAACTTGCCAAACAATGTAATTCCAAAGTGAAAGGAAGGAAATTCAAACCCCCATGGGGGTGAACCCTGAAGCATCTCTTCCAGCACTAGCAATGCTTCCGATTGCAGATTGAATTGCTTACCTTGTTCCCACGTATGCAAAGGTTGGAACAGAATTAAGAGCACCCATAATAGAGGAATGGGAAGCAATAAAGTTTGTTACAGTTTTTGTGTGATCACCAGACAAATCCAAAATTTCACAAAGAACCATAAGTCACAAATATTTAAAGGCAATGGGAAATCACGCTTGGAGTTAATTAAACTTAAAAATTTATTGTTAGCGAAATAATGCTCCCATTATTTTATGGGAAATAAACTCATTCATCAATGCAATATATATCCTAGCTTTAAAATAAACTAATGTGGGCTGGTGTCTTGGGAAGAGGCTAAATAATATGTCAAACCTTAAACTTTCACTAAAAGCATGAAATCTTGAAAAATCAATTAAAAATTGGTTTAAGATATTGAAATCAATTTTGTTTTTCGTGCACAACTAATAGAGAACCAAAAATCAATTACTACATTCCCTGTAACCTCAAGGGCACAAAGTAATAACATAACTTCTATTAATCATATGTCATTCTACTAATCACATATATTTAAGTTACAATCCAAACTAGGGAAACACCATTTTGAGTTTTTTTATTGCTTGGTACTTATCCCATTTGCACCTGCTCTCTATTTGTTTACACCACTAATTTGGAAAGCACGTCTTAGATGCATGACTTACTATAGGATGAGTTAAATATGATTTAAATTTATTTATTTATTTTCAATTGAATTTTAAAAAATATATAATTATATCTATATTATGTACATATAAATAAATCTAAAAATATATATGTAAAATACATAAATTGTAATATTTCAAATTTATTAAATGGTTATTTTTTTAATATAGATTTAAATTATAAAAATATTCACAATAAAATCAATAATTTATTTTATTATTATATCACCACTCTGAATGTGGGTGACATTTAATGCACTACTAGCGCAACACATGGGCTCTCCAACGCCACACAGTTGTCCTCTCCACGAGGCAACACTTGCCCCATGCATGAGATCCTTAAATACGCCTCGCTGGTCCGCAGCTTTGTGCTCTCCTCGATATTCAATTTCGCTTGATGTGCATTCACTCCAGCTCTTCCGACTTGTAGAGCGCTCTCGCCATTTATGGGAAATGGCATCGACTCCAGCCAACAATTTTCCTGTGCCTCCCTCCT
Source organism: Pinus albicaulis (assembly GCA_034641835.2). Lineage (NCBI taxonomy): Eukaryota > Viridiplantae > Streptophyta > Pinopsida > Pinales > Pinaceae > Pinus > Pinus albicaulis. The sequence goes on from CM076577.1 coordinate 447,192,935, forward strand.
TCTTTCCCTCAGGATTTCTCTGCAAGCTCCTGCCCTTGGCTATGTTGGTCCTCATTGTGCCTCTGTCCCTCACATTGATGTTGAATTGCCTCCACTCATTCGTTTCACGCTGCATATTTCTCTACTTCTCGTCCATCTCCCTCTGCTCATCCACCTCATCTACATTCTCAGAATTCTGTTGATACCATGCCTCGTCGCCACCGAATGCATTGCCATAGAGGAGGAGGAAGAGGTTTTCCCTCTCGCCCTCCAATTTCCGCCATGGTGGAGCGCTCTGTGTATTTTTCAGTGCCCATGGAAGTGCTGGAGGTGTATGAACCTCAACTCCTCTCAGCCCATTTCTCATTTTGAATTCCAGAAGCTCATCCAAGAAATTCCGGCTCAAGGTCCAGGAAAAGGCTGCGTAAATCCACTCTCTCTCATTCTTCCTCCCTGTAGCCTAGGAAAATGGTGGTTCTGCCCATCAAATGCATGGAGGAAACCTCTAACAGTGGGGGAAGTAGCTGCTCATTCAAAGGCGCCAAGCATTCAGACAAGGAAAAAGACACAGTTGCTCATTCCACCTCCACGCCAGAGCTGGACCCTCAGCTATCCAAGAAAGAGAATGACCCCTCTGACTACGGGTGCTACATAATGGAATAACCACCTCGTCAGCACCTTCAGGATGAAAAGGACCAGAACGTGTAGCACCATGGTTCCTCCTTCTCTAGTTTTTTCTAGCTTTATTATAATGTCTATGTTTATTTTCCTTCTGCACAACAAACTTAGCTTCTGGATTTTCTGTTTAAGGCTAGTTTCCCATTAGGGACAACTCTCTCTTTATTTTGTGGATTGCTTTATGGGCTGGTTTCCCCCTAAGGGGCAACCCCAATTTTTATTTTTTGAATTCTCTCTTAACCACCAAGGTTGGCTAGCTCAAAAATCCTGGTCTGGAAGCTAGACTATACTTTTCTATACTTTTTTGTATTATATAATAGAATCTAGTCTTTTGCAGAATATATTTTCAAGCTTTTATGACTTTTTTGATGACCTGTATCAAGGCCTACTATTTCATTGTAATTTACTTATTCAAGTGTTGTTTATATCATAGTTAAACATTTATTCAAAGTAAGCTCATCTCAGTAATACAACTTAGTCCTTATTACCATGTGATTTATGCAACACGAGATCTAAGTGCATTGACATGGCACAATATCTATTATCATGTTGTTTCATTTGCATTATCCTAAATCTTGCAGGTTATAACATAATTAAAAAATGTGTCACACACCACCTCTTTCAGTCCAGAGGACCATGTTGAGTTATTCATATAACAACAAAGATAACTCAAAATGCAACACATACATACATTCATGCATATTTTCATAGAAATAAAATCCATTTCCACACAAAGAAGTAACACATGCTTAATATATCCACACATAGTTATAGTTCTGAAATCCCCAAACCATTTTAAACTGAAAGGAATCACGATTTATTAACGTTAAACAAGTGTAAGAAAATACTTATCTTTGAGCTTGCAACACATAACTGAGTCTGGGATAACAAATCTCCACCCAACCATAGACAGATGCAACCACACTTACTTGCAACTTTTACCCCTGAGACAGATTCTAGAGTTTGAGGGGGATGCTTGCTCAAGGGATTAAAACACCAACTGCCAACTAAAACAGGGAGTCTAGAGGGCCTCTTTCCTCAACCCCACCAATTGACTGGCACTTCTTTTGTAAACACAGGGAGTCCAGAGGTACTCTACCTTACCCCAACTGCACACACAATGATTCACCCCCTTCTAGATAGTCCAGAATCCACTTTAACTATAATGCAGTAACACACATATTCAATCAAGTATTCCTTTGATGTTGCTTCAGGATGGTCTCTTCCCAAGCTATTACACGGCTCGAAAGTCTACTATCTAAACCCACAACCTCCAGGGGACCCAATATGTTACAAGGCTTTAGAGATTCCATCCCAACCCACAGCCTCCAGGGACCCAAGCTGTTATAGGGCTCTAGATACCTTTGTCTCAACACATAACCTCCAGGGACCCAAGCTGTTATAGGGCTCTAGAGACCTTTGTCTCAACCCACAACCTCCAGGGACCCAAGTTGTTACAGGGCTCTAGGGGTCCTATCTCAACCCATAACCTCAAGGATCCCAAGCTATTACAAGGCTCCAGAGAGTAGCAACTCAACCCACAACCTCTAGGAAGCCTAAGAACCAATCCCCTTATCTTCTCTTCTCTTATCTTCTCTTTAGAGCGCCCTGCAAATTGCATTTGCTCAATCCTCCCATTCCTCTTCCTTATTTGTCTTCCTCTTCCTCTCTCTCCACGCATTATTCTTGCTATCTTTTTTTTTCCTTGTTTTGCATTTATTGTTGCGTCCTTGTTGCCCTGCCATGTGAAGTCCCTTTGTTGGAATTCTTGTCCTCTTTTCTTGTTGTTGTTTCTCAAGCAACATGGGCCTGCGTACTTTCTCTTGCAGCCCATTTAATCCAAGAACCAGTCTCTTGAATTCTCTCACTAGCCAAATTTTAATGGTTGTCGTGAAATTCATGTTTCTTTCTATGCACAAGAAACCACAATATTCCAAGCAATCAATCCTCTTCTCCAACTCTAGAATCCATGCCCCTTTGACTCAATCCCCTTTTTCTTAAATTTCACATGTAACCAAATTGTTTACAATATATTTTATGAGAGGGCCATGGGTGGGGTTGTCTTGATATGTGTGCTAAACTCAATTATATCTTTGTAGATGAAAGCATTACCAACTGCTAATGAACCACTCTAATGTATAACTTTAATGTAAAGATTAAATTGATTTGATTTAAGCTATATCAAATTAAAAACAAATAATAAAAATATATTAAAAATAAAATTTAATACTATATAAGGGTTTGTGCCATAAGGTTTATAGAACTTTCATTTTGAGGTTTAAAATTCAGAAATTTTGATTTTAATAATTGATTATTTTCATAGCTCAAACTTACAAGTTATAACATTTTGACACAACTAAAGATGTAATTTATTTATGCAATTTCTAAATCTATAATAATATTTTTTATATTTATTGATATTAGTTTTTATATATATACCAATCTTATTTAAATTTTATTGAAAAGATCTTTCCAAGCAAATTTGAAACCCCGTTATACTATACCAACCTAAGAAAATTAGACTAAGAAGTGTAAACTGAAACTGAAACTAGGCCCGTTCTCAAGCATTAATATCTCCATATCTCGTTTGAAGAGAAAATCATGAGCACATCAAACGGAAAATCATAAGCACATTGTAAGGACAACCACCGTAAATGACGGTACATTGCATAGGAATTAGCTTATTGATGGAAATTTAAACATAGCTATTGTGGTAATGTTGACCTTTATTATTTGCAAATATATTAAGACTCAATATCCTTTGTTTAATCTTTATTTCACAAGGTAGTGGAGTCATGTCATCACAAAATATAAATGATGGGTACATAACTCTAATTCATAAGTGATGAGTACATGCCTTTGTCCCCACTAAAATGGGGAGAGAAATTCATTTTACAAATATTTTATTTTATTTAAAAATGTATTTTTCAAGTGTAACTTATTATGAAATGGAAATATATCAAAAATGTTTGTTATAAAAATATTCATTAATTTAATATTATATTTTTAAATTATAGTGATGATGTAAATATTTGATTTTTATATTATATTGATAGTCTAAACCTCTAAAGTTTTCAATTATATTGATAATACAAATATCTAACTTTTTTAAGAACAGGAAGTTCCTTGTGATTCTCTTTTATCTTAAATATTTTGTCCACATGCAAGTGAACTATCAATCCAAACGAACAAATAAACCCTAACATTATATATGTTTGTTGGTGGACACCTGAAACGAATTTTTTTTTAATAAATAAATAAAAAAACAAATCGAAAGAATGAATTAAATCCATTGGCAAATACAAATTTATTTAAGCATAAAATGTTGTTATCCCGATTCCCTGGGTCTTGTCAAATTTTCAAAACAAAAATACGAACAAAGTCTCGTGAATATAGTTTAATTGAAAGACACGTTGGGCACAAATATGGGTATCTCAACTTTCATGTTCCCTAAAATGCGAAATATCATGTGATAGTTGGGCCAAGGGATTAAATTCTTGGAGAATTTGATTTCAGATGCTGGGATTGCCCTCATTTTAGTACACCATGGTACAGGTTTTTGATATGTTCCCTTGGAAAAGAAGAAGAGGGTATAAGGAAGGTCGTAGCAGCCTATTTCAGAATCTGTTTCCACCAACGGGGTGAGAATTAGAGGAATGTTGATTATTACTACTTGACTAAGTATTAGTAATAATTGCAATGTTTTGCTAATAAGTAACTAACTCTTCTACGATATATATATTTTGTTTTTAATGATATAATAAATTACATTTTAAATTATCTATTTATTTATAATATAATAAATATTATTTTAAATTTGTATGAATTTCTTTTAATTTAATATAATTTTCAGTAGCAGCGTAATTGGTGATGGTAGTGAAAATGAAATGTTATGTGTGAAGAGTTTCAAGGTTCAAATCTCACAATCTATGTGCCTGTGAAATGGACATACATAGGCACCTTGGGAATATAGTGGTAACGGTTGGAATCTAAACCATGTTACTTGAGTATGAGACCAACCCAATTGTCTATTCCTCTAATCAGATGATAATAATAATAATGATATAAAAACTAAAATTTTAAATTGATTAATTATTATTATGGCTATTAAATATTTTTACTATAAATTTTGTTTTCTATGCAGTTCAAAGACACCTAAGATTTGTGAGGATGTGAGAGAGTGGAGAGAGGGAGGGAAATATATATGGAGTTGGAGGGGGTGAGAGAGGGAGGTAAGAAGAAAGACATAGAGAGAAAGGTAGAGAGAGAGAGGGAGTGATAAGGAATATGGAGAGAGAGAGAGAGAGAGAGAGAGGGGATACTAGGAGGAAAGAGAGATAGAAGTGGGGGAGAGGGAGAGAAGGAAAAGATGGAGGGGGGAGAGAAGGAAGAATATTGCTTGCACTAGATGCATTGATTTTAGTGTAAATGCCGATTTCTAATCCTGTTTGATTGCTTGCGCTAGATGCAGTGATTTCAGTGTAGATGGTGATTTCTAATTCTATTTGATTCCTTGCACTAGATGCATTGATTTCAGTGTGTTATAAGTCAATTTTGGCACCATTCCCAAAGACCTAGTTAAACTGTACATCATCCCCAAAACCAATGTATAGGGTCTATCATCCCCTATCATTTCAGTTGCTATATGCCCTAAGACAAAGAACAAGAACAAATCATCCATGACTTCCATTGTAAGGTTTCCAAGATTTGAAGTACATGTTATATCACCTATGAGCTCACCAACGCAGTTTCTCAAGGGGCTAACTGCTTTGCATATGCAGGCACCTCCATTCAAGGGTGCTCTGCAATGCACTTCCCGACACTCTAGGGTGCGTTTGTCAAATTGGGAGCGAAATTCTCATTGTTTCGGAATCTCCACTTAGACACAACCTTCTAGAAGAGTGCATATGTGTCAAACTTCGAATGCATATGCCCATTTGAAACCTTTGAGCTTGGGAACATGTCTTTCTTATTATTAGAAAGTCATTGATTGTGAAAATATCTTCAGCCCATCTATAAATTGGGCATAGATCTTAGTGCTTGAGAAAGAAGAAATTTAGTAGAGAAATGCTATCGGAATCTCAATTGAGGGTTTGATTTGAGTGATATGTTGCTGGAGAGATGTTCATTGTGATGAGGTTGGGATGATGTTGGAGTTGGTGACATTAAATCAATTGCTGGTTGTAACCTCCCCTTCTATCCATTAATAAAGATTGCTGCTTACTTTCCCACATATGTATCTGTATAAGCTTCTGTTTTTCATATTATGGATTCTTAACTTCTGTATATGTTTCACGTTTCATTGATTTAACTGATTAATGTGAATAGCCATCTGTATATTGCAATCTCTTTGATGTTTAGTGTTCATTCTTGCCGGAAAATATTTTGGCGATCTAGCTTGGATTTGAAGCTACAACAAGAGCAACAGAAGGAGAATAGGAAGCGCTTGGACTCCAAGTAAGTTTCTTAATCTATTTTGTGTGTCTATTTACTGTTAGGAAAATTAGTTGCAAAGTCTTTAATCTGTTGTTTTAAATGCGCACAACATTTAGGGAATGTGTTTTATTCGTAATCCATAATTTCGCATAACAAATTAGCGACTCCGTTGGGGAGTTTACACTTCATCCTTGCTGTGTTTGCCTCTATTTATCTACCCAGTAGGTTCTGCTCCTAAATGTTAGACTTTTGAAACTAAGAATTGCATTAGAAGTGTGTCAATAGTTTGAGTTTTTGTTCTCTGCTGCGCCCAACGAATTGTTGGTCAAGACACAGTGCTTTACATAGCACTGTCTCCCACTCAAGGGTGCTTTGCAACACACTGTCTCCCCTTAGAGACTGCGTTGCCCCCTAAGCCAGCCAAATTCCCTTTGAATTTGTCATTGCCATTGTTTTTTTCCTTTTGTTTGTTGTGTTTTCAACTGTCTGATGCCTCATAGAGACTAGTGAAATTACCTGAATCTTCCTCCTTTGAAAAGAAAGTTTGTTCAATGTCTCTTTAAAGTGTTTTTATTTATCATTGACAAATCAATTTCAAAGTATTTTTATTTCTGCATTAGATCCATTTGCTTTTGTAAAGGAAATTGTCGTTATATTCTTTGTTTCCTATAGGACAAATTGTAGTTCTATTCTTCATTTTTCCTAAAAGAGAAATTGTTGGTCAACTCATAGTTTCTCAAAGAAAAAGCATTTGTTGTTATTGATTTGGTGCATTTAGTTTCCTTTTTGCATTCACATTAAGGTGATTGAAAAGAAAAACCTACATTTTCATATAGTGGATTGTGTGTTTTGCATAGGAACAATTGGGAAAGTTGCATATCATTTTGTGCTCTTTGTTGTTTGCTCTCAAAACTTATTGCTCTTTCCCTTTAGTAGCTAGGATTTTCATTGAAAAAACTAAAAGTGAAAAGTTTTCTTATAATTTTAGTTTGCATTTTAGGAATTTCCATCACATCATCGCGGTGAACCTTGAAAGGAAAATTGATAAACAAGATCAACTTAAAATGTACATCAATTTACCTAACAAAGCATTGGAACCATAACGATAACATTTAGAAGGTCTAGGCTAGAGACATGTTCCGGCGTCGTAAAACATAGCAGTTGTCGTTAATTGTCTGCGATACATTCCGAGTGTGATACCTCACTCCACGTACGTAAGTATATCATAGCTTGTACACATACCTTCGGGTATATCGGGCGGTGTTATAGTACGAAAAGTATAAAGGGGTGCTCTCACTGTGCGGTCTCGCATTAGACAGCGCTAATACGGACTTGGGCCTCCACATACCTTCGGTTATATTTGGGAGGAAAAATCTAGGTTTCTATCCATCCATAGTGAACCGAGTCGACCGCCTTGTAAATTGTGATACATCAAACACAACATTCGGGGAGATTGCCTGCCTGTACTTCTTGGTTCACCAAGAGGTATTCTGCAGTTCACAGTTTCTTGGTAAACCTTTTGCCTAGAATTATCCATTTATTTTGTCTATTTATTTTTGGTTATAAAATAAAACAGTCATTGTGGAAGAAGAAAATCCCTTTCCCCGTTGTTCGTGTATACTTGCATTGAAACCACCTTTACCACTGGAAATTACTTCTGGACGGCGAAGGAAACATCACTCTACTGAAACTAGTACTATCAGTACCTATGGTGAAGCATCATCTTCACATATACTAGAGTTGGCACAAGTTGTTTCTAAAAATCCTGGTTCGTCTACTGTTGTCGAGACAGAGTCCTCACAGCTACCTGTGGTCACAATTTATCCAATCAGTGAGACCATACATCCCGAACCCGACGTTTTTCAACTGGAAGTTGATCTGGATCCCATCATGCTTTAGGGGGTAGCTGTTATTGGTCAAACTAGACATCATCCCCAAGAGCAATGAAATAGGGTCTATCATCCCCTTATATTTCAGTTGCTATATACCCTAAGTGGAGAAAATCTCGATCTTGAAGTCAAACAACCAGAAGTTGTTCCTCTATTGGTCACTCCACAATCTATTGTAGCCATTGAGTCTCCCACATCTCTCAGTCAACCACCTGAAATATACTTCGAGTCTGACATCAAAGTTATTCCACCTGATTTGATTTTGATTGAAGAAATACCACAAGGCAAGACACCTTTAACTACAACTCTTTTTCGGTAGGAGTTTTACCTGTACGAGTCTTTTCCTCAATCACCTTCCTCTGCTTTTGTTGATCCTGTTTCACTTCGAGTGCCCATAGATTCTATAGAGTATACATTGGGTCATTTGACCATGGCTGAGATAACATCCCAGACTGAACCATCTATTTCAGCTGCGACAACATCTACTGTTGCTTCATCTTTGATTTTTTGTCCATTAACTTCACCCATGTCATCATCTAGAATCCTATCTGGTTCCTCCTTTATGAGTACTGAACGACTTGATGCTTTATTCACATCTTCAATGCAATATCAAGTTGGTCCCATTAGTTATTCCCCTTGGTGGCCAGTGATTTCACAGAATTTACCCTCTGAAATTCCAAAATTCAATGAAAACCCTAGAGAAGACCCGTCAACACATGTTATAACTTATCATTTGTGGTGCTCATCAAGCTCCTTAAATGATGACTCCGTTAGACTACATCTTTTCCAGCGCACACTCACTAGTCCAACTGCACAATGAGGATGGCTGTTTTCCTGTGTCAACCTCGTTAAAAAATGAAAAAGGTTATGAGGATGGTTGTTTTCCTGTGTCAACCTCGTTAAAAAATGAATCAGGTGATGAGGATAGTTATTTTCCTGTGTCAATCTCGATAAATGAAATAGGTTCCCATGAGGATAGTTGTTTTTTTCTTGTGTCAACCTCATTAAAAAATGAAACAAGTGCCTTTAAGGATAGTTCTTTTACTGTGTCAGCGTTGTTAAAAAATGAAACAAAACATGAGCATAGTTCTTTTCCTGTGTCAAGCTCGTTAAAAAATGAAACAAATCTCCAACAGAGTCACCAATTTGGTATGCGGAATTATGGATTATGGATAAAACATTCTTCCCTAAATGTGGCGCGCATTTAGAACAACAGATTAAAGACTTTGCAACTACTTTTCCTAACAGTAAATAGACACAAAGAATAGATTAAGAAACTTACTTGGATTCCATGCGCTTCCTATTCTCCTTCTTTCGCTCTTGTTGTAGCTTCAAATCTAAGCTAGATCGCCAAAATATTTCCTGCAAGAGTGAACACTAAAAACAAAGTGATTGCAATATAAAAATGGCTATTCACGTTAATCATTTAAATCAATGAAACATGAAAAATATACATTAGATGAGAATCCATAATATGAAAGACATAAGCTTATACATATACATATGTGGGAAAGTAAACAACAATATTTATTAAGGGATAGAAGGGGAGGTTGCAACCATTGATTGATTTGATGTCACCAACTCCAGCATCATTCTAGCCTCATCACAATGAACATCTCTGTAGGAGCATATCACTCAAATAAAACACTCAATTAAGAATCCAACAACATTTCTCTACCAAATTTCTTCCTTTTCAAGCACTAGGATCTATGCTCAATTTATAGATGAGCTGAAGGTAGTTTCAAAATCAATGAATTTATAATAATAGGCAAGACATTTTCCCAAGCTCATAGGTGTTGAATGGACACATGGATTCGAAGTTTGACACATATGCACTCTTCTAGAAGGCATTGGCCATGTGGAGATTCCGGAACAATAATAGTTTCGCTCCCAATTGACCAACACACCCTTGAGTTCTGGGAAGTGCTTTGTAGAGCACCCTTGAACGAAGGCAGATGCATATGCAAAGAAGTTAGTCCCTTGAGAGACTGCGTTGGTGATATCATAGGTGATATAACATGTACTTCAAATATTGGAAACCTTGCAATGGAAGTCATGGATGATTTGTTCTTGTTCTTTGTCTTAGGGCATGTAGCAACTGAAATGATAGGGGATGATAGAACCTATTCATTAGTTCTAGGGATGACGTCCAGTTTAACCAGGTCATTGGGAATAGTGCCCAAATTTACCTATAATTTGTTATGCGAAATTATGGATTACGGATAAAACACATTCCATAAATGTAGTGCACATTTAGAACAACAGATTAAAGACTTTGCAACTAATTTTCCTAACAGTAAATAGACACACATAATAGATTAAGAAACTTACTTGGAGTCCAAGCGCTTCCTATTGAGGGACATTTGTTTGTATGGTTGTAGACGTAAAAATACCCAGTCTCCTACATCAAAACTTCTCTCATTGCGATGTTGATCTTCCTGTTGTTTCATTGGATTTTGCTCCAAATGTAGGTTATCCTTTAAGAGTTGGGGAACATCTTGTTGATGCTCGATGTCATCTTCCACTGCTTGAGCCTTAGAATTTTCTCTTAAATATGATGTGATGGATGGTGGATGATATCCGTAAAGTGCCATAAATGTGGTCATTTTTGCTGCAATATGGAAGGAAGTGTTATACCACCATTCAGCGAGAGGTAACCCACTTGACCCATTGTGTTTGTTTATCAGATACAAAACAACAAAGATATCCTTCCAAACATTTATTCACTATCTCAGTTTGACCATCGGATTGAGGATGATAAGATGAGCTATGAGCTAATTGAGTACCCAAACAAGAAAATAATTCCATCCAAAAATTTCCAGTAAAAATGGATCTTTGTCGCTCACAATAACCTTTGGGTTTCCATCTAGCTTTTGAATTGTGTCCATAAATCTAGTAGCAACTGTACTTGCTTTAAATGGATGAGATAATGCACAAAAGTGTGCATACTTGATAATTCTATCAACTACCACCATGATGACACTCTTTCCTTCGAACTTAGGTAAACTTGTGATAAATCCATTGAAATCTCCTCCCAATGTTGACTTGGAATGGATAAAGGTTTTAGAAGACCCGAGGTCTTAATTGTCTCAACTTTATTTTTTTGGAAAACCAAACATTCTGCCACAAAATTTTGAATATCAGATTTAAGGCCATCCCAAAAAAATTATTTCTTCACCTTGTGGTAAGTTTTTAAAAATCCTGAGTGTCCTCCTAAAGGAGAAGTGCTCAATTCCAAATGAATCTTTTGTTTTAGTTGGGAATTCTTACAAAGATATAAGCAATCTTTATACCATAAGGAATCAACACTGTTACCGATGAAATAGGTAACCTCATTGTTACCTACTTTTTGAAGTATCAAGAAAAACTCCTGATTTTGAAAAAGTGGCGATGCAGAATCAAGAAAAAAAAATTTGAGCATGTTTTTGGCACTTTAAGTTTTTTTCGTTTTGTTTTTTTTTTTAAATTAATTTTTTTATTTTTTATTTTTTATGTGATGTTTTTTATGTCAATTTTGAATAGTGGTGGTGTATCATCACCAACGTTTTTTTATAGGATTGATTTTGACACTATAGATTTTCTAATGTCTTCTTCTTCTGTGAGATTTTTATTTTTAAGTGCATTTATGTACTTGTGTTTTAAAAATAATTTAAAAAATAAAAATAAAAATAAAAACTTGTAATGATATCTTCACTTTTTCACATAGATAAAAGATGGAAAAATGACCAATATTCTAAAGTTTATATTTTCTACATGTTTATGTATTGTTAAATAATTTTTCAATGCATATCAAAAAATTGTCACTAAAAAACCAATATTTTGAACCATATGACAAAAAATTACAATTTTTCAATATAAATACAATGCAAAAAATACACTTTTACAGACTTTTTGTTGGAAAAAACATGTTAAATAAACTAATTTTTTGGGAGAATCTTAACAAAAAAACTTAAGAAAATAACATTTTTATTGAATTTTATGTCAAAAAATAATAGCAATCACATGTTTTTTGCAAAAAAATAAGGGTTGTTCTCATAAAATATCAAAGTCTAAACATTACAAGTAAAACTGATTAATAGTTCTAAAAAATAAGCTTTGTTTGCAAGCATAACTTAAACATTATCAACAATATCAACTAATACATCTTCAACATCATCTAGAACAACATTGATGGCTTCTTCCACATCATTTTCTTCTTCATTTTGATCATTGTCGTCTTCTAATGGATTTTTCATGTCAGTAAATCTTCCAAAGTGTCCCTTTCCAATCATTCCATATAATGGTGGTTGAGGTTCCTTTGCTTTTTTTGCCACACGTGATTCATTAAAATCTCTTTTCCTCAAACCAACTTCTTGCTTCGCATCTGGAAGGAATTTAAGAGCGTTAATTCTTTGTTGAATAAATTTGCATTGAACTGGGTCTTTCTCAATGGCAATGCAATTTCTTCCTTTTAGTAGGCAACATGCTAGTGTTGTACCTAATCATCAAGCACAAAAAAAATAAGTAAGAAAATTAGTATGGAGACATAAAAAAGTAAAAAAGACAATATTTAAATTTAAATTTGTATAATAAAACTTACTTGAACCTGAGAATAAATCCAAAACCCATTCTCCTTCATTTGAACATAGATCTATAAGATAGTTAATCAATGCTTGTGGTTTTTGATAAATGTTAACTATATCTCCTTTTGCATCTTTATCCTCATATGTTCGTTTTCTTACAATTGCATCATAAACCAATGCTTGACTATGACTCTTCCCATCTACTCGATTCATAATAATATGCTTATAGCTATCGTCTTTTGTCCAAAATTCAACATGGATGAACTCACAATCATTTATAATAGGCTGATCTTCGGAAGAAACAATATTTGACTTTTTCCTGTAACATAACATAGTAAAAGTTCAATTAAATTTTACATGAATAAATTTTTTTAGGAGGAATCAAACATACAATTTCAAAGTCTTACCATGTAAGTTGCATCTTTGAGTTTGCTTTACCCTTGAAGCTTGTTAATAACATTGGAAACTGTGTGTCTGAATGAAATGTCACAAATCGCCAAAGTGGTGATGTTGTCACTTCTTGAAAACCCGTAACCACTTTACTAAAAGCTTGATAAGTATATGGTTCTCTATCATATTGAATGTCTGGGAAATTGAAACCATGAGGAATATCTGCAATAAATAAGCCATATTCCCTTTTAGGTATTAGTGATGTAATGTCTTCACAGTCACCTTGTATTATTTGATATTGGACACTGTCGAGCCCATTCCAAATGTAATGATTAAGAGTAGGATCAAGTTCAACATTCATAAGATGCTTCCTTCTCATGTTCTCCATCTTAATTTTTTCAATAAAGCTTTTGAAAGTATTTGGTACTCCATTTCCATCCTTCTTCGACATCTTTAATGACATAAAAATATATATATAGATATGTATAAGTAATAAAATAAAAATAGTTTAAATATGAATAAAATGAATTTATAAATCAACATACCTTATTGAATGCAATATAAAAATCTTTTAGTGTTGATGTAGAACTTGCTTCTGGGTAGTTGCGTACAACATCATCCCAACTGTCTTCATTCAACATTTTAACCACGTGTTCTTGTATTTTCATAAAAAATTTCTGAATGAATAAATCAAGTTAAAAGCATTAATATACTGACATGTATAACAAATTCTATCAACATTATTATGTTTTATTTAAAAGAAAATTATAATGAAAGAAAAATAAGAAATAATTCAAGAAACTTACTTTCGAAATTCTGCACACATTTCTTCCATTGATAATTCACCTGACTTCACACGGGCTAATATTGATTTGACTAATTTATCATCCTTCACACCTTGCATTGTTTTCCAAGGTGTGATAGTCATATCCTCTGGAAGCTGCTTCATTTCAGGACCCCCCTTACTGTTGGTACATATTATGGGTTTACTCTTTCTAAACTTCTGATTTTTTATGGAAATATTCTCCCACCGATCAAAAATCTCATCAATCAAATCCCATATCTCCTCAGTTCTAAATGCCAACTGAAAAATGTTATCTGTGCCTCTGAAGAAATTTGTATTCAATTTTCCATATTTTGCTTTTTTTTCATCAATTTGATAACCTGTTTCCATTAAACATTTCTTTCGAAATGCTACACTAACTTGTGTCTTATCCCCACCACATTTTTCTATGAATTCAATATGAATAAATCTGAATCTTTGGATGAAAGTCATTTTCATTCTATACTCATTATCTGCATTATGATTCCATGCCAATAAATTTGATTCTATTTCTGTAAAGCCAGCGTAAATGATGCATTTCACTGTTTGAAAAAGATAGTTATTGGGATATTCTGCAATCAATTGTCTCTTAGCCTCTATCGAATGGTTCCCTCCAATTACATAATATTTATAATCAAAACATTTTGTCTTGTCAAATGCTTGTTTGTTGGGAACCTGACGTGGATTGACAAGAACCACATAATCCACCACATGCGCATATGGATTGAACCTGAACAATGTTTCCAGATTATGTACATGTAGGTGATGGGCCTTTCTAATTTGATATTGAGATTGTCCTTCATCTGGGCCATAAAATTGGTTAACATTAAGCTCAAATGTTTGGCCACCAAGAATTAATTTATTTTTCTTCAACTCTTGTCGAATAGCATTTTGTTTTGTTTTAATAATGCCATCCTCTAACTCAGCACCTGGTGTTATGATTTCTCTGCTTCCATGAGAGCTTTCAGTTTGTTCTTCACTGCTGCTCATAACCTTTACAAGTTCACCAATATTTGATTTCCTAGTCTTATTGGATAACATATCAGTTTTTTTATAAACAAGCTCTCCTTCATGAGGTAAAAGAGAGACATCTTTGGTGATTTTTATTTTTTGTGTCTGATCTGTTTTCTCCTTTTGCACAACAGTTCTAATCTCCTCCTCACTAATTATGTCATAATTTTTTGTTTCATGTTCGACACCTTCAAAAGAAATATGTTTAAGTTTACTAGATTGACCCACCTTAGTGACTCTTGGTTGATCCCCTCTTTGTACTATTGCAATGTCATGAGCTGTTGCTCTTTGCTTCAATCTCCTTTCCTATGCTTTGTCTTTGTGGAAAGTGTTGATCACATCCATAACATTTGGCACCAACATATAAATACCTTCAAACATGTTTGAAAGACTTGGAACAAAATCCTATGAAACAAAATAAAACATGTCAATAATCAATAATTTATAAAAAATTGAATCATCCTTACAATAATGCATAGAGGAAATAAAAATAAACATACTTACAATGTTATTTACAATGTTGCTTGATATTTCTTCAGAAAATTTTGAAGATATTTCATCTATGTCATACTTGACGATTGATAGACGATATCTAACCTTCTCACGTTTCTGAGCCTTCCTTGCAAGAACATAAA
The DNA here is from genome assembly GCA_034641835.2 of Pinus albicaulis. NCBI lineage: Eukaryota > Viridiplantae > Streptophyta > Pinopsida > Pinales > Pinaceae > Pinus > Pinus albicaulis. The sequence continues at coordinate 447,208,338 of CM076577.1, forward strand.
TAGTGTTTGTATTCAAGACCATACATATGTCTCGTACTCTACCCATCACATCATATGGCTCATTTAAGTCAATCATACCACAAATCAGATAGATGTATATATCAGCCTCCGTTTCACTGTTTTCAAGATACCATGAGAAATCAATTTTATCTATTTCCTCGGCGTTCTTCTAATTAGAAATAAGCTTTAATGAACCTGGTGCCCCACTTGCTTGACTTTTATTAGTGTGTGCAACAATGTCGTTATTGCGTCCAACAGTGTCTATAGTGCGTTGAGCTGCAACTTTAGATTTGGGAGTTGTATCCATAGTGCGTTGAGCTGCAGCTGTAGATTTGGGAGCTGCTGCCCTAGGTGCAGAAACATTCACAGAAATATTTTTTGATGCCATTTTCTTGATATATATATATATATATATATATATATTAGTTAATGGAAAAATAATGAAATAAATTTAATAAACAAAATTTATTTCTAAAACTAAATAGCTTGAAATTAAAGCAGTAAAATTAACTATAAAAATTTTCATTTAAAAACAAAATATTATAAATCATATGTATATATATCTATATAATATGTTTTGAATACATTTTATAAAAAAATTAAAAATGTGTTTAAATTGTATAAAACAATTTAAAAAAAATAAACTATTATTTTCAAACTTCAGTTTTTGTTTAATATTAAAAAAAAACAAAAAAATTACTAACTATTTATAACAAATGTTAAAATTAATTTTTTTTTTTTTTAAGACAATGATTTTATTAAAAAAACTTATAATCTTTTAATATATTTTAAAATTTTAAAATTTAATTTTACATTACATAGCAATTGAATAAAAATAAACAAAATAAAATAAAATAAAAATTTATTTTACTTTACATAGCAATTAAATAAAAAATTATAAACTTAAAATTATAAAAAATTAATATAAAAGTTTATAAATTTATATAATCTTTTAATATATTTGAAAATTACAAATTTTTATTTCACATTACATAGTAATTAAATAAAAATAAACAAAATAAAATAAAAGCAATTAAACAAAATAAAAGAAAAAATTAGTTTTTTATAATGTTGTTTTAATACTTAAAGTTAACAAAAAATTAAAAAAGAAATTTAAATATTTAAATGTTAAAAACAAATGTTATAATATTTTATTTTATTTATTTTTTTAATTGTATTGTTATATAGTTCTTTTTTAATTAATTTATTATATTGTTATATTAAAACAAATGTTTTTATTTATTTATTTATTATATTGTATTGTTTTTTTCTTTAATTATATAATGTTTAAAAACAAAACAATTGTTATTTAATAATTTTTTATTTTTATTTTTTTATTTATTTATTTTTAACAATTATTATATAACAATGTTTTTATTATATTATATAACAATTTTTTTATTATTTTTATATATAACAATGTTTTTATTAATTTTTAATTGTTTTATTAAAACAAATTAAAAATAAAAATAAAAAAATAAAAAAATAATTAAAAAAATAATAATTAAAAAAGAAAATTAAAAAAAAATTAAAAATCATGGGGCTGCCGTATACCGTGCCCGCGGGGCGCTGGAGGCCGACCAGGCGGCGCCACGGGGGCGGCCTAGCCGACCTCAAGGCCCCCGTTGGGCGGTGGGCTGATTCTCGGAATCGGCCCCTGAGGTCGACTGGGCTGCCCCTGTGGTGATGACCGGCAAGCCTCCGATGCCCAGTGGGTGTGGTCTGTGGCAGACTGCACTCGCTGGGCGCTGGAGGCCAGCCGAGCAGCACCACGGGGGCGGCCCAGCGAGCCTCAGGGCCCCCGCTGGGTGGGGGCCCTGAGGCCGGCTAGGCCACCCTCGTGGCACCGCTGGGCCGGCCTACGGCGCCCCATGGGCATGGTCTACGACAGCCCATGATTTTTTTTTTTTTTTAATTTTATAAATTTTGTTTTATAAATTTTTTAATTTTTAAATTTTTAAATTTTTTTTTAATATAATATAATTAATAAATAATTATTAAAACAATATTTAATAAAAAAAATTTGTTAAAAATATTAAAAAAAAACAATACAATTTATTAAATAACAATTATGTTTTGTTTTTAAACATTATATAATTAAAAGAAAAAAAAATACAATATAATAAATAAATAAAAACATTTGTTTTAATATAACAATACAATAATTAAAAAAAAAAAAACTATATAACAATACAATTATATATATATATATAACAAAACAATAAAGAAAAAAAAGAAATTGAAGATTTAAAAATTAAAAAGAATAAAACTAAGATTTAAAATTAAAAAAATAAAATAAAATAGAATATAAAATAAAAAAATTCTCAAATAAAAACAAAAAAAACATTTTAAATAATGAAACCATTGATATATTTATGACTAAAAAAAAAAATGTTATAATATTACTATTTTTTTATGTGCATGGTCGTTTTATGGATTTTTCTGTCTAGATGAATCTATAAGTCTTAAAAAAGAAAAAAAAATCTAAATTTTTGTCCTTAAAACCCTAAAAAATTTAGTTCTTTTTGCATTTTCTTCACTAAAAAAATATAAAAAAATTAAGGTTTTTGAACCTAAAAATCTTAAAAAAATAGTTTTTGGACACAAAAAACTATAGAAAAACAGATTTTCCCCAAAATCGTCTTTAAATTGACAGAATAGAAGGAAAACTAACCTTTGAAATGCAAAAAGCTGCTATCACCAATGCCAACACAACGCCTCCACAAAATTACGAATAGCAACACAATGCCTCCAATGCCAATGCAATGCCTTCATGAAGTTACCAATGCCAATGCAACACCTCCACAAAATTACCAATAGCGACACAACGCCTCCAATGCCAATGCAATGCCTCCACGAAGTTACCAATGCCAACGCAACACCTCCAGAAATTTGCTCTAACAAATACCAGAAAACTTGATGTGATGTGCTGAATAGAAACAATCATTCCTTTTAAATAGCGAATATTGTCTTATTGGTTTACTGTTTAACGAATGTGGGATTAAAATTTCAAATTTCAAATATTTACATTTAGTTTATTATAGTTCATACTATAGTTAAAATACTTATTATTTGCATGTAGTTATCATAGTTAATATTTATTTAATATTTACATGTACTGAATGTTGAATAATTCAAATATAATCTCAGATTAAAAATTAAAATATGAAATACTTACATGTAGTTAATTATAGTTAATATTATAGATAAAATAGTTGATATTTGCATTTAGTTATCATAGTTAATATTTACATGTAATCAATGTTTAAAATCATGGGATTAAATTTTAAAATCTAAAATATTTACATGTAGTTAATTATAGTTAATATTATAGTTTAAATAATTAATATTTATATGTTATTTTTGTAAATATTTGCATGTAGTCAATCTTAAACCATTCAAATAAGAAAATTATTTTAGTTTCGAAGACATGCATGAAAGGAATATTTTGTGGATATTTTGAATAGAAAGTATGGTGAAATATTTGAAAACCAACAGTTTATTAATAAATTTTGAAATATATTTTAGATGAATATAACGTAAGTTTAAAATTTAAAATTTAAAATATTTAGATGTAGTCATTATAGTTAAAATAGTTAATATTTGCATGTAGGTATTATAGTAATATTATAGTTAATACTTACATCTAGTCAATGTTAAATCATTGAAATAAAAACATTATTTTAGTTTGGAAGGCATCCACGATAGAAATATTTTGTGGATATTTTGAATATAAATATCGGTAAAATATTTCAACAAAAACAGTTTATTAAAAAAATGTTAAATACATTTTTTGATTAATATTTGTACCAAATATTTGAAATGAAAATTTTGGAGGGAAATTTTTTCGAGAAATTTTTTGGGGGAAAATTTTGGAGGGAAATTTTTTCGCGAACTATTTTGGAGGGAAAATTTGGAGGGAAATTTTCAGTCTTTAAGCTATATATTGTAAGTGGGAGAGGAATTTGTATCATTCAACCTATTCTTGTTGAAAGCCATGGTTTCTTCTGATAGCGAAGTTTTTCTTTGTACAACATCAACATCTTCGTCACGCAACAACTCTATTCAGAGTGATGAATATAACGAGAGTTCGTTCACCATGAATAGAGAGTCAAAAAATCGACTTGGTCGTTATCCTAAAGATGATGAGAACAAAATTGATGAGGTGCAGCAAAATGAAATTTCTGTAAATCGAGTGCCAGTTATACCACTTACTCTTAATCCTAAGGATTATGAAAGCAACAGTGATGAAGGACATGATGAAGAAATTCCAGAGTCAAAAGTTTCACTTCGTCCTAATCCCAAGGATTTTGAGGACACCATTGATGAAGAGGGAGATGAAGAATATCCAATTCAGCTTAATCCTAAGGATTATGTGAGAACAACAAATGAAGAGGGTAATGAAGAATCTGTAGAGTCAAAATATCCACTCTGTCCTAATCCTGAGGAGTATGCCAGCACCACTGATGAAAAGGGGGATGTAAAATTTCCAGAGTCAAAATATCAAATTCGTCCTAATCGTAAGGATTATGCGAGCACCATTGATGAAGAGGGGAATGATAATGTTTCAGAGTTAAAACATCCACTTCGTCCCAATCCTAAGGATTATGCCAGCACCACTGATGAAGAGGGAAATGAAAAATTTACAGTGTCAAAATATCCACTCCATCCTAATCCTAAGGATTATGCAAGCACCACTGATGAAGAGGGGGATGAAAAAATTCCTGAGTCAAAATTTCCACTTCGTCTTAATCCTAAGGATTATGTCAGCACCACAGATGAAGAGGGGAATGAAGAATTTGTAAAGTCAAAATATGCACTTTGTCCTAATCCTAAGGATTATGTCAGCACCACTGAGGAAGAGGGGAATGAAGAATTTGCAGTGTCAAAATATCCACTTCGTCCTAATCCTAAGGATTATGCCAGCACCACTAATGAAGACGAGGATGAATTTCCAAAGCTAAAATGTTCACTTCATCCTAATCATAACGATTATAATTTAACCACTGATGAACGGGGGGATGAAGAATTTCCAATAAATATAGATTCAAGGCATTCACTTATTCCTAATCCTAAGGATTATGAGAGCTTCAATGAGGAAGGGGAGGGGCAGGATGAAGAAATTCTAGTGAATACAAATTCAAAGCTTCCATTTATGTCTAATCCCAAGGATTATGAGAGCACCACTAAGGAAGGGGAGGATGAAGAGTTTCTTGTAAATGATAATTTTAGAGGCATAGATCTGAATATTGCATTTTCTCCAAGTGACCATTTCAAAGACACTCATGGTGATGAAGAATTGAATCCTCCCAGGGAAGAATTTGAAAGCATGGGTCAAGATGGTGAAGAATTTCTTTTGAGTTGGGGTTACAAAAGTGCCGATGATTCTTGTGAAATTTTTTCTTCAACTGATGATGGTAAAGAAAAATTTTCAGACAATGATGTTGATGAATTTCTTAACTATGTTGAGGATGATGATAGTGGGGATAATATTCCTCCTAATGGTGATGAAACTACTTTTACAAAGGATGATGGAATGATGAAGCCGTTGCAAGCAAATATTGCAACTAGGAGTAGGAGTAGACCTTTTCATATCAATCCAAAGCATTCCAATTATACAAGGGCGAGGACAAAATATCTCACAAAAAGAAGTTATGTCGTTCATTTGATTTCAAGTGAATGTTGTCGAAGGGATTGCTTGAAACATATGGATTTCAAATTTGTTTTGGAGAAAAGAAAAACATATATGTCAATGAATAAAAACATGCAAAATTCATATTTAGTGGGTTGCATGCAATCTACACTAACAGGTTATGATTATCATATTGGGAATGTATTGCTTTGCAGAAAGGCGTTCAAAATGTTGCATTCAATTGGTAATTGTCGTTTGTCAAGAATCTAGGATAGATTGGAAAGGGATCCCACATATTATTCAGAAGGACGTTATAAATGGGAGGTGGGGCCGTTTGCAAATACTGCTAAGACATGGATGAAAGACTTCTTTTCAAATCATGGAGAGTGTATGCCAAATAAAGACACAATACATATTTCAGATAATTTCTCGAGACGAGAAATATTCATGTTACACAAAGATTGTGCAGAAGCTGTTGAAGGAATTGGTAATTTTATTACATATTCTTATTTTACAAGGATATGGAAAACTGAATTCAACAATGTTCGTATTCCTAAGAAGAGAAGGATGGGGATTTGCAGCACATGTGCTTCTCTTAAAGCAAAAAGAGATAAATGTCAAGGGGCAGAAAGTGGTATGTGTTCAAAACATAGTTTTTTAAAATTTGATACTTATCAACTATGAAAATATATTTATTCATATGTTTCTTTTATTTTATGTACAGATTCCATTGTCAAAGAACTTCAAGACCATCGCAATCAGCAAACAAGTGAAAATCAAAAGTTGTATAAACATTGAAAGAAGTGTTATGATCATTCAAATAAATATCTGGGATTGATAATTGATGGTATGGAAAAAAAAAAACACTTCTTCCACATTTTGTCCGCACGCTAAAAAAATTAAAGGAGGAAAATTTCATTCAGTTTCACTTGGTTGGTTGTATGGTATTTAATGAGAAGATGTTTCCAAGAGTTTTCTTCACAACTCCAAATATTCACAATGATGCAAATCTGACCATAACTATAATGCATGATGTGGTTACTCATTGGTCTGGGATTCTTCCTGAAGTTTTGTATTTACAATTAGACAACACAAGTCTTGAGAACAAAAATCAAGTTCTTTTTGGGTATCTAAACATGCTCATTGAATTGGAGATTTTTAAAAATATAAAGGTTGGTTTCCTTCTTGTTGGGCATACTCATGATCATATTGATCAAATGTTCAGTCGTTTTTCAGTAACATTGATGAGGAAAGGTGTTGGGAGCCTGCCATCATTAATTGAATGTATTAAGAAATCGTACATTCCAGATCCTGTTTTTCATGTGTTGGAAGAAACTATTGACATGCGAAGGTTTATTTTTGGATCGCATGGTGAGGAGAAATGCATTGAACAACTTAACGACATTAGCTTCCAGCATCAATTTCGTATCAAAAAAATTGATGGGATAACACTTATATGGGGCAAGAAGTATTCAACTTTTGAAGAATGGGGACCATCATCAGGTTTAGCATTTTTGAAGTTCATTTCAGAGCGTCCAATATTTTCATCAAAGATATTGTTATTACAGTCAGTTGCTGAACTCCATAATGCACGAAGGCAGAAGAGAGACATAAATTATTCTGAATGTCTAGAGGAAATTAAAATATGTATTAGAGATACATACGAGTACTTTGATGTTGTTGATTCAGTTTGGTGGGAGTCTTTTTTCAGTAATCAAAGTGATATGATTTCAAGATCAATAAATGGGGATACGCTTTTGAAGACTCCTTTTTTTTGGCCACAAAATATACCAAATGAACATGAACATGAGGAAACACACAATGTTGAACAACAACAGCCTCAAGCTATTATTAATTCCCCACAGGTAGAGGAAAGCGAAATCTATATTGGTTCTAGAATATCACATGCACAACGTGAAGCCATGGAAGACCTTTATAGGGGTTCTGTGTAGGATCTTAAGGAGGGTTGCATGATAGCAGTGTTAGCATATGAATATCCACTTGGCTATCCATTTTGGATTGCCAAGGTTATAAAGGTCATTAATGAAAATGAAGAGATTACAGCTGTTGATGTACATTGGTATGCCACAAGTACCCACCCTTTCAATGGTGTGTACAAGCCAGAGATGGTAGTGGAAAAAAGAATTGGCAGAAAGAGAAAAATAAAGGGCACAAATATAAATCGTTGCCGCACAGATGTCTTAAAATTGAAGGATGTTGACATACTTGTGTATGACTTCAATTTGACAAAGAGAGGAACTCTTCGGTTGCAGACCATAAATATTTTGAAGAAATTGCTACCAGAACAATTACTGTTGAGATGAGACTCTGCAGAATGTAGACGTAGATCTACAAGACTTTTGAACTCTGAAATGGTGGGCATGCATGTTGACTCAGATGGAGCACTAGTTGATGAAAGAGAATAATATGGATCATCTTCATCTGCATCGAGCCATTCATCTAAAGATGTAGGTTATGATGGTGTGCCAGAACCTATGGTTGATTTTGAATAACTATCTAAGACACTTTTATGTAATTGATGTTTGCATGGTAACTTGAAATAAAATTTTTGACTTCCATCTCATTTTTCATGAAGTTATGAGACATTTCTATGTTTGTTGGATTATATGTTTTAATTATGAAGAATTCATCTCTTTAGAATATCGATAATGCAACAATGAATTACAAAAATAATTTATGTTATATTCAATGTACCAATGTTGATATTTTAATTATAAGTAAAATAGAAAATAGAAACTAATGTTGAATTTTTAGATTATGCACTGATATTACCATGATATTATGTATTGTTACCATTTGGTATAAGATACTTTTAAATTTTTTAATAATTATATGTGTCATTGAAAGGGAACACTTTGTTTTGATGCTTGATTTTTAGGTTTTGGTTGAAATTAGATTTAAATTTGTCTTATGCTAAGATTTGAAAAAAGATAAATTTTTATCCTTTAAAATTAAAATTACTCTTACTTGTTTCTGTTCAATGATAATTTTTTCATTTACTTGTTCATTTTTTTGAATTGTTTAAGTCTTATAATTTCTCCATAATTTCATTGTTCAAGTATGTTGAAAACTTAAGATTGAAAAAATTTAGATTTACAACTTGTCATTAAGGTTTTTATGCGCTACCAAATTTTATCTTTAATGTTATGGTTGAAAATAATTAAAATTTTGGGGTTGTTTAGAGTCAAGATATTTTATGTTTAACAACATGGATGAAAATTGTTCGAAATGATAAGCCCTTAAGACATGTATTTGTTTATCTTTAACATTATTTATCAAAAATGTTAGAAATTTATGATTTTAAAAAATGTTCTAATATGTTGTCTTTAATTCCATTGTTACAAGTGTCAAAATTATGACACAATTTTTTTTTGTTATTCCAGCATCAACTGGTTTTGTTTTGAGGGTGTTTTTTCAATCCTTTTTTCAACAAACAATTTTTTTTTTAGCATAATTTTATAAAATGTTGAAATTTAACCTTCAAAAAAACCAAGTGCATTCTGCAAGACACACTTTTTGTTTTTGGGGTGTTTTTTTCATGTTTTTTGAGACTTTTTGGGCTACAGTTCCCGTTTTGAGGTCAGGTTAACTATTTCATTGGTAAAAGTGTTAATCATTTTTCTAACTAAATGTATCAGATGTACTAGGATATTGCTGCAAATTTTGAATGAGTGTCCACACTTCTTCATCCTTCTTCCATTCATCCCTTGCTTCGGTTATCCAATCTGGTTGGATAATAGAAATGGCACAAAGAAATTCTTCCACCTCTTCATCCTTTCTTGAGAGTGCATCTGCAACAACATTTAGCTTCCCTTTTTTGTAGATGATTTCAAAGTCATAACCCAACATCTTTGTGACCCATTTTTGCTGCTCTTCTGAAGATAGTCTTTGTTCCAAAAAGTGTTTAAGACTATCATGGTCAGTTTTTACCTTGAAGTGTCTTCCCATTAGGTAAGGTCGCCATTTATTTAGTGCATGTAGTATTGCTAACATTTCCTTCTCATAAATAGCTTTCTGTAAATACTTTCCTTTGATTGGACGACTTTCAAAAGCAATGGGTCTTCATTCTTGCATTAAAACAACACCAATTTCATTTCCTGAGGCATCACATTCCACAATAAAGGTTTTTGTGAAGTCTGGCGTAGCTAAGACCGGTGTTAGGCACATTGCCTCTTTAAGATGTTCAAAGGCCTTAGTTGCTTCAAGAGTCCATGAAAACGCATCTTTCTTCAATAATGTTGTTAGAGGTGCTGTTATTCTCCCATAATTCTTAACAAACTTGCGATAATACCCTGTTAACCCGAAAAATCCTTGCAACTGGTTTATGGTTATGGGGACTTAGCTTTCCTTAATGGCTTTAATTTTGTTAGGGTTTACCTTAATACCCTCGTGAGATACAATATGACCCATATATTCCACCTCTTGTACTCCAAAGAAACATTTGGATGGTTTTTCATATAATTGTTTCTCCTGCAATAGTTTGAGCACCATGTCAACATTTTGAACATGATCCTTCCAAGACCTACTATAGATTAGTATATCATAAAAAAATACTAGCACAAATTTTCTAAGGAAGGGTTTTAAAATGGAATTCATCAACCCTTGAAATTTAGAAGGTGCATTGGTAAGGCTAAAAGGCATGACCAAAAATTCATAATGACCCTCATGAGTTCGAAATGTTGTTTTCGAAATATCTTCAGTCTTCATTCTAATTTGATGATATCCTGAACGAAGAGCCAACTTGGTAAAATAAATTGCTCCATGTAATTCATCCAATAATTCATCAATCATAGGAATGGGAAATTTATCTTTAATGCTGAGCTTATTGAGCTCCCTATAATCCGAACACATGCGCCATGATCCATCCTTCTTGTGCACCAATACTACTGGAGCAGAGAAATAACTTTGACTAGGTTGAATTATACCAGTCTCTAACATTTTTGCTATCATACGTTCAATTTTGCTCTTTCGGACATAAGGATATCTATAAGGCCTGATGTTTGGAGGAACACTTCCTAGAATCAAATGAATATTATGATCATGATCATGAATAGGTGGGAGTCCTTTGGGAGTTTCAAACAACTTGGAATGATTGTCCAAGACTTTTTGGAGATCTGCAGAAATAGATGATTTTGATGTTGGAACTTCTAGTGAGCATAATTGTGCAATTATGCCTCGTTTCTTTCTTCAGAAGTTTTTTCATGACATTAGAGCTTATTATCTTTCCCCGCTTCCCTGCAATACCCCATAATTCTACTTCCTTTCCTTCTGAAAAAAATTTCAAGAAAAGTTCTTGAAAATTAAAAGCAACCATCCCCAAAGATTGTAACCATTGTACTCATAGTACAACATCATCACCTCCCATAGGAATGGAAAGCATTGGACTATTCAATACATATTCCCCCATGGTTAGCTTGATATTATGGCATTTTCCAGAGCAATTTATAGTTCCTCCATTTGCAACCATCACTTGACATTCTGGTGCTGGGTATAGGAAACAATTCAATTCCTTGGCTACCTTACAATGAATGAAATTATGGGTACTACCTGAATCAATCAACACTATTACCTTTTTCTTCTTGATATGTCCTTCTATCTTGAGAGTTTGAGGAGTGGTAATTCCTACCAATGCATTACACAATAGGGTAAGACTCATTTCTTCCTCTTCTAGGGTTGGTTCCTAGTGTATATCCTCTTCTTTTGAATATTCTTGTTCATTGTCTTCTTCCTCTTCACAATCTATGTAAAATAATTTCTTCTCAGCACACTTATGACCTTTAGTGTATTTTCTATCACAACCGTAACAAAGCCCTTTTGCTCTTTTTTCTTCCAATTGTTGTGGTGTCAACCTTGTAGGTTGTGGAAGTCTAGGAGTAGCAACACTTCCATCTTTATATATGTGAGTGGTAGGCTTTCTTGTTGCCATAATTTGACATTCAATTTTTCTTCCCAACCTGAATGCCTTTTCCAATGAATCAGGTTCCCAAACACGAACTTCATGTTGGATGTTATCCTTTAAAGTCCCTATGAAGACATCAATCCTGTGTTCCTCTGGAATATCAGTTACTCTTATATTCAATTTTTGTAAGTCCTCAATGTGCTCCACCACTAAACCCTTTTGTTTGAGATTTATCAATTGGGTAAAGAAGTTGTTGCTTTTTGTATCCTCATAATGTGCTATCATTTCCTTCGTAAAAATTGACCAAGTGACAATTTTTTTACGGGAGCAAAGCCATCGATACCATACAAATGTATTTTGTTCTAAATGTAAAGTTGCAATGCATACCTTTTGTGTGTTTTGCACATTATTGAGATCAAAATATTGCTCCATCTGTAGTATCCATGTTATGAGATCCTTGCCATCAAAATTCCTCATATCCATCTTCGGAATATGGTGGCTCTTCCATCCAACATTAGAGTTTATGAGATCACGATTAACATTTGTTTTTTTCTCATCATGATTTTCCTCTACTATCTTTTCGCCATTAGGAAACATTTCTTGTATCAACTTTTCCAAACCTTCGATGTCTACTTTTATATCATTCTTCATGTTTTCCATTTTTTCATCGATCTTAGCTTCCATGTCATCCATCTTAGCTTCCATGCCATTCATATTAGCTTCCACGCCTTTATTCAAACCATCCATCTTAGTTTCCACGCATTTCTTCAAAACTTCCATTTCATTTTTTGTTGCTCTTTGTGATAGGTGCACTTGCTCTTGTAATTTTGACATCTCATGTTGCATTTCTTCATCTTCATGAGTGATAGTAGAGCCTTATGAAGGCTTAATGGGTGTTGAACTCTTTTTAGGGGGCATTTTAGAACCCAATACTGATATCTATTCTTAAATATGCCCTTGGAATAAATTCAAACTAATTTTTTTCAAACGAGACTTATGTAATTCAAAAAACATACACACCCTTTTCTTCCTTTTGAGGAGCTTGATATTGAAACTAAATTATCTCTATGATTTCAGATCTTCAATATCTAAAATTCACCCCTGAAGTATCCCTCTTAATATTCTTTTGAATGCCACAGGTCTACCCCAATTTGGATTCTTCAAGACAAAGTTATGCCACATCTTCCACAATGACCTAATTATGGACTGGTTCAATAGAGAAAACTTGTATGAATTTCCATGTGTCATTGTTTCTTACTTTGGATCTAAAAATGATATAACAAAAAACACATTCTGTGTAATTGCAGCCACTTTTTATAGAATCCCAATCCGACGCTCAGAGAGAGAGTTATGATGTTTCTACCATGGTCACCTCTTTGAGATGAAATTCGGGAGCCTCAAACAATCCTAACTTCCATAGATCATATCTCAAAAAATATTGTGAACCAAGATCTGAAATTTTTATAGGAGGTTCCTCAAGATTTATTCTCCGCACTGTAAATTTTTATAGGAGGTTCCTCTGATTTGTTCTTGTTCTTTGTCTTAGGGCATATAGTAAATGAAATGATAGGGGATGATAGACCCTATACATTGGTTCTAAGGATGATGTCCAGTTTAACCAGATCATTGGGAATGGTTCCCAAATTGACTTATAACAGATTACCCCGTAAATCATGAAGTCATAATAATAATAACAATATTTTTTGAATGAAATGCTTTACACTGTGATGGGCTGGAGCTGAAGCGGAGTGGTGACTTGCATCAATCTTACAATACGTTACATCATGATATATCCTCTTGATCACGAATTTTTGAGGGAAGGCATTCCCATGCTCATCACATAAACTATATAATAACATGTATATAGTGCAGAAAGTCATCTACATTGGAATGTTGCCCAATACAGACATGCCTACAGATGTAGGCCCATGTTCGAATGATGATCTGTATGTAAGGTCACCATACAAATGATGTGTAAAACAATCCTGAAATCGCAGCCTGGATGGCTAAAAATAGATCTAGGGTCTTCTTATCTCATTCACTCGATCGTTCTGGTACAAGTCAAACCATGGGAATATATGATTTGTAGTCGAACATGGTAAGACATCGTATGATTACCAACCACTGATGTGATTTGTTAACAAACACGAGATAACCACCATTGATGTTAATGGCTCTCAAGGTACTGCAATACATTTCTTAAGGCGTGAATAGATGATTTGATGTCGAACGACAAAAAAAATATTTCTATCAAAAAGTCTGGAAGCGAGGATCTTGTTGATGCTGTAACAAGCCTCATGGTATTGGAATATGATGTCTCTAAGTAAACTTCCTGGATAATTTCTCATCGAAATGATGCTAATTTATTGCGAAACGGAAGTTAATAATTTCGAAGACAAAGTATGACTTGATATAGTAATGTTCAGGGATGATTGTCATGAGAATGAAGGTTTATGAGTATTGCAGAAGGATGAGTATTCACTGGATGACTTGTCTTGAACATATCAACGACACTGAGATGAGTTGGCAGCATTGACCCAAAACCAAAGTGAAGGTATGATGAACCATATGTTTTAATGAATCATCAAGAATATTACCCAACCCAAACAGTCACAGTGATGGAGTGAAGTGTCATGTTCAATAGCGACCTGCTACCATAAAAATTTTTGTTCACTTTCCCAAATTTTTCCCAGTCATTTGTCGACCAGTACCTCTTTATTTCTTAACAAGCTTGAGGAGGATAACATATTATTGATCTATAATTCAACCATTTAGGCAAATAATGTATCGCTATTTAATAATTCAACGAGTCTAGTGATGAATAAAACTCAATTCTATGAGGATAGTTCTTTTTTTATTATGTCAACCTTGTTAAAAAATGAAACAAGTGCCTTTGAGGATAGTTCTTTTACTGTGTCAACCTCGTTAAAAAATGAAACAAGCTAGGAGCATAGTTCTTTTCCTGTGTCAATCTCGTTAAAAAATGAAACAAATCCTCTCCTAATTACGAGGAGTCTTCCATCTGATCTCGTAAATAAACCTTCATTTCATCCAACTATTAATAACTAGTAATCTACTTAGGTGAATGAAATAAAGCTTGGGGGGCATCTTCTCTTACAAGAGGCATTCGACATGTGCTCTTGCAGGGGGCATTCAAAACATTCTTACCAATTTCATGCAATCAATAGTTGAAGTTAAAAAAAAAAAGCAGGTTCATAGCTCCAAAATGCAAATGGTAAAAATGAATGGTAAAAATCTTTTAATTAGTCATTTGATTATTTTCAAAACATATTTATTAATATGACTATGGTTTTATTCATTTTTTATCATGAAACAGGTATTTTTAATCCATTTGATGTTGTTCTGAATAGGTTGGAAACTGATGAGCAGATTAGTCGTGCACATTTATTTCAAGAATGATTTGACCCCAAAGCATATTTTTATCCTTATTTTTCGAGCTTTGTTAAAAATGAAAAAGGAATTGAAGCACACTTTTATCTCTTTTTCGAGCTTCGATAATAATGAAAAAGGAACCCTTGGAGTCTTATTTTAGCTCTTTTCAGACTCCGATAATGTGAAAAGATTGTCGAGCACTTGCCTTTTTGAGCTTGTAAAAGTAAATGAATTAATATCTACTCAGTATAAGTTTAACCTTTTTCCGGATTGAGATAGATTATTTATGAAAAGGAATGCCTTAGTTGAACATGACTAGGAGCTTCTCTCAGATATTATTTTACACTTTTTCGGATCTGAGCGACAACTTTACCAAAAAGTACTTATGGATTTTTTTTTCATCCTCTTTTTCAAACTCTCTAAATATGAAAAATGACCAGGCTGTCACTTTCGTTAGGCTCTTTAAAACATAAAATAGCGACGGGATGGTCAATCATTGCAAGAATCGAGTTTCATTCATCGCTAGACTCATTAAATTATTAAATAGTGATATTCGCCCTAAGGGTTGAATTATAGATCAAACATTTGTTATCCTCCTCAAGATTGTTAAAAAAAATAAAGAGGTACTGGTCGAAAAATGACCAAGGAAAATTTGGGAAAGTGAACAAAACTTTTTACGGTAGCAAGTCGTTCTTCAACATGACAGTTCACTCCATAACTGTGATTGTCTGGGTTGGGTAATATTCTTGACGGTTCATTCATACCTATGGTTCATCATACCTTCACTTCGGTTTTGGGTCAATCCTGCCAACTCATTTCAGTGTCGCCAATATGTTCAAGAGAAGTCATCCAGTGAATATTCATCCTTCTACAATACTCATAAACCTTCATTCTCATGACAATCATCCTTGAACATTGCTATATCAAGTCATATTTTTTTCTCCGAAATCAGTAACTCCCATTTTGCAATAAAGTGACTTCCTGTCAACGTCAAATCATCATCCAGGACATTTACATAGAAACATCATCTTCCAGTACCATGAGGCTTGTTACAACATCGACAATATCCTCGCTTCCGGACTTTTGACCAAAATATTTGGTTTGTCATTCGACATCAAATCATCTATTCACACCTTACGAAATGTACTGTAGTAACTTGAGGGCCATTGACATTAATGGTGGTTCTCTCACATATTTTAACAACTCACATCATTGGCTAGTAATCAAACGATGTCTTATCATGTTCAACTACAAATCATATATTCCCATGGCTAGACTTGTACCTGAACGACTGAGTGAATGAGATAAGAAGACCCCGGATCTAGTTTCAGCCATCCGGGCTGCGATTTCAGGATTGTTGTACACGTCATCTGTATGGTGACCTTACATACATATCATCATCCGAACATGGGCCTATATTTGTAGGCATGTCTGTATTGGACAACATTCCATTGTAGATGACTTTATGCACTATGTACATGTTATTAGATAGTTTATGTGCTTAGCATGGGAATGCCTTCCCTCAGCAATTCGTGATCAAGAGGATATATCATGATGTAATGTATTGTAAGATTGATGTAGGTCGCCACTTTGCTTTAGCTCCAACCCATCATAGTGTAAAGCATCTCATTCAAAAAATATTTTTATTATTATTTCGACTTCATGCTTTAGGGGGGAATTGTTGTAGGTCAATTTGGGCACCATTCCCTATGACCTGGGTAAACTGGATATCATCCCTAGAAAAAATGAATAGGGTCAATCATCCCCTATCATTTTAGTTTCCACATGCCCTAAGACAAAGAAAAAGAAAAAATCATCCATGAATTCCATTGCAAGGTTTCCAAGATTTGAAGTACATGTTATATCACCTATGAGCTCACCAACACAGTCTCTCAAGGGACTAACTTCTTTGCATATGTAGCTACCTCCATTCAAGGGTGCTCTGCAAAGCACTTCCCAACAATGAAGGGTGCATTGGTCAATTGGGAGCGAAATTCTCATTGTTATAGAATCTCCACATGGCCAGTGCCTTCTAGAAGAGTGCATATGTGTCAAATTTCAAATCGATGTGTCCATTCAACACCTCTGATCTTAGGAAAATGTCTTTCATATTATTAGAAATTCATTGATTATGAAACTACCTTCACCTCATCTATAAATTGAGCACAGATCCTAGTGCTTGAAAAGGAAGAAATTTGGTAGCAAAATGCTGTTGGATTATTAATTGAGTGTTTGATTTGAGTGATATTTTGTTGGAGAGATGTTCATTGTGATGAGGCTAGGATGATGCTGGAATTGGTGACATCAATCAATTTCTAGTTGTAACCTCCCCTTCGATCCATTAATAAATATTTTTGCTTACTTTCCCACATATGTATCTGTATAAGCTTATGTCTTTCATATTATGGATTCTCATCTGATGTATATGTTTCATGTTTCATTGATTTAACTAATTAACATGAATAGCCATCTGTATGTTGCAATATATTTGCTGTTTAGTGTTCATTCTTGCAAGAAATATTTTTGCGATCTAGCTTGGATTTGAAGCTACATCAAGAGAGACAAAAGGAGAATAGGAAGTGCTTGGACTCCAAGTAAGTTTCTTAATCTATTCTGTGTGTCTATTTACTATTAGGAAAAGTAGTTGCAAAGTCTTTAATCTGTTGTTCTAAATGCGCACCACATTTATGGAAGAATTTTTTATCCCTAATCCATAATTCCACATAACACAGTGTATATATTTATTTCTAGTAATATTTGATTGTTTGCACTAGATGCATTGATTTAAATGTAGATGATTTCTAATCCTATTTGATTGCTTGCACTAAATGCATTGATTTCCATGTAGATGATTTCTAATCCTATTTTATTTCTTGCACTAAATTCATTGATTTCAATGTAGATGTTGGTTTCTAATCCTATTTTCTTACTTGAACTAGATGCATTGATTTGAGTGAAAATGTTGATTTCTACTCCTATTTGATTGCTTGCATTAGATGTATTCATTTTCAGTGTAGAAGTTGTTTTCTAATATTGTTTGATTGTTTTCATTAGATGCATTGATTTCAGTGTAGATCTTGATGTTTGGTTTGATGTGATTGGATGTATGATGGTACATTAATTTTAAAGTGATTGGATTAACAATGTGCATTGATTTCAGTGTAAGCACAAAAAATTATTGACATTGTACATTGATTTTTGTGTTATAGTAATTCAGCCTATTAATATTGGAGAGCAAGAGAGACAAGGTAGCATGTTTACTACAACAACTCGAGCTAAAGATTTAAATGATTTATGATATGAAAAGATGACAAATATAACAAGAGTGACAATAAGAATAATAGAAGAAAATAGTTTGAGATTGATAACAATGAAGACTATTTGTAATTGACAACATTCTCATTATTCACATTTTCTATCATTCAACACTATTGTTGTCACTTTGCATTCAAAATTTGTATTTCATATTTTTTAATCATTAAAGTTATTAACAATATTTATCATCTCAACAAACTGAGGTAAGTAAAAAAATTTAAAATTAAAATGATGAGGTTAATCTTACACATATTTAGTATATTTAAAATGATTATAGTAATATTAGACATATTTACATATTATTGATAAAAAAATTCATATCTTCGATAGGTTTTCTTTGGCTGCATACGACTGAAACCAACCTAGATCCACCTTAACTCTGAATTTTTCAAACGCCGAGAGGGATCAAATCTCTTGAGGTGCAAACCTTTCCTCAAGTTTTTCACTCCAAAGAGATTTTCACCTCGAAAGATTTGATCTCTTAACGCTTGATAGATCTAGAGTTAAAATGGATCTAAGTTGATATTAATATCATCAATATTAATCATATGATAAAACTATATTTTCATTTTAAGGGCATGTTTTAGATTACTGGACTATATATCAAAGTCATAGTGGGGTACCCTTAAGCAATGTAAAACTCTAGTTTTGATGAATGAGCATGAAACGCGTAATACAATTAAAATGTGATGTGTTAGAATATATCAATCTAAGGATTTAACGGGTTGTGGCATGAACAAAATATGAAACATTACATATTATGATTTGAACATGAAGACACCACTTCCACATTCATGGAAATGTTGAACATATGTAAAATGAATACATTTTTAAGTCAAAGCAGTGTAACATGTGTTATATTAAGGGAAAAATGATTTTTGAGAAACATTTATTCTTTTGAAGAAGGTTGGATCATGTGATTTATAAAACGCTACAACATTGTAATTATCATAAATATTTTAAGTGTTTTATTTGATCTTTAAAATAGTGAAGGGTGTAGTTGTGTTTTTTCTCCTTAGTATACAAATAAATTGTATTTAGAGGATTAAGGTGTTTTACAAAATGTTATAATATTATTAAGAAAACAAAAATTATATATGTTGTGATAATATTTTTTTTAGCTTGGTAAGACTATATCTTTATTATGTCCAATATATCATTCCGATTGGGGTGGGGAATTGAATTGGTAACTTCACATCAAGGAGTGTCTTAACACCGCACTCAATCACCATCTATCTAAGACCCTGTGAACTGTTGTGATAATATTTTAAAAAATAAATCAATTTAAATTAATTTTAGATGTTGGTTTATTACGTATTAAGAGGGGTTACTTTTTTAATGCATATTTTTTTAATCATTTAATTCCATGTCAGGTATTAAGAAATTTAAAAATTAATAAATTTTCTCTTTCTCTTGACAAATCTAAGTTTAAGATGAATGTAGAAATATATTTTTATTTTTACATGTAATTGAAAAAGCTTAGTGAAGTTAGTAGCTTTACATTTCATCATTTTAAATTAAGGATACTAAAATATGTATGAGAAAATACAGTTTATTATTAATAATAAACATACAATTTTGAAAATATTTTATGTTATATTTATATAAGGGGTAATGCAATTGGAGCTTTTTCCATCTTTAGGAGGTCGAAGTTAAGTTTCATGGGTGTGCCATGGCCAACAATTTCTGAGTGGCTAGTCTTAAACTTGGCCATTTTGTTACACCATTTTTTGGTCATCTAACCTATTATCATTAGATGGACCCAAGTACACCATGTAAGACCAATTTTACCCTAAGTAAAATTGCTTTCACTATGTTAAAACAGGAAACCCCAAAAGGAAATATTAAAAAAACCTATATTTGTTTGATTTTCCTCATGGAATAATTAATTAAACCATAATTTAATTATTATTCCCAGTCATGTTTAACCCAAAATCAAAGAAATTAATTAGATAAACCTTTATTTATCTTATTATTTTCTAGGAATAATTATTTAAACCTTATTTAGATAATATTCCTTGTTAAATATGACCAAATCACCCACAAATAATTAAATAAATCACTATTTCTTTAATTATCTTTCAACCACTTCCTTAAATAATTAAATAAATCATTATTTATTTGATTATCTTCTAACCGCTTCCTTAAAAAGATAAATAAATCATTTATTTATTTATTTTTGACAAATTAAGGGATTTGACCCAAGTCAAATACCTTTTCCCCCCAACAAATATAATAAAATATTCCATAAAAAGTGGATCTAGATCTCGTTAACCCATGCACCAAGATCTAGAATGACCCAATATTTTGTTATAAATAGGAGGGTTTTTCCTACCATTCTTCACCTTTTGTTGCCTATTAGATCACTCTGGATCTATACACTTGGTCACATTTTTCCATCATTTGTTGTGTGAGCTCCCATTGAGCTCTATTCTTTGCATTGCGTTTTCTACACCAACAAGAGAGATAAATCTTATATCTGAAGTGCTGAGGACTTCCAAGAACCCATCCCACTGAGGAGAATTGGATACGCCTTCTTGTTTTCCTCCCAGGTGCCCAATTAATACAAAAATTCTTTAAAAAATTGTTCTTGTCTTGTCTATTGGTATATGGAGCAAACCCTTGTTTTTACTGCTTAATGTCTTTCCATGCATAGATCTGGTTTTTTGTAGCTCTTTTCTTGTTCAACTAACCGCAGATCTGAAGATATTGGCAGCCACTTTTGTTGTTAGGGCTATTAGTTATGCGTAGCTAAAGTGGTCCTTTTTCGTACACTTCGACAAAGGATTCATACTAACAAATGGTGACTCCTCACTGGGAAGTACGCCCATTGGGTCGTCATTCTTCAGGAATTCGACCTCGAATTTGTCACACCAAAGAGTAAGAAAGGCTTAGCCCTCGCTGAGCTCATTTCTGAATTACCTACCGGATCGCACGACCCTCAGATTAATGATGACTTTCCTGATGAACACTTATTTTCCATTACTTCCGACGACCCGTGGTATGGCGATATTCTTACTTACTTGCGAACCCAAAAGTTCGCCCTCCATCTTGATCGTGAGGCTCGCCGACGTATCCGACACCAAGCTCCCCGATACCTCCTTATCGGCGACGACCTCTATCTTCGCGGGATTGATACTGTCCTTCGTCGTTGTCTCACACACGCTGAAGCTGAACAAGTCCTTAATGCCTGCCATAGCGGCGCTCGCAGTGGCCACCTCTCTGGTCTTGCTACCGCCCAGAAAGTCATGCGCGCTGGGTATTTTTGGCCTTCCCTCTTCAGTGATTGCATTGAGGCAGTCAAACACTGTCCCAATTGCCAACATTTCGCCCCTAAGGTGCGAGCTCCCCCAGCTCCCCTCCATCCGGTCGTCTCCACTGGTCCCTTCTGTAAATGGGCCATCAACTTTATGGAGTGTCGCTCGCCATCCGCTGGTAACCACAAATATATCATCGTGGCGGTTGACTATTTCACAAAATGGGCCGAGGCCATGCCTACATTTAACAACACGGCAGCTACCGCGGCCCTCTTTTTCTTTAACCACGTTATCGCTCGATTCGGAGTTCCGAAACAACTGGTATCTGACCATGGCAGACATTTTGAAGATGAGATATGGCGCGAGCTATCCTCACTATTGGGTTTTGAGCACCAATATTCCTCCTCCTATTACCCCCAAGGTAATGGCCAAGTTGAAGCAGTCAACAAAATTCTCAAGACTATGCTTCAACGGACGGTGAATAAGCACAAAACCAACTGGCACCTCATGCTCTTCCCTGCTTTATGGGCCTATCGAACTTCTGTTAAAACCGCCACCGGGTTCACTCCTTTCCACCTCGTTTTTGGAGAGGAGGCAGTCTTACCAATCGAGTGTGAAATCCCTTCCCTGCATCTGGCTGTTGAACTTCTCCCTGACACCCAACCTCTAGAACAATGACTTATCATGCTCGAGCGCGCTTCCGAAGACCACCGTGTTGCCTTGCAAACCATGGAAGCGGCCAAGAAACGCACCAAAGCCCAGTATGACCGAAAAGTCCAACCTCGCACTTTTCACGAAGGCGACCTTGTTCTAGTCTATGACCAGGCCCATGATGTCCTTGGTCATGGGAAGTTTGACTCATTATGGCTAGGCCCTTACATCATTAGTAAGGATCTCGGTAAGGGGGCATACCTCTTAGAGGATTTCGAAGGCAACCCCCTTCCTAATCCTCGCAATGCACTCTATCTTAAGAAATATTACCCTTAGCATTTCCCTTCTGAAATGCATGTTTTATTTTCTTTTAGATAGCCAGCATCTTTTTTCGTTTTTTGTGTTTAACACTTCACCAGGACACATTTTGTCCAAGAAGGGTCACTTCACCTCTCCTTAAAATCGAATTTCCTCACTTACGACACTTGTACTTGGGGCACCATCTTGCCTCCTTACTTGTCTTCGTTCGTGTCAATTTTCGTCATGAGTTCCCATCATGTACTCATGTTTCCACGGTCCCCCATTGGGGCCTTTACTGTGTGGCAGCACCATCGAGTTGCCCTTGTTTAGAGCATCCAAGTTGAGTCATCATTCCCTCCATGGAGTCTATGCCGAGTCCCTTTGTACACCACTATAGCCCTCCATCCGTCATTGCTTGGTCTCTCTCTTGTGTCACACATTATGACCTTCAGTTCCACTGTCCCCCATCCCTGATGATGTTGTGTCAGTCCCTGCCATGTCATTCATGCCCTTTATGCTCTAGCAAGGGAAGTCGTCCATTAGCTACTCAGTCCTTTCCACTTCACTATCATCATTAGTGTCAGTCTGTCCGTCGCTCTACTCTTTTCTCTCGTGCCTTAGTTGAGGGTCTCTCATTGCCTCAACTATGGTGGACTTCCTTCTGTCGACATCAGCTCATTCATTCCAGAAGCCAGGTCTAGAGGGCGGTGTACCTTGGTTCCAGCTTCCACTCTTGTTCGGTGCCTCGGATCAGGCAAAGGGATATCTCCTTTCCCTTTGGCTTGATTGTTTCTCTAGCTCCTTTCAGCATGATTGAGATCCGTATACTTGATGGTCTAGTGATCCAGCAGCAGCTCTTGATGATTCCCCGGGTGTGTGTGAGATGTCTCAACCCTCATGAGGGGGTGGCCCTGCAGGTAGCCCCCCACATTCCCGGATGACCTCTTCATTGCAGCCTTCGATGCAGCTCCAGATATTTGATGATGTTGGCCGTAGCCACTTGCAGCGCCTCTTCGACTTGCATGTATCAGTCAGATTTTGTGAGCCCTTCCCCACTTACAGGGGGCATTTGGGTTGTATTTGTATCTCATGTACTCAGATATTATTGTACAAGTCCTGGCTGTTATCCCAGGCACAACATGTATGTGGGATTCCTCATTGTATTTTTATCTGGCTCATGATTATGCCAGCTGTACTTTATGGTTCGGTCCCTTGTTTACTGGACACACTATTCTTTTTTACTTTGTCTCGGCGGGCATAGGTATGCCTCCCCCACCGCCTTCAGCACAGGTACCCTCTCATAAAAAGAGACTTGTTGCACCTGCGAGTCTCGTCTCCTTAGGGTCTAGTCCTTCAGCACACTATCTACCTCACACTTCTCTCTCTGACATCCCCTTTCGTTGTCTGGTGATTGTATTCTTACAACGTACTTCGGTCATACGATTTGCTCCTGACACTCGCACGTTGGGGGGCAATCTGTTACACCATTTTTTGGTCATCTAACCTATTATCATTAGATGGATCCAAGTACACCATGTAAGACCAATTTTACCCTAAGTAAAATTGCTTTCACTATGTTAAAACAGGAAACCCCAAAAGGAAATATTAAACAAACCTATATTTGTTTGATTTTCCTCATGGAGTAATTAATTAAACCATAATTTAATTATTATTCCCATTCATGTTTAACCCAAAATCAAATAAATTAATTAGATAAACCTTTATTTATCTTATTATTTTCTAGGAATAATTATTTAAACCTTATTTAGATAATATTCCTTGTTAAATATGACCAAATCACCCACAAAGAATTAAATAAATCACTATTTATTTAATTATCTTTCAACCACTTCCTTAAATAATTAAATAAATCATTATTTATTTGATTATCTTCTAACCGCTTCCTTAAAAAGATAAATAAATCATTTATTTATTTATTTTTGACAAATTAAGGGATTTGGCCCAAGTCAAATACCTTTTCCCTCCAACAAATATAATAAAATATTCCATAAAAAGTGGATCTAGATCTGGTTAACCCATGCACCAAGATCTAGAATGACCCAATATTTTGTTATAAATAGGATGGTTTTTCCTACCATTCTTCACCTTTTGTTTCCTATTAGATCACTCTGGATCTATACACTTGGTCCCATTTTTCCATCATTTGCTATGTGAGCTCCCATTGAGCTCTATTCTTTGCATTGGGTTTTCTACACCAACAAGAGAGAGAAATCTTAGATCTGAAGTGATGAGGACTTCCAAGAACCCATCCCACTGAGGAGAATTGGATACGCCTTCTTGTTTTCCTCCCAGGTGCCCAATTAATATAAAAATTCTTTCAAAAATTGTTCTTGTCTCGTCTATTGGTATATGGAGCAAACCCTTGTTTTTACTGCTTAATGTCTTTCCATGCATAGATCTGGTTTTTTGCAGCTCTTTTCTTGTTCAACTAACCGCAGATCTGAAGATATTGGCAGCCACTTTTGTTGTTAGGGCTATTAGTTATGCGTAGCTAAAGTGGTCCTTTTTTGTACACTTCGACAAAGGATTCATACTAACACATTTCCTCTACCATAATTTTGAGACATGGTAAAATATATTAACATTATGTTGAGGCCTTGGAATTATGCTGCCACTACATGGGGGAAAACCACACGGTCCAGACCTTAAAGCAACTCCTTTTCCATTTGGTGTGGTGGCTCCGACTGGGGATAGTGGGACTAGTTTCCCAATAAGGATGATTTTGGGGTGTATTTTGATTATATAACATGAAATGGAAAATGATCCTAATATATCACATGCATATATCTAACACTATCTATTCTACCATATTCCCAAGGAATTTCTTCCTTTATGCGATCTAAAGAGATATCTTTCAACTATTAGTAATGTATATTATTTAATAATTGAAAATAGTTTGATTAGAAGAATTGTGAAAAGTATATCACATTCATATGTGTGATTATATATCGAATAAGAAATCACAGATAAATATTAATACAGAAGTGCATTTAACATTCATTTATAATGTCATTTCAAATATATAATGCAATAAAAAGATGATTGTCAATCTAGAAATCAAGACTTAATACAAGTGAATAGAAGTACCATATGTATGAAGTTATACTCATGTAAAATGACAGTAGATATCTGCTTCTCTTCACTTTAAAGAAATTTAAAGAGTACAATATTGCAACATCAGTTAAACAACTTCAAATGTCAAAAGATAATAGACTGTGTTCCATTAATTCATCAAAGCATTCACAAACTTACAAAAATGCATTCTTTGCAAATGTTTTTGACAAATTTTTGGACCCTTCTCTAAATGCATGAGAAGGGTTTAAATACTAAAATAACTATGTTTTAAAAATATATTATTAGATAAAAATAGAGGAGGTTTCAAACAACCATCCTCGTTATACAAACTTTAACTACAATCTAGGAAAATAAAGTAACGATATAACTATGAATTCTGATATTTCTTTTGGATTTGATCCCGAAGCTGGCAAATATCTAGCATAGGTATGAGCTGAGCTAGCTGTGAAATCCTCGATTTGAACTGTCCCTTGAATACCGCATTTGAGAGTGCTGGTTGCGAGATTTTTGTTGAAATTGTTAAAGACTGCAGGGTCTGGTACTCATGATAAGGTTTCATCAGAAAATTCCAATAATTTTCTTGATAAAAATTATTTACTTTTTTAATAATTCCATCCTGCATTTCTTCCTTTTGTTTCCACTATGTTTCTAGTTGTTTTAATTCTGAGAGCAATTCAGATGTGCACTCTTTGATAAGTTCTGATTTCGAAAGTTGTTCACATACATATTCAGTAGTTTCCTTTATTAACCTTGATGCTTTCGCTACTGCTTTCTCCGCTTGCTTTATCTATGCTTCCCCCTCCTTAAATAAGATCTCCTTCTAGAATTTATCTACCTAGGGTAGATCAGCTTCCTTGCCTGAGTTTGATGCTTACCATTGAATGTGTTCATTGATTTTCTTTTCGATCTTTTCACACTCAAGTTTTTGGATAGCCACTTGTTGGATTAATATTTCACTTGAGTCACAATAAGAGCTAGTGATAGAAGCTTATTGGTAAAATACTTCTTGTTGTTGCTTTAACTTAGCATTCACATCCAATGCTTCCTTTATAAATTTCTCTAGCTGTGGTTGGCTTTATAATCTACTAATTGCTGCTTCCAGTTATGTTTTCTTCTCAGTGAGTTGCACTTGATGCTACAAATTTACCCTTTCAAAATCCTTTTGAATTTGGGACATCTTCAATTCCATTTGGTCGCTGGAGTTAGACTTTTCTTGCTCTAAAATTTTCTCTAAATCTTGTATTTTATCTTCTCTTTTCTTCAATAACATTTTAAATTTAGTGACCTTATCAACAGTGGCAGTAGAATGTGCCCCTAAAAACTGTGATAGCTTGGTTAAATGTTCAGTAGGATCAGCTAGAGGATCCTTCCATAAAACATCAACAAACTCATTTGTAAGATTTGAGACTGTATCATCAATTCTTCTCCTTTTTCTTATTTTGACTACAGCCTTATGAATAGGACTGTAGAAGACATCCAACAAAGGGATTTACTCAACTTGTAACACTATATTATCTGTAGGATAAACCGAAATGATCTCTCGATCATGAGTTTCAGGAACTTGTTGTAGTGGAGTAACAATTTCCACTAACTTCTAAGAATGTTCTGGCATCTGAAAACTGATAGCTTGATAAATATTGGGATTTGTTTGAGGAGTTTTTATTGCCTTAGAAAAATTATCCCATTCACTCTTCAAATCCTTTGGTTAAGAATTTTCTGACTAATCAAGTGTATCTTGAATGTTCTAAACTTCTTGGGAAGATGATTATGTTCCATTACTTTCTCCTTTATCTTGCATCTCATTCTCTTTGATTACTTGATTGATTACCTTTTTTGGGTTCTCATTTATGTTTTTGGATTCATTTTCTGAATGATCCGAATTCTGAGATTGATGTTCTAATTGACTTGACTCATTTTCAGACATGTCTTTAACTTCATTATCCAAGATAATAATTGGAGTATGTCTATTGAAATATTCAATAGTCAATAAATCCAGAGGAATCCATTCCAGTCTCTTGCTTCTGTATGCTTGGAAAGCTTCCAAGTCATCTTGATTGAGGTGACTAGATGAAAACTTAAGTACATTTGAAAACTTTTCAATACCTTGAAAGAAATCATCAAATCTTTCTATCTCTTTCACAAAAGGCTTTACTTTGAGCTCTGCAATGAAATTGTTAATCACATCATTGGGGTCATATGGTCATTTTGGAATTACATACAAATTCAACAATTTAACATTTGAAACTTCCTTGCAGGCATGACCAATATCAAAAAGTGAAAAAGTACTGTACTGTAAAGGAAAATTAGACCAAACAACCTTCTTAGCATCTTGAAGCTGTTTTGAAATACCATTTACAAAAATATGGTAGGAAATTTCTCTAGAAAGTAACTTATCATGAACATAATATGGTAGAACATGAGGAGAAGAATAACTACCAAAAAATCTGACATAAGTGAAACTTTCCTCAGTGAACCATCTAGCAACTGGAAAAATGTCTATACTATCCTCTTTGGAAACCCTAGGGGATTTCTCATTGAATATAATTTGGTGCATAGGTAACATGAATCTATGGAAAAATTTGTAAAAATGTAGATGGAAGTCTAAATCCCATTGGCCTTGTGGTAAATGTGGATTGGAGTAGGGTCTTGGGCTCTCCATTTCCATCCCATGGTAGGAAAACTAGAAGAAAAGCAAATTGAGTCCATGACATAGGCAATCATGTAAAAGGGGGGTATTTCTCTATATGAAACACTTCTTTTGCTCCTATACTCCATGATATTTCTAGCTAAATTATCAGATAGAATATTTTCCCAATTCAAAATTAAGGAATTGACGATTGCGTCAATTAATGGGACCCAATCTACAGAAAACATAGTGTTATTAGGTTTTGCAAAATCTACACAGCATACCGGAAGCATAACAATAAGGGGAAGGAATTTGTGCTATTGGGTACGTACTGAGTTTATCTCATTTAAGCTTTCCTTGGTCTTATTTCCATTCCTTTATGACTTTCATCAGGTCTATATTTTTTGTTCTAAAGATTTGAATAAAAGATTTTTCATAGTTTGACTGCGGGGTGGGTAAGTGGTACATTGTCCTTAATTCCTCTGCCCTGAACAAAATGATATTCTCTCCCTTTGAATCCTTAAATGCTCTATATTCTACGTTCAAGTGGTCAATTACCCACTTAACCATATTTGTATAGGGGAGAAGCTTTGGCCTTGTTGCTACCTTATGGATGAATGAACATGCAACTTCGAAATAGGTCAGGTCTGAAGGAACTGATGTGCTTGCTGTAGCAACTCTGATTATGACCCTTGGATTTTCATCCTCGAAAAAATTGTACATTTCCTCCCACAAAGAACTTCTGCATTCCTTGTTGCAGGCGATATTTGAGAATAGGGGTGACATATCTTAGTCTTCGGTAGATGATGCTTGGGAAATCTCTTTGTCTTTCTTGCTCATTTTTATTTTCCTTGCTCCGTTAAATGGTTTCCTGATTTCAAGTGAATAGAGGAAACATTAAAAATATAGAGAATAGAGAGGTGGATATAATTAAAACAAATCTGGTGTTCAATCATTTCAAATATTCTTGAAGTAGATATGAATCTATCAAAACTTACTCCTATTAAATGCTGCTAATCATCGATAATATTTTTAAATCAAATCTCTTACACCTTCACGTGAAATGTCTATTGATCAATTTAAGACGTTAGATCTCACATTCAGTTTGATTTTACATGATTCATTTCACATGCTTGAGTAATTAACTACTAGTTCATCGCATATCACAACTTATAACTATTTCCATTTGTGGTGTTACCCATAAATCTCGCGAAATGCGATCTGCGCAAATCGCACATCGCAATTTTTATGCTGTAATAAATTTTCTTTTAGTTATGTCTTGCAAAATGCGAAATGCGCATTAATAAATCAAGTCGCTGTGCTTTATCAGACTTTGGAGTTTTATGTTTATTTCTTTATTGGTTCATCGGGTTCGTTTAATCAGAAATTTCACCGAATTTCTTATAAGTTTGATCATTTTATTAGGCACGATGCGATTTTTGTTTATAACAGTGTTTAAAGCGTTTGCAATAAGAGTTTTATATGAATTCGGAAAGAACTTAGCGCATATCGTAGCCCACGAGGTTTAACATGTTTTAAGTCATTTAAGATCGTAAGTTATGCGAATTGCGATGCGCGCTAAGGAATGAAAGCAGAAAAGAAAAATAAAATTTATTTCCTAACATTTTTTGACTTAAGATAAAAATAAACAAAATAAATTTCCTATTTATTTTTAAAGGGTTCCCATTTAGTAAAAATAAATGGGGGTGTTGTATAGCACAAAAATTGGCGATTCACTTGAGAGAACCAACTATCTATGACTAACGGTTTGAAATTTCTAAATATTTTTTTTGTTAAAATAAAAATAGTTACAGGAATGAATTTCAAATAAATATTATCTCACTAAGCAAAAAACTCTCTCTTAATTATAATTCATAAGAATTCCTCTTTTAAAAATAAAAGTATGAGAATCTATATTAGTCTTTATTCAGTTCAAAAAGATAACGCAGGTGGCTCTTACATATTATCTTTATAAGTATTTACTCTTTTATCACAGGTAGAGCCTCTGATGCAATAGGAAATTTAAGCTCTTGGCAAGGTTAGATTTTACTCGACAATGATTCATTGTCCCATCCAGTCTTTCTAAAAACCCCAACTATCATATATCATGTATATCAATGGAACATGTAACAATCTCATACAAATATTAGTACATCAAGCTCTCAGTACAATCAACAATTGTCATACACTGTTATGCAGAAATTTTCATATCTATGCACCAATTTATTGCCTCATGAAAGCCTGCCTCCAGTGCGCAATCCCTGCTGAAGAAGATCCCTGAATGAATTCAATATTTCCTTGCCTTCACTGCACAATCCTCATTGGCATCTCCAGTGTGTGTTATATGCATTGAATGCATCACTATAGTCACAACAGATAGTCCATCTCACCCTTTCACCTATCTCTCCATGGGGTCTCCATTGGAACTGGAATGCAAGTAGTTAATCACTGTATTTTTTTAGTTGCAAGTGAGTCTCTAGTTGTGAATTAATTAAATAATTAATTCACTAAACTCTCACTAGTGTATCTTCAGTTAGAACTAGATACAACTAGCACAACTGAGTTTAGCTCACTTAACTGAGTTAAACTAAATAACAACTCCCATAACAACTCTTCCAACTCTGTCACAACTTGCCACTATCATTTATAACTGAGTTCTCCATGCACGAGTCACCAACCACCTAGGAATTGCGTAATTCCTTCAACCCACTAATGTGCTACTCCTATTCACTGAAATAAAGTGCTCCAAGAGAATAAGTTGATATTTAGAGTCTGATTATTATTAAGGGATAATGATGATCAACATGCACCTATTTTTAGATTAGAAATCTATAAATAGACTTCACCCAATATTCTAAAAATATAAATTCATCCAAAGATATAATTTTCTCAACCATCTAGAATTAGTATCCTGTTAACTTTAGAATATGCTCACCATTCTAAAAATATACATACACCTAAAAATAGCCTATGGGCCCCACTTAGTGAAGGTGCTTAATTTTCACTAAGCTCATCAGCTTGTTGAATCTCAACGCTCCCTCTCACCAAGATAGGGATTATCCTTCACCCCGATCCTGTCTCTATGGTATTCGAATTTTCTCCTGGTGAGCGCCTTCGTCAGAATATCTGCATCTTGATCTTTTGTAGGAACGTATTGAAGCTACATGATCTTCCGCTGCACACAATCTCTGATATGATGATACCAGATATATATATGATTATATATATCATGAAAAACATGATTAATCGAGAGTTTAATGCATCTCTTATTATCACAATGAATCACTGTAGGATCTAAATGAGAACCAAATAAACCGACCAGGATCTTCCTCATCCCAATAGCCTCACATGCAGCTTGAATCGCTGCCATTTATTCTGCTTCCGCTGAACTAAGTGCCATGGATCTTTGTTTCCTGCTGTACCAAGAAACCGCTGTAGATATGATACTGAAAACCCCTCCTGATGTGCTCTTTCTGTCCATTGGGCTACCTGCCCAATCTGCATCCATGAAGCCATGCAAATTCACCTCATCTATCTGTCTGTACCATAAGCCATACTTATATGTGCCCCTGAGATATCTTAGGACATGCTTGCCTGCCTTCCAAAAGAGCTTGGTAGCCTTAACCATCTCTTGACTAAGCTGGTTCACCTCATAGCATATGTCTGGTCTTGTATTAACTAAATACATGAGCAAACCCAACAACTGTCGATAGACAATAGTATCCACTACCTCTATTTATGTAGCATCCTCTTTCCTCCAATTTCCTGGAAGAGGAGTATCCATGGGCTTGCAGTCCTGCATGTGAAACTTACCAAGTATCTCCCAAGAATACTTGCCTTGAGACATAAACAGTTCACCTTCTCTCTGCCATATTTCCAATCGAAGGAAATAATGAAGGAGGCCCAAATCCTTCATCTCAAACTCCTTTGCAAGATCCTCCTTGCATGGGTGTATCAACTGCTCATCACCCATTAGTATTAAGTCATCAACATAAATAAAAATGATTAAAATATTACCCTCCACCACAATTTGGTATAGGTTTTCATCCGCCTCACTCTTGGTGAAGCCAAGTCCAGTGAAATAGTTGTTGATTTGTGTGTACCAATCACGGGGTGCTTGCTTCAGCCAATACAACGCTCTTTTGAGTCTGAACACATGTGACTTGCTGCTGAATATCTCAAATACTTTAGGTTGCTAAATGTACAATTCTTCCTCAATGATCCCATTAAGGAATGCGGTCTTCAAATCCATCTGATGAATGTGCCAACCCATCTATGATGAGAGAGAAAGGATGGTCCTTATGGAAGAATACAGTGCGACAGGTGCAAATGTTTCTTCATAATCAATCCCCTCAATCTATGAGAAGCCCCAGGAAACAAATATTGCCTTATACTTCTTGGCGCTCCCATTAGCAACTTGCTTTACCTTGTAGATCCATCTTGAACCTACCACTGATTTACCAAGTGGCCTTGGAACAATATCCCAAGCATTATTTCTGATAATGGAGTCATACTCCTCCACCATGACATCTACCCATGTGGGCTCCTGGGATGCTTCCTCAAAGGAAGATGGCTCTGTCACGATATACTTGCTCATGAGAGCCATGTATCCAGTGAATCAGTTAGGTGATTGTCTCTGTCTGTGCTATGATGTAGGGACTCCTACATTCTGTGCCACATAAACCTTCAACCTCTCAGCTTCCATGGTACGGCTTCTGCCAGTTCTGGTGTTTGGCTTTGCGTGAGTGGACTCCTCCACTCCATGATCCTCCTCCCGTGGCTGATCCACATCTTGAGGCTCATCTTTGGGAACCAGAAGTTCCTCCTCTACATGCAAGTGTAGCTCCCTCTCAAGCGACAACTTCATGGTTTTCTCCTCATTGAATTTTATATCCCGTCGCACCACAGTCATCCAACTATTTGGAAAATACAAATGATAATTATGGGGTGTTTCTGTGTACCCCACAAATATCCCAACTTCTGCAGTCAGCTCTAGCTTCTTCCTAGCGTCCTTGGTCACATGAATGTAGAAAGATGAGCCAAAAATATTTAAATGAGAAATATTTGGCTTCTTACCAATAAAATATTCTTCAGGTGTACTCATTCCAAGTACTCTACGAGGACAATGGTTTTTCACATAAACCACAGTGTTTCATGCTTCTGTCCACAAGTGCATCGGTAGGCCCTGGTCATGCAACATAGCTCATGCAACACCCACGGTCATTCTGTTCTTCCTCTCTGCAACCCCATTATGTTGTGGGTTATGAGGCGTTATGAGTTCTCTTCGAATTATTTCTTTGGTACATAAGTCTTTGAATTCATTTGAGATATATTCACCACCATTATCGCTTTGAAGATCCTTCACTTAATTCCCCGATTCCTTCTCCACCAATTCTTTAAACTCATAGAACTTTGAAAATGCTTGATCTTTCTTTTGCATGAAGTAGATTCAACATCTACGAGAGTAGTCATCAAAAAATATAACATAGTACCTGTGTTTTTCTATTGAAGAAAATGAGAAGGGTCCACACATGTCTGTGTGAATTCTCTCCAGGATCACCGAAGCACGGTTCTCCTTCTCATGAAAGGTGGTATTCACACACTTACCCATAGTACATCCCTTGCACTGATCTGACTGTGCAAGAGTACCCTTGGGAAGTCTAGTAGAAATATGGTGCAAAATCTTCAAGGCGCCATGGTGAAGATGTCCCAATATCCTGTGCCATAATTTTCCCTCATCCCAACTCACCACTTCTTCTACTTTTCCCATCATTTCAGCGCAGCCATCTACCTCTAGCTTGTAGATATTCATGACTCGAATCCCTATCCTCTTGGTTTGAACCATTTTTTTATGTCACAGGAAATATTTTCCCTCGCTAAAAACAACGTCATAACCTCTGTCCTCCAACATCTCGACTGAGACCAAGTTCCTCCTTCAGACTTGGAACATGCATAACATCTTTCAACATAAATGGTTTACCTGACTCCCTCTCAAAGGTAATGGTTCCAATGCTGGTCACACTGTATCTACCATCATCGCCCATATCTATATGCATTTGGAGATCTTTCACCTCCAAGTCACCAAACAACTCCTTGTCTCCTGTCATGTGGAAGGAAGCACCACTATCAAGATACCACACCGATCCCATTGCGCTTGAAACCAAGCATGCGATCAAAGAGAAATCAAGTTCAAATTGCGAGGCAAGGGCCTCACCAGCTGCATCTCCAGTAGCCTTCTTGTTCTTATTTTTCTATGGGCAGTTAGTGGCGAGATGCCCATGTTTGTGACAGTGAAAACACTTCACCTTGGACAAATCCATCTTGTTGCCTTTAGCCTTGGATTTTGGATGTGATTTCTTCCCCTTCCATTTCCTTGCTTTGGCAGCCAAAGCGCAATTCTCTTCATCATAATTCTTTTATTAAGAGCCATCCCTGGTACTTCGCCTTATCTCCTCCTGCACTAGATATGACCAAATTCACTCCCAATCCTGCAATTTCTCTCGTCCATTGACAGAGTCCAAATAACTATGCCAACTCTTCAGTAGCCAAAGGAGAGCCAAGCTCACCAAGTCATCATCTGCAACTGTGATTCCCACACTCCCAAACTCATCCATACATTGGACAAACTTTGTGAGATACTTTGGAATATTGTCACCCTTCTCCATTTTGATTTTTCTGAGTTGATCTTTCAGCGCCAACTTCCTATGGTCGCTACTGCTTTGGAAAAGATCTGTCAAAGCCTTCCACATTGCAAATGGAGTGGATTTCCCGTGAAGGCTTGACACAATATGGTCCTTCAAACCTTCCAAAAGAATTATTCTTGTCTTCGCTACTTTATTTTTCCAGGCATCAAGTAATGCAGCATCCGTCGAAGTGGGCTTAGGATTATCGCTATCGATGAACTCCTTCGGACCATTATCTTCAAGAACCTCCTCCATCTTGTCCTTCCAGGATATGTAGTTTGAGCTTCCCTCAAGTGCATAATCCAACCACAACCCATTGAAAGCCATTTCAAATTATACTCAAATGTCGCACCAAGAAATTCTTGCAGCAAATTCGAATTATCCACCAGCAAAAAACTCAACACTGCTTCAATATTGCAATCTCCAGTGATCAACACTGCTTCGATACCATGTAGAAATTATAAGAGATTCCTGTATATTACTAGACTCCCCTGATCTAACAAATTAATCTTATGTTAAATACATAATCCTCCCACTTAATTCTTTGCGGAAATTAATCACCAATTGCAAACACATATGAAGCAAATCAATCACACATAACAATAATGTTTTAACGGGAAAGAATAAATCTAAAATCCCCAACTATCATATATTATGTATATCAATGGAACATGTAACAATTTGTTGTACGGTACAACAACCCTCCCCATTTCAATTTTTTTAAAATAAATTTCATTTAGAAATAGGTCCCCTTTTTATTTTTAGATAGGAATAAAAGACTTAGAGGAAATCTGATCATTTTGAATAAAAATAAAGGTTCATTGTTAAAAGGGAATATATTGCATAGCAAGTGTTTATAAACAAATGCAACATTGAAAGAATTTCCGATCCGATGAGATATAGATACTTTATCACATTAACATAATACATGAAAGTATTCAATTGAAACAAAGTCCGATGTGATACATTGATCGCAATCGAATTTCGGAAGAGCAATGTAATATGCGGCTGTTTTATAAAACTCCAATGCGATGAGCTCCATTGTAATCAAAAATCACAAAACTAAAATGCAAACTCTTCATTCGGTCATTCGCAAAAATCCAATGCGATGCGATTTATCACAATCGCATTTCGGAGGAAGAAATGTTATATTCATTCATGATACTAAATCTCTGATGCGATGGACCCCACTGTAATCGCAATCACAAATCAGAAAATATCATTTGCAACTCGTTTCTTTTGAAAAGAGTCGATGCGATATACCATCATCGCGATCGGAAATCGACGGAGATCATAATATGTTATTTTTTGTCCCTTTGGAAATCCCCAATGCGATCAATACTTAGTATTTCTGTTTATTTTTACATTGCGCATACACTATCTATTTATCGCAATCACAAGAATTCAAAAGGGAAATTTTATATTCTTATTTCAAAAAAACCAATCTCTGATTGTACATTTACCATTAATAGAAAATCAAATGAATAATCACGATTGATTTTGTTTTGAATGCGTGAGTGTGACTTATATAGAAGGCATTTAAGTTTTAACACGGAGTTAATAAATTGAAGACAACAAATAAATCCTTTTGTATAGTTGTTCTCCTTATTGCATTTTCACCACGTTTGAAAGCTTTTCTCCATTGCAGAACTCCAGAACATCCAATCCTTTCATTCGCCGAGGAAGATAAACCTTACCAGAAAACGAAATGTCTAAGAGATTAAGGAAAGAAAAGGCCATTGTCGCTGCAAAGACCCCTATGTTCACCATGGTACCTAAAGAGAAACCAGCCAGAATTAAGCTGGATACAGACACATTGTGTCAAGGTCTTGGAAAACTATATTGGGAAGAGGTATATAACCTCATTGAAAGGGAAAAAACTAAGGTCACTGTGGCGAAGGGAATAGTTCCTCACGAGGATGATTCAAAGTCTGATTCATAAACTTCTCTTCAAGCACTTGCGAATTCATTCCTGCACCGAATTGCAGCTCGGGCAAACATGTTCCCTTACTATGATGTGATCCGGTGGGTGATAGATAATGTCACCATCCAGAACAGAAAATTTGTTTCAGCTGCTGGGACAACATTTGGTTCATTTAAAGCAGAGGATATTAAATAAATGTACCACCTTCCGGACCCACAGAAAATTTACAACAAAGCCTTCATCAAGGAATTTGCTGCAAATAATGAAAATCAGTCAGAACCAATCAGAGAGTGGAGAAGAGCTCCATAGAAGCACAAAAATGAGGCATCAGGTATGTACTCTGTGGAGTCCTTTTCACCTCCATACTGTTATGCCGCCGCAATGATGTACCAACTATTTGGGAATGATAATTCAGCTAGGTTTTCAATACAAATGGTGCCTTTAATCCATTCTACTGTAAATTCTGAAATCATGGACTGGGATGTCTTTCTTTTAGATAAAATAGCCAATATAATTCTCGAGTATAGAAAGGACAAGGACACAGGAAACACAACCCCATTCTAATTTTTTTCCTATATTCTAGATGCCCTATGCTTCAACTCTGAATTTCCCATGTTAGGATGGAAATGGATCCCCAAAGATCCTGCTCCTATTCATATATATCATAAATTCTCGTGGAAAGTTCATTTTAAAAAGCATGTTTATAGAATTTTCCATGGTTTCCTCATCCATGTTTATCAAATCATTTTTAACCGATTCCCTCCCAGGCTTTCTGAAAAAGCTAAAATTGATATATCCTTGATTGGGGACTAGTTCGAAGAAGAAAGATTTACTTATATAAGATTATTCGGGAGCATTGTAGAACCCCATATTTTGCCTATGTATGTTCCTGATAAACTGTTAGCACAAGATATTTCCTATCAGTTAACAGTAGAAGGCATGTCTAGGTCCTTGAAGAATAATAAAAAGTTGATGTAGCCTACTTTTCCCTTCCACTGTGGACATTATACTCTCAATAATTTCACACATGATGAGAAGGAGGTTATAAAGATAAGAGATTTTAAACTCTGTATAGTCCCATGCAGGAAATGTGACCCAAAGAAGGTGGCATTTGATTTTACTACAATTTCAATTGCTCGATTTGAGCATGAACCAGATGAGTTCGATGATTTGTTTGTTTCTGCTGATAATTTGTCCCAAGTCTATAACTTAGCCAAGTCTAAATTTTAGGCTGAAGAGATGAATAAATTCATGTTATTTAGAAGCCAGAGACTACTCAAAGCTCCTTTAGATCAATTATGATTTCCTGTGCAAGAGTCTGAAACACAGCAAAAGGAAAAAGAGGATGCAGCTGATAAAGTAGGTAAAGAAACATCTACTAGCAGGGAAAATGTACAGACACAGAAGGAAGTCATAGGAACTAATCCTATTGTGCAGAAAGAGAATACTAATGGTAAACTCAATGTACATATTGATTAGCAATCTACAACTCACCCAGAAAAGGAAAGCACAGGTACTGAGACCAATGTGCATATTGAAAAAGAGGACATAGGCAATGAGGCTATTGTACAAGCAATAAAAGGAGATATGAGCGATAATCCAGATTCTCAACTTGGAAGAGAAGAAACTACTGAAAAAGTAGTGGAATCTGCTGAACTTATAGTTTCTTCCCATTAGCTGAGCCAATATGAGCAATTTGCCCAGAAAATAGGACAACAAATTAATCCCCAAGTTAATGTTCTGGAAGATCAAGATATGGAAGTTATTCCTGAACATCCTACAGGTGAAATTATGTTGAAAGTAGAATAAATTCCTCCTCTAGACGTATTTTATAGTCTAAGCATAGGGTTGTTGTCAGAAAACAGAGGAAGAGGAGAAGGACTAACCAAGACCCACTTTCAACATCACAAGTGGAATTTATGAATATTGTTTATAAAAATGTTGAGGTGAATCAGTCGAAGGATCTCACCAAATTATCTCAATATGCAGGTGCCTATAGTGCTGCAACTATAGACAAAGCTTTTGAAGTCTCCCAATTAATGAAACAAAAAGACTTGCAGATAGCTATGTTAGAGGAATAGGCCATAGAGAATCAGCAAAATATTGTTCAGCTGGAAAAACAATTGCAAGATAAGGAGCTCAAATCTAAATAGCTAGAAGAGAAACTTAGCATTGAAAAGAAGAAGATTGATGAACAAGCCTTGAATAAAAAGCAACAGTTGAGTCAAGAGGTAGAAAAGTTACAAAATCTTCTGCAAAATGAGAAGAATGCCAAGATTTAACAAGAGAAAATATTCCGATCAGCATTGGACAAGTTCAAGGATTACCCTAAGTTAGATCAATTCAAAACTGAAGCTCTTGAAATAAACAAACTACTATCTCAGTAGTTAAATGAATTTTGTCTAAAGTTGGAAAAAGTTGAGCCCTTGTGCGAAATAACATCATATTTGATAGATGAAGCAATCACTCTCAGGTAAGAAATTGATGATGCTAATGATAAAATTTCTGAATTCATTTCATGGCATGATACAGAGCAGGGATGAAAAGCTAATCTTCCCAGAATTGAGGAAAGACACAAGGAAATTTTATTTTCAGAATGGGAACAATAGCTGATGAAATCAAAAAGAGCCATATCAAGAGATAAAAGTATGATGAATAATATTACACAGCTGATTAATGATAGCTTGTATGCCACTAATTTGATCTCAGATTGTACCCCAGAAAAATTACCAAAAGTAAAAGAAGCCGATTCCAGGTGGAAGGAAGAGATAATCAATAAGAATCAACATATTAGAAAACTTCAAGGAATTTCATGCGATATTATGTGGACTTATCTAATCAAGCCACAAAACCAACAAATGGCCATCAAATTCCTTTCAAATGCTATTCATTGTATCATTCCTGAATTCTCTGATGCTACGTATACTGGGCAGCTACATTCAAGGCTAAGTCATCCAATAGAAGTGAAAGATATGCTCAAAATCTCCCATCTGGGCACATTAAACGCAGGAGATAATCAATGAATCAGTTTCACTTCAAGATCACAATTCTGTTTCTAGATTTCCGATTAGATTGATTATAGCAGTAGTTTTAGTTATTTTGTTTTATTTTAAAGTTCCTATTTAAACCCATTTCATGCATTTAGAAAGGGGTTATGAATTTGTAATATTTTGACTTGGATGTTACATTTTTGTACTCCATTGACTCTTATATATTTTTATAAAGGATCACATCTGGTGATTTTATGCAAAATTTTCTTTAAGGATTTCATTTCTGTATCTTGGAATCTGTTTTACATTGAAGTGCTGGATTTGGATATCGAATTGCATAGGGAAATGTATCAAGATGGATATGGTATTTCTATCTATTCACTGTTAATTTTCTTATGTTATGAGATATTCTCTTTAAAATTTGCTATCATTTATATGTACTTGTTTTACAATATTTCTTTATACATATCATTTATGAGTGTGTAGAAATATTCATCTCTTTCAGTATATGAAAATGAGATATAAAATGATGAATGCAATGTGTTATTATAACTCTGTTTAATTTCTTAAACAGAGTTATCATTATTTGATACTGCATATTTCAGTTAAATTATAATACATTTTTATGGTTATTGATTTGATTGAAACAATTTTAAATTTGTTTTCATATTTGATACCGGGTTAGTTTTAGAATTATTTATCAGTTATAGATTAAATTAGATAGATTGTTTAAGTCATTTTAGTCCCATTTTCCATTCATCCAATCATTCCATCACCAACCCATTTAAGTTATTAGGAAACTGGCCCTATCAATCCAGTCGGAGCCACCACACCAAACATAAAGGAGTTGTCCTAAGGTCCCAACCGGGTGGTTTTCCCCCAATGTTTGAAGCAGAAAATTTCGAGG
Organism: Pinus albicaulis; assembly: GCA_034641835.2. Classification (NCBI taxonomy): domain Eukaryota; kingdom Viridiplantae; phylum Streptophyta; class Pinopsida; order Pinales; family Pinaceae; genus Pinus; species Pinus albicaulis. The sequence continues at coordinate 447,249,032 of CM076577.1, forward strand.
CTTCAACATTTTTGGCACTAGAAGGAGGGCCTAAGCTGTGAATGGTAGATAAATCCAAATCTACAGGCCATTGCAAGAGCAACTCACCCTCATCACTTTCTTCAATTTCTTCCACATCTCAAATCACCAGAGAAGAAATTGATAAGAGTATTAAAACACCCACTACCAAAGTCTCAAACCAATCAGGCAATCAACCTCCTGAGTCTCTTGAAATTCAAGCTTTAGTTCATAAAATTCAAGGGTTCTCATTATCATTGGAAGAGTTTGAAATATCTGAAGGTAGTGTTACCTCACAATTTGTTTCTTCCAGACCTCTCACTAGGTCACAGAGTGAAAAACTTGGCATTCCTCCAAAGGAATTTCCTTTACCTAGTAGAGTTAAAACAACAAGAACCCCATCGGAATCAGAGAGTGATATTAGTTCTTCATCGTAAATTCAATCATCTATTTCCCAAGCCCCAACTCAGAAAAGTGCAATTGTCTCATCACCATCATCTGCTCAAACATCATCTGTCCAAACACGAACTATCTCTTCTAGTCCTTCAACTGTTACTACTCAAACACCATTTGTTTCTCAAAATCCTCCCATTATTATCCCAACGATGGCACAAGCAGCACCAAGACCATGGGCTAGACCCGAAGCTGTTAATATGCCTGCACCTTTACATGATTTACCTGATCATGCTGAAAAATGGCTACCAAAATTCAGTCCGGACCTAAACATAGCAGCTGAAGAACATATCAATAATTTTATGCTTGCTGTAAATTTGAATGGAGTTGAGCATGAAGATGTTGTAGTCATATTATTCCCTTATACTTTGCAAGGTGAAGTAGGATCCTGGTATTTTTCATTACCTTCAGGATATATTACAAGTTGGGATATTTTCTCAGATCATTTCTTGACCAAATTTGGAGATGAAAGATCCATAGCTACCCTAATCAATGATCTTTCCAACCTGAGAACAGAAACCAAGGAACCCATTAAATATTTTAACTCTAGATTCAACAAAATTTTGAATAAAATCCCTACAGATTCAAAGCCTAGTGATCAGGTTAGAAGTGAATGGTATATAAATGCTTTGCCTTCAAACATCGCAATTTTTTTTGATAGAGCAGCTAAACTGAATTTGGCTGAGAACATAAAAGAAGCGATTGCAGTGGAAAAAAGGATTATTTCTTTGGATAAGAAAAATGCCATTGAAGAAAGAAAATCCAAGAAAGTCAGCTTTAAGGATGATTCAAAGAAGAAGACACCCAAAGATCCATATGACATGGAAGGCTTACAGAAAGTTCTTAAAACCATGTCTAATGAGATGGTTGAGATTAAAGAGCAAGTAGCAGAGACTTCTACAAAGAAACCATTCAGATATTTCAAGAGAAATCAAGCTGAATCTAAAGCTCCCAATTCAATCTCCAATGCAGAATCAGAAGAAGAAGAAGAAGAAGATACTCCTCCAGTATCAGATGAAGAAGAAGAAAGAGAAGAAATAGTTGAATTACATGGAATGTGGGATTTCATTCTCCCTAGCTCGGACAGTGAAATAGAACAAGAAGTTATGCTTCTAAGTACAAGGAGAAAATCTACATAGGAACCTGTTCAATATGTTCCTAAGAAGAAAACGACAACTCCAAGTACCAAAGTCAAATCTCCTACAAAGAAAGCTTCTCCCTTACCCACTCAGAATTAGCCATCATCTTCTAATCCTCCTACATCAACATCTAAGACTTTGGTGGTATCATATCCTATGGATTATAACATTGTTGAAGACATGAAAAAGACTAGAGCGAACATTTCTTTACATGAACTCAACAAAATTAAATATCAACAAAAACTATTATTAAAAGAATTAAATGCTACACCTATTGCTCCTCTACCAAGTGGTGTAGTTTCCAAAGCAGCTAAAGGGACTGGTAAGCCACCAGATAAAGTAGATGCCACAGATATTGTTCTTATTGGAGAAAGATCAAATTCTCAGACACCTCCTTTTCTGTTGACTTATGAAATCTACAACAAGAATTTGCATAATTTTTTGATAGATTCTGGAGCATTCTCTAATATAATGCCTACTTCAGTCTGTGCAAAATTGAATAATGAACCAAAAAATTCTGCCGTTCACATTGTACAATTGGATCGCTCTAAATTTCAAGTTGTAGGAGAAATCAATTCAATTACCATTAGACTAGCTTCCGATCCTAGGATTTTCCAAAGAATTGATATTCTAATTACAGATATTCCTGAATTATATGGATTAGTCTTAAGCAGAGATTGGTCTACAAAACTCAATGGTTATATCGCAACTGATTATTCACATATGTGGCTTCCATACAAAGGGAAACAAAATCAAATCAAAATCGAGCGAGAAAAACACATGAAAAACATTGTAACTGAATTTGAACAACCAAATGAACCTGTAGCTTTCAACAACAATATCCTTGGAGATTATTCTACTGAGTCATTCCTTGGGAATTTCACTGCACCAAAATCACCCTTTTCTGTAAATACTTTTGTTTTTCAAATTGAAAATTTTTCACAATCTGATTCTTCTAGAATTGTTAATATTTCTGATACATTTGTAGATAAACCTATAGATAAGTCTTTATTTTGGTCATTGTATTTTGATAGATCAAAATCTAGTGATGGAGCAGGAGTAGGATGCATCTTAATTGATCCAAATGGAGAAAAAACCATGCTATCATGTAGTCTAGAATTTGAGTGCACAAACAATACTGCAGAATATGAAGCCTTGATTCAAGGGATTTATAAATCTATAGGGTTAAATGTAAAACAATTGAAAGTATATGGTGATTCTGAAATTGTCATAAGACAAGTAAGGAATACCATCCATTGTCTTTCATGACATCTGAAACATTATCAAACCCTTGTGCAAGACCTTACCACTCAATTTTTAGCATTTAATATCTCTTCTATTCCTAGAAATCAAAACACATCAGCTGATTTGTTAGCTAATGTTGCATCCAAACTCCTCCCTGCTGAAGATTGCAATCCTGATAGATTTTTAGTAGAATTGATTTTTCGTCCATCTGTTCCGGATAATATCACAAAATGGAGATTATTCTACCATGATGAAGACATATTGAATTTCTTGACTTCAGAGAAATCCTATGATGAACAAATCATTGATGAAAATGATCATGATCTGCAAATTACTTCAAAAAGAAATGAAAATCCTATTCCTAAATCTATTGTTAAACTTGAGGATCTATATGATATAAAAGACAAATTCAAGAAAGTTACTAATGCTAAACTTCAAATTTCTACTTTGAAGTTTGAATTAGTAAATCCTGGCTCTAACTCTAAACGTCAAAATGTTAATCTAGGACTCAATTTAACTCCAGAGGAAAGAACTGCTTTCATCAAACTTTTGCATAAGTATAAAAATGTTTTTGCTTGGAATTATGAAGACTTAAAGACTTATGATACTTCTGTTATTCAACACACAATTCCAATGTTGTCTGATATCAAACCTGTTCAATAGAAGTTAAGAAAGATTCATCCAAATATTGAAAGTCAAATCAAAACAGAACTTAAAAAACTTTTGAAAGCCAAAATCATTTTTCCTGTAAGGCATTCTAATTGGGTTTCCAATATGGTACCTGTCAGGAAGAAGAATGGTGATATTAGAATCTGCATTGATTTTAGAAATTTAAACAAGGCATGTCAAAAGGATAATTTCCCATTGCCAACCATGGAGAAAATACTTCAAAAGGTAGCTGGTTCTGAACTCATGTCCTTCCTTGATGGATTTTCAGGCTATAATCAAATATTAGTACATCTAGATGATAGGTTGAAAACCACTTTCAGAACCAAATGGGGAACCTATGCCTATCAGAAAATGCCTTTTGGTTTAATAAATGCAGGAGCTACTTCCAGAGAGCCATGGACATAGCATTTAAGGGTGTGATTAATAGATCAATTGTTATTTATCTTGATGACATAACAATATTTTCAAAGAAGAGATCCAATCATCTACATGATCTGAAACAAATATTTGAAAGATGTAGAAGGTTTGGTATTTCTTTAAACCCAAAGAAATCCTTCATTGCTCTCAATGAAGGAAAAATCTTAGGGTTTTTTGTGTCAAAAGATGGTATATATATTTATCCTCATAGAGTGAAAGAAATTTCTGATATTTCTTTATCTCATAACAAAAAATCCATTCAATCATTTTTAGGGAAGATTAATTTTGTAAAAAGATTCATTCCTGATTTTTCTTAAATTATTTTACCTATGCAGAATATGATAAAGAAAAATTCAGTATTCAAATGGGGGTATAAAGAGAAATAAGCCTTTGATGCAATCAAATAGGAAATCATTAATGCACCTGCATTGAATACTCCTGAATTTTCTAAATATTTTATTCTGTATACTTTGGCCACCGAAACATCCTATGCTGCTGTTTTAACACAGCTCAATGATCAGCAAATAGAAGCACCAATTTATTTCTTCAGCTCGAATCTACAAGGAGCTGCGCTTAATTATTCTGATGTAGAAAAAAAATCCTTCGCTGTGTTTAAGTCAATCAAACATTTTAGACATTTTCTCCTAAAAACACACACAAAAATTATTGTCCCATTTTCTGCAGTGAGACAATTATTAATTCAAAAAGTAGGAGAAAAGAGAGCTAATTGGGTGATAGCTTTGCAAGAATATGATATTGATATTAATCCATCCAAGATTTTTAGAGGTTAAGTTTTTTGCATATTGTTAGCAGGAGCTCATAACATACCAGAAAATCAAGATCCAGATAATGCTATTCAAGTAAGTCAGATAAGTGTTACAGATTTTGAATCTCAATATGCTGATCTGATATTCTACTTGAAAAATGGGTATGCTCCTTCTAATCTCAGCTATAAGAACAAACATGCTTTAATATTGAAGGCTACTAAATATGAAATCCTTGATAATGTGTTATTAAGAAAGAATTATGATTCAATCCTATTAAGATATCTTGAAAATACTGAAGCAAAAAAGGTATTGCAGGAATTACATGATGGACCAGTAGGTGGAAATTTTGGAGGTGATACCACAACTCACAAAATCAGCCTTGCTGGATATTATTGGCCCACCATTTTCAAAGATACACATGATTATGTGAGGAAGTGAAAAATTTGTCAAACTGCTAGTGGAAGACAAAGGAAGCCAGCTTTTTCTTTGCAACCAGTAAACATTAAGGAACCATTTGAGCAATGGGGGCTTGACATCATTGGTGAGATAGTACCTCATTCTTCCAAACAGCACAAACACATCCTTACAGCAATAGATTACTTCACAAAGTGGGTAGAAGAAATTCCTCTAAAGGTAGCCAATTCTAATGCAATTATTGATTTCATCGATCAATTCATCATTACCAGGTTTGGTGTAGCTAACGCTCTTGTCTTCAACAATGCATCTTATTTTTCTGGAAATAGTATAATGGAATTTTCAATCAAAAAAGGTTTTAAATTGAAATATTCAGCAAATTATTATCCACAAGGTAATGGTTTAGCTGAATCTACTAACAAAAATCTCATCAAAATCATTAAAATGACCATTGATCAAAATCAAAAGAATTGGCACAAGTCTTTAATATTTTCATTATGGGCTGATCGTATTACTCTTAAAGCTTCAATAGGAACTTCACCTTTCAATTTAGTTTATGGAAAATAAGCTGTGATACCATCAAATCTAGCTCTCCCATCATTAGCGCTAGTGCAATTTATTGAAGAAAATCCTTCCTCATATATTCAGTTGAGATTTGATCAAATCCTTAAATTAGAAGAAGATAGAGAGAAAGCAAAAAGTATTCATGAAAAACATCAACAAGTTGTAAAATATTCTTTTGATTCAAGTTCCACCGGCTCAATTTTTTTTTTCAATTGGTGATCTTGTTTTGAAATGGGATAAAGCACATGAAGAAAAAGGTAAGCATACCAAATTTCAGAAAATGTGGCTTGGACCATTTCAGATTGCTGAAAAGATAGTCTCATATACATTCATACTCTAGGATTTAACAGGAAAGAGAGAATCTCTTCTTGTAAATGGGCTTGTATTAAGGAAATTCTTTTCATAAGGAGGTAACCCCTTCTTACCTGTACATATTCATTTCTGCAATTTTTGTTTTTTTTGTAAATAAAGGTTGTTAATAGTCTCTAATTGAATTTTTACTATTAGAAAATATCTTAGGAAGAATATTATAAATACTTATTTTGTGTAAATAATAATTTTTAGGGAAATGACTATAGTTTTGGATAGTTTAAAATAAAATGTTAAACTTTGAAAATTTGTTCAAAACATTTGCATGATATTTTGAAACCTTGAGGAAGATGTAAATCATTATAAGTTTATTGAGCAGAGAAAGGTTATATTTAAAAAGTAAAGACCTTTTCAAGCTTTGGCACTCAAAAAACTCTGAAAATTTCCATCCATTGATTCTTAAGGATAAAACCATTTCACCCCATCCATTTAGGTTGTGATTTTCTAGAATGTAATTATAAGAAATTATATGGCAAAATTTAAGAGATAAGAGGTCTCATCACGAGCCTAATTACCATTATCATAAGAAGTAATAAAACTGACATTACCAACACTGCATACCAAAACAGGGTAATGGCTTATTAATGTAAGACAAGGGGTCTCATCACGAGCTAGCTTGTCCAATTTGATTACAACTAGTGAATGGAATTGTTACTAACTCGCTACCAAACCAGAACAATGGCTCTTAAATTAAAAAATAAATAAAAGAAAAAAAACATGAGATAATATGTCTTATGAATTTATTTTTAAAGAGTCATAATCTTAGTTGGATGGGACAATGAATGGTTAATGGTTAAAAGGTAACCATGTCGAGACTATGAACATTTGTAGGCAACAGAGGCAATGCCTATGAAAATAGAGTATATTACAAAAGCTAAACTTGGGAAGGCCCCTTACTTCATTATTATCAACCAATCAAGGCTTGAGAAAACCAAAAAATGTGTTTATCTTTGAGGAATTAGAAAGAAATTGTAAGTGATTTTTATTTCTTTTTCAGAGTTAGATTTTATTTAAAATTTCTTTAAGATAGTTTTAATTATCTTTAAAAACTTTTACTTACTAGAAGTATAGTATTCATTTTATTTTTTCAGAGATAACTGTTTCTTCTAGTGAATCGCCAATTGTTGTACGATACAACAACCCTCTCCATTTCAAAAATTTTAGAATAAATTTCATTTAGAAATAGGTCCCCTTTTTATTTTTAGATAGGAATAAAAGACTTAGAGGAAATCTGATCATTTTGAATAAAAATAAAGGTTCATTGTTAAAAGGGCATATATTGCATAGCAAGTGTTTATAAACAAATGCAACATTGAAAGAATTTCTGATCTGATGAGATATAGAGACTTTATCACATTAACATAATACATGAAAGTATTCAATTGAAACAATGTCCGATGTGATACATTGATCGCAATCGCATTTCGGAAGAGCAATGTAATATGCGCCTGTTTTATAAAACTTCGATGGGATGAGCTTCATTGTAATTGAAAATCGCAAAACTAAAATGCAAACTCTTCATTCGGTCATTCGCAAAAATCCGATGCGATGCGATTGATCGCAATTGCATTTCGGAGGAAGAAACGTTATATTCACTCATGATACTAAATCTCCAATGCGATGAACCCCACTGTAATCGCAATCGCAAATCAGAAAATATCATTTGCAATTCGTTTCTTTTGAAAAGAGCCAATGTGATATACCATCATTGCAATCGGAAATCGGCGGAGATCATAATATGTTATTTGTTGTCCGTTTGAAAAATCCCCGATGCGATCAATACTTAGACTTTTTGTTTATTTTTACATTGCGCATACACTATCTATTCATCGCAATCGCAAGAATTCAAAAGGGAAATTTTATATTTTTATTTCAAAAAACCCGATCTCCGATTGTACGTTTACCATTAATAGAAAATCAAATGAATAATCACAATTGATTTTGTTTTGAATGCGTGAGTGTGACTTGTATAGAAGCCATTTAATTTTTAACACTGAGTTAATAAATTGAAGACAACGGATAAATACTTTTGTATAGCTGTTCTCCTTATTGCATTTTCACCACGTCTGAAAGCTTTTCTCCATTGCAGAACTCCAGAACATCTAATCCTTTCATTCGTTGAGCAATAGAAACGTTACCAGACAACGAAATGTATAATATATCAAGGAAAGCAAAGGCCACTGTCGCTGCAAAGACCCCTATGTTCACCATGGTACCTAAAGAGAAACAAGCCAGAATTATGCTGGTTACAGATGCATTGTGTCAAGGTCTTGGAAAACTATCTTGGGAAGAGGTATATAACCTCATTGAAAGCAAAAAACCTAAGGTCACTGTGGCGAAGGAAACAGTTCCTGACGAGGATGATTCAGAGTTTGATTCAGAAACTTCTCTTCAAGCACTTGCGAATTCATTCCTGCACCGAATTGCAGCTCGGGAAATTTTTTTCCCTTACTATGATGTGATCTGGTGGGTGATAGATAATGTCACCATCCAAAATAGAACGTTTGTTTCAGCTGCTGGGACAACATTTGGTTCATTTAAAGCAGAGGATATTAAAGCAATGTACCACCTTCTGGACCCGCAGACAAATTACAACAAAGCCTTCATCAAGGAATTTGCTACAAATAATGAAAATCAGTTGGAACTAATCAGAGAGTGGAGAAGAGCTCCAGAGAAGAAAAAAAATGAGGCATCAGGTATGTTCTCTATGGAGTCCCTTTCACCTCCATACTGTTATGCCACCGCAATGATGTGCCGACTGTTTGGGAATGATAATTCAGCTAGGTTTTCAATACAAATGGTGCCTTTAATCCATTCTGTTGTAAGTTCCGAAATCATGGACTGGGCTGTCATTCTTTCAGATAGAATAGCCAATAGGATTCTCGAGTATAGAAAGGACAAGGACACAGGAAACAGAACCCCATTCTACTTTTGTGCCTGTATTCTAGATGCCCTATGTTTCAACTTTGAATTTCCCATGTTAGGATGGAAATGGACCCCCAAAGATCCTGCTCCTATTCATATATATCATAAATTATTATGGAAATTTCATTTTAAAAAGCATGTTTATAGAATTTTTCATGGTTTCCTCATCCCTGTTTATCAAATCATTTTTAACCGATTCCCTCCCAGGCTTTCTAAAAAAGCTAAAATTGATATATCCTTGATTGGGGACTGGTTCAGAGAAGAAAGATTTACTTATATCAGAGTCTTCGGGAGCATTGTAGAACCCCATATTCTGCCTCTGTATGTTCCCAATAAACTGTTAGCACAAGATATTTCCTCTCAGTTAACAGTAGAAGGCATGTCTATGTCCTTGAAGAATAATAAAAAGTTGATGTGGCCTACTTTTCCATTCCACTGTGGACATTATACTCTCAATAACTTCACACATGCTGAGAAGGAGGTTATCAAGATAAGAGATCTTAAACTCTCTATAGTCCCAGGCAGGCAATATGAACCAAAGAAGGTGGCGTTTGATTTTACTACTTCAGTTTCAATTGCTCGATTTGAGCATGAACCAGATGAGTTTGATGATTTGTTTGTTTCTGCTGATAATTTGTCCCAAGTCTATAACTTAGCCAAGTATAAATTTTAGGCTGAAGAGATGAATAAATTCATGTTATTTAGATGCCAGAGACTACTCAAAGCTCCTTTAGATCAATTACGAATTCCTGTGCAAGAGTCTGAAACACAGCAAAAGGAAAAAGAGGATGCAACTAATAAAGCAGCTAAAGAAACATCTACTAGCAGGGCCAATGTACAGACATAGAAGGAAGTCATAGGAACTAATTCTATTGTGCAGAAAGAGAATACTAATGGTAAACTCAATGTGAATATTGATTAGAAATCTACAGCTCACACAGAAAAGGAAAGCATAGGTACTGAGATCAATGTGCATACTGAAAAAGATGACATAGGCAATGAGGCTATTGTACAAGCAATAAAAGGAAATATGAGCAATAATCTAGATTCTCAACTTGGAAGAGAAGAGACTATGGAAAAAGTAGTGGAATCCACTAAACTTATAGTTTCTTCCCATTTGCTGAGCCAATATGAGAAATTTGCCCAGCAAATAGGACAACAAAGTAATCCCCAAGTTAATGTTCTAGAAGATCAAGATATGGAAGTTATTCCTGAACATCCTACAGGTGAAATTATGTTGAAAGTAGAAGAAATTCCTCCTCTAGACGTATTTTACAGTCCTAAGCATAGGGATATTGTTAGAAAATAGAGGAAGAGGAGAAGGACTGACCAGGGCCCACTTTCAACATCACAAGTGGAATTTATGGTTATTGCTTATAAAAATGCTGAGGTGAATCTGTCGGAGGATCTCACCAAATTATCTCAATATGCAGGTGCCTATAGTGCTGCAACTATAGACAAAGCTTCTGAAGTCTCCCAATTAATGAAAAAAAAAAGACTTGCAGATAGCTATGTTAGAGGAACAGGCCACAGAGAATCAAAAAAAGATTGTTCAGCTGGAAAAAAAATTGCAAGATAAGGAGCTCAGATCTAAGCAACTAGAAGAATAGCTTAGCATTGAAAAGAATAAGATTGATGAAAAAACCTTGAACAAACAACAACAGTTGAGTCAAGAGGTAGAAAATTTACAAAATCTTCTGCAAAATGAGAAAAATGCCAAGATTGAACAAGAGAAAATATTCTGATTAGCATTGGACAAGTTTAAGGATTACCCTAAGTTAGATCAATTCAAAACTGAAGCTCTTGAAATAAACAAATTTTTATCTCAGCAGTTAAATGAATTTTGTCTAAAGTTGGCACAAGTTGAGCCCTTGTGCGAAATAACATCATATTTGATAGATGAAGCAGTCACTCTCAGGCAAGAAATTGATGATGTTGATGATATTCTAAATTCCTTTCATGGCAGGATACAGAGTAGGGAAGAAAATCTAATCTTCCCAGAATTGAGGAAAGACACAAGGAAATTTTATTTGCGGAATGGGAACAACAGCTGATGAAATTAGAAAGAGCCATATCAAGAGCTAAAAGTATGATGAATAATATTACATAGCTGATTAATGATAGCTTGTATGACACTAATTTGATCTCAGATTGTACCCTAGGAAAATTACCAAAAGTAAAAGAAGCTGATTCCAGGTGGAAGGAAGAGATAATCAATAAGAATCAACAGATTAGAAAATTTCAAGGAATTTGATGGGATATTATGTGGACTTATCTAATCAAGCCACACAACCAAAAAATGGCCATAAAATTCCTTTCAAATGCTATTCATTTTATCATTCCTGAATTCTCTGATGCTACGTATACTGGGCAGCTACATTCAAGGCTAAGTCATCCAACAGAAGTGAAAGATATGCTCAAAATCTGCCATCTGGGCACATTAAATGCAGGAGATAATCAATGAATCGATTTCACTTCAAGATCACACTTCTGTTTCTAGATTTTCGATTAGATAGATTGTAGCAGTAGTTTTAGTTATTTTGTTTTATTTTAAAGTTCATATTTGAACCCCTTTCATGCATTTAGAAAGGGGTCCTGAATTTGTAATATTTTGACTTGGATGTTACATTTTTGTACTCCATTGACTCTTATATTTTTATAAAGGATCACATCTGGTGATTTTATGCAAAATTGTCTTTAAGAATTGCATTTCTGTATCTTGGAGTCTGTTTTACATTGAAGTGCTGGATTTGGATATCGAATTGCATTGGGAAAAGTATCAAGATGGATATGGTATTTCTATCTATTCACTGTTAATTTTCTTATGTTATGAGATATTCTCTTTAAAATTTGCTATCATTTATATGTACTTGTTTTACAATATTTCTTTATACATATCATTTATGAGTGTGTAGAAATATTCATCTCTTTCAGTATATGAAAATGATATATAAAATGATGAATGCAATGTGTTATTATAACTCTGTTTAATTTCTTAAACAGAGTTATCATATTTGATACTGCATATTTCAGTTAAATTATAATACATTTTTATGGTTATTCATTTGATTGAAAAAAATTTAAAGTTGTATTCATATTTGATACCTGAGTTAGTTTTAGAATTATTTATCAGTTATAGATTAAATTAGATAGATTTTTTAAGTCATCTTAGTCTCATTTTCCATTTATCCAATCATTCCATCACCAACCCATTTAAGTTATTAGGAAACTGGTCCTATCAATCCAGTCGGAGCCACCACACCAAACAGAAAAGGAGCTATCCTAAGGTCCCGACCGGGTGGTTTTCCCCCAATGTTTGAACCAGAAATTCGAGGCTTCAAGACAATCTCATACAAAGCTTAGTAAATCAAGCTCTTAGTATAATCAACAATCGTCACACACTATCATGCATAAATTTTCATATCTATGCACCAATTTCCTGCCTCTTGAAAACCTGCCTCCACTGTGCAATCCCTGTTGAAGAAGATCCCTGAATGAATTCAATCTTGCCTTGCCTTGACTGCGCAATCCTCATTGGAATATCCAATGTGTGTTAGATGCTTTGAATGCATCACTATAGTCACAACATATAGTCCATCTCACCCTTTCACCTATCTCTCCACTGGGTCTCCACTGGAACTGACATACAATTTGTTAATTGCTATATTTGTTTAGTTGCAAGTGAGTCTCTAGTTGTGAATTAATTAAATAATTAATTCACTAAACTCTCACTAGTGTATCTTCAGTTAGAACTAGATACAACTAGCACAACTGAGTTTAACTCACTTAACTGAGTTAAACTAAATAACAACTCCCATAACTACTCTTCCAATTCTATCACAACTTTCCACTATCAATTATAATTGAGTCCTCCATGCATGAGTCACCAACCACCCTAGGAATTGTGTAATTCCTTTAGCCCACTGATGTGCCACACTTGTTCACTGAAATAAAGTGCTCCAAGAGAATTAGTTGATTTTTAGAGTCTGATTATTATTAAGGGCTAGTAATAATCGACATGCATCTATTTTTAGATTAGCGATCTATAAATAGAATTCACCCAATATTCTAAAAATATAAATTCATCCAAAGATAGAATTTTCTCAACCATCTAGAATCAGCATCCTACTAACTTTAGAATATGCTCACCATTCTAAAAATAGAGATACACCTAAAAATAGCCTATGGGCCTCTCTTAGTGAATGCACTTAATTTTCACTAAGCTCATCATATTGTTGAATCTCAACAACTTTCTGAGTTATTCGGTCTACCCAAAGAGAAACTATTAATGACTTATGCCAATTTCATTGGTTTTGATCAACAGTTCATTTGATGATTCTAATCAGGTTTTTGTTTGTGGATTCTGCTAAACCATTTCCTTGCAGATAATAATTTGCAGAATACTTATGTTTAAAGCCTATTTTGATTGTAAATTCTATCATGGCAGTTATTGAGAAATAATATGCATTATTGAACATTAAAGCAGTCGGTAAACCATACCTAGTTATGATAAATTGGTCCTCGAAATCAATAATATTATCAGAGTTGGCTACCTTCAATGGAATTTCTTCCACCCATTTATTAAAATAATCTGTAGTTGTGAGAATATATTTATGTTGTTTGGAAGAGTTAGGAACGATCTCACCGATTATATCTAATCCCCATTGTTCAAATGGTTGTTCGATATTAACTGGTTGTAATAGGAAGGCTAGCTTCCTTTGTCTTCCAAATCCACTTTGACACACTTTTCATTTTCTCGCATATTAATGAGCATATTTGAAAAGTGTAAGCCAATAGTAACCTGCATGTAGGATTTTGTGTGATGTTGTATTTTCTCCAAAATGTCCTCCAGTTGGTCCATCATGGAATTCCTGCAAGACTTTCTCTGCTTCAGATTTTTCTAAGCATATTAGAGTACATAATCAAAGTTTCTCCTAAACAATACATATTTTATTAATTCATATTTATTGGACTTTAATCTCAAAGCACATTTTGTTTTATAGCTGAGTTGGGTTGAGGCATATCCATTCTTCAAATAAAATATGAGATCAGTGTATTGAGATTGCACATTTTTTAGGCTTATCTATGATATTTGTACATTGTTACCTTAATCTTCTTATGATGGTAAATGGGATGCTCCTGTTGCAAAATACCTTGTCCTCTAACAATTTTAAAGTGTCTAATTTCTACATCATATTCTTGTAAAGCAGTAACCCAGTTAGCCCTTTTCTCTCCTAATTCTCTTTGCATTAATATTTTTCCCACTGCAAAGAATGGAACTATTGTTTTGGTGTGATTTTTTAGGAGAAATTACCTGAAATTATTTATAACCTTAAAGATAAAAAATGCTTGCTTCTCGACAGATGAATAATTTAATTATGCACCTTGTAGATTGGAACTGAAAAATTATATTGGTGCTTCAATTTTTTGGTCATTAATTTGTGTTAAAACAACAAGTTATGATGTATTTGATGAAAAAGTATATAAATTAAAAGGATTAAGAAAATTGGGGGTAGTAAGGAATGGAGCATTGACAATGGATTAGTTGATCAAATCAAATGTTTCTCTTTCATTATGTCCCCATTTAAAGGCTGAATTTTTGTTAATCATGTTTTGTAATGGTAAAACTATTTGCGAAAAGTTAGGGACAAACCTTTTTACAAAAGTAATTTGTCCAAGAAACGACTACATAGATTTCTTGGTATGAGGGAAAGGAATTATTTTAATCTCTTCAATTCTTTCAAGATCAATATAGATACATTTATTTGACACAATGAATCCTAAAAATATTCCTTCCTCTAAATCAAAAAATTATTTCTTTGGGTTTAATGAGATGTCATCCCTTTTACATTGCTCGAAGACTTGATTTAGGTCTTTCACATGATTGGTCGCTTGTTTAGAAAAGACTGTAATGTCATCTAAATAAATAACCACTGATTTATTGATAATCCCCCTTAAAATTTGTGTCCATATCTCTTTGAAAAGTGGCACCTACATTAATGAACCCAAGTGGCATCTTTTGATAGGTGTAAGTTCCCCACTTAGTCCTGAATGTAGTCTTTAATCTGTCATCTGGATGTACGATAATTTGGTTATATCTCGAGAATCCATATAGAAAAGACATAAGTTCAAAACCAACTACTGTTTGCAACACTTGTTCCATGGTTGGTAATGGAAAGTTGTCCTTTTGACATGCTTTGTTTAAATTCCTAAATCAATAAAAATTCTAATATCACCATTTTTCTTCTTGACGGGAACCAAATTTGAAACCCATTTATAATGTCTAACTGGAAAGATGATCTTCGATTTGAGGAGTTTGTTTAGTTTATTTTTGATTTGATTTTCAAGATTCGGATGAATCTTCCTCAATTTTTGTTATATAGATTTCTCATATGAAATCATAGGAATTGTGTGTTGAATCATAGAAGGATCATATGTTTTACTACCAGTGTAATCCCAAGAAAAAATAATTTTGTACATTATAAACAACCTATTAAATGATAATCTTTCATCAGAAGATAGACCAAGACCTAAATTGACATTTTGAGGTTTATCGTCAGTTCCAAGATTTAATAACTCAAATCTTAAGGTGGAACTTTGAGTTTTTGAGTTAGTAACTCTTTTAAACCTATCTTTCAAATCATAGAGGTCTTCCAACTTGACAACTGACTTAGGAATTGGATTTTCATATTGTTCTTCCTTTATCTGAATGTCATGTTCATTTTCATCCAAAATTTGACTATCATAAGATCCTTCAGATGTTAGGAAATCTATGATATCTGAATCATTATTGAATACTCTCCAATTGGTAATATTGTCAGGAACAGATGGTCTAAAAATTAAGTGAATGGAAAATCTATTGGGACTAAACTCTTGAGATGGAATTAAATTTGATACTACATTATCTAGTAGATCTGCACTAGCATTTTGTATTCTAGGAATGAACGAAATATTGAAGGCTAAGAAATGAATGGTCAATTCTTGGACTAATGATTGGTAATGCTTTAAATGTCAGGAATTACAATGAATGGTATTTCTTACCTGTCTAACAATGACTTCCGAATATCCTAGGACTTTTAGATAGTTGATGTTAAGATCAATTTCTTTGTACAAACCTTGGAATAATGCTTCATATTAGGCTATATTTTTCCTGTGATTGAATTCAAGTCTGCAGGCTAACATGGTTTTTTCTCCTTTTGGGCTTATTAAAATGCAGCCAGCTCCTGCACCATCTTTAGATTTAGAACCGTTAAAATAAAGAGTCCAAAATGAAGAATTAACTATTGGTTTATCTAAAAAAAAAATTTACATTTCGAAATGCTTGTCTAGGAAAATTTCTCGATCTGAGAAATAATTGCATTATCAAAAAAGGGTGATGGCTAAGCATTGAAATTTCCCAAAAATGATTTTGCCAAGTATTTTATAATAATTCTATTATTGAATGCTACTGGCTTGTTTATTCCTTGAATATAGGTGATTGTATGTTTCATGAACTTTTCATGGTCTACCCGGATTTGATTTGGCTTTCCATTGTATGGTAGCCACATATGTGACCAGTCTGTTGCAAAATATCCATGAAGCTTTTCAGACCAGTCTCTGCTTAATACTAAACAGTAAAACTCAGGAATATTAGCCACTAATATATTGATTATTTGAGCAACATTGGGATTTGATGACAATCTGATAGAAACAAAATTTATTTCTCCCACAACTTCTACTCTAGTTCTATCAAGTTGTACTATATGAACAAGAGAACTCTGAGGAGTTGTTATCACTATTAATTTTTTCTAAACTTGGTCAGTTTATACTTTCTCCTAAGTCATGGTATTAGATAGGGTTTGAGTCATTTTTATGTTTTATAGGGTCTAAGCCATAGGTTAAAAGTTTCATTTCATCTCCAAATAAAGTTCATAAACCTTGCTTTACTCTTTAGAAGTCTCATACCACGTTTTGAAAACCATATTTTAAGTCTTTTTTTCTTTTTTCTTTTTTGAATAAGCCACAAAACCACGTTTTCGTAGCACACTCAGTGTAAAAAACTGCTTCTGCGCTACGAAAACGATGGTCTTTTCGTAGCGCAAAATCCCGAAATCAAATTACCAGTGCTACGAAATCAGGGATTCGAAATTTTTCGGTTTAGCTGTCACATCCATCAATTTTGGTTAAATTTTCATGATTAGGTGTCAGTCCACGAATCCTCCCTCACACATGCAACCATCCAAAGAAATTATGAAATCATTATGAGATTTGTTAGGGGTCATTTTTCATTGGTCCTTTTCAAATTTGAAAAAGGGTTGGTTATCATCGATTTTGTCTCATGCAAAGAAAACACTCCATGCATATCTATTGTTTGAAAGAGAAGCTCATGATAAGAAACTAGAGCTTTCCTTAAGTATTCAAGCGAGGCTGAACCCAATTGATGTTATGTCATCATTTTAGATACTTTCTAATCAAGTGAGTTTGAAAATAATTGCTGGTTGAACCAAATTTTCAAGCGAGCGAGTTCATCCAACAAGGAGGTCTATTACAGGTTTGCTGAAGACACGGGGTTTTCAGGAGGAAGATGACATAAGAAAAAAGAAATCATAGGTCTGGTCACTGTCTGAGAACAGAGCCTGAAGGTTTAAAAGCTCTCACAAGAGATAAATATGTTGAAGAAGCCTTCAAGAAGGTAGGGTGCTGGAGGTTCTGCGAAAAGCTTCAAGGAGGGAACAATCAGGTTAGCAAAGAGTTTCCTATTAACTTCACAGGGTCAAACACAAAGGTTTTTTTTCTCAATTTACCAATTTCTCCTGAATTTATATCAGCAGTCACAAAAATTCCAAGGGGGAAAGATAGATGGTTCAAGAATTTTAGGTTTGAAATGAAACCTTGCAAAATCTTTTTGAAACCAAAGTTTATGGATACTAATTTGAACAAAGTTGTGCCAAGAAATTATGTCAAGGATGCATTTGCCAATCTGCTCTACAACATCCAAAGGTGCTTCACCTGCGAAGGGAGATACCACAAGGTGTACACATACCACTTTAAAATCTTATTTCATTTCACATGAATAATCTCTCTAGAATTACCTTTCTTTCTATTTTGAAGTCTGGCCAAGATGGCAGACAAAGTACACATGAAAAATCAGGCATGTGAAACCTCATTATTTCATCATGGTCTAGTCAAGTTAATAGTTTTGTATGAGCTTCTGAAAGTGAATAGAGAATGGTCTGCATTTCTCTTTTTGAGTGGAATAGGGGTTGAAGGAACAGGTGCTAACCCTCAAGTCAAAGAAACATCTCCATCAAAGACTATTGAACCTGCAGAAACAAAATCAAGGAGGTTTGTTAAGCTTAAGCCAGGAAAAATATAGAGGAACCAATGATAAACACATCACTGAATATCCAGAGGACTCCTCAATCTGCACAGAAGAAGAGAACTCATGTCAAAGAGACAATTCAGGAACAGTCAACTAGTAAAACAACTCAGAAGAAGTTGACTAGGATTCAAAGGTCAAACGAGAAGGGTAAGGCTGTGGTCACAAATGAAAACTTGGAATTAAGAGGTGACTTGAATGATATATTACAAGCTATTGACATTGAAGAGTCTCCTCTGGTTCAAGAAGATTTCATCAAATTGGATACAGGTGGCAAATCAAAGAAATTGAAAACATCCAAAAAATTAGATTTTGAGGATGAAGTGGCAGAGTTTGTCTTTAAGCCTAGAAAACCCTTGACTAGGCAGTCTAAGAAATTGCAGCAGCCAGACATGGAGATAGACCAAACAGGAGGTGAGGATGAAATTTTTTTTGAAGAACCCATAAATATATCATCTCCAATGCTTGAAGAAGACATAAACAAAGTTTTTAATACTCAGAGAGAAAGGAGTAGTTATGAGGAGGTTAAAGACAAACTCATACTTGCAAACATTGAAATTGATAAATTAAAGAAGAAAGTGAGAATTCATGCTGTAGCAAGGTCAAAATTTGAGAGGTTGAAAGGTCTATGGGAGCTAGAAAATGTTTCAAACATTGAGTCAATCAGCAGTAAAGATCAATTCTACATATGGACCGTCCCTGCAATCAAGGAAGCAAAGTTCATAAGGATGGTTAATACCAAAATAAGAGCTAATAATAGAAGGCTTAAAAGGCAGGTTGAAGATATTGCAATATAGCTAGCAAAGCCTGAAGATCAACCACAACAAAATTGAGTGTAAACAGTAAGTGACATCTCCTAACACATTTTTGGGATTATGTGGAAAGATTTCATTTTTTAAAGCAGTTCAGAGGTGATTTTTGTTGATTATGAGAGCTTATATATAACTGGAAGGATGGAAGTAAAGGTTTGAAACTTAAAATTTTGGAAAAAGATGTGAAAATATAGACACAGTAGTTTCGTAGCACGCTACGAGACTGCTGTAGGATGCAGTTTGAACAATTTTCCAAGGTTTCAAAGGGATAAAAGGCTTTTTTTTTAAACCTTGATGCTGCTGAAGAATGTATAAAGATAAAAAGTGAAGATCCAATGGAAAAACATAGAAAAATGAAGGTTCCAAGTGATTTTTTCAAAGGTAAAGTTCCGCACTACGAAAACAACAGACAATTTCGTATTGCAGCAATGTTAACAGTTTTGGCACTCCTTCAAAAAGTTTGGTTTGGGCATAGCTAGAAGGGTGAAGTCACATGAGTTTAATAAGACATTGCCACATGTTTTTGAGCACAAGTTGGTCAGCATATGGTTTGAAGAAACATAAATTAAGCACTATAGCTATTTTGCAGGGAGCATGTTCCTATCTTTCAGGGCAGATAAAAAGCAAATCAATACAGTCTAACAACAAGGTGATGGACATCATCAAGGTTGAAGTTTAGGAGGAGAAACTGTTAGATAGAAGATTTAATGTTTAGATAAAGTTGTTAAGTTATAATAAAGAGTTTTAATCCTAGTTGTATTAGGACTCTAGAACAGACAATTTAACTGTCAGATGCAATTAAAAGTTTGTTTTAGCAGTTGATAGGTGTCAAGCTAGTAAATTAGATTTTTTTTCAAGTGTTTGGAGAGAATCCAAGAATGTAATGATGAATCTATAAGAGACAAGAAGTCAAATTGCATAGGGTTGGAAATTTTCATTAACAAGCATACTGTTTTGTTGTAGCAAAAACTGTGTTTTTATATTAATATAGAGATATTGGTTTCATCACTCAGGATATAGAAAGGGTTATTGATGTTTGATATTCTCATGGTTTTCCTCTTTCAATTACTTGCAGTGGCATGAATGTATGTTACTTAGAATTCACTGAAGGTGCTCTAACTTCCTTCATATGTTCATGAACTGTGTTTATTTTCTGTCCTACTGTTTTGTTGATGCATCTAAACCATGAAATGCCTTGACTTCCATATGAAGTCGATACTCATGTTTTGTGAAAACACACTTGACTCCATAAGCCCAATAGATGTTTTTTGATTAGCAGTACAACAAATTATCCATTTTTATCTATTTTACTCATAGAGTAATCCATCTAATCCTTATTTGAAAATCATAAACGTATTGAGAGAGCCCTCTCAGGTTGAGGAGGCTAAGCCTCAACTAAAAGTCTGGTTTGAAATAGTTACTCAGAGTCTTCTTGATGAGTAGTCTATCAGGGTTTGATTTTGAGATAACATGAATTATGTTCAACTTATCACTGAATTATTTTGGCATTATATTAGAGGAAGCCCCTGAGTCTATTAAACAATTATGGGAATTTTTATTATAGATAGCATAGGTTAAGAGAAATGGAGGAGTATGAGAGATGGATCGATCACCTATCATAATAAAATATGTAACATCTATTTTAGTTGAAGGAGAAGGTGGGTTACCCATTTCATTAGCAACTTGGACTACTACTGGAGCAGGTAAGGCTAAATCAGGAACCACATTCAAGTCTCTAAGTAAGATTTTCTGTTGCTGCTTTAACTTAGTAAGTTCGTGAATTGAAATGTTGGCCCTCGTTTTTTTCATATCTTCAATTACATTATACTCAATATTGTCAGAGACTACTATTGTCTTTGATCTAGGTGGAGTATCTGAAGTAACAGTACTTGTTTGTGTAGCCTTAGAAGTAGACATTTTAATTACTTTTTTATCCTTAGAAGGTGTTGAATTCTTCTTTTGTTGATTTGGCTACGTTGCTTCAGTAGTATTTTTTATCCTTGTACTCACACGTAAAGCTTCATGTTATTCTTTGTTTGGTAGGATGAAATACCACATTCCATTTAATTCAAATTATTCTTCTTCTTCATTTTCTTCTTCCTATGTTTGCTCTGGCTCTATATCTTGATCAGACTTAGCGTTAGATATGATATTCAATGGTTGAGTATTCGAGGACTGACCTTTCTTGAAGGGTATGAAAGTATTTTTTAAACTAGAGATTTCAGTGACTTGTTTCTTGATATCTTCCATCTCATTGGTCACAGTATTTAAAACTTTCTGAAGACCTTGTACATAAAAAGGGTCTTTAGATGGCTTCTTTTTAGAATCATCTTTGAAGGATACCTTCTTTGATTTTCTATCTTCTTGAGAATTCTTCTTCTCAAAAGCGGTTATGCATTTCTCTATAGGTAAAGATTCCTTCATGTTCTTTGCGAGTGTAGGGAGTTTTTCTCTATCAACGAAAATGGCTATATTGGATGGAAGAGATGAAATTTACCACTCAATTTGAACTTCTACACTAGGAACTGATGTAACATGAATTTTATTGAGAAATTTGTTAAATCTTGAGTTAAAATATTTTATTTTTTCCCCCGATTTATCCTTTAGATTTGATAAATCATTGATGAGCGTTGCAGTGGTCCTTTCATCCCCAAAATTACCTAGAATTTTTTCTTCAAACGTATTCCAACTAGTTATAGAGCAGGCAGGCAATGAAAAATACCAGGATCATGCAGATCTTGTGAGAGTGTATGGAAATAATATTACAACACAATCCTCTTCAACTACTTATTTTAAATTGATGGCTAACATATAATTATGAATGTGTTCTTTTTCCGGAAGACCATCATCAGGATTAAATTTAGGTAACCATCTCTCAGGCGATTTTGGTAGAGCATGAAGAAGAGTGGGCATATTTACGGCCCCTGGATTGTTCCATGGTCGTACATTTTGTAGAGGTACCTAGCCTACCATTGGACCTTGGGTGGATGTGATGGATTGAGTTTGAGTTGATGAAGAGGTAGGCTAAGTGCTAGAACTAGTTGAAGGGATAGTAGTATGAGTACTGGAACTAGTTAAAGTAACACTGATTGTTGGAATGGAAGTGGTGGAAGTGAGTTGAGGTAATGGGGTGAATGGATAAGATCTCACTAGCAATTGACTCTGATTCAGTCTTCTTTATTCTCCTTTGAGAACTATTGATGGGAAATTCAAAAGGAAGGATTCCTGTCTTTTGAATTTCTGATCGAGTTAATATTCTTATAGGTTGTAAAGAAGACAAAATAATAATCTTATATGTTTGAGAAGTTTTAGGCTTTTTCAACAGAAATGGATACTCTCTCTAACATTTCTATCAAATACTAAACTTTAGGGGAATTTTGATGAAAATCGAAAGACAATATAGGTTGAGTATCACTAGGAGACTTAGGAGAAGGATGTTCAAGTTCAGATTTAAAGATGCAGATCTAGATAATTTTCAGGAAGTTGATGGGGATCTAGAGGGAGATAGGCTTTTAGATTGACCTTTAGATTGATCAGACCTTATTTCCATTCACAAGGCCCTCCTTCTAGCGCCAAACTGTTGAGGCCTCGGAATTCTGGTGCCACAACATGGGGGAAAACCACGCGGTCTAGACCTTAAAGCAACTCCTTTTCCTTTGGTGTGGTGGCTCGACTCGGGATAGTGGGACTAGTTTCGCAATAAGGATGATTTTGGGGTGTGTTTTGATTATATAAAATGAAATGGAAAATGATCCTAATATATCACATCCATCTATCTAACACTATCTATTCTACTATATTCCCGAGGTATTTCTTCCTTTATGCGATCTAAAGAGATATATTTCAACTATTAGTAATGTAGATTATTTAACAATTGAAAGAGATGAAAATTATGTAAAGATGATTCTTCTAAGAAAATAGTTTGATTAGAAAAATTGTGAAAAGTATATTGCATTCATATGTGTGATTATATATCCAATAAGAAATCATAGATAAATATTATTACATAAGTGCATTTAACATTCATCTATAATGACGTTTCAAAGATATAATGCAATAAAAAGATGACTATCAATCTAGAAAGCAAGACTTAATAAAAGTGAATAGAAGTACCATATGTACGAAGTTATACTCATGTAAAATGACAATAGATATCTTCTCCTCTTCACTTTAAAGCAATTTAAAGAGTACAATAGTGCAACATCAGTTAAACAGCTTCAAATGTCAAAAGGTAACAAATTGTGTTCCATTAATTCATTAAAGCATATACAAACTGAAAAAAGTACATTCTTTGCAAATGTTTTTGACAAATTTATGGACCCTTCTCTAAATACATGAGAGGGGTTTAAATACTAAACTAACTATGTTTAAAAAATATATTACTACATAAAAATAGAGGAGGTTTCAAACAACCATCCTTGTAAGACAAACTTTAACTACAATCTAGGAATAAAAAGTAACGATATAACTATGAATTCCGATATTTATTTTGGATTCGATCTCGAAGTTGAAAAATATCTAGCATAGGTTTGAGCTGAGCTGGCTGTGAAATCCTCGATCTGAATTGTCCCTTAGATATTGATTTTGAGAGCGTTGGCTACGATCTTTTTGTCGAATCTGTTAAATATTGCAGGGTTTGGTACTGATGATAAGGTTTGATCAGAAAATTCCAATAATTTTCTTAACCAAACTTATTTAATTTTTTAATCATTTCATCTTGCATTTCTGCCTTATGTTTCCACTATGTTTCCAGTTGTTTGACTTCTGAGAGCACTTCAGATGTGCACTCTTTGATAAGTTCTGATTTCGAAAGCTGTTCACATACAGATTCAATAATTTCCTTTGTTAACCTTAATGATTTCACTGTTGCTTTCCCTGCTTGCTTTATCTGTGCTTACCAATCCTTAAACAAGATCTCCATGTGTAATTTATCTACCTGGGGTAGATCAACTTCCTTGCCTGAGTCTGATGCTTGCCATTGAATGTGTTCATTGATTTTAGTTTCGATCTTTTCACACTCAAGTTTCTAGATAGACACTTGCAGGATTAATATTTCACTTGAGTCACAATAAGAGATAGTGATAAAAGCTTATTGGTAAAATACTTCTTGTTTTTTTATTTAGCTTAGCATTCACATTCAATGCTTCCTTTATGAATTTCTCTAGCTATGGCTGGATTTGTAATCTATTAATTTCTGCTTCCAGTTGTGTTTGCTTCTCAGTGAATTGTACTTGATGCTGCAAATTTAACCTTTCAAAATCCTTTTGAAATTGGGACATCAATTCCATTTTCTCACTATAGTTAGAATTTTCTTGCTCTATCAATTTCTCTAAATCTTGTATTTTATCTTCTCTCTGCTTCAGTAACATTTTAACTTCAGTGGCCTTATCAACATTGGCATTAGCATATGCCCCTGCAAAATGTGATAGCTTGGTTAAATGTTCAGTAGGATCAGCTAGAGGATCCTTCCATAAAATATCAACAAATTTATTTGTAAGATTTGAGACTGTACAATAAATTCTTTTCCTTTTTATTCTTTTGACTACAACCTTATGACTAGGACTGTAGAAGACATCTAGCAAAGTTATTTTCTCAACTTGTAACACTATCTGATCTTTAGGATAAGCCGAAAGATCTCTCGATCATGAGTTTTAGGAACTTATTGTAATGGAGTAATATTTTCCACTAACCTCTGAGAATGTTATGGCATCTGAAAACTAGTAGCTTGATCAGTATTGGGATTTGTTTGAGGAGATTTTATTGCCTTAGAAAAATTATCACATTCACTCTTCAAATCCTTTGGTTGACAGTTTTCTGACTGATCAAGTGTATCTTGACCGTGTTGAACTTCTTGGGAAGATGATTTTGTTCCATTACTTTGTCCTTTCTCTTGCATCTCAATCTCTTTGATTACTTGATTGATTACCTTTTCTGGGTTCTCATTTCTTTTTTCGGATTCATTTTCAGAATGATTAGAATTTTGAGATTGATGTTATGATTGCCCTGACTCATCTTCAGACATGTCTTTAACTTCATTATCCAAGCTAATACCTGGAATAGGTCTGTTGACATATTCAATAGTAAATAAATCCAGAGGAATCCTTTCAAGTCTCTTGCTTCTGTATCCTTGGAAAGCTTCCAAGTCATCTTGATTTAGGTGACTGGATGCAAACTTAAGAACATCTGAAAACTTTTCAATACCTTGAAATAAATCATCAAATCTATATACCTTTTTCACAAAAGGCTTTACTTTGAGCTCTGCAATTAAATTCTTAATCACATCATTAGGGTCAATGGCCATTTTGGCATTACAACCAAATTCAACAAGTTAACATTTGAAACTTCCTTGCAGGCCTGACCAATATCAAAAAGTGAAAAGGTAAGGCACTGTAAAGGAAAATTAGGCCAAACAGCCTTCTTAATGTCTTTAAGCTGTTTTGAAATACCATTTACAACTAGTTGGTAGGAAATTTCTCTAGAAAGTAACTTATCAGGAACATAATATGGTAGGACGAGGAGAATCATAACTACCAAAAACTCTGACATAAGTGAAACTTTCCTCTGCGAGCCATCTAGCAACTGGAAAAATGTATGTACTAGCCTCTTTGGAAACCCTAGGGGCTTTCTCATTGAATATAATTTGGTGCATAGGTAACATGACTCTATGGAAAATTTTGTAAAAGTGCAGATGGAAGTCCAAATCCCAAAGGGCTCTGTGGTAAATTTGGATTGGAGTAGTGTCTTGGGCTGTCAATTTCCTTCCCATGGTAGGAAAACTAGAAGAAAAGAATTGCGTCTATGACATAGGCACTCAAGTAAAAGGGGGGTATTTCTCTATATGAAACACTTATTTAGCCCCTATACTCCATGATATTTCTGGCTAAATTATCAGATAGGATATTTTCCCAATTAAAAATTAAGGAATTGACGATTGCGTCAATTAATGGGAACCAATCTACAGAAAACCTAGTGGTATTAGGTTTTGAAAATAATCTACACAACATACCGACAACATACCAATAAGGGGAAATAGTTTGTGCTATTGGGTACGTACCGAGCTTATCTCATTTAAGCTAGAAATGGTCTTCCTTCCATTCCTTTATGACTTTCATTAGGTCTATATTTTTTGTTCTAAAGCTTTGAAGAAAAGCTTTGTCATAGTTCTGCTGCAGGACATGTAAGCGGTACATTGTCCTCAAATCTTCTTCCGTGAATGAACCGATATTCTTTCCCTTTGATTCCTTGAATGTTATATCTTCTACGTTCAAGTGGTCAATTACCTACTTAACCATATATGTATAGGGGATAATATTTGGCCTTGTTGATACCTTATGGATGAATGAACATGCCACGTCGAAATAGGTCGGGTCTGAAGGAACCGATGCGCCTGTTGTAGCAACTCTGATTATGACCCTTGGCTTTTCATCCTCGAAAATATTGTACATTTCCCCCCAAGAAGAACTTCAACATTCCTTATTGCAGGTGGTATTTGAGAATAGGGGAGACATATCTGAGTCCTTGGTAGATGATGCTTCAGCAATCTCTTTGCCTTTCTTTCTCATTTATATTTTCCTTGCAACATTAAATGGTTTCATGATTTCAAGAGAACATAGAAAACATTAAAAATATAGAGAACAGAGAGGTAGATAGAATTAAAACAAATTTGGCGTTAAATCATTTCAAATATGGTCGCAGTAGATATGAATCTATCAAAACTTACTCCAATTAAATGTTATTAATCACCGACAATCTTTCTAAATCAAATCTCTTACACCTTCACGTGAAATGTCTATAGATCAATTTAAGATGTTCGATATCACATTTATTTTTATTTGAAATGATTCATTCACATGATGGAGAAATTAACTACCAGTTCATCGCATATCGCAACTTATAACTATTTCCATTTGTGATGTTACCCATAAATCTCGCGAAATGCAATCTGCGCAAATCGCAAATTGCAATTTTTATGCAGTAATAAATTTTATTTTAGTTATGTCTTGCCAAATGCGAAATGCACATTAATAAATCAAGTTGCTGCAATTTATCTGAATATGGAGTTTTATGTTTATTTCTTTATTGGTTCGTCAGGAACACACACATAGGAAAAATAGGAATGAGTTGTTTTACTATTAACCATAGATGTGCTTTTATAGTACATTAGGTGACCCTTGGATTCATCTTTTAAGTGGTCTCTTGGACTCCTTTTGTCCATTCGCCTTCCACACCTACTCATTGATGATTAGGTGTCCAACATTCCCCCCCTTAATCCGATGGGGTATGTGTGAGTCCAAGAAGAGAGTTGTAAAACAAATCTACAAAGTATGCATGGCAACACTTAGGCGGAATCAGCTTTCTGAAATGTTGGCATAAAGAGGTGGTTTAAGGATGACCACCAACACTGGAACGCTTAGTGTAGTTCTCGGAACTCTTCTAAATTTGGCAAGAAGCTGAGGTCTTCTGCTAGAGGAAGTGTCCCTCATATTTGAAGAGGGAGATCTTCAACCTAGAAGAAGGGAGGTCTACAACCTGTGATGGTTTAATGATGACCACCAACATTACTTAATGCATTTCATGAAACTCTACCAAAGCTAGCAAGAAGCTAAATTCTTCTGCTAGAGGAAGTGCTTTGAATTATTTGAAGAGGAAGAATATCAACCTCACATAGATGGTTTAAGGTTGTCCACCAACCAAAGGAATGCTCATGGGAATTCGTGTCTCTGGCTACAAATATGAATCTAGAATGACAAGTTGTGGCTCAGGCTCGCTTGAACTTTTGTGTCTCTGGCTACAACTCTGAATCTGGAACGAGAGATTGTGGCTCAAGCTCACTTGAAGTGGCTTCAAAGCTTGTAGATGACCACCATTTCCCCCCCTGTCAGGTACAAGGTGAGATGATGGCGAAAAATCAATTGCAAGATTGTTCAATATTCTAGAACAAGTTCTGACATATGACTTAAACATATTCTTGGTTGTTGATGCCCATTTCCAAGAAGCGATCCATCCAATATGAATCTTTGTTCTTGGAAGAGGCTTGTTTCCGAAGCATCTATGTGAAGAATGGGTGTGCCGACCACAGTGCTTGCATGGGTGAAGATCAAAACAATGATATCTCATATGGCCAACTCGATCACAGTGTTGGCATTTTAAAATCTATTGTTGCTGCTATGGAAGATGAGTAAGATCTGGAACAGGTGTAGATGAATTGTCATAAAGAAATCCAGCACTATGAAATTTTATAGGCTTGGAGTAGTCCGGAATATGAAAGGACAACTCCTTGTCATATCCAAGACCTGTTATGTGCTTGTTGTGGAAAAGTTGTTCCCAAGGTCTGATGATGAGCTTGGGAGGTGCAGCATGAGCTTTTGCACCTATATGTACCTCTGTTGCTTCATTGGTCATTGAATGTGAATCAACCACAAAATTATTTACTTGCTACTTATGTGAGTCTCTTTTAATATTCTAAACAGAAACAGGTTCAGAATGATGACTCTTATGTTTTAATTCTTCTCGCTGAAGTTGAAATTCTAGTTGCATAAACTTGATCTTTTCTTGTGCAGCATGTAAGAAAGTTTGAATGTAAAAAAGAGGGTCTTTTCTGATTTGGATTGTGTTGTCAATAGCAGAGTGTATCAAAGTATTAATAAACTCTAATTATTCACCAAGTCTTGCCATTTTTTTTTTATAAACAAGTCAAACTTACACTTCAAACACGAACCCCAAATATAAACCAATGAGAAAAGAGAAACACCCACTTACAAAACAATGTCACTCTTATTTATTTATTTCTTTTAAATCAAACCAACTAATCTCATTAACACATATAATTTAATGCACATATATGTCACATTCCAACACATTTAACACCCAAATTAACGCCTAATGTATATCACACATACTTTATGGAGAGCTCACAATGCACATGGAAGAATGAAATATATAAAGAGTCAATTATACCTCCAGTATTCAATAAGAATTTCCAACACAATAATGACCCACTAGCAGGAGCTAAGGATTATTCCACACGTTCAATGTTTTACAATGCACGAAAAGAGGTCGAATTTTCCAGCTGCATGGGAAAAGGCTAGCTCCATATCGGCTCACATAAATTAAACAAAAAAATCTCGTTGATGGCCCACGTCATTACTGAGATCTTTGTGGGTGAAATCAACCTCTGACTCTAGGACTTGAGACAAAATAAAAAGGAGATAACACTTGGATACAGGATCTAAATACTTGAAGCATCCACATATCACTGCTCCAAAATCATATGAATTTTTTCAGAGAACCTGGAAATATGGTCTCCCTCCTCACTCCATAAATTATTATTTGGGCCCTCAATGATTGAACTCTCCCAGTAATTCTGATTCGACCCCTTCGTAGGAGGAAAATTTTCCTTTGATCATTTTGGTTATGGCTCAACTTGATTTACTAGCGAGACTGGAAATTTGGCCCAAAAGATATGTCCCGTGGCCCAAAAATATCCCCATGAATTCAGTGTAAATAAAATTTCAAACTCATTACCCAGTAATTGTACAAATGCAACCCTCTTTATTTAGGGATTTTTGTCTTGTAGGTTCGACCAATTAAGCCCACGAATTTGAATTTCAATACTCAGGATAATTCAGCTCCAACAAGGATTATCTTGACCTCTAAAAGAACAAAAAATTCAGCTTCAAATAATGGAATATTTTCTCTAGGAAGATGCACAGAAGGAGGAGGCTTGAGCGGAAGGGAGTTGGGGAGGAGGGAGTAGGCAGAGAGGGAGTAGGTGAGAGAATGGGAGCGAGTGGAGGGAGGGAGCAGAGTCGACGACCGAGGAGGGAGAGTGTAGGTGATTGAGAGGGAGGGCCTGCAAGCAGGGAGGGGGAAGCTTGGAGCAGGGATGGGAGAGGGTTGCGATGGAGGGGGAGAGGGAAGTGAGGAGAATGGGGAGTGGAGGGGAGGGGGAGGAGTAGGAGCCGATGGCATGCGGAGGGGTGGGTGGAATTGGAAGGGGCGGGAGGGAGGCAATTGGTAGGGGCCGGCAGGTGGTATGGAGCTGGAAAGTGGTGCCACGGTGAGGGAGACTTGCAGCATTGAGCGGAGGGAAGTCTAAATGTTAGTGGAGGTTCGAGAGCACAATGAAAACTGTTAGCGGACACATGGCATGGATAACATGATCAAGCCTATACTATCCAAGCCGCATCCAACACTAGTGCTTTGGCTTCAAGGCATAGGAAATGGTGGGAAAACTCTATCCCACTGCTTACAACATCTTTAAGATTGCATATACCAACACCGAGGAGGATCCACGGTGGGAGAAGATACATAGTCACAGTCACGGAGAGCACCAAAAACATGATGCTGGACCCATAAATTTATTTTAAAAAATGAATGATATTACCTCTTTTTGAGCCTTCGACTATCAATCTCCCACTGAGGTCAAGACGAGGCTTCCCTCCCACGCTTTGCAAAATCTACACAACTGGATCTGTCATTTTCAATCCTCAATGATTTACACATAGTCGTATCAAGTCTTCTACCTCACAAGTATCGATCCAATCAACCTCTCTCTATGTCGATTTGCTGTTTGTTCTTCTAAATTTTATTCAGCGCATAAATACGATGTCTTCATAAACTCTAGGGACATAAAGAATCAACCATAATCTCATAATAAATAAAATTTGTAATTCAATACAGAAATAGATAGGACAAACACATGTGCGTTTGGTAGCCAGAATAGGAAATGATAAAGCAGAATTGGCAGATGTGACAAGATGAGCGAATGAAAAAACTCATATTATAGCAGGGTAGGTATTCACCTGATCTAATACCATGTTAAACACATGGATGGGTAAACACACACATAGGAAAGATAGGTGGTTGTTGTTTTACTATTAACCATAGATGTGCTTTTATAGTACATTAGGTGACCCTTGGATTCATCTTCCAAGTGGTCTCTTGGACTCCTTTTGTCCATTCGCCTTCCACACCTACCCATTGAAGATTAGGTGTCCAAAATTCCGTTCAATCAAAAATTTCACTGAATTTCTAATAAGTTTGATCATTTTATTAGGCACGATGCGATTTTTGTTTATAACAGTTTTTAAAGTGGTTTCAATAAGAGTTTTATATGACTTCGGACAGAGCTTAGTGCATATTGCAGCCTACGAGGTTTAATATGTTTTAAGTCATTTAAGATCGTAAGTTATGCGATTTGTGATGCATGCTAACGAATGAAGCAGAAAAGAAAAAGAAAATTTATTTCCTAAGGTTTTTTTTACTTAAGCTAAAAATAAACAAAATAAGTTTTCTATTTAAATTTAAAAGGTCCCCATTTAGTAAAAATAAATGGGGGGTGTTGTATAACACAGCACATTCTTAGTTAGTTTCCCCATCCTCTCCCAATTAAGATTGCATACATTGTTGATGTCATCTTGTTTTTGTATATATTGATTTTCCTAATTTTCAACATATATTACTGTCATAACATATATTACTATATACTTTGTAGTTTCACTATATGTTGATAAATGAACTATGAGTATGTGAATGGAAATCTATTTCAATTTGGAATTCGTACATCATATATCTTAACAATCCCCTGAATGGGTAGATACAAAAGGTGTTAAGTGGGAGGGTGCATGGAAGTCATCCCACCAAGCATGCATAGGTGAGGATGTGTCATTGCATACTCTCTGTAGATGGAAGGTGGTAATTATTCCAAAACACAACACACTATTTGTTATTACTCCACTTTGGTGTTGCACCAATATGAAATTTATGGTGATTTGATAAGAAAAATCAAGTTGAAGACCTTGGTTGTAATGCTAGTCATTTTTTTCTTGGAGTCGTGTGTGGGAATTGTATGATTAATTATGGAGGGTACCTCAAAAAAGTTGGATTTAAGAGCGTCATAATATGATTTGGATTCATTACAAAACCCACTAGCTAGGCTTCCATTTCATTTTAATGCCTACTCTCACCTATCATATTAACACTACAAGGAAAAGACCCTCTAGCGGATGGTTTTTCGGAAACCCTTATAAAAATAGCGCAAATATCCATTTGTAGTGGAGGTCACTAGAGGAGGTTGGTGGGTGGAGGTTTTTGCAGATATTTTCTTTTGCAGTGCGTTTCTAATCATAACACGCACCGGTGCGTACTATCAAATGGCACACCAAGACATTATGCTCTCCATACAAACCGGCCTGGTGCCTCTCAGTACTCCAGCACACTGCTCCATGCTATCAAATGGCACACTGAGACACTTTTCTCTCTGTAAAAAACGTCCCGGTGTGTCTCAGTAATCCAGTGCACCATAACTAAGTGCGGCGCGCCATTGATAAAACCGCCTAGCGCGTCTCATAATCAAGCGCACCAAAAAAGGGTCAATTTAAAAAAAATTACTGGTCGTAAAAAAACCTCATTTTTACTTGTTCAGTGCTCTAGAGCTCTCAAGCACCGATGTGAATTTTTCTTCTCTGACGCGCACTGCCATCGGTACTCCCATCGCTCGCATTGCTTCTGTCCATTACTCATTGTGTGGAGTTCGAATTTTCGAAAATGATGGGAATTTTTTTTTAGTATTCCTCGACAAAGATGCCTCCTCGAAGCGCAAATTTGCAAATAATCTACTTGTTTCTCAATAAATTAACCTTTTAGCGGATTAATTTCTCAAATTCACTTAAAATTTACTGTTAAAAAAAAAAATTATGTGCGGTGCGTTCAAGCCATTCGGCTCGCACCATTCGTGGTGCTACCTGTAAATTTACAAGCTGCACCACGAACAATGTTAACAGAAACTGCACCTGGTTCCAATGCGGTACCAAGAAAATGCACACCGTTGTAACAATAAAATAGTGCAGTGGTGTCGGTTGTCGGTCGCACCAAATGTTAGCACAAGGAGTCACTCCTTGACTGCAAAAGGAGTAAGCCTTAAACATCATAGTTCATTTCAAATTTTAAATTTTTTTTGAGTGGTGGGATGGCTTCTCAAAGAGTTAGAAATGATTTTTATATTCATTAAGACTTTCATGCATTTGGAAAGTTGTGGCAAGTATAAATTGTATGGGTAAATTGGTATTATAGGGAGAAGAGTGTAACAAATGAAAGGAGATGGATAAATGGTACTTACACTAGGAAATATTCATATGCTAAATCAGTCACACAGTTATAATGATGGATCTTTACACAAACTCTGTTTATGAAAAGTAAACAACATCCAGAAAGTAGATTACATGCATAAATTATTTCACAAATCCTTTATGAAATTTTCACTAACATGTTCTACAACACATATATTATTTGTAGGAAGCTGGAAAACAGATAATTTACTATTAAATCCTTTAAAAATTTCTCACTCACACCTTGCTAGCTGTTGCAACTCATAAATTAGAAGAAATTAACAAAGAGAGAAAACACACCATACATTAGATATTCCTTGAGTCACAAAATCATCTAGCATGAAGTGAAAAAAACACTTTTCTTTATTATATTAAGTCTTTAGGTAGACAAACATCCAACCTGGAAATGGTATTTACAAATGGTATCTATAGAAAGAGAGAAACCAACCCCATCTCTTATAAAAATAAGAAAACACAACTCCTAACATTACATAGGTGTCATAGAACAATAAAACCATATCCCATCGAAATCTAATTGAAAAGACAAATTTAAATGAAAGAAGAGAGGAGAATCTGGGCTGAACTGTTGAGTATGATGACATGCTGCCCCTTTTTCTATTGACTTGTCTCCTTATGTCTTTGTTTCTTAAATAACCATGTATATTCATTCAATATGACCTCCAACAACCTCATAAACACTTATCACTATCACTTGTTATATCTATTTGGTTATGAGTCCTTATCTTTCCTTAACTGGCTTGGAAATTTTTTCTGACAGGTGTAAAAAATCACTTAAAATAGGTGCTACCGAAAATTTTGATAAATACCTGTAACTGCGCAAAAACTGTAACACTACTGTAATTTTCGGTAACATTGTTTCTTTTAAAAATATACACGAAAAACACTGAAAAACCTGTGCAGACTTATACACTTTGAAATCCGAGCTGCTATTCATAATTGCACTTGATAAGAAAAAAGGTGTTTTATCAAGAAACCTTTTTACCTTTCTTGCATGTGGGCTGCAGGTTCAACAAGCTTGTCCAAGTCTAATTTGCTACCAAACTATCATCTTGATCTTGTGGTTATTGTGGCTTCTTCTTTGATAGTGGCATTTTCCTCCTTTGAACCCTTTTGGATCTTTCTTCTTTTTGAGGGTTCTGTTTGCTGCTATGAAGGGGTTTTTTTTTATTATCTTTCTTCTCGGGTTCCTTTGTCTTTAACCCTTCATATTTTCCTTCTATATCAATGACCTTTGTCAATAAAATTGGATTGTGCAAAGCCTTAGAATTGAGCTTGAACTTGTTGCTATCTATGATATGTATTTTTCTAGTACCAGTAATAGGTTTGGCTTCTTCTTTATTCTTCTTACTAATGATCTCATACCTTTCATATTTGAGGAGTTATTCATTAGACTTTGTGGGCTGATATTCTTTCTGCATCTCCTGTTGAATCTCTGCTTCCATAATTTCTGATAGCACTTGTGTTTTAGATTTATCTGCAGTTTCATACCTTCCTCTTTGAGCTCTGGTATAGACATTAGGAAAAGGAGGAATGGGGGGCACCATTATCATAGAATCAGGTTTATTTACTGAGGAGCTCTCTCCTTTCTCCAAATTCCTCTCAACCTTAACTAAAGAAGTCTTTTCTTTTCTGCTCTTTGCTTTATGGATATTCTCCTTCTTAGCCTTCCTCTTTGTTCTTTTTCAGACTGATTGTGTTGTTGTGAGGATGGAGGTGTAGGTGTAGTTGTCCTGCCTTGTAAAACAAGAAATGGTCCCATGTTTTTATTTCTTTTCCTTAACTCTTCTTCAACTAACGCTTTGA
The DNA here is from genome assembly GCA_034641835.2 of Pinus albicaulis. Classification (NCBI taxonomy): domain Eukaryota; kingdom Viridiplantae; phylum Streptophyta; class Pinopsida; order Pinales; family Pinaceae; genus Pinus; species Pinus albicaulis. The sequence goes on from CM076577.1 coordinate 447,284,093, forward strand.
TGAGAGCTTGATAACACGAGTTGTATTATGAAGTAGCAGTATGTGTTTGAATCTTGGTTGACATCTTTGTCAGACTCTTCAGCGAAAATTATAGCAAGTTGAGGGTTTTCATACCTGCAACATGAAACAAAAATCTCATATGATAAAGAAACACTATTGTATACCTCCTTTCACAAGTGAGGTAAATCTTGATGAGTTTAACAAATTCTACCCATTCATTTTTGAGATAGTTGATGGGAATTCCTTTGGGCCAATTGGGATATCTATGTCCATCCTTGAGGAAAATGTTGAGGTCTCCTCCAGTGATAATATGACCTTTAAACCACCTTTATCCTTCTTGTGGAAGGTTGAAGGCCTAAGAAATTGAATCTAATGATACTTGCAATTTAAGACCATAGAGGGTGTCTTCCTTTTCATTGAAATAATTTACAAAATCCTAAGCTACTCCTACGTGAGAGCTTCCCAGCCTTGAGAAAAAATAATAAAACCCTGCTTGAACAAACAACCTTCTCACATTTGAATTTGCATCGACTAGGTCAAAACCTTGTGGTTGAATTCATTTTATGTTTCCTCCTATTTTAGTCATCTTCATTAATTAATAACTCTGTATTTGAAATCTGATAGGTGGAAAATCTAGAAGAGCTCACCAAGCAGGTGTTGCTGTGTCTTCCTATGAAATCCTGTCTGAAATCTAAGACTCCTTCCTCAAGCTGCACTCTAGAAAACTCATTCTCCAAGTACTAAGCTCACCACTGATACTCATCCTTCTTTCTCGATGATTTAAGACAATAACGATGGTTCACCCACCCATGCAATGGATTCTCATTATGGTGAGTATCCTTGACCGTAGTATGCACCATGTGATAGCAATCACGGTCTTCAGTTGGCTGCATAGCTTTAGATAGCATGCTACAGGTGGTTGGAGATAAAGAGGCTCTATGACTGGTAGTCACCTCCACTGCATGCTGATTTATTGGCCTAAATTTCCAGCAGCGTTTATGCGTAACCATCCAAACGGTTATTGCATTAAACTTGCAGATCCATGATCTTTTCCATTCAAAAATCACGTACTTTGACATGAAACCAGACCAACTCGGCTGACAGATAGCACGTGATCAACGATTGGATTTGTTATTGTTGATTGACACCTAGACACTACTTGTATACCATGACTTAAAATAAACATGACTGAATGCATACCACTCCTATCACATGATTTAAATCATAGTAAAAAAAATTAAAACAAATTTTAAACTAAAACATGTGGCTTGAAACAAAGCTGGTGCACTTTTATTCTATTTTTAAAAAATAGGGGAAGTTACCAGAATTTTTGGTAGCATCAGATTAAAATAAAAATAGATAGAAAAAAAATTAAAACAGACTGTCAGAAAAGGGCTAAAACAGATGCTACCAGAAATTTCAGTGGCGACCAAATTGTTTTTGAATTTTTTTTAAAATCTAATCCTAAAAAAATAAAAAATAAAATGGACTCCTGACTTAGCAACGAACTGTGCTAACATTGGCTCCATAGGGGATAAAGCTCTCTGTGTGAGGGTCTAAGAATCTTTTGTAGTTTCAATTCCTTGTCATTTGGGCTATGGAGTCTTATTATGAAACACACTGGTATTTAAAGTGATCTTAGGCCACCAACAACCTTACTAAGAGAATTTCTTGAGAAAGTGCCCATTGAATGGGCCTCCAAACAGTTCTATCCCATCAAGATGTTGCAACTCAAAAGTATTGTTCTGCAGAATATTTGAGATTCTGAAGGACTAAGCCATAAAGCATCAAATTTGGAATGCTTACCTGGGTTTTGATGTTTTGTATCCCATTTCAACACCATATTCTCCAATCTGAAAATCTTCTTTTTTAGTTCCTCTATCAAAAAATTGCTTTATATTTTTCTGGTATTTTCTGAACAAATCATATTGTTTTTTTCGCTTTTGCTGCACTTATATGATCTGATAAATTCTCCAGGTTATGTCATTTGGATCAGCTTCATGATCTTGTAGAAATTTAGCTATAGGAATGGCCAATTGGACTGGAAAAAGAACATCAATTCCATAAACCATTTGAAAAGGTGATGTATTAATAGAATTTTTTGTTGTCACCTTGTCAGCCCATAATGCAAACTTCAGTTTTGAATCCCAGGATTTCTTGTTTTGCTCCAATATTTTGGTGATGATTCTACCAATTTTTTTTTTTATGATTCAGCTAAACCATTCCCTTGGGGATAGTAAGTTGTAGAGTGAGTAAGCGGAATACCATAATCTTCACACAAATTTACCAATGGAGTAGCTTTAAAAATAGCTACATTATCTCCTATTAACCTTAATGGACATCCAAATTTGTTTCTGATCCGTGTTAGCTCCCTATAATTAGCAAGATTGGAAAAGTCCAACTATAGACAGAACACTATTTCAACCACTTTGGGATTCTAGGATCTAGCCCTCCTGAATCCGGAGAGGGATCTCTCCAATAAGTGAAAAGATGGGTTTATCTTTGAAAGATTTTGGGTAATGATATTAGGCTAGTTATGAAGTCCGAGGGTTTTTGTTTGTTTTGGATGGTTGAGCATGATTAATATTTGATTGGAAATTTCTAAAATGGAAAGAGTTTCAAAGGTGTGAAGTTGCAATAAATCAGAACAAGCTTTGGCTAAAAAGATAGATATAACGCTGGTTTTTAGTCCATTGGGCTATGGAGTCATAATAGGGTTTAATTGAAACAACAAGGTTCAAGAGTGGTCCATGGGGCAAGTCATCTATGTCTAAGGATCTCTTTAAAGTTGATTTTATGGAATGAAATGATACAATAAGAAGGGGAATTAAACAAATGAAGAACAAAGAGTAGCCTAAGATCAGGTAAGTACTTTGAAACTATCCTGCTTTTGGCATACACTTAAGAAAGACATAAAAGTAATCTAAGATTTAGTAAGTACTTTGAAACTAGCCAGATTTTGATGCAATTTCAATATAAAACATATTAAACACAAGGGAAAACACATATGCTAACGAAGAATAGTCTAAGATCAGGTAAGGACTTTGAACCTAGCCTGCTTTCAACACATTCTTAGGGAAAATTTCAGACAGTCTTTGGGGATAAAACTAAAGGACAGGGCTCACCATAATTTCCTTAGTTCATCTCTACTTAACATAAACTGAAAATAACATTCAAGAAAAATATTAGCCTAGACAATAGGACGAGGGAACGCCATCATTCCTAACTGCTTGAACTGAATTAAATCATTCCTAAACAACACAATTTGGAAGAAAACATATAGATAAAGCTTATCAGTCAGAGAAGGGTATTGATATACAGTAAATCCTAACTCTATGCTTGCTGTTCTTTATCAGAAAAGATGGAAAAAGTGAAAACATAAATAAAATAACGATTTACAATAAGAAATAACATCACCATTGACATAGACCAGGATCCCATAAATCAGCTTGTATTGATGCTTCAAACCAGTTACAATCTTCAAGTCCAATGTTTCAGTTCAACAATCATCTTCACTTCTTAGCCTAACTATTCTATCACAAATAGAGCTTCAAGAGCCTTTGAACACTATTTACAATTAGAAGTTTCGAGCTCAAGTATATTTCAAAGTTCTGCAACCAAAATTTTCTCATCTTCTACAAAAGAATTTATAGAAGAAATGAGGAGGTGGGATCTAATAAAAGATCTCCTGGGTTAATTAATACAGAATTTAATACTTCTCGGCCTTTGATGGGCTCGATGGAGAAGTTTACAGATGTTTGTCTGTATTAATTGTTTTACATTTAAGAATTAAGCTCGATGAGAGCTTCTGTTGACTTTAAGGCTGTGTTTCATGTTGTAATAACTCTGCTGATATTTTTTGCATTAAGTTCCTTTGGCATAATTAAATATTTGGCTGCGCTGAGGAAAATATCTTCTTTTCTGATCATAACTCGACCTCTGTTGAATGCTTTGAGGCTACAGGTGGCATTGGGTAGCTGAGAGGAATCAATTAGCCTCTGATGTGGCAGTGGAGGCTCTTTCTAACTGATAAATCTTTTGATTTTCCTTTAATTTTGTTTTAATTCAGAGGATTAGGATTTTGATTTTCGATCTTAGCCATAATCCTCCAAAACTGTAAAAATAGTCTTCAATCCTTCATCTCTGCTGTGGTGAAGGTCTTCAACGCTGATACTCTCTGTCTCTTTTAACGTTCATTGTGTCTTGTTGATGTGCAGGTGGGACAGGGACTTCTTATGGGGCTGCTAGCGTTCATGAGACACCAGAAAAACGAGGCGTTGAACCCTATAGATGGCTTCTCTTTTATGAATAAAGGTGTGGGGATCGTCATCCCGGCCTTTGGATTTTCTTCAATATAATGAAAAAACCATTTAAACCTGCAAAATACACACAAATGTTATGAAATCTTGCATTATTTGGTAAAACTGCTTCAGAGGTTGTGGGGAGGAGCATGGCCGTTGGATGGCAACATCCAACGATGGAGATTCGTTTGCAGGAGGTCAAAAAGGAAGCATGGGAAGAATTAAGTCAGAGCCATTTGATCATGCAGAGATCAACGGTCGCGAGCGACCCGGGACATATTATAGAGAAAGGCCGCTCAAGAAAGAAATGGGAGAAAATGCGAAGGAAAAAGGTTAGAAACCTTTGGCAGAGGAAAAAAATGAATTAAAAATCAAATGGGTTTCGGGAGGAACATGTGCCGTCGGATGAGATTGGCTCATAAGTATCAATGGCTGAGGAGGCACGCAATGAAACACAATGGAAAAGAGGGAAAGTGGTTTCGGGTGGAGAAACCGACAATATTGCGTGGGGAAAAAGCGGATAGGCAGTTTTCACTTTTGGAACTCGATATGTGCAAGAGAATGACATGTGGCTTTCCAAAACAACTTATATCACGTAAATTTTGTAGATTAACATTCGTGCATGAAGTTACACGATATGGAACATCGACCGTTAGATCTGGGGTCTCAGATCTGACAGTGGAGAACGAGCGCGATTTTGGATAGATGCATGGGCAGATAGCAGGTAGGGTGGTTTCAATATGGGCCGTCGGATCAAGGATTGGATGGCTGAGATTTAAAACTGAAGAAGACAGGACCCACAGGAGGTAGGCTTGTCAGGGTTAATATGAGCCATTAGATGGAACAAATCAACGATTAGGATTGAACTGGTCTTTGAACGAAATAATAACAAGGCGGAGAAAGGGTTAATAAGGGTCGTTGATCTACAGAGATCAGTGGCTGTGACTTGGCCAAAAACATTATGAAGCGGGGTGCATGTTTTTAACCAAAGTGGGGAGATGCTTTCTGAACCGTCCGATCTGGACACGTGGACAGTCCAGACGCAGTCAGAGGCATGCGATCAGCGGGGGGAGAACTTGAATGGCACCGATGCAATTGAGCACTGGCCGTCGATCTGAGGATCAGATTGACGGTGGGAAATAAATCAGAGGGGTCTGATCGGAAGGGGGAATAAAATGCACCTGATGCAAAACTTGTGATGCAATATTACGCTGACTGTTGATCGACTTTAGATCAACGGTGGAGATTTCTTCAAATAACGAACCAGCGAAAACCCTTTATAACACATGAAAATGAAAAAATTTATGAAAAGAAAAGGTTTTGGTTTTGGGGTGGGTTATATATATGAAATGACTTGGCACTCGTTTGTGGGGAATGTGGTTTATATGGAAAAAAAAGGCTCGAGGCTTATGCATAGAAAGGGCTAATCGGGATCGGGACTTCGGATCGGGCTTTTCAATCTACCCATTTAATTTTCTCCGATGCAATTAGCACTTCGGGACTTTAACTCTTGGTCCCAGGCGTAGGTTTACATGGAGAGAAGCGGAAGGCGGGGATTTATACAACGGGGCTCAATCGCATCGGAACAATGATGTGGGACTTTTCAATCTACCCATTTTCTTTTAAAAAACATTGTTCTGGCGGGTTTAGACCAAAACTTGGGAAAAGCAAAGGGAAATACGCATCGGAGATGGGTTTATACAATTTTTAGCACCCGATTGCGGGCCCAAGGGTTATTTGAAGTGGTAATAAGATCATGGGTTATAAAACAAAGGGCTCATCGCATCGGAGGCTTTTAACATGGAAAATAGACTTGCGCACTCCGATTTATCCGATGCGATAAGCACCAAATGGACTTAGCGCTTGGTTCTAGTGCCAGGGCACATGTGGGGAAGTGGTTTAGGCTTAGCCCAAAGGGGCTTAAGCCCGCAATTAAATTTTTTTATTTTTTATGACATTTTTCACAGTTTTTGATGGATTTGGGGGTTTCGGCAAAGTTTAAAAGTGAGTTTTAAACTTTGTAAAAAGGATATTATGAAGGGGAAATGGGAAAAAATGGAAAATAGAGGAATTTCATAGGGAATGGTGGGGTAAAAACGAAGGTTAGTGTGAAGTGGAATGAAGGAAAAAATGGTGTTTTACAACAATCTTTTCTCTATGAGATCAACAGAATTTCAGAGTTTAAAATGGAAACATCAGTGAATATTTGAACAAAGGGCATGATGTCTTCATGAGTCTTCAAGAGATAAAATTTTTAGCAATAAAACTTGTTTCTTGAAGGCTAGAAAAATGATTTAGCCACGTTTTGATATAACAAATTTTATAAGTGGCTAACTGTGGCTCCACTTGGGGATGGTGTCGTCTTGAAGGCATCAAGAACTTCAGACTTGCATTCTTTGGGAGGCTGATTAGTGCCTTATCCATTGGGCTACAACTTTCTTACTTGGATGATTTTCTTTTGTTCTGAAAACATGTTATCAACCATAAAAAACAATGGATCTTCATCAACAAAAGCTTTCTACCTACCCAATCCTACTGATCTAACATTTCTTCTTCTTTAGAGTGCACTTGGATTGGCAACCTATTTTACAACATTTTATTCTTTTGAAAGCAAAAATATAGTCTAATTCTATTCCTTATTTCTCCATGAACTCAGATTAAACTGTTGAGTTCATATGCTTCTCTACCTAATCTACTAATCTGTTAGGATTAAACAGTCTAACAGATTTTTATTCACTAATTTCTAAAACAGAAATTTAAAAGCATTCAAGTCAGGATTGAACAGTCTAACTTGATGCAGGATCTATGGCATAAAAAACAAGCTGTACATAGATATTAATTCACAGAAAATTAAATCAAAATGGAAGGCTCAAGATCTGAAATTTCAAAGCACTTCCTTCATCTTTTTTCAGCTCTGTTTTGACTTTTGTTTGAGCTGTTCTTTCCTTAAAATCTGGTTCAGATTTTGAGCTGATTAGAACCAGTTTTACCTCTTTTTTGACTCAGAATTTGAAACAGATTGGAGTCATTCTTCCTTTGGACACTTAGGTTCAGATTTTGAGCATTTTCGAACCTTTAATTTCTAACCTAATCTATCTAACTGATAAGCCAAGATTAAGCTATTTGGAAAATCAAATTCACTAACCTATCAGCAGACAATTTAATAAATAATTAGTCATGATTAGGCTGTATGAATAATTATAAGTGCGTTTTTAGGAGTGGCATTTAAGCTTGCACACTTTCAGAATTTATTTCTCTTTTTGTTGGTATGGGGCTGTACCTTTATTGTTTTTACAATCTTCCCTCTTTTCTTTCTTTCACTGCTTTTGTATTTTTGATTTTTCTAACTTTGAATGCAATGATGGATGAAATATTTACAATGGAAAAAAGATAAAAAGGCTTCAAAACATGGCATGGATCAAGAAAAGTAATGTTTTAGCATCCTGCCATTGACAAGACCCCCAAACAGTTCAGTTCCATTCAACTCCTGTAAGAAAAAGGCATTATTACCAGCAGCTGAATGAATGAAGTAAGGGCCAAGCCATAAGTTGTCAAATTTTCCATGCTTGCTCTTGTCTTCCCTCCTTGAGTCCCACTTTAAAATTTTGTCCCCAATATTAAAATTGCTGGCTTTTTTTCCTTTGTCAAAAATATTTTTGATGCTGTCCTACTTTTGTAATTCTTTGTTATAAACCTCCTCTCTGGTTTGCTGAAGGTGAATAGTCTGATTAATCCTTCTGACCATGTCATTGTCTTCAAATTGAACTTCTTGAATCAATTTCATAACTGGTACACCAAGGCTGGTAGGAAAAATTGCATCTGTACCATACACAAGCTGGTAGGGTGACATACCAATAGATTTCTTCAATGTTAATCTGTCAGCCCATAATGCATGAACTAGCTTTGTGTGCCAAGACTTTTTGTTGTCCTCCAACAGTTTCTTGATTATGTTTACCAAACTCTTGTTAGAGAATTTTGCTAGTCCATTACCTTGAGCATAATAGGCCGTGGAATGACCCAATGTAGTCTGATATTTGTGACAGAACTCAACCATCTTATTGGATCCAAATTTTGTTGCATTATCAGTGATGATCTTGGTAGGACAACCAAATCTAGATAGAATATTAGTCTCCATGAATTTAATAATGACATAATCATTGGCTTGTCTACAAGGGATGGCTTCTATCCATTTGGTGAAGTAGTCTATGGCAGTGAGAATCCATCTGTGTTGGGCAGAGGATGGTGGATGGATTTCTCCTATGAAGTCAAGTCCCCCTCATTGAAAAAGGGCTTCAACAGTGATTGGATGCAGAGGTAAAGGTAGCTGCTTTCTTTTTCCTTCAAAAAGTTGGCATTCATGAAAGGCAATTATCATCTTGTGTACATCAAGAAAAAGAGTAGGCAAATAGTAACCAGCCCTTAATATTTTGTTGGCTGTTGTCTTCTAGTATAGGTGGCCTCCACACTCTCCTTCATGGAACTCGTGCTTATCCTTATTTGCATCATACTCAGGCAAACATTTAAGCAATATGCCACTTGCATTTTTCCAATAAAGACATTTATCTATAATGCAATAGTTTACAGCTTTTAACTTTAGAAACATTGCCTTTGTTTTTATCAAACTGGGTGGTGTGTTCAATTTAAAAAAAACATAAATAATATCAGCATACCAAGAGGAATTCATAAAATGATCTTCAAAAATGAGAGTTGAGGATTCTTCTTGGTCAACCAAAGCATTAATCATATTAATATCAAGAAATTCAAAATTTGATTCAGCCATTAATCTAGCTAGACCTTGGCCTTTGATGAGTTTAGTGGGCTTTATCTCTAAATCATATTCAAGAATAACAACTATCCACTTACCTCTCTTACCATTTGAGTTTTGTGTTAGAATGTCTTTCACAACTAAATTTTGGACAAAGGAAATGATGTGGGAATGCAAGATGTATACTCTGAAGTATTTTAAAGCCTTAACTAAAGCAAAATCTTGCTTTTCCATAATGTTATACTTCAGAGGGGCATCCCTGAAATCCTTGCTAAAGAATGCAATAGTCTGCTCTTGTCCTTGTGGATTTTTCTGTAAAAGGACAGCTGCTATTGTATGTTCTGATGCGAATGAAAAAATATAAAAATCTTTTGAAAAATCAGAACTTATTAGAACCGGTGTTTTGGTTAATTCTTGTTTCACTAGCTCAAAAGACTTGTTTGCTTCCAAGGTCCATTTCACCCCTTGATCCCTTTTTAGCATGTTTGTAATGTTTCTAAGGAGCTCAGCCAAGTTGGGTATGAACCTTCTCAAGAAATTAATCTTTCCAATGAAAGATTGTAGTTCCTTGATGTTTCGAGGATGAGAGATCTGCAATATGGCCTCAATCCTCTTTGGGTCTATGTTAATACCCTCTTCTGAAATAATGTGCCCAAGAAGTTTACCTTCTTGGAGCCCGAACAGTGTTTTCTTAGGGTTTAAAGATATCCCAAACTTTCTGCATCTCTCGAAGACTGTTCTTAAATGTTCTAAGTGCTCTTCATCTGTCTTTGAAAAAACAGTAACATCATCAAGATAAATAATGATGAAGTAGCCCAATTCTTCCAAGAATTCTATGTCCATGGCTCTCTGAAAAGTTGCACCAACATTCATTAAACCAAAAGGCATTTTTACATACATGAAAGTGCCCCAAGGTGTAGTAAACGCTGACTTTAATTGATCATCAGGGTGGACTAAGATCTTATTATACCCTGAGTAGCCATCAAGCAAAGAAATTCTTTTAGACCCTACCACCCTCTGTAAAATATGATCCATCTTAGGTAAAGGGTAGTTGTCTTTCAATGAAACTTTGTTTAAGTCTCTAAAGACTATACAAAGCCTAATCTCTCCTGTTTTCTTCCTAACTGACACCAGATTAGACACCCACTCAGAATATCTAATAGGGAAAATAATACCAGCTTCATACATTTTCTTGATTTCCTTCTCAACCAAAGGAAGCTGTACAGGGTTTATTCTGTGCAGCTTCTGTTTGAATGGTTTTTGGTTTTCCTTGAGAGGTATTTTGTGCTGAATTATTTCGGTGTCATAGGACTTAAAATCTTCGTAACTCCATGCAAAAAAATCAGAAAATTCTTTGAAAAACTCTATGTATTTGAGTTTAATGTGAGCTGGTAAAGTTTTAGACAGTTTGATCATCATTGGTTTTAGTTGACTGCCTATATTGCACTCCTCCACTTCAGTCTCTACAGGCTCCAGTTTTGGCTTCTTGGCCACATCGTTAAAATCGAACAACTCTTCTAAAGGGGCCAGACCCTTAGGCAAACTCTGATCTTTAGAATGCAGGGTTTCTAACTCCTCTGTTTCTAAATCTGCACTCATCTCTGTTTTGTTTTTAAGTTTTCTAGACAATAGATTTATATTGACAACCTTAGGAGACTGTTCCTCTTCACCAAGAAAATTTTCTTCACTATTGCAGTCTGTTTCATAATCTGAATTTGAACTGTGTAGTTCAAATTCATTTCTGAATTGCATGAAGTCTTCTATTTGTTCGTCTCCATCAAACACTTGCTAATATTTTTCATTATCAGGAACGGCTGGTCTGAATTTAATATGAGTTGTGCATTCTTTGGTTTTTTGTGGCATTAAGCATGTTCTAGCTGCATAAGCTAAGTTGTGGGCCACGATATTTATTTTTCTTGGGACAAAAATTAACTGGGACTCCTAAAAATCTTTTAAAAGGTCCACGACATCATTTCGATAAGCCCTAAGTCTAGGGTGATTAGCATTGTATTCCCCATTGACTTGCCTAATGATTAATTATGAATCCCCATAAAATTTAATTCTTTTGGCTCCTAACTTTTTCAATAGATGTAAGCCTAAAAGCAGGGATTCATATTCCGCTATGTTATTTGAACTCTGGAAGTTTAATCGACAGGAAATTCTTTCTGTGTGGTTGTTCTCAGTGTTACAAATCCAGACACCAGCACCAACATTGCTTCTAGTGCATGACCTGTCAAAGTTCATACTCCACAAAGGATTAGTTTCAGGTTCATCTTGGTCACTGTCTTCTTCAACTAACGTGCTTTCTGATTGTTCTTGAATATCAACACTCTGTTGAATCTGTTTTAACTCCTCAGGTTTTCCACCGCATTGAGGGTTGCTTTCTTGACACTCAAGGTTAAAAAGCGATGGATGCAGGTTTTGCAGTTCAAGACCTGTGTTTGGTTTTCTAAATTTTTCAAATGCATCAAACTATTTTGACCCTTTTGTGGTGGCTACCTCTTCTTCTCTATTGGCCATTAATCCAGTTAAAGTGACTTGTTCACTGAATGTTTCATCGTTGAACAGGATAAATGAATCGAGGCCTGTATTTACATAATACAGAGGAGAGTTTTCGGGTCTGTGTTGACTAGTCACCATGTAATGCATATGTGACTCCCTGTAAAGTTTTCTTGTCTGATTAAACACAGGGATGGTCTCATAGGTCATGTCCATCTACATAGTTCCTTGTAACTTAGCCCCCCAAGACCTAGATAACAACATTCCATACTTTGGGGGCACATCAGCCACAAAAATATCCATTACTAAGCATTTGGCTGGAATCTGGGCTAAGTTTATGCAGAGGTCTTTGATTAATCCTAAAAATTTTACTCTGCTTGAGTCAAAGGAGTAAAGGTATTTATAAGGTCTGGTGATTTCTAGACCCAGGCTCTCCATCACAGCTTTGGGCATTAAATTATGAGAGCCCCTGAGTTGTGCATAGCGTTGTTCAGAGTCTTGTCGTGAACATTTAAACTTACATAAAAGGGAGGAACAGGTCCCTCTTGATACCTACCTTCAATATTGGGACCAAATATAAGCTCTGGTTGGTCATCGTTAAGATTGACAGTGTCATTATTCTCTTCAATGTTAAAATCCTTCAAAATTTGAGACATATATACATTTTGGGCAGCTAACTCAGTCAAGGGAATAGAGATTTTAATTTTTGAAATTTCCGGCTCCAAACTAAAAGGAATTTGATTCTTCGAAATGCTTGTTTCAGCTTTACCAGCTGCCATTTTGTTAGCAAAATATGTTTGCTGATTTTCTCTATGTAGATTTGACAAAATTGTTTTAACAGGAGTATTAGCTGCAGTGCTAATACTACTAAGGACTGCACTCTATTTTGTACTGTTTTGAGCGCCTTTCTCTTTACCTTTGTTAGAATTTCCAGCCACTGTTTTTTCTCTTTGTTTCACAATTTTGGGTTTGTTTACAGTGCTATTTTGTGAAGATTTATCAGAGGTTTTGGTTTTGGGAGTTTCTTGATTGGTTTTACTTCAAAGGTCATACTATTTTTGAGACTCTATGATAACATTCTCCATGTCTTCATAATAACTTTCATCATCATCTCTTTTGTCATCATAAGGTGTGTATAGACCTTGTTTTCTATCATAATGAACCTCAAAGTCACCATTATCTACTCCCATCATGTTGATATCATATTCCTCTGTTTTCTCATCTGTTTTTTCAACCTCACTCACATAGTTCTGATGAAAGGGAGGAGTAATATGTTGATCATCTTCCCTAGGTCTGTTTGGAGGTTGATTTCTTCTAAAATTCTGATTCTGCTTCTGGTTTCTATTTTGAGGAGCAGTTTGGTTTTGACTTGCTTGTGCTCTCTCAAGAATGCTCATTTTATTCATCATCTCCTCCATCATTCTTTCCATATTTGAGCTGGAAGTAGAAGGTGTGGATTCCTCTCTGAAGGATACTCTCTTCTCATTTTTCATTCCTGTTCTTTTCTCCATCAAGTTAACTTCCACAGCAAGAGCCCCTTTTTGCATATCTTCAAGGGTTAGAGGATCTCTTTCTCTCAGCTGATAGGCCATCTCAGAGTCAAACCCTTCAGAAAACTTGTTTAGAGCTGAGCCTTGTGGAGGTTTTATATCTGGGGGAAGTGCATTATACACACTGTTAATTCTAGTGCAGTAAGCTTGTACATTTTCTCCAGTGTTTCTGTGGAGTTTCTTGTAATCAGAAAGCATATGGAGAGGATTCTTCTTCACTTCCCATTTGTTTAAGAATGTCTGATGGAAGGCTTGGAGATCATTGATACTGTGGGGGCTAAGCCTTTAAACCATTTTCTTACTTATCCCCCCAGACTAAGAGAAAATAGTCTTAGTTTGACAAATTCATCATCAATTTCATTTCTGTCAAAGTAGCCATTCATTTTATCCACATGTTGTGATGCAGTAGTAGCATTACTAGCATCATATAATGGTATTTTGGACTGATAGTCCTATGGAAGATTGACTAATGGTACAGGAAGGACTAAGGGAGCATACCATGCTGCCATGGTAGGAGGTGGAGGTGGATTAACAAGAGAAAAAGTGGGCTGAAGTGGGGTGGTTTGAACAATGGATGTAGGATGAACAGATGTGGATGGAATAGGAATAGATTGTTGAGCTAATCTTGGATGAGAAACACCTAAATTGGAAAGGAAATGTGAATCAGGTGGTGTTGTTTCTCTACTACCAGGATGTTCACTTGTTTCATGGGATGAAAGTGAAGTATCGGAATCTAAATGATCTAAATCATCAAGAGACCTAGTTCTAAATGGATTTCTAAAGTCTACTTGTGATTGTTGTAGAGCTACAAGATTTTCAGGAACAGTTGAAAATTTTATCTTAGGAGACTTCCTAAGAATACTTTCAGGGTTATCAACTGTCTCAGGTGGGTCTGGGTCAGGATAGGCTCTAGTATGAATCTTTCTAGGAGCCACTATGCTGTGTTTTTAGACCGAAATAAACAAGAAAATTTTAACCATATATGACAATATTTAAGAGGTTAACTGATCTGTTTTACACAATTTTAATCCTACAGTCCTCTAACTAAGTTTAAATAATATTACGTTGATAATGGTTCTTCCCAGTGGAGTCTTAAGGGCTATTGAGGATTGTGGAGTCGCCAAGTGGAATTTTTTAGCTCTTTTGGAGGTAAAATATTTTATGGTCCACCACCATGTGTATTGAATACCAATCTGAAATATTTTTGGGTTTTTTGAGTTATTTTTCAGTCTTATTGGTTCTTAAGAGTGTCCTAAATATTTTTCAAAACTTAGCTACGGTTATGAGACAAAGACAGTCTACTCTTATGGCTAAGCCAACTGATCCTTCAAGGTTAGATAAAATTTTAAGAGAATCCTAGGGTCTGCCTAGTTTGTCACTGATTCAAACAAGTTTCATCATGATTACCATGTGTTTGGTAGTGCTTGAAGAGGGCTGCTTTTTACTCAAGGGGTTTTGGAATGAATATTTACTCATGTCCCCAGCAGAGTTGCCAAAATATGTTAGCTCCCTATAATTAGCAAGACTGGCAAAGTCCAACTGCATAGAAAACACTATTTCAACCACTTTGGGATTCTAGGATCTAGCCCTCTTGAATCCGGAAAGGGATCTCTCTAATAAGTGAAAATATGGGTTTATCTTTGAAAGCTTTTGGGTAATGATATTAGGCTAGTTATGAAGTCTGAGGGTTTTTGTTTGTTTTGGATGGTTGAGCATGATTAATATTTGAGTGGAAAGTTCTAAAATGGAAAGAGTTTCAAAGGTGTGAAGTTGCAAGCAATCAGAACAAGCTTTGGCTAAAAAGATAGATATAACGCTGGTTTTTAGTCCATTGGGCTATGGAGTCATAATAGGGTTTAATTGAAACAACAAGGTTCAAGAGTGGTCCATGGGGAAAGTCATCTATGTCTAAGGATCTCTTTAAAGTTGATTTTATGGAATGAAATGATACAATAAGAAGGGGAATTAAACAAATGAATAACAAAGAGCAGCTTGAGATCAGGCAATTACTTTGAAACTATCCTGCTTTTGGCATACACTTAAGAAAGACATAAAAGAAATATAAGATTTGGTAAGTACTTTGAAATTAGCCAGCTTTTGATACACTTTCAATAGAAAACATATTAAACACAAGGGAAAACACATATGATAACGAAGAATAGTCTAAGATCAGGTTAGGACTTTGAACCTATCCTGCTTTCAACACATTCTTAGGGAAACTTTCAGACAGTCTTTGGGGATAAAATTAAAGGACAGGGCTCACCATAATTTCCTTAGTTCATATTACTTAACATAAATTGAAAATAACATTCAAGAACAATATTAGCCTAGACAGTAGGACGAGGGAACGCCAACATTCCTAACTGCTTGAAATTAATTAAATCATTCCTAAACAACACAATTTGGAAGAAAACATATAGATAAAGCTTATCAGTCAGAGAAGGGTACTGATATACAGTAAATCCTAACTCTATGCTTGCTGTTCTTTATCAGAGAAGATGGAAAAAGTGAAAACAAAAATAAAATAATGATTTACAATAAGAAATAACATCACCGTTGACATAGACCAGGATCCCATAAATCAGCTTGTATTGATGCTTCAAACCAATTACAATCTTCAAGTCCAATGTTTCAGTTTAGCAATCATCTTCACTTCTTAGCCTAACTATTCTATCACAAACAGAGCTTCAAGAGCCTTTGAACACTATTTACAATTAGAAGTTTCAAGCTCAAGTATATTTCAAAGTTCTGCAACCAACATTTTCTCATATTCTATAGAAAAATTTATAGAAGAAATGAGGAGGTGGAATCTGATAAAAGATTTCCTGGGTTAATTAATACAGACTTTAATACTTCTCGGCCTTTGATGGGCTTGATGGAGAAGTTTACAGATGTTTTTCTGTATTAATTGTTTTACATTTAAGAATTAAGCTCCGTGAGAGCTTCTGTTGAATTTAAGGCTCTATTTCATGTTGTAATAACTCTGCTGATATTTTTTGCATTAAGTTCCTTTGGCAGAATTAACTATTCGGTTGCGTTGAGGCAAATATCTTCTTTTCTGATCATAACTCAGCCTTTGTTGAATGCTTTGAGGCTACAGGTGGCATTGGTTAGCTGAGAGGAATCAATTATCCTCTGATGTGGCAGTGGAGGCTCTTTCTGATTGATAAATCTTTTGATTTGTCTTTAATTGTGTTTTAATTCAGAGGATTAGGCTTTTGATTTTCGATCTTAGCCGTAATCCTCCAAAACTGTAAAAACAGTCTTCAATCCTTCATCTCTGCTGTGGTGAAGGTCTTCAACACTGATACTCTCTGTCTCTTTTAACCTTCATTGTGTCTTGTTGATGTGCAGGTGGGAGAGGGGCTTCTTATAGGGCTGCCAGCGTTCATGAGACACTGGAAAAACGAGGCGTTGAACCCTGTAGATGGATTCTCTTTTATAAATAAAGGCATGGGGATCGTCATCCCGGCCTTTGGATTTTCTTCAATATAATGAAAAAACCATTTAAAACTGCAAAATACACACAAATGTTATGAAATCCTGTATTATTTGGTAAAAATTCTTCAGAGGTTGTGGGGAGGAGCGTGGCCATTGGATGGCAGCATCCAACGGTGGAGATTCGTTTGCGGGAGGTCAAAAAGGAAAGCGAGGGAAGAATTAAGTCAGAGCCGTTTGATCGTGCAGAGAGCAACGGTTGGGAGCGACTCGGGACGTATTATGGAGAAATGCCACTCAACAAAGAAATGGGAGAAAATGCGAAGGAAAAAGGTTAGAAACCTTTGGCGGAGGAAAAAAAGGAATTAAAAATCAAATGGGTTTCGGGAGGAACATGAGACGTCAGATGAGATTGGCTCATAAGGATCAATCGCTGAGGAGGCATGCGATGAAACACAATGGAAAAGAGGGAAAGTGGTTTCGGGTGAAGAAACAGGCAGTATCGCACGGGGGAAAAGTGGATAGGCAGTTTTCACTTTTGGAATGCGATATGTGCAAGAGGATGGCACATGGCTTTCCAAAAAAAATTATATCGAGTAAATTTTGTAGATTAACATTCGTGCATGAAGTTACGCGATATGGAACATCGACCGTTAGATCTGGGGTCTCAGATCTAACAGTGGAGAATGAGCGCGATTTTGGATAGATGCACGGGCAGATAGCAGGTAGGGTGGTTTCAATATGGGTCGTCGGATCAAGGATTGGACGACTGAGATTTAAAACTGAAGAAGGCAGGACCCATAGGAGGCAGGCCTGTCGGGGTTAATATGAGCCATTAGATGGAAAAAATCAAAGGTTAGGATTGAACTGGGGTTTGAACGAAATAATAACAAGGCGGAGAAAAGGTTAATAAGGGTCGTTGATCTGCAGAGATCAATAGCTGTGATTTGGCCAAAAACATTATGAAGTGGGGTGCATGTTTTTAACCAAAGTGAAGAGATGTTTTTTGGACCGTCCAATCTGGACACGTGGATGGTCCAAATGCAATCAGATGCATGCGATCGACGGGGGGAGAACTTGAATGGCGCCGATGCGATTGAGCGCTGGCCGTCGATCTGAGGATCAGATCGATGGTGGGAAATAAATCGGAGGGGTCCGATCAAAAGGGGGAATAAAATGCGCATGATGAAAAACTTGTGATGCGATATTGCGCCGATCGTTGATCCGCTTTAGATCAATGGTGGAGATTTCTTCAAATAACGAACCGGCGAAAACCCTTTATAACACATGAAAATCAAAAAAAATTATGAAAAGAAAAGGTTTTGGTTTTGGGGCGGGTTATATATATGAAAAGGCTTGGAACCCATTTGTGGGGCCTATGGTTTATATGGAAAAAAAAAGGCCCTTGGCTTATACATAGAAAGGGCTAATCGGGATCGGGACTTCGCATCGGGCTTTTCAATCTACCCATTTAATTTTCTCCGATGCAATTAGCGCTTCGAGACTTTAACTCTTGGTCCCAGGAGTAGGTTTACATGGAGAGAAGTAGAAGGTGGGGGTTTATACAATGAGGCTCAATCACATCGGAACAATGATGCAGGACTTTTCAATCTACCCATTTTCTTTTAAAAAAATTTGTTCTGGTGGATTTAGACCAAAACTTGTGAAAAGTGGGTTTTTTGAATTTACAAAGGGAAATACACGTCGGAGATGGGTTTATACAATTTTTAGCACTTGATTGCAGGCCCAAGGGTTATATGAATTGGTAATAAGATTGGGGGTTATAAAACAAAGGGCTTATTGCATCGGAGGCTTTTAACATGGCAAATAGAATTGCGCACTCCGATTACTCCGATGCGATAAGCGACAAATGGGCTTAGTGCTTGGTTCTAGCGCCAGGGCACATGTGGGGAAGTGGTTTAGGCTTAGCCCAAAGGGGCTTAAGCCTACAATTAAAAAAATTTATTTTTTATGACATTTTTCACAGTTTTTGATGGATTTGGGGGTTTCGGCAAAGTTTAAAAGTGAGTTTTAAACTTTGTAAAAAGGATCTTATGAAGGGGAAATGGGAAAAAATGGAAAACAGAGGAATTTAATAGGGAATGGAGGGGTAAAAAAAAAGTTTATTTTGAAGTGGAATGAAGGAAAAAATGGTGTTTTACAGTAGTCTTTTCTCTATGAAATCAGCAGAATTTCAAAGTTTAAAATGGAAATAGCAGTGAAGATTTGAACAAAGGGCATGATGTCTTCATGAGTCTTCAAGAGACAACATTTTTAGTAATAAATTTTTTTTCTTGAAGGCTCGAAAAATGATTTAGCCACCTTTTGATATAACAAATTTTATAGGTGGCTAACAATCTGCTCCAGAAAATTAATGATAACTTTATGAATAGCATTTCTGGTAGGTATTGCTTCAATCCATTTGGTGAATTAATCAACTGCAATAAGAATCCAATGATGTTGACCACTTGATGGTGGATGAATTTATCCAATGAAATATAAGCCCCATTGCTGAAAAGGTGAAAAAACAACTATGGGCTTCAGAGGCAAAGACTTCAAATGTTTCTTAGTAGTGAAATTTTGACATTTTTCACATGCTCTCACCTCAACACATACATAAGAAAACAATCTAGGCCAAAAATAGCCAGCTCTTAGTATTTTGTATGCAATAGTTCTCTAATAATTATGACCTCCAAACACACTACTATGCACATCAAAAATAACTTTCTTGGACTCATCTGGGTCAATGCATCTCTAAAAAACTCATGTAGGATATTTCCAATATAAATAATCATCTTTGATGCAGAATTTAACAATTTTCAGTTTCAAATATCTTATTCAGTTTTTATCAAAATTTGGAGGAGGTTTAAAATGCTGTAGAAAATAGATGATAACCTTATACCAGTTGCACTTAGAAATATTTACATCCACTGCCATGTTGTCGATAGGTTTAGAAATTTTCCCTTCAAATTTGTTATC
This sequence comes from Pinus albicaulis, assembly GCA_034641835.2. NCBI lineage: Eukaryota > Viridiplantae > Streptophyta > Pinopsida > Pinales > Pinaceae > Pinus > Pinus albicaulis. Next base: position 447,303,625 of record CM076577.1, read on the forward strand.
CATGAAATTCAAGCCCAAAACTCTACAATTTTCTTCAGCTAGTAGTTTGGCGAATCCTTGACCTTTGATTAATTTAGTAGGCTTTATCTCTAAATAAAATTCAAGAACTTAAGTCACCCACTTTCTTCTTTTTCCATCAATATCAGGATGAACTAATATCTCTCTAACAGAAGATGAAGGTACAGAGGCAATAACTTGAGCATGTAGAATATAAACTCTAAAAGCCTTTAGAGATTTCACTAATGCATAAGCATGCTTTTCCAACATTTCATACTTTAGTTCTGCATCTCTAAGGGTTCTGCTGAAAAATGTTATGGGGGCTTCCTTATTTTCTGAATCTTTATGTAATAAAACAACAACAATAGTATCTTGGGAGGAAAATGAGAATATCAAAAAAGGCATTGGGTATTGAGGGCTTACCAACTGAGATGGTTCAATGATAGCTATTTTAATTAGCTCAAATAAATTTCTGGCTTCAATTGTCCAATTGACTTCTTTATCCTTCTTCAACATGCAAGTAATATGCTTCACCACTTCAAAAAAATTGGGAATGAAACTTCCTAAGAAATTGATCTTACCAAGGAAATATTAAACCTCTTTCTTGGATCTTGGAAGCGTTAAATCTTGAATTGCAACCACTCTTTTAGGATCAATTTTCACTCCATCTTTAAAAACTATGTGACCCAACATCTTACCTTCTTTGAGAGAAAAATGAGACTTCTTTGGATTCAATGATTACCATATTTTATTAATTTAACAATTACTTGTCTCAAGTGCTGAAGGTGTTCTTGATATGAAGCTTAAAAACAGTTATATCATCTAAATAGATGACCAAAAATTTGTCCTTTTCTCTAATTAATGCAAAGTCCATAGCATGTTAAAAAGTGTCTCCAACATACATAATACCAAATGGCATATTTGCATACATGAAATTTCCCCAAGGAGTAGTAAATATTGTCTTCTCTCGGTCTTTTGGCCAAACAAAAACTTGATTGTGCCTGGAAAAACCATCTAACATGGAAATTCTATCTAGCCCGGTTACCTTTTAAAGAATATGCTCCATATTTAGCAATGGATAATTATCTTTCTTGGAGCATTTGTTAAGATCTCTGAAATCTACACATATTCTGACTTCATCGCTATTTTTTCTTACTAGAACTATATTAGAAACCCAATCTAAGTATCTCAATGGAATGATTATTTTGGCATCCAAAACCTTCTTCAATTCCTTCTCCATCACTGGTAACAATCGTGGATTGATTTGTATTAACTTTTTCCGAAGAGGCTTAGTACCTTCCTTCAATGGTATTCTATGCTCAATGGTGGTTGTATTATATGTCTTAAGATCCTCATATTTCTAGGTAAAAACATCAACAAAGTCACAAAACAACTTATGGTATTCTGTCTTTCTTTATTCTGATAAAACTTTTGATAACTTAACATACCTCGGTTCTTTTTCTGTGCCCAAATTGAAATATTCTAATTCTGCTTTTGTTTTAGCTAACTGTGGTTTGAGTGAAATATCATTGTGATAAAAGAGCTTATCAAGTGGGATTAACCCCTTGGGAATTTGATTGGTAGGCATCTAGATGATAGGCTGATCATCAATCTGTTTTTTCATATTTTTGGTATCTTGCAAATCAACATCATCCTTCATGAGATATTCATCTTGATCAATGTTTAGGACAAAAAATTCTTCAACAACTTCAATGAATCTTATAATCTCCTGGTCATTCTCAAAAAAATTCCAAAGTTTGACATTATTAGGAATTCTAGGTCTAAACCTAACTTCCACTTCATATTTCAGCTTTATAGGTATTGGAAGCTTGAACGAGATTTCTTAAATAGAACGTGAATCAACCAAAATATTACTTTCTCTTGGAACAAAAGAAATTTTAAAGGCCATGAATGAGTCTTCTACAATGCTCCATACTGCATTCCGGTAATCTCTGAGTCTGGGATGCTTAGTTTGATAAACATTTCTGTGTTGCTGAATAATAAGTTCAGCATCTCCAAAAACAGAAATTTCTGAAATATTCATATATTTTGCTGTTTTTAAACCAATTAAAAGAGCTTCATATTTGGCCACATTATTAGTTGCTTCAAACTCAAGTTTCAAATAAAAAGTGGAGCTTTATTTAAAAGGGGAAATGAGAACTATCCCTGCACCAACTCCTTCTCTAGAATATGAAACATCAAAAAGCATTTTCCATAGCTTAGAACCCTCATGACTGATCTATTTTTCAGCAGGCTTCAAAATCTGAAAATTTTCTGCAGATAGGACAACATTATCCATGTGTAAAGAACTTGAACCAACATCAGTTGTTCTTGCATAAATTGGAGGATTAGTGGGGTTTTTGATGTAACTAATGATATATGCTATTTGAGCTTCTCTATAAATTATTCTTTGTTCTCCTCCAAAAATAGGGACAATAGCATAAGTGAAATCCATTTGAAAAGTTCCTCCCAACCTTCTAATCCATGACCTAGAAAGAAACATGCCAAACCTAGGAGGAATGTCATCTATAAAAATATCCATCACCATCCCTCTCATGGGTAACTAAAAGAGGCTTACTGCAAGGTCTTTGATTGCACCAAGGCATTGAAATTTCTGGGAATCAAAGGAGTAGAGATCTTGGTATTCTCTAGTTACTTCAAGACTTAGTTCATCCATGACTACCTTGGGCATTAAATTATGTGAGGCTCCAGAGTCCATTACTAAATTATGCAATACATTATCATGAATATTCAGAGATAGATAGAAAGGAGGCGTAGATTCATCTCTGTCTTCTACCCAATTTGGATTTGTCATCTTGAAGGTTAACAAAATCAGCGGCTACTTCGGTAGGTGAAGGCTGAAGATATTTCATAAAAATATTTTTAAAATAATAATTTTTCATGAGCTCTACAAGAGGAACGAGAATATTTATCTTTTGTATCTCATTCTCAAAATTGAAAAGAGGGGGAAGTTTGTGAGCAATTTTTACCTCAAGTGAAGGAGGGTTAACTGCTACCAGAATTTCTGGTCTTCTTGGTTCAACTAATTTATTTTCTGCTGGAATTTTAATTGCGTCCTTATTCTTCATGGGTTGTGCAACAGGCTTTGGATTATCATCAATATTATTTGATCTGATATTGTATCTTGGTCAGCTACAATCATAGAATGATTAGAAATCACTTCATTGTTTTGAGTATATGACATGAAAGCTTCATATTCTGCTTGTGTAAGCTGAATCAACCCTTTTTTCTCCAACCCTTCTTATCTCTTAGAAAATTGATATCAACATCTTTCTCCAACCTTTCAGCTTCCTCTTCATCTTGAAATATATCATTCTACAAAGGGGGCGACACTTTTTGATCATCAACATCTCTTCTTTCTTGATACAAAATTTGAGGAACATTAAGTCTTCTAAACTGCTGCCTATTAGGCTGATAAAATGAAACATTTCTAGTAGTAGCTGGTCTTGCTTCCAAATTAAGCTTGGAAATCTTAGTAGCTAATGACTTTACCATCTTTCTCAGCTCATCTAGCTTAGGATCTATGTCTGAATTTCCTGAAGATGAAACTTCAACATTTTTCTTTCTTTTTTCTCTATCAATCCCTCCTCTAAGCCTATCAGATGCTAACAAATTAGATTCTACTTACAGTGCATTGTCCTACATTTGTGTTAGTGTTATAGATATGTATTAGTGTTGTAGATCTTCTTTCTCTCAATAATAAACAAAAATAAGGATCAAAGGAACCATATGATTTTGGTTGAATCTTCAGTAGGCTTGATTTCAGTAGGTATTTTTCTATACATCTTATTGAATCTATTAGAAAAAACAGAAGTTCATTCTCCTTCTTTTCTTTTTATTGCACCAAATTCAGTGATATAATACAAAAAATATTTCTTATCACCCCATTTCCTTAAAAATATATCATATAGGGTTTCAATTCTAGTGATGATACCAGTTGTCAAATATCTGAACCATTTCCTAAAATCACCCTCAAGGCTCTCGACAAAAACTCTCATCTAGACATCTTCATGCTCAATATTTAAATTGTCATCATAGGCATAAAAATCAGCAAGGTGTCCTTCAGCTGTTACCTCTCCCTCACCACTAAACTTAGGCATGTACTTGAGATTATCTCTTGCAGGTAATGCATTCATAGGCTGAGGTAAAACCAAAGGGGAATACCTTGCAGCAACAATTACATCCATTCGGTTAGGGGGTAGGTTTGGACCTGCCATGGTATGAGTTTTTTTGATTTGTGGAACAATAATTGGTGGATTGGGAACAACAGATGATGAAGCACCAAATTCTGATGTAGAAACTATTTTTTGGCTAGAAAACAAGGGAGGTACAAGATTTTCTGCAAAATCAGGGGATAAAGTTTGTAGGACTTCTTTAGGGACAACCTTTGAGAAAACAGTAGTGGAGGCAACAAAATTTCGTTTACTCTTTTTCTTGATTATATTTTCATGGTCATGGACTGGGATTCTCAAAGGGGAATATGGGTTAGCCATAGTTCTAGTCCTTCTAGGAGCCACAACTTCAACAATGGATTTTCCAGGTGTAAAGTAGTCTAAAAATATAGCTAGAACTGTACACCTTAGAACCAGACTTGTAACTTTGTCATTCACCTAGGGATAAACTTCAATTCACATCCTCATAAGTGATGCCAAATATCTTAGCGCAAGGAGTCACTCCTTGACTGAAAAAGGAGTAAGCCTTACATATCATAGTTCATTTCAAATTTTAAAGGTTTTTGAGTGGTGGGATGGCTTCTCAAAGAGTTTGAAATGATTCTAATATTCTTTAAGAATTTCATGCATTTGGCAAGATGTGGAAAGTATAAATTATATGGGTAAATTGGTAGTATAGGAAGAAGAGTGTAACAAATGAAAGGAGATGGATAACTGGTACTTACTCGAGGAAAAATTCATATCTTAAATAAGTCACACAATTATAATGATGGCTCTTTACACAAAATTTGTTTATGCAAAGTAAACAAAATTTATAAAGTAGATTACATGCATAAATTATTTCACAAATCCTTTATGAAATCTTCACTAACATTTTCTGCAACACATATATGATTTGCAGGAAGCAAGAAAGCAGATAATTTACTATTAAATCTTTTAACATTTTCTCACTCACACCTTACTAGTTGTTGCAACTCATAAATTAGAAGAAAGTAACAAAGAGAGAAAACACACCATACATTAGATATTCCTTGAGTCACAAAATCCTCTAGCATGAAGTGAAAAAAGACTTTTCTTTATTATATTAAGTTTTCAGGCAGACCAAAATCCAACCTGGAAATGGTATTTACAAATGGTATATATAGAAAGAGAGGCACCGACTCCATCTCTTCTAAAAAGAAGGAAACACTAATCCTAACATTACATAGGTTTCATAGGACATTAAAACCATATCCCATCGAAATCTAACTGAAAAAATAGATGTAAATGAAAGAAGAGAAAATAATTTGGGCTGAACTACTGAGTATGCTAACATGCTGCCCCTTTTTCTGCTGATTTTTATCCTTATGTATTTGGTTCTTGTTAGGGTCCTATAATAATAGGGTTCATAATTTTTGAATTGACTATGATTAGTCTTGTAAATATTTACATAGCTTACTTTCTGTAAGTTGTTTTCCCATATTTTGGAAATAATAAAAAATGAAAAGAGGGTAAAAGTCCTAAAAGAAAGATCAAAGGACTTGAAAATAAAAGATCAAAAATAATAAAAAACGAACCCCAAAAGATAAAAAAGAGATAATAATAAGACATGAAAGTGAAGAAGTCAAAATGCCACTACTATTTACTTTTACTGCAAAAATAATGATCATATGCAGCTTGTACAAATTGCCATAATCCACGATCAATTAAATAGTTTAATATTAAATTTTCATGCTTTGAATTTCAAAAAAGAAGTTGATTATGTCAGTGCTTCAACCAACAATTAATACTCCCAAAACAATGGCATATTACAAAAAAGTTGACCTTGAAGTGCCTACAAAAAGTATCCATGCATTAAATCGAATTGGGTTCCACAGACAAACTTTTGAGATGATTTATTATACCATTACTACAAAGGAAAAAAGTGCCCAAAATCTCCAGAATACAATAATAAATATGAGAGATCAAATTAAAGTTGAAAAGGCTTCCTGATATGCTAAATACTTTAGGATTAAGTCTTTAGAAGAATTGGTTATTCAAGTAGGATATGACCCTGCCAATGTCAAAGGTGCAGAAGAGTTGGTAAAGAAAAAGAATGCCGACATTGCAACACTTAGAAAAAAACTCAAGCTTCCACCAATAGAACATCCACAAGCCAAAGAAATTGTACAAGAGGCAAGCCAGAAAGATGATATGATAAGCTTGATTTGACAATTGACAGCATAGATAAAAGAAATGGAAATCCAAATGGAAAAGATTGTCCATGAAAGAGAAACTGAAAAAGCACAAGAGGTTCCTACAGTAATTCCTATGGAAACTACAGCTGTACCTTCAACTCTGGCAGAAGAGTTGGCACCAAAAGTACCACTGGCCACAGTAGTGCCAGTGAAATCTTCTACTACCACAGCTACAGAGTCATCTACATCAACAGTGCAGCCAACAGATGAAGCTAGTAAGCTCATCAAAGCCATGGAAGAAATTTCACTTCAAACCAACGAAATCAATAAATTGAAGAAAGTGATTGAAAATCTTGAAGACACTAATATGCTAGACAAAATTAATGCTAAAACTCAGGAACAAAGGGAAAATAGGTTAAATGTTGAATTGAAGAATCTACAAAAGGATTTAACCTTGAAAGAGCCAATGTACTATGTGAAAAATCAAATATGGAGTAAAATCATTGAATCCATCAATGATGTTTGGCCATCAATACAGGTAATTTATGAGCAAAAGGATTTACTAAAGGCAGCTTAAGAAGAAATTCAGAAAACAAAGGAGGAATTAGGTGCTAAACCTGAACAGGCCCTAGAATTAATCAAATTTCTCAACAGTAAGAACAAGCAAGAATTAGAGGAGATAGAAATTACTGACAGAACAGAGATAATCCTTGAAATAAGGAAAGTAATTTCAACGAAGAATTTGATGAAGCAACTATAATAAAAGTGTGAAAACATGAATATAGCCATAACTAAATTTATGGTTAAATTTGAGACCTTGAGGCAAAGAGGTTTGCCAAACATCCTGGTTATTAATGATAAACTCATGCCACAAGAGGACTACAACAAGAAGATAAGAGATCATGCAAAAGAGGAGGTAGAAAAAACAGAAGGACAAGGAATTCCTACAGGAAAGGTTTAACATAAAATTTCTGAAGACTTGTTTTATCTACAACATGAGATAAAACACCTATTTGTTATAAAACCAACATTTTCTAGGTACACTAAGGCAGACAAGAACTTTAGGAAACTGAAAAAGATCAAAATTCCTTATGAAGGATCTTGGGAATCACTCACTGACTTACTGTAAAATTCAAATTGCAGAGAAGAGGATAAAAACAGTTCGCTGATTTTACACAGTCAAAACAGAAAATTACAACAGTAAAGCAGTTTAAACAGTGATTAAAGTGTATCAGAGTTAAAACGTATCAGATAAGAAGATAATATTTCAAAACAAATTTGAAATATATTTTTCTAGCGTTCGAGACAACAAGGCAGCCAACTACACCTAATCCAAAACATCAGTTCTATTTTATTTGGATAAGTGGGACAACCTGCTAAGTTGTTAAGCATCTGTCACTCTTTTGTTGTAAAATATATTTTTATTTCTTTAGAAGAATCCTATGATCATTCTAGAATATTGTGTAAACAATTTTGTATAAATAATTCAATCTTTGAAGTATTATTGTGGAATAAATTGCTAAATATTTCTATAGTCAATATTTTTGTACCTGAAGGCTTTTTGTAGCAAGTTCAAGTAGCAGACTAGATCAAATCATTTAGCATCATATTTCAGGATTCATGTGATGAGCCATTGAAGTGAAGTAATTTCTACTGTCTTTTCTTATCTTCTTATGTTTTACATGCATCAATATATGTGTTCTAAATTTGAATGATAAAATAGGAATTTTATTACAGGATTTGTTAAAAGCACCCTGTCTTTAACTATTTATCATTTCTGTTGTGAAACCAGCTCCAAAAAAATAAGAAAAGAGATATCAACGCCTTAGAAATAAGCCACTTCGAGGGGGAAACCTCCAATACATTAGATGAATGAAAAATTCTTGGATGATACAAATTACAAAACCTCCTTTCTATATATAGGAGTCCATGGAGCCACAATGTAATCCTAGTGGGGCCACAATGTAATCCTAGCCAACCTAACAAAAATAATTTAAGGGCACAATAATAACAATATGGGGGTTACAGGGGTACAATAATAACAATAAGGGTGTTACACTAACGACAATAAGGGACTATACTAGTAATATAGGGACCTAACATGCCCCTCTCCTTCAAAAAAGTGTTCTCCTCAACACTTGAGTAGCTCTGGGTGCTTCTGTATAAAATTCTCATCCTCCCATGTAGAATCTTCAGTGGGTAAGTTCTTCCACTTGATGAGATACTCTGAAATTGATCGATTCCGTAGTTGTCGAGTTCTTGTTTCCGTGACCGCTTGAGGTTCCAATATGATTTTTCCTTCCTCATCAAGTTCTGGCAATATTGTTTGAACTGGAAGATTTTCACCTATAACCTTCTTTAAGCATGAAACATAGAAAACTGGATGCACTCGCGAAGAAGCAGGAAGCTCCAATTTGTATGCCATAGTACCAATCTTTTGCAACACCTTGTAAGGACCATAGTACTTTGGCGATAATTTATTATCCTTCTTAGCTTGCTTTAGGGACATTTGTTTGTATGGTTGTAGCCGTAAAAATACCCAGTCTCCTACATCAAAAATTCTCTCGCTGCGATGTTGATCTGCCTATTGTTTCATTCAATTTTGTGCCTTAGAACTTCTTGTTGATGCTCTATGTGATCTTCCACTGCTTGAACCTTTGAATTTTCTCTTAAATATGATGTGATGGATGGTGGATGATATTCATAAAGTGCCATAAATGGGGTCACTTTTGCTGCAATATGGAAGGAAGTGTTATACCACCATTCAACGAGAGGTAACCACTTGACCCATTGTGTTTATTTATCAGATACAAAACAACGAAGATATCCTTCCAAACATTTATTTACTATCTTAGTTTGACCACTAGATTGAGGATGATAAGATGAGCTATGTGCTAATTGAGTACCCAAACAAGAAAATAACTCCGTCCAAAAATTTCCAATAAAAATGGGATCTCTGTCGCTCACAATAACATTTGGGTTTCCATGTAGCTTTTGAATTGTGTTCATAAATGTAGTAGCAACTATACTTGCTTTAAATGGATGAGATAATGCACAAAAGTGTGCATACTTGGTAAGTCTATCAATTACCATCATGGTGACACTCTTTCCTTCGGACTTAGGTAAACCTGTGATAAAATACATTGAAATCTCCTCCCAATGTTGACTTGGAATGGATAAAGGTTGTAGAAGTCCTAGGGTCTTAATTGTTTCAACTTTATTCTGCTGGAAAACCAAACATTCCGCCACAAACTTTTACATATCAGATTTAAGGCCATCCCAAAAAAATTATTTCTTCACCCTGTGGTAAGTTTTTAAAAATCCCGAGTGTCCTCCTAAAGGAGAAGTGCTCAATTACAAACGAATATTTTGTTTTAGTTGGGAATTCTTACAAAGATATAATTGATATTTGTACCATAAAGAATCATATTTCCAACTAAATGTATCAGATGTACTAGGATCTTGCTGCAACTTTTGAATGAGGGTCCATAATTCTTTGTCCTTCTTCCATTCATCTCTTGCTTCAGTTATCCAATCTGGTTGGATAATATAAATGGCACAAAGAAATGCTTCCACCTCTTCATTCTTTCTTGAGAGTGCATCTGCAGCAACATTAAGCTTCCCTTTTTTGTAGATTATTTCAAAGTCATAACCCAACATCTTTGTGACCCATTTTTTCTGCTCTTCTGAAGATAGTCTTTGTTCCAAAAAGTGTTTAAGACTATCATGATAATTTTTTACCTTGAAGTGTCTTCCCATTAGGTAAGTTCGCCATTTCTTTAGTGCATGCAGTATTGCTAACATTTCCTTCTCATAAATAGGTTTTTGTAAATACTTTCCTTTGATTGGAAAACTTTCAAAAGAAATGGGTCTTCCTTCCTGCATTAAAACAGCACCAATTCCATTTCCTGAGGCATCACATTCCACAATAAAGGTTTTTGTGAAGTCTGGCATAGCTAAGACCGGTGCTAAGAACATTGCCTCTTTAAGATGTTCAAAGGCCTTAGTTGCTTTAGGAGTCCATGAAAATGCATCTTTCTTCAATAATGTTGTTAGAGGTGCTGCTATTCTCTCATAATTCTTAACAAACTTGCGATAATACCCTGTTAACCCGAGAAATCCTCGCAACTTCTTTATGGTTGAGGGGACTTTCCATTCCTTAATGGCTTTAATTTTGTTGGGGTCTACTTTAACACCCTCGTGAGATACAATATGACCCAGATATTCCACCTCTTGTACTCCAAAGAAACATTTGGATGTTTTTGCATATAATTGTTTCTCCTGCAATAGTTTGAGCACCCTGTCAACATGTTCAGCATGATCCTTCCAAGACCTGCTGTAGATTAGTATATCATCAAAAAATACTAGCACAAATTTTCTAAGGAAGGGTTTGAAAAGGGAATTCATCAACCCTTGAAATGTAGAAGGTGCATTGGTAAGGCCAAAAGGCATGACCAAAAATTCATAATGACCCTCATGAGTTCGAAATGTTGTTTTTGGAATATTTTCAGTCTTCATTCTAATTTGATGATATCCTGAACGAAGATCCAACTTGGTAAATAAATTGCTCCATGTAATTCATCCAATAATTCATCAATCACAGGAATGGGAAATTTATCTTTAATGGTGAGCTTATTGAGCTCCCTATAATACGGACACATGCACCATGATCCATCCTTCTTGTGTACCAATACTACAGGAGCAGAGAAAGAACTTTGACTAGGTTGAATTATACCCGCCTCTAACATTTCTGCAATCATACGTTCAATTTCGCTCTTTTGGACGTAAGGATATATATAAGGCCTGATGTTTGGAGGAACACTTCTGGAATCAAATGAATAGCATGATCATGATCACGAATAGGTGGGAGTCCTTTGGGAGTTTCAAACACCTTGGAATGATTGTCCAAGACTTGTTGGAGATCTGCAGAAATAGATGATTTTGATGTCGGAACTTCTAGTGAGCATAATTGTGAAATTACACCTCATTGTTCTTTCTTTAGAAGCTTTGTCATGACATTAGAGCTTATTATCCTTCCCGGCTTCCCTTCAATACCCCGTAATTCGACTTCCTTTCCTTCTGAAAAAAATTTCAAGAAAAGTTCTTGAAAATTAAAAGCTACCGTCCCCAAAGATTGTAACCATTGTACTCCTAGTACAAAATCAGCACCTCCCATAGGAATGGAAAGCATTGGACTATTCAATACATATTCCCCCATGGTTAGCTTGATATTATGGCATTTTCCAGAGCAATTTATAGTTCCTCCATTTGCAACCATCACTTGACATTCTGGTGTTGGGTATAGGAAACAATTCAATTCTTTGGCTACCTTACAATGAATAAAATTATGGGTGCTACCTGAATCAATCAACACTATTACCTTTTTCTTCTTGATATGTCCTTCTATCTTGAGAGTTTGAGGAGTGGTAATTCCTGCCAATGCATTACACGATATGTTCAGACTCATTTCTTCCTCTTCTATGGTTGGTTCCTGGTGTATATCCTCTTCTTGTTCATTTTCTTCTTCCTCTTCACAATCTATGTAAAATAATTTTTTCTCGGCATACTTATGACCTTTAGTGTATTTTCTATCACAACTGTAGCGAAGCCCTTTTTCTCTTTTTTCGTCCAATTGTTGTGGTGTCAACCTTGTAGGTTGTGGAAATCTAGGCATAGCAACACTTCCTTCTTTATAGAAGTGAGTGGTAGGTTTCCTTGTCACCATAATTTTACATCAGTTATGGCCATGTTGGATGTTATCCTTAAAATTACCTATGAAGAGATCAATCATGTGTTCCTATGGAATACCACTTACCCTTATATTCAATTTTTGGAAGTCCTCAATGTGCTGCCCCACTAAACCCTTTTGTTTGAGATTTATCAATTGGCTAAAGAAGGTGTTGCTCTTTGTATCCTCATAATGTGCTATCGTTTCCTCCGTAAAAATTGACCAAGTGACAATTTTTTTACGGGAGCAAAGCCATCGATACCATACAAATGTATTTTTTTCTAAATGTAAAGTTGCAATGTGTACCTTTTGTGTGTTTTGCACATTATGGAGATCAAAATATTGCTTCATCTATAGTATCCATGTTACAGGATCCTTTCCATCAAACTTCCTCATATCCATTTTTGGAATATGGTGGTTCTTCCCGCCAACATTAGATTTTATGAAATCACGATTAACATTTATTTTGTTCTCATCATGAGTTTCCTCTATTATCTTTTTGCCATTAGGAAACATTTCTTGTATCAATTTTGTCAAACCTTCTATGTCTACTTTTAGATCCTTCTTCATGTTTTCCATGTTGTCTTTCATTTTTTCTTCATTCCATCCATTTTATCTTCCATGCAATCCATCTTAGCTTCCATGCATTTATTCAAAACTTCCATTTCAATTTTTGTTGCTCTTTGCGAGAGCGACATTTGGTGCACTTGCTCTTGTAATTTTGATAGATCATGTTGCAATTCTTCATCTTCATAAGTCATAGTAGAGCCTTCTGAAGGCTTAATGGGTGTTGAATTATTTTTACAGGGAATTTTTTAGAACCTAATACTGATATATATTCTACAATATGCCTTTGGAATCAATTCAAATTGATTCTTCAAACAAGACTTATGCAATTCGGAAAAAATTACACACCATTTTCTTGCTTTTGAAGAGGTTGATATTTAAATTGGATTATCTATGTGGTTACAACTCTTCAATAACTACACTTTGGCACTGAGGTAGCCTTCTAAATCCTCTTTTGAATGCCATAGGTCTGAGCTGATTTGGATTCTTCAAGATAAAGTTATGTCCAATCTCCCACAATGACCTAATTATGGATTGTTTCAGTAGAACGAAATTGTATGACTTGCCACGTCACAGTTTCATCTTTTAGCTCTGAAATTGATAGCAAAGAAACTATAGTCCATGTGATTGTGGCCAATTTTTACAGTACTCCAATATGATGCTCAGAGAGAGAGTTATGAAGATTTTCCCACGATCACCTCTTTGAGATGAAATTCAGGAGCCTGAAAAAGAACTACCTTCCACAGATCATATCTCCGAAAATATTGCGAACCGAGCTCTGAAATTTTGCGACAAGTTTCCTTAGGATTTCAGCTTCGCGCTTTAAAAATTTCATATTCTCAACCTTTGTAGAAAAAAAGTTATAGCGCAAATTCCACGATGACCTGTTTAGATTAAATTGAGGAGCCTGCAAAAATACCTAACTTCCATAGATCATATCTCCAAAAACATTGCGAACCAAGATCTGAAAATTTGTGATGATGTTCCTCAGGATTTCGGTTTCACACCCTAAAAATTTCAGCTTCTGGAACTTCTTAGAACCAAAACTATAGCGAAAATTCCATGATGACCTGTTTGCAGCAGTGAAACCCTCGAATCCAAAGCTCTGATACCAAATGTTGTGAAACCAGCTCCAAAAATAGAAGAAAAGAGATATCAATGCCTTAGAAATAAGCCACTTCGAGGCGGCAACCTCCAATACATTACATGAATGAACAATTCTTGGATGATACAAATTACAAAACCTCCTTTCTACATATAGGAGTCCATGGGGCCACAATGTAATCCTAGTGGGGCCACAATGTAATCCTAGCCAACCTAACAATAATAATTTAAGGGCACAATAACAACAATATGGAGGTTATAGGGGTGCAATAATAACAATAAGGGGGTTACACTAACAACAATAAGGGACTATACTAGTAATATGGGGACCTAACAATTTCTATGTTTTCTGCTGATTTCCAGAGTAGGTAATTCTTAATTTCTCCCTCTTTTGAATGACCTCTGTCTACTCCTTCCTTATCCGGATCAAATAATCCTTGATTGCTCTTTATCCTGATCAAACCACTTCACCAATTAGACTTCCAAGAACTTCAATGACTTATCTATCTTGCCCTGAAAATATTTGAATTTGTTGACCTTGATCATAGTCTTGTCTACTTGACATTTGACTCCTTAGCACAATGGACAAACAAATATATCACTATCCATCTCATTAAGTGATTTTTCTCACCAAACCAAACCAATTTTCACATCACAACTAGCCTAATATCATATAATTAAAACAAAGTTAAGTTTTATAGAGAGAGCCCTCTCTGAACCCTGGGAAGGTTAGATCCTAGAGTTTAAAATTTGGTTTATGGTTACCTCTGATATTCTTTGACTAAAAATAAAAAAATCTCACAACTTAAGAATTATTAGAGTGATAACAATTCTTAAATAACCAAGTATCTTCATTCAATATGACCTCCAACAACCTCATAACCACTTTTCACCATAAATTGTTATATCCATTTGGTTATGAGTCCTTATCTTTCCTAAACTGGCTCAAAAATTTTACAGACAGGTTTCAAAAATCAGTTAAATTAGGTGCTACCAAAAATTACGGCAAATACCTGTAACTGTATAAAAAAACTATAACACTACCAGAATTTCTAGTAGCACTCAGTTTCTTTTTCAAAAATGCACAGAAAACACTGAAAAAACTGTTTAGACTTATAAAATTTGAAATTTTAGTTGTTGTTCGAAATTGCACTTGATAAGCAAAAAGGTGTTTTATCAAGAAACCTTTTTACCTTTCTTGCATGTGCGCTGTAGCTTCTGCAAGCTTGTCCAAGTTTGATTTGCTGCCAAAATATTATCTTGATATTGTGGTTCTTGTGGCTGCTTCTTTGATAGTGACATTTTCCTCCTTTGTACCCTTTTGGATCTTTATTCTTTTTAAGGGTTCTGTTTGCTCCTATGGAGTATTTTTGTTTTTATCTTTCTTCTTTGATCCATTTTTCTTTAACCCTTGAGATTTTCCGTCTATATCAATGACCTATGTCAATAAAATTGGATTGTGTAGAGCCTTAGACTTGAGCCTAAACTTTTTGTTGTCTCTGGTATCTCTTTTTCTAGTACCAATAATAGGTTTGGCTTCTTATTTCTTGTTCTTGCTACTAATATCATACCTTGCATCTTTGAGGATTTATTCATCAGAATTTGTGGGCTGATACTCTTTCTGCATCTTCTATTGAATCTTTGCTTCCGGAATTTCCTGTAGCACTTATGTTTCAAATTTCTCTATAGTTTCAGACCTTCCTCTTCGAGCTCTAGTATATACATTAGGAAAATGAGGAATTGGAGGCACCATTTTCATAGACTTGGGTTTATTTACTGAGGAGCTCTCTCCTTTCTCCAACTTCCTCTCAACCTTAACTGAAGAAGTATTTTCTTTTCTGCTCTTGGATTTATGGATATTCTCCTTCTTAGCCTTACTCTTGGTTCTTTTTCCAGGTTGAGGGTGTTGTTGTAAGGATTGAGGTGTAGGTGCAGGTTGGCTTGCCATGTAAAACAAGAAATGGTCCTATGTTTTGATTTCTTTTCCTCAACTTTTCTTCAACTAACACTTTGATGAGAGCTTGATGATTCAAGCTATATTTTGAAGAAAAAGTATGTGTTTGAATCCTGGCTAACATATTTGTTAGAATATTCAACAAAAATTATGGCAAGTTGAGGGTTTTCATACTTGCAACATGAAACATAAATCTCATATGATACAGAAACTCTATTGTATACCTCCTTTCACAAGTGAGGTAAATATTGATGAGTTTAACAACTTCTACCTATTCATTTTTGAGATAGATGATATGAATTCCTTTGGCCCTGTTGGGATCTCTATGTCCATCCTTGAGGAAATATTGAGGTCTCCTCCAGTGATAACCTGACCTTTAAACCACCTTTCTCCTTCTTGTGGAAGGTTGAATGCCTCAAAAATTGAATCTGCTGATACCTGCAATTTAAGATCATAGATGGTGTCTTCTTGTCCATTAAAATAATTTGAAAACTTCTGAGCTACTCCTAAGTGAGAGCTTACGAGTATTGAGCACAGAGAATACCACCCTGCTTGGACAAACAACCTTCTCACATTCGAATTTGCATCCAGTAGGTCAGCACCTTGTGGTTCAATTCTTTTTAAATTTCCTCCTCTTTTAGTCATCCTCAGTAATTAATAACTTTGTCTCTAAAATCTGATAGGTGAAATAACTATAAGAGCTCGCCTAACAGGTGTTGTTGTGTCTTCCTCTGAAATATTGTCTGAAATCAAGGAATCCTTCCGCAAGCTTCACTCTAGAAATCACGTTCTCCAACAACTAAGCTCACCACTAATACTCCTACTTCTTTCTCGGTGATTTAAAACAACAACAATGGTTTACCATCCCATGCAATGGATTCTCATTATGGTGAGTATCCTTGATCGTAGTATGCACCATGTGATAGCAATCATTTCCGTCAGTTGGCTGCGTAGCTTCAGATAACATGCTACAAGTGGCTGGAGATAAGTGGATCTATGATGGTAGTCACCTCCATTGCATGGTGATTTATTAGCCTAAATTTCCAGCAGTGTCTATGCATAACCATCCAAAGAGTTATTTCATTAAACCTGCAGATCCAAGATCTTTTCCATTAGAAAATCACATACATTGACATGAAACCAGACCAACTCGACTTACAGATAGGACGGGATCAACGGCTGGCTTTGTTATTTCGGATTGACACCTAGACACTACACGTATACCACGACATAAATTAAACATGAAGAACTACATACAAGTCCTATCACATGATTTAAATCATAATAAAAATATTTTAAAGGTATTTTAAACTAAAAAATGTGGCCTGACACAAAGCAGATGCACTTTTATTTTATTTTTAAAAACATGGGAAGTTACTGGAATTTCTGATAGCATCTGATTATAATAAAAACAGACAGAAAAAAAATTAAAACAGACTGTCCGAAAAGGGATAAAACAGGCGCGACCGGAAATTTCAGTAGTGACCAATTTTTTTTTGAATTTTTTTAAAAATATAATCCTAATATATATATATATATATATATATATATATATATATATATATATATATATATATGGACTCATGACAACGAAATAGCGTATGTGACCATATAATTTTATTTTAAAATAACACACTATGTACGATTGTACGGTCGTGCAATCTTTCAGACCGCACTGGTAATTATGTACTGTTGTCATGCGGTGCATTGACCAAACTAACCGCCTTGGGGTAGATGGTTGTTTCAATGAATTGTAAAAAAAATATTATTTGTTTGTGTGGTGCACGAATTGTTTTCATGTGCATCGTGAGTGGTGCATGATAAACAAGTACGCACCGGTAGCGCTACGTGACTATTTTTTTGGCACACCAAGTGTTTTTTTTTCAATAAAAACTCTCTTTCTCTCTCTCTCTCTTTCTATATATATATATATATATATATATATATATATATATATTTGTAGATACATTTCTCAGATAATAAAAAAAAGTGTATGTAATATGTGAATCATTTAGTGATGTCAACGGAGAGAGAAAAGGGAACAACAAGAGCATATGGAGGACCATTATAACACGATTCAACAGTGGGAGGCACGCGAGAGGGAGAGACTTTTGTACCCTAGCCATATTATGGCACCCACCCAGTTTCTCTTAAGGGAGGTAGGCCTGATCAAGTTCTACGAGGAGGCTACATCCCTAAAGGGGCACAGTGGGTTATTGGAAAAAATGATCTACGGGTGGGATGCCCACCAACGAGCTTTCTAGGTTGGTCCTGGCCAGTGGTATGAGCCCACTGAGGAGGAGATTTATTTTATTACTGAACAATCTAGGAAAGGGAAAGGTTTTCCCTAGTTCCCAAATGTTCCCATCGATTATGCAGTAGGGAGTCAGTTGGCGTACTCCAAGAGATACATTAGGGATGATACACTTTCTCCTACAGATTTTGAGGTGTTCAATGGTCAGTTATGCATTTCTTCATTTGGTCCAGAGGAGGTGAGGTGCCTCTCACTACTACTGATGACCATTGCAGGCTATACTAGTGACGGGTAGCGCATTAGTTACCCACTTTTATTTTATTTTGATTCTTTATTCCACATGCCATGACCTGTGAGATGGTATTCCATTTTATTGTGGGAGATTTGTATAGCATTAGATAGATATCATTCTCAGGCATGTGGGAGGTTGACTTTACCTTTTTCTATAGAGTTATTTTGTTTATTTTTTGAGATATTTCCGAAGACGAGGCTTACTTTTGTTCGAAAATCTCGTAGGCCAATGTTACATGTACGGATGAAGATGTGGGGCTAGATGAAGCCCAATAGGGGCCTATCTAACTATCCATATAGGATATCTAGTGATGCACTGGAGCTGCTAGCTAGTGTTGATGATCGCATATTCGTGATGGTGTCATGTTCGTATGCCGGTTTGGATTGGTGAGGGTGTACCAACATCCTCTTCACACAGGATGAGCCACTAGATGCTAGAGGTAATATTAGTGTTTACTTTAAATTAATATAGTTTCATTTTATTGTATTAATTAATTAATTAGAATAAAATTGATTCTAACATGCTCTTTAACTTATTTTATTAAATCGTTTAATGAAATTGTCTAATTAATGTTGTGTACTATATATTTTGTATATATTGGCACAATCGTTGGGGACATGATTCCGCCCCCACCAGATGATCTTGTAGATCATGAAGAGGAGATGTTGGAGGTTGCAAAGCAGGGTGATAGACCTGATCCTCGGGTGCAGATACCTGTGGGGATGTGACATAGGGAAAACATCCAATTCAGGATGGATTTAGGCGACCAACTGTGTCAACTCCTGTTTGATGAGGGATTCCGCCCTAATACGATTCCAGAATGATCGTAGGCTCACAGATATTTTAAGAGACATGCCCCACAATATGATGACCCTTATGCGTCAAATCGTTGGAGCTTCCAAGCTACTGGCGGTTAGGAGGAATAGGCATCATGGAGATGCACGACAGAGCAGCTCATTGGATGATCATGATAGCGAGGGGAGTGATCATCATTCTAGTACTCCACCTCTTTCTCCTTCACCTCGAGTCAGAGATGAGTAGCCAACATTGAGTCCTGATCAACAGGCATCTTCTGAGTAGTCACCATCTCATCAGGAACCTAGTCCTGAGTAGACACGACCAGCGACTGAGCAAGCACCTGATCCTGAGCAAGTAGTTCCATCTGAGCAAACACCATCCACTGAGCAGTCTGCACCATCGACTCATCAACAAGAACCTCGTGATCAGACTACGTTATTTGATCAGCAGGCACCTCCGGAGCAGGCATGTCATCCATCTGAGCATGAGGGCACCATCGACTGAGTAGGCCTTGACTAGTACTAGTTATAGTATTGATGTAGTACCACCAGATATTTGAAACTTATATGCAGTTCTATTAAAATTGTATATTTTTGACATTATATATATATATATATATATATATATGGTGCATGTATTTTATGTTCATGTTGATGTACTTCATTTACATGTTGGTGTTCATCATGATGTGTATATTGTTAGGTCATGTTAGATATGTTCATTTAATGTGCTTATAGATAGATTTGTATGTGATAATGGTTATTTGACATGAGATGTATATTTGATGTTTGTGTTGTTATGATGTTATACAATGTTTGTGTTTTGTTAGGTGATGATGATAACGATGATTAGATGATGTTAGTGAATTTGAATGTGTATTTTAGAATATTATGTTCGTACGATGGTTATCATGATCATGATGTTTATTTTTAATATTAAATCATGATATTTATTAAATATTATGCAAATTGGTAATTGTAAAATTGTGGAATTGTAATTGTATATAAAATTGTATAATTGTAATTGTAATTGTATGTAAAATTCTAAAATTGTAATCGTAATTGTAATTTTAATTGTAATTATATGTATTGTCATGACTCAATTTTATTAAAATTTTTAAATTTGTAAAATTTGATCTAAGTGGATATTGGTGGCCACCTTCCTATTCCACTTGGGGCCCCACCATTGTCTCTTTCATTTTTTCAATTTCAGCACAACTTACTATTTTTAGTAGTTTTTCGGGTCCTGAACTTCCGGAGTTGTTTTGAGGCCCTAAACAACATTTTTTGGGCATCGTTTATCCGACAAATATGATTCCATTTCAAAATTGATATTTGTGACAATAGTTGTAGTCCTCAGATAGATATTTATAACGATGTATCATATGTGTCAAACAAAGATCGTATGTTGAAGTTAGGTCCCCGGGAAGTTGAAACACCAATTTACCGAAACAAGGCCCATAGTTTTGGCGCTTCATCTCCTAGGGTTAGGTTTTTGGACGTTTAGAGTTCTCCATTGTTTCTCAATAATAAATAGGCCCTTGAGCCTCATTGTAACATATTTCATAGGTTTTTAGCCATTACATCTCTTCTCAGAGATTCGCTACCAGCACCCTAGCTAGTTTATTTCCATTCTGTCTATAAGCAAATTTCAGTTCTTTGATATTAATAAAATGAAGTGTTATTTCCGCTGCATCTTTGTATTTATGGTTATATGTGTATTCTGTTGCATTCCTGCATAAATCCAAATCAGTGGTATTAGAGCGGTCTTCTTTTTCTTGATCCTTCTTTGCATGTCCCCAACAAGGTCGGGGTATAAGGAGTTAGGGCTCGATCTGGTGGAAACTTTGCAAGATCAGCCTCGCAAACCCCAACGGACGTCCATGGGGGATGAAAATAAAGATAAGGGAGTAAGAGATCCTATCAAAATATTGCTTGAGGAGGCCCTCGAAAAACAAAGGAATGTCATGATGGAAAACGTTTCCCAGATCCTTCAACCACTGCCCACCGACGGTGCATCTGCATCCAGTGGCCACTATGGAGGCGCGACTCCCTTTAAGGTACAAGTAAACTTTCACATTCCCATATTTGAGGGTAAAATAGATGCAAATGTCGTAGATAGATGATTGAATCTATTAGAAGGATATTTCTCGGTTCATGACTTTTCCGACCAGGAGAAGATTATTTTTTCACTCCTCAAAGCTACCCCCCATGTCAAGGACTGGTGGGAAACCTGCTGTGAGAAAAAGCACGAGATAGAACCCTCTTTGTTCTCAGTCGTACCCACTTGGAATTATTTCCAAGATGCCATCAAGGAACAATACTATCCCGTGGGGAGCTATGAGGACAAGTATATACAATGGACCACGTTGCGGAAACAAAGGGATCAAGATGTGCATGAGCTAACGAATCTGTTCCATACCCTGCGCACAAAGTTGGGTATCAAAGGTTCAGAGAAACATTTGGTGCTAAAGTATCGTGGTTTTCTGCATAGATACATTCAGGAGGAAATGGATTTCCTTGACATCTCCTCACTTGGTACGACATACTGGTATGCTGCCAAGATTGAGCAGAAATTCTAACAGAAGAAGTGAGACTTTGGATCTGCGAATCAAAAGAAAGGGAAAGGTGCCCCCAAATCGAAAACCAAAGGACAAAGCCAAGGCATGGCGGCCCAAGACAACCTGACAAAGCCAAAACCAAAGAAAAACACCGCGAAGTGAAAGAAGGACATGGGAAAGTGGTGTGAGTTCCATAAGAGCTCCACTCACAACACAAATGAGTGTCGGGCCAAGCAGTCGCTGGTGGCCAAGATGAGGGCTTCTGAATCAGATGCATGCTCCAACTCTGAATCATAACATGACAAGGGGAATGAAAAAGGGAAGAATATTATTGATGCAGAGCCCAATGCCACTATTGACACTATGAAGATCCAGAAGGAGGAACTAGAAGATCCAGAGGAGGCAGAGCGTCTCTTCCACTCCCAGATGTGGGTAAAGGGTTCCCCGCTATAATTCACTGTCGACAATGGAAGCCAAAAGAACCTCATTTCAGCAGCTGTCGTGAAGCGGTTGGGCTTGTCTACCACAACACACCCACAACCATACACCATCGGGTGGTTTCACCAAGGACATGATCTCCACGTCAACCAGTAGTGTTGCCTTCCCTATAGCATCAAGCCCTTCACGGATGAGGTATTGTGTGACATTTCTCCTATTGATGTTTCTAATTTATTGTTAGGAAAACCATACTTGTGGAAGTGACATGCTGTGTATGAGTCCCGACCTTGCGCTGTTATTGCTACTTTGGGAAATAAGTTGTAGAGGATACCAGAGGTACCATCGCCTCCCACTATCTCTTTGGTTACTGCAAAAAAATGTAGTAAGCTCATTTCCCAAACCAGGAAATTTGTTTTCTTGATGATCTGCCCTTAGGGAAAGAAGAATATTGTGGCCACGACCTCCAGACATGGCTCCTCTGCACGACAAAAACAAATGGACAAGGTTGTGGAGGAGTACGGGGACATATTCACCTCACCCACAGGGGTGCCTCTACACTGTCAGGTCAAGAACCCCATTGAACTGACCCCAGGTGCACCACTACCCAATGGACCGATCTATAGGTGCTCTGTTATGGAGAATGATGAAATCAAGAGGAAAATTCAGGAGTTGCTGCAGAAATATCACATCCAGCCAAGTTCATCGCCCTATGGGATCCCGATCGTGTTGGTACAGAAGAAGGATGGGACTTGGAGACTTTGTATTGACTATCAGGTGCTGAACAAGATCACTGTCCGGAAAAGGTACCCGATCCCATGGATTGATGACCTTCTGGACCAACTCAAAGGGGAAAAATATTTCAGAAATATCGACTTGAAGTCTGGGTATCACCAAGTACCAATCGAACCCTCTGATGTGTGGAAGACTGCCTTCAAAGCCAAGAAGGGCCTTTTCGAATGGCTCATCATGCCTTTCGGGTTGATGAATTCTCCCGCAATATTCATGAGGCTGATGGATGACATATTGTGTCCATTCACCAACTCATTTGTAGTGGTGTACTTGGATGACATTTTGATCTTCAGCCAGAATTTGGAAGAGCACCTCTACCACATCCGAGAAGTCCTCCAAACACTATGGCAACACAAGTTGTGTGCCAATTTGGAGAAGTGCACTTTTGGCATGACACAGGTTCAATATCTGGGATACATTATTGATGAAGGGGGGGGGGGTGCATGTGGATCTAGCCAAGATCTAATTCATTCAGGATTGGCCAGCCCCAACCACTCTAACAGAGCTTCACAACTTTCTGGGTCTTGCTAATTTATACTGTAGGTTCATGTTGGGATTCTCTCATATCACTTGGCCCTTAAGTCAAGTCACCAAGGGAGGAGCGAAAGAAAAATTATTTTGGTCGGAATCTCAACAAAAGGCATTTGTAGAATTGAAACATCGCCTTTGTTCTGCCCCAGTGCTCACATTACCATACTTACAACAACCATTTGAGATCGAGATAGATGCCTCTGACTATGCTATTGGGGCAGTTCTTACTCAACAGGGGAATCCAGTGGCATATCACAGTGAGACATTGTCTGACACAGTTCGAAAGTATCCCACTTATGACAAAGAAATGTATTCAATTGTGCAGACTTCTCGACAATGGAATCATTACATTTTGGGGAAGGAAACAATCATCCACACAGACCACTGACCCCTGTAGTTCATACAGACACAAGGGAAGTTGCAGAATGATTTCCATCAGAAGTGGTCCACATATCTGCAACAATTTCATTTGAACATCAAGTACAAGAAGGGTAGCACCAATAATGTTGTTGACTGCCTTAGCTGACCACTGATCATGGCCATAACCACAGTTCTCAACTCTTGTGGGAATGAGACTTCTGATTGGTCACTTCTGTACAAGAGCGATCTAGAATTCAACCACACATACAAGGCACTCTTGGGGGGTACACAAGTTCCAAATTTTCACCTCCAAGATGCACTATTATGTCACATGGGACACATTTGTGTTCCTTAAAGAGAGCGTGCCAAGATGATATGGGAAGCACACTACAGTTGAGTCACTGGGAATTTTGGGGTCAAGAAAATAGTGGCAGTACTGCAGAAGTATTTCTATTGGCCGAACCTTCGACAGGATGTCAGGAAGTACACCATATCCTGCACTGCTTGTGCCATTGCCAAACCGACCATCAAGAAGCAAGGGCTCTATACTCTACTACCTACCCCTAGTTGACCTTGGAAATCCATCTCCATGGATTACATGTTAGGACTTCCTTCTACTAAGCATAGAAGCGACTGTGTTTTCGTGATCGTCGACAGATTCTCGAAGATGGAAATTATGGCGGCCTGCAAGAAGAATATCACATCAGAAGCCACTGCTAAAAGCTTCTTTGAACGAGGGTGGGTTCACTTTAGGATTCCATAGTCTATCATATCAGGTCGCGACAGTATATTCCTCAGCACATTTTGGTCCAACCTCAAGTCAATGTTGGACACCAAGCTCACCAAGTCCACAACTTTCCATCCCCAAACTGATGGCCAGACAGAGGTCGTCAACAAGATGATTGTACACATTCTACGCATGTACAATTCAAGGCATCCACACACATGGGATGAGAGCCTTCCCTATGTACAACACAGTTATAACTGGGCTCTCCATAGCTCAACCATCCACAGCCCCTTTCAGGTGGGCTTGGGATTCCAGCCACTATGTCCCATTGATGTAGCCATGCCATTTGAGGCTACTTTGGCCGATTCAACTCATGTACAGTCTAAAGTTGACAAAGCGAAAAAATTCACCGAGTGCATTCATCACATCTGCCAATAGGTTCATGACATATTGGATAGATCCAATTCTAAGTACAAGAAATAATATGATCAACAGCGGGTGCCACACAACTTCCAGGTGGGTGACAAAGTGTGGCTACATTTGTAGAAGGAGTTCCTCACTGGACCTTACCGCAAGCTTCGCTCGCTCCGATATGGGTCATACACCATCACTAAGGTTTTAGGGAATAATGCCTTCAAGCTTAGTATTCCACCATTCCTTGGTCTGCACCCAGTATTCAATGTAGACCACCTTCGTCCCTACTTCCCACCTCTACTGGACACCTCTGACATTGCAGAAGAACTCACACCAAAAGAATTAAACCCTGAATACATGGAATAGGCCACCTCAAATTTTATCATGGACATGAAAACCAAGAACACTCGCCAATGGAAGATCCAACTGTATCGGGTTGTCAAAGCTGGCCAAATCCTGCACAAAGGCAAGTGGTTCACCAGGGACCAAGTTCAACAGAAGTTTCCTCATCACATAGAGGAACTCAACGCAATGGGGACCATTGCTTCCTAAGGGAGGAGGAATGATCGAGGTGGATATTGGTGGCCCCCCACTTATTCAAATTTGGGCCCCACCATTGTCTCTTTCAATTTTTCAGTTTCGGCACAACTTACTATTTTTAGTAGTTTTTCGGGTCCTGAACTTTCGAAGCCATTTTGAGGCCCTAAAAGACATTTTTTTGGCATCGTTTATCTAGCTAATATAATTCCATTCCATAATCGATATTTGTGGAAATATTTGTATTCCATAGATAGATATTTCTAACGATCTATCATACGTGTAAAACGAAGATCGTATGTCGAAGTTACGTCTCCGGAAGTTGAAACACCAATTTACCCAAACGGGGCCCATAGTTTTGGCGCTTCATCTCCTAGGGTTAGGTTTTTGGACGTTTAGAGTTCTCCATTGTTTCTCAATAATAAATATTCCCTCGAGCCTCATTGTAACACAGTTCAGAGGTCTATAGCCACTACATCTCTTCTAAGAGATTCACTACCAACACCCTAGCTAGTTTATTTCAGTTCTGTCTGTAAGAAAATTTTAGTTCTTTGATATTAATGAAATGAAATGTTATTTCCAATGCATCTTTGTATTTATGGTTATATTTGTATTTTGTTCCATTTGTGCATAAATCCGAATCAAAATCATAATTTTAATTGTATGCATCGTGATTGTAATTGTAATTGTATGTAAAATTGTAATTGTAATTGTATGTAAAATTGTAAAATTGTAATTGTAATTGTAATTTTAATTTTAATTGTAATTGTGTTATGCAGAATTGTGATCTACGGATAAATCAAATTCCCTAAGTGTGGTGCTGGGAACTTAGAACAATAGATGAAAGACTTTTCTAATACTTTCTCTAAAATAAGCAGACACACAGAATGATAGGCGAACCTACTTGTAATCCAAGCGCTTCTCCTTCTCCTTTTGTCGCTTTTGTTGTCGCCTTCAATCCAAATCACATCACCAGATTGATTCCTGCAAGCATAAACAAATAAAAATTGCAATATATAGATGCCTACTTATCTTAATCACTCAAATCGATTAGATGTGAAACATATATATCATTCAAGAATCCATTACATGAGAAATAGAAACATAAATAGATAGATATATGGAAAAATGAACAACAATATTTATTAAAGAGTAGATGGGGGAGGTTACAACCAATGATCGATTTGATGCCATCAGCTCCAGCTTCATCCCAGCCTCATCACATCCAACATCTGTTGAGAAACCAACTCCAAAAATAGAAGAAAAGAGATATCAACGCCTTAGAAATACACCACTTAGAGGGGGCTACCTCCAATACATTACATGAATGAACGATTCTTGGATGATACAAATGAAAAAACCTCCTTTCTATATATAGGATTCCATGGGGCCACAATGTAATCCTAGCTGACCTAACAATAATAATTGAAGGGCACAATAATAACAATATGGGGGTTACAGGGGTACAACAATAACAATATGGGGGTTACACTAACAATAATAAGGTACTATACTAGTAATATAGGGACCTAACATGCTCCTCTCCTTCAAAAAAGTGTTGTCCTCAATGCTTGAGTAGCTCCGAGTGCTTTTGTATGAAATTCTCATCCTCCCATGTAGAATCTTAAGTGGCTAAGTTCTTCCATTTGATGAGATACTCTGAAATTCATCGATTTCGTAGTTGTCGAGTTCTTGTTTCCGTGATTGCTTCAGGTTCCAATATGGTTTTTCCTTCCACATCAAGTTCTAGAAATATTGTTTGAACTGGAAGTTTGTCCCTTATAACATTTTTTAAGCATGAAACATGTAATATTGGATGCACTCATGAACAAGTAGGAAGCTCGAATTTGTATGCCATAGTACCAATATTTTGCAAAACCTTGTAAGGACCATAGTACTTTGGCGATAATTTATTATCCTTCTTAGCTTGCTTGAGGGAAATTTGTTTGTATGGTTGTAGCCGTAAAAATACCCAGTCTCCCACATCAAAACTTATCTCACTACGATGTTGATCTGCCTGTTGTTTCGTTTGATTTTGTGCCAAATTTAGGTTATCCTTTAAGAGTTGGATAACTTTTTGTTGATGCTTGATGTGACCCTCCACTGCTTGAACCCTAGAATTTTCCCTTAAATAAGATGTGATGGATGGTGGATGATATCCATAAATTTCCATAAATGGGGTCATTTTTGCTGCAGTATGGAAGGAAGTGTTATACCGCCATTTAGCGAGAGGTAACCACTTGACCCATTGTGCTTGATTATCAGATACAAAACAACGAAGATATCCTTCTAAACATTTATTCACTATCTCTGTTTGACCATTAGATTGAGGATGATAAGATGAGTTATGAGCTAGTTGAGTACCCAAACAAGAAAATAATTCCGTCCAAAAATTTCTTGTAAAAATGGGATCTCTATCACTTACAATAATCTTCGGGTTTTCATGTAGCTTTTGAATTGTTTCCATAAATGCAATAGCAACTGTACTCACTTTAAATGAATGAGATAATGCAAAAAAGTGTGCATTCTTGCTAAGTCTATCAACTACCACCATAATGACACTCCTTCCTTCGAACTTAGGTAAACCTGTGATAAAATCCATTGAAATCTCCTCCCAACGTTGACTTGGAATGGATAAAGGTTGTAGAAGACTTGAGGTCTTAATTGTCTAAACTTTATTTTTCTGGCAAACTAAAAATTCCGCCAGAAACTTTTGAATATCAGATTTAAGGCCATCCCAAAAAAATCCTTTCTTCACCCTGTGGTAAGTTTTTAAAAATACCGAGTGTCCTCCTAAAGGAGAAGTGTGCAATTCCAAAAGAATATTCTGTTTTAGTTGGGAATTCTTGCAAACATATAAGCGATCTTTGTACCATAAGGAATCATTTTTCCAACTAAATGTATCATATGTACTAGGATCTTGCTGCAACTTTTGAATGAGAGTCCACACTTCTTCATCCTTCTTCCATTCATCCCTTGCTTCGGTTATCCAATCTAGTTGGATAATTGAAATGGCACAAAGCAATGCTTCCACCTCTACCTTCTTTGAGAGTGCATCCCATAACAACATTCAGCTTCCCTTTTTTGTAGATGATTTCAAAGTCATAACCCAACATCTTTGTGACCCATTTTCGCTGTTCTTCTGAACATAACCTCTGTTACAAGAAGTATTTAAGACCATCATGATTTGTTTTTACCTTGAAGTGTCTTCCCATTAGGTAGGGGTGTCATTTCTTTAGTGTATGTAGTATTGCCAACGCTTCCTTCACGTAAAGAGGTTTCTGTAAATACTTTCCCTTGATTAGACGACTTTCAAAAGCAATGGATCTTCCTTCTTGCATTAAAACAACACCAATTCCATTTCTTGAGTCATCACATTCCACAATAAAGGTTTTGTGAAGTCTGGCGTAGCTAAGACTCGTGCTGTGCACATTGCCTCTTTAAGATGTTCAAAGGCCGTAGTTGCTTCAAGGGTCCATGAAAATACATATTTATTCAATAATTTTGTTAGAGGTGCTACTGTTCTCCCATAATTATTAATAAACCTATGATAATACCATGTTAACTCGAGAAATCCTCGTAATTGCTTTATGGTTGTGGGGACTTTCCATTCCTTAATGGATTTAATTTTGTTAGGGTCTACCTTAACACCCTTGTGAGATACAATATGACCCAGATATCCCACCTCTTGTACTCCAAATAAACATTTGGATGTTTACTATATTGTTTCTCCTCCAATAGTTTGAGCACCCTATCAACATGTTGAACATGATCCTTCCAAGACCTGCTGTAGATTAGTATATCATCAAAAAATACTAGCACAAATTTTCTAATGAAGGGTTTGAAAATGGAATTCATCAACTCTTGAAATGGAGAAGGTGCATTGGTAGGCCAAAAGGCATGACTAAAAATTCATAATGACCCTCATGAGTTAGAAATGTTGTTTTTGAAATATCTTCAATCTTCATTCTAATTTGATGATATCCTAAATGAATATCAAACTTGGTAAAATAAATTGCTCCATGTAATTCATCCAATAATTCATCAATCACATGAATGGGAAATTTATCTTTAATGGTGAGCTTATTGAGCTCCCTATAATCCGAACACATGCGCCATGATCCATCCTTCTTGTGTACCAATACTATAGGAGTAGAGAAAGAACTTTGACTAGGTTTAATTATACCCGCCTCTAACATTTCTGCAATCATATGTTCAATTTATCTCTTTTGGACATAAGGATATCTATAAGGCCTGATGTTTGGAGGAACACTTCCTGGCATCAAATGAAAAGCACGATCATGATCACGAATAGGTGGGAGTCCTTTTGGAGTTTCAAAAACCTTGGAATGATTGTCGAAGACTTTTTGGAGATCTGCAGAAATAGATGATTTTGATGTTGGAACTTCTAGTGAGCATAATTATGCAACTATGCCTCGTTGTTCACTGCTGAAGATTTTCCTTGACTGTTAAGGCTTATTATATTTCTGGCTTTACTGTGATACCCCATAATTAAATTTCTTCCTTCCCCAAAGGTGTAACCATTGTACTCTATTTCTAACATCACACCTCCCATTGGGATGAAAGCATTTGAATATTCAATACATATTCCCCCATATTTAACAGTATTATGGCATTTTCGAGCAATTTATAAGTTCCTCCATTAGCAACCATCTTGACATTAAGTCTTTGGGTATAGGAAACAATTCGGTTCATGGCTACCTTACAATGAATAAAATTATACCGATTTTCTCGAATCAATCAACACTATTACCTTTTTCTTCTTGATATGTCTGCTATCACATGAAAGTTGTGAAAGTGGTAAATTCTTCCAATGCATTACATGATATGGTGGGACTCATTGTTCTTTCCATTCTTAGGTTTCTTCCTGGTGTATATCCTCTACTTTTGAAGTTTCTTCTTCATTTTCTTCCTCCTCTTCACAATCTATGTAAAATAATTTCTTTTCAGCACACTTATGACCTTTAGTGTATTTGCTATCACAACTGTAGCAAAGCCCTTTTTCTCTTTTTTCTTCCAAATGTTGTGGTGTCAACCTTGTAGGTTGTGGAAGTCTAGGAGTAGCAACACTTCCATCTTTATAGATTTGAGTGGTAGGCTTCCTTGTCCCCATAATTTTACATTCAATTTTTCTTGCCAACCTAAATGCCTTCTCCAATGAATCAGGTTCCAAAACATGGACTTCATGTTGGATGTTATCCTTTAAAGTGCCTATGAAGACATCAATCCTGTGTTCCTCTGGAATATCAGTTACCCTTATATTCAATTTTTGGAAGTTCTCAATGTTCTTCGACAATGAACCCTTTTGTTTGAGATTTATCAATTGGCTAAAGAAGGTGTTGCTCTTTGTATCCTCGTAATGTGCTATCAATTCCTTCGTAAAAATTGACAAAGTGAATTTTTTTTTACGAGAGAAAAGCCATAGATACCATACAAATATATTTTGTTCTAATTGTAAAGTTGCAATGCGTACCTTTTGTGTGTTTTTCACATTATTGAGATCAAAATATTCATCTAATACGGCAGTATCCATATTCTCCGATCTGCCATCAAACTTCCTCATATCCATCTTTGGAATATGGTGGTTCTTCCATCCAACATTAGAGTTTATGAAATCATGATTAACATTTATTTTTTTGTTATCATGAGTTTCCTCTACTATATTTTCACCATTAGGAAACATTTCTTGTATCAACTTTGTCAAACCTTCCATGTTGTCTTTCATTTTTTCTTCCATGTCATCCATATTAGCTTTCATGCCAACTTCCATGCCATTCATCTTAGCTTCCACGCCTTTCTTCAAAACTTCCATTTCATTTTTTGTTGCTCTTTGTGAGAGCGAAATTTGGTGCACTTGCTCTTGTAATTTAGATAGATCATGTTGCAATTCTTCATCTTCATGAGTCATAGTAGAGTACTATGAGGGCTTAATGGGTGTTGAATTATTTTTAGGAGGAATTTAAGAACCCAATACTGAAATATATACTCAATAGGCCCTTGGAATCACTTCAAACTGATTTTTGTTTACACAAGACTTATGCAGTTCGGAAAAAAATACACACATTTTTCTTGCTTTTGAGGAACTTGATATTGAAACTGAATTATCTCTGTGATTTCGAATATTCAATATCTAAAATTTGGTACTGAGGTAGCCCTTTGAATTCTCTTTCAAATTCCATGTGTCTGACCTGATTTGGATTCTTGAAGCCAATGTTGTGCCCAATCTCCTACGATCACCTAATTATGGACTAGTTCAGTAGCGTGAACTTGTACGACTTACCACATGTCACTATTTACTCCTTCGGCTCTGAAATTTATAGACAGGAAACTAAAGTCCATTTAATTGCGGCCACCTTTTACAAAATTCCAATCCGATGCTTAGAGAGGGTGTTATGAAGATTTTCCCATGATCACCTCTTTGAGATGAAATTCGGGAGCCTGAAAAAGACCTAAATTCCACAAACCATATCTCCAAAAATATTGTGAACCAAGATCTAAAATTTTGCGACGATGTTTCTCAGGATTTCAACTTCGCACTCTAATAATTTCAGCTTTTGAAACTTCTTATAAAAAACGTTATAGCGCAAATTCCACAATGACCTGTTTGGAGCAGCGAAACCCTAGAATCCAAAGCTCTGATACCAAATGTTGAGAAACCAACTCCAAAAATAGAAGAAAAGAGATATCAACGCCTTATAAATAAGCCACTTCGAGGGGAAAACCTCTAATACATTACATGAATGAACAATTCTTGGATGATATAAATGATAAAACCTCCTTTCTATATATAGGAGTCCATGGGGCCACAATGTAATCCTAGCCGACCAAACAATAATAATTGAAGGGCACAATAATAAAAATATGGGGGTTATAGGGTTACAACAATAAAAATAAGGGGGTTACACTAACAATAATAAGGGACTATACTAGTAATATAGGGACCTAACAACATCATACCAGCATCATATCAATACTTTTAGTCTCTCTCAAATGAGAATCCAATCAACATTTCTTTACCAAAATTCTTCCTTCTATAGCACTAGGATCTGTGCTTAATTTATAGGGAAACTGATGGTAGTTTCTCAATGAATGAATATTTAATAATAGGTAAGACATGTTCCCAAGTTCAGAGGTGTTAGATGGACACTTGGATTCAAAGTTTGACATATATGGACTCTTCTAGAAGGCACTGGCCATGTGGAGATTCCTGGAACAATGATAATTCCGCTCCCAGGTGACCAACACTATCTTGAATGTCAGGAATTGTATTGCAGTGCACCCTTGAATGGAGGATGTTACATATGAAATGCATTTAGTCCTTTTAGAGGCAGCGTTGGTGAGTTCATAAGTGATATAACATATACTTCAAACCTTGGAATTCTCACAATAGAAGCCATCAATGAATTGTTCTTCTCGTAGGGCATATAGCAACTGAAATGTAAGGGGGTGATAGACCATATCTCATTGGTCCTGGGGATGATGTCTAGTTTCACCAGGTCATGGGGGATGATGCCAAAATTGACCTATAACAGCTACCCCCTAAAGCATGAAGTCGAAATAATAATAATATTTTTGAATGAGATGCTTTACGACATGATGAGATGGAACTAAAGTGGAGTGGCGACCTTCATCAATCTTACAATACATTAAATCATGATATTTTCATCTTGATCACAAATTTCTAAGGGAAAAATTCCCATGCTCAGCACATAAACTATATAATAACATGTGCATAGTGCAGAAATTCGTCTACATTGTAATGTTTCCCAATAGGACCATGTTCGGATGACGATCTGTATGTAAGGTCACCATAGATATGATGTGTACAAAAATCCTAAAATCACAGATTGGATGGCTGAAACTAGATCTAGGCTCTTCTTATCTCATTCACTCGATCGTTCGGGTACAATTCTAGCCATGCGAATATATGATTTGTAGTGGAACATGGTAAGACATCGTTTGATTACCAACCAACGATGTGAGTTGTTAACAAACACGAGAGAACCACCATTGATGTTAATGGCTCTCAAGGTACTGCATCATAGTTTTTAAGGCGTGAATAGATGATTTGATGTCAAACGACAAAAAAAATATTTCTCTCAAAGGTCCAGAAGCGAGGATCTTGTCGATGCTGTAACAAGCCTCATGGTACTAGAAGATGATGTTTCTAAGTAAACTTCCTAGATGATGATTTGATGTCTAAAGGAAGCTACTTTATCACGAAATGGGATTTAATGATTTCAGAGACAAAATGTGAATTGATATAGAAATGTTCAGGGATGTATGTCATGAAAATGAAGGTTTATGAGTATTGCACAAGGATGAGTATTCACTGGATGACTTCTCTTGAACATATCGACAACACTAAGATGAGTTGGCAGCATTGACCCAAAACCGAAGTGAAGGTACATTGAACCATAGGTATGAATGAACCGTCAAGAAGATTACACAACCCAAATAGTCACAATGATGGAGTGAAGTGTCATGTTCAAGAGAAACCTCCTACCGTAAAACGTTATGTTCACTTTCCCAAATTTTCCCTGGTCATTTTTTGATCAATACCTCTTTCTTTTTTAACAATATTGAGGAGGATAAAATATGATTGATCTATAATTCAACCCTTCGGGTGAATATGCATTTCTATTTAATAATTTAACGAGTCTAAGGATACATGAAACTCGATAATTTCCATGATCAACAATCCCATCACTATTTTATGTTTTAACGAGCCTAATGATTAGTGACATTCTAATCCTTTTTCATATTTAGATAGTTTGAAAAAGAGGACAAAAGAAAATTCCATGAGTCCTCTTTCATAAATTTCTCGCTCATATCGGAAAAAGTGTAAAATAATATCCGAGAGAACCTCCTAGCCATGTTCGACTAAGGTTTTACTTTTTCGTAAATAAGCTATCTAAGTTCGGAAAAGGGTTAAACTTATATCGAGTAGATGTCATTTCATTTACTTTTAGGTGCTCGAAAATACAAGTTCTCGAAAACATTTTCACATTATCGGAGTCTGAAAAGAGCTAAAATAAGACTCCAGGGGTTCCCTTTTTTCTGTTATTGAAGCTCTAAAAAGAGATGAAGGTGTGCTTCAAGTCCTTTTTTGTTTTTATCAAAGCTCTAAAAATAAGGATAAAATTATGCTTTTTCCGACTTTCAATTTAATTTACGAGTAGGAAAATTCGGAAAGAACTCAGAATTTTCACGTGTTTTATGAGCATGAAACATAGAAAAAGAAGCTTGGTATTTTCATGATTTTAACGAGTCTTGAAAATAACTATAATGGACTCGAGATAGTTTTGAATGCCCCATGCAAGAGCACGTGTCGAATTCCCCCTTCAAGAGCACATGCCCCCCAAGCTTCATTTCATTCAGCTAAGTAGACTATTGGTTACTAATAGCTGGATGGAATGAAGGTTCATTTACGAGATCAGATGGAAGAATTGTCTTAATTAGGAGAGGATTTGTTTCATTTTTTAAGAGGTTGACACAGTAAAAGAACTATCCTCAAAAATATGTTTCATTTATCGAGGTTGATACAGTAAAAGAACTATCCTCAGGAAGCTATTTCATTTTTTAACGAGGTTGACACAGTAAAAGAACTATCCTCAGGAATATGTTTCATTTATCGAGGTTGACACAATGAAGGAACTATCCTTAGGGAACATGTTTCATTTATCGAGGTTGACACATGAAAAGAACTATCCTTGTCACCTGATTCATTTTTTAATGAGGTTGACAAAGTAAAAGAACTATCCTCATCGTGCAATTGGAATAGTGAGCGTGCGCTAGAAAATACATAGTCTAATAGAGTCATCATTTAAGGAGTTTTATGAGCACCACAAATGATAAGTTATAAAATGCATTGACGGGTCTTCTCCAGGGTTTATGTTGAATTTAGGAATATTCGAGGGTAATTTATGTGGTATCACCAGCCACCAAGAAGAATAACTGATGGTACCAGCTTGATATTGCACTAAAGATGTGGATAAAGGATCAATAAGTTTAGTACTCATAAGGGAGGAACCAGATAGGATTCCGTATGATGACATGGGTGAATTCCAAGGAAAATACATCGAATATGAAGCAACAATAGATGATGTCGCAGCTAAAACAGATGGTTCAATCTGGGATGTTGTCTAGCCATGGTCAAATGACCTAGTACATAACCTATAGGATCTACAGGAACTCGAATAGACATAGGATAAAAAAAAACAGAGGAATGTGATTGAGGAAAAGACTTGTGCAGGTAAATCTCCACCCCAAAATGACTTAGAGTTAAAGGTGTTTCGTCTTGTGGTATTTCTTTAATTGAAATTAAACCAGGTGGAAGCATTTCGCTGTGAGGCCCGAAGTATATTTCAGAAGGTTGATTGCATGGTATGGGAGACTCAATAGCTACAATACATTGTGGGGTGACTGATATAGGAACAAATTCTGCTCATTTGAATTCGGGATTCAGATGTTCTAGCAACAAAGTGACAATATTCGGATCAACTTCCAGTTGAACAATGTCGGGTTCGAGAGGTATGGTCTCACTAATTGGATGGATCATAGCCACAGGTAGTTGTGAGGACTCTGTCTCAACAACAGTAGATGAAGTAGGATTTGTAGAAACAAATTGAGCCGGCTATAGTATATGTGAGGATGATGTCACACCAAAGGTATTGAGAGTACTAGTTTCGGTAGGGCGATGTTTCCTTCGCCGATCATAAATGGTGGTAAAGGTGGTTTCATTGCTATTCTACATGAATGACATGGAAAGGAATGTTATTCTTCCACAATGAATGATTTATTTTATGACCAAAAATAAAAAAATAAAAATAAAAGGGTAAAATTTCTAGGAAAAAGGTTTACCAAGTAATTGTGAATTGCTGAATACCTCCTGGCGAACCAAGAATTACGGGAAATAAATCTCCCCGAATGTTGTGTTCGGTGTATCACAAGTTACAAGGTGGCCAAATCGGTTCACTATGGATGGATAAAAACCTAAATTTTTCCTCCCAAATATACCTGAAGGTATGTGGAGGCCCAAGTCTGTATTAGCGCTGTCTAATGCAAAACTGCACAGTGAGAGCACCCCATTATACTTTTTTACTAGAACATGCCCTATATACCTGAAGGTATGTGGACAAGCTCCGATATAATTACGTGCGTGGAGTGAGGTATCACACTTGGAATGTATCGTAGACAAGTTAGCGACAACTGCTATGTTTAACGACGACGAAACACGTCTCTAGCCTAGACCTTCTAAATGCTATCATTATGCCTCCAATGCTTTCTTAGGTAAATTGATGTAAATTTTATGTTGATATTTTTTAGAAAGTTTTTCTTTGAGGTTCACTGCGTGATGTGATGGAAATTCCTAAAAATGCAAACTAAAATGATAAGCAAACTTTTCAATTTTATCTTTTTCAATGAAAATCCTAGCTACTAAGGGAAATTGCAATCAGTTTAAGAGAAAACAAAAAAGAGCACAAACTAAAATGCAGCTTTCCTAACTTGTTCCTATGCAACACACAATTCACTATATCCACATGCATGTTGTTCTCTTTAGTTCCCTTAATGTGAATGCAAGAAGGGAGACTATATGCAAAAAATCAATAAAACAAATGTTTTCTTCTTTGAGAAACGAGGAATTTAACAACAATTTATCTTTTAGGAAAAATGAGGAATGGAACTACAATTTTTCCTATAGGAAATTTAGAATGAAACGATAATTTCCTTTATGAAAAAAATGGATCTAATGCAGAAATAAAATACTTTGAATTTGATTTTCCAATGATAAAGAAAAACCCTAAAGAGACATTGAACAAAGTTACTTTTCAAACGAGGAAGAATCGGGTAAGTTAACAGGTCTCGAAGAGGTATTAGACACTTGAGAATAAAATAAACAAATGGCTAAGAATGATAGCAATGAAAAATTTGAATGGAATTTGGTTGGCTAAGGGGGCAATGTAGTCTCTAAGGGGAGACAATGCATTGTAGTGCACCCTTGAGTGGGAGACAGTCCACTGTAGTGCACTATGTCTTGACCAACAGTGCATTGGGCACAATAGTTATTGAAAATGAAAGCTACATAACGAATTTATAATGAAATTATTTCATTCAAAAGTCTAATAACTGAAAGTAGATGCCACTGATGAGGATTAGCATAGGAAAGAGCACCAAGAATGATAGAAAACTCCCCAGTGGATTCGCCAATTTGTTATGCATAATTGTGATATATGGATAAATCAAATTCACTAAGTGTGGTGCTAGGCACTTATAAAAACACATGAAAGACTTTGCTAGCACTTTATCTAAAATAACCAGAAAAGCAGATTGATAGGAGAACCTACTTGTAATCCAAGCACTTATCCTTCTCCTTCTGTCGCTTTTTATGTCGCCTTCAATCCAAGTCAGATTGCCAAATTGATTCCTGCAAGCATAAACATAGAAAAACAAACAAGTTGTAATATACAGATGCCTACTTATCTTAATCACTCAAATCAATTAGATGTGAAACATATATATCATTCAAGAATCCATTACATGAGAAATAGAAACATAAAGAGATACATATATGGGAAAATGAACAATAATTTTTATTAAAGAGTATAAGGGGGAGGTTACAACCAATGATCGATTTGATGCCACTAGCTCCAGCTTCATCCCAACCTCATCACATCTAACATCACACCAGTAGCATATCAGTGCTTTCAATCTCTCTCAAATGAGAATCCAACAACATTTATTTACCAAAATTCTTCCTTCCCTAGCACTAGGATATGTGATCAATTTATAGGGAAAATGATGGTCGTTTCTCAATGAATGACTTTCTAATAATAGGAAAGACATGTTCCCAAGTTCATAGGTGTTAGATGGACACTTGGATTCGAGGTTTGACACATATGGACTCTTCTAGAAGGCACTGGCCATGTCGATATTACCAGAACAATGATAATTCTACTCTTAGGTGACCAACGCACTCTTGAAAGTCGGGAAGTGCATTGTAGTGCACCCTTGAATGGAGGATGTTGCATATGCAACATAGTTAGTCCCTTTAGAGGCAGTGTTGGTGAGTTCATAAGTAATATAACATATACTTGAAACCTTGGAAATCTCACAATAGAATCCATGAATGAATTATTCTTCTCTTAGGGAATATAGCAACTAAAATGTAAGGGGTTGATAGACCTTATTTCTTTGGTCTTGGGGATGATGTCCAGTTTGACTAGGTCATGGGGGATAATGCCCAAATTGACCTATAACAAATTGTATGTAAACTATTTGTCAAATTATAGTTGTAATTGTAATTGTATTGTGAAATTTTAAAATAGTAATTGTAATTGTATGTATTGTCATGATTTAATTTTATTAAAAACTTTAAATTTGTAAAATTGTAATTTTATGCATCGTGATTGTAATTGTAATTTTAATAAAAAATTTAAATTTGTAAAATCGTAATTGTAATTGTATGCATCATGATTGTAATTGTAATTTTAATTGTAATTGTATGTAAAATCATAATTGTAATTGTAATTGTATTGTGAAATGGTTGTAATTGTAATTTTAATTGTAATTGTATGTAAAATCGTAATTGTAATTGTAATTTTAATTGTAATTATATGTAAAATATTTGTAAAATTGTAATTATAATTGTAATTGTATTGTGAAATTGTAAATTTTAATTGTATGTATTGTCACGATTCAATTTTATTAAAATTGTAAAATTTGTAAATTTGTAAAATTGTAAAATCGTAAATTAATTGTCAATTTTGAACAAAAACTACCGTAAGTAAAATGTATACCGTACATATTGTTAAATTACCATAATTGTAAATTTGTATGAATGTAAATAATTGTAAAATAATAAATGTAGAATAATATGAATTTTTGTAACATAATAAAGTTTAGAAAAGAATGAAAATAAATTCATGTTTAGAATTATCATTATTTTACTATGATCTTACATTTTTCCCTAAGAAAAAATCTGCAACTTTCTATTAATAAATAATGAAGAGTTACATTTTGTAAATGCAATTAAGCATTCAAGACACCCAGAGGGCTCGTGTTCTCTAACACACATCGTAGCAAGGCTATCTGTAAAATTACATATTGCCAGCAGGGTTGGGCTTTTCACACTTGCATTTTCTCTTTTGGACAATCTTCCGAGTCCCTGAATGCAGGGAGGAAGGAACCAAGGCCAACTCATTTTTCCTTGTGGTATTTTATTTATCAGAATCAGAGCTTTTAGACACATGCGATCTTTTATTTGCACCCGAGCTTACTACAGAACGAGCTTCAATTGGTGTAGGATCCACCATGGTGTGTGTTGGCTAATTCGTCACGTTAAGTTCAAATGGGTCTTGTAATTCATGTAAAGGTACCCCCATATTAGAAGCAATCTATTTTCTCTCATTTTGAATGGGTATATCCACTTCTTCTTTTGTCTCTTGCTCTGGTCCACCTAAGGGAAATTTCTATCCTTTGGTTGCTTTATCTCTCTCTTTTTTCTTTTTTCTTTTCTCTTTTACCGTCAGACATGTGTTTTGTAATTAGCCAGTTTTCCTACATGTCCTACACCTAAATGCAGTGTTTTCGTATTCAAGGTGTTGGTTCCAATTTTTTTGGTTATGAATCAGTTGAATACTTTCGTGTAGCCCCTTGCTGAGGTCCACTTCCACGCAGATTCGTGCGAAGGTGAAGA
The DNA here is from genome assembly GCA_034641835.2 of Pinus albicaulis. NCBI lineage: Eukaryota > Viridiplantae > Streptophyta > Pinopsida > Pinales > Pinaceae > Pinus > Pinus albicaulis. Next base: position 447,343,743 of record CM076577.1, read on the forward strand.
ATCTCTCCTCCAAATGTTGGATCTGTGTTTTGATGTATCTCCCTATGGTGTTTCCAATGCCTTCTAATACATATTCATTACAAAAATGAAGCGGGATACTATATAACCGGGATATTATGTCCATTGTGTTTGCATCAAAATTAGGGAACCATGGTGTGACATAGAGTCTGGTGGATCCCCAGAACTATGGTCCCACCCTGAGAATGATGTCTCTAGCTTTCGTAGAAAGGAACTTGACTATAAAATACCCCTTGGAATAGAGATGAATATAACAATCCATAGTCCAATTGGTAAAAATACAATGGAAAAACTCCATTGGTTTGGGCCATAAGAAGTTAAATCTACATATTATTGCCTATGATTCGAATGTGGAGCGATGTTCATTAATCTCTGGTGCATTAATTTTCAGTTCTGGCACGCAGTTGAGTTGCTCCACAATGTATAGTTTGGGAGTATTCTCAGTTGGTTCGGATGTTGCTGCTGCTTTGTTTTTCCCTTGAAAAATGTTCCGTTAAGAGATACCATTTAGGGTGTCAGATTTGGAAGTGTTGGTTCCCCTTATGGGTCCATGTGCTTTGTTCTTTTCAGATCTAACAGATGAGTTTTCTCCTCGAGTACCGCCTTTGAGTCTTAAATTCAGGACAATTGAGGAATTCCTTTGAATGTGGTATTCTTTTAATTGAGCTTCTTCCTATAGCAACTTCCAGGAAAATATCGGAATTTATTTTGAAGCTGGGATGGATGTAGAAAATTGGATCTTATACTTTAGGTCTGTAACAAGTTCTACATCTTGTACCCAAAAGCTCCTTGATTTCCCATCTAAGGTTCTTATGAAAATCTGAAAATGGGCCTAAGAGGCATAGACCCCTCCTTTTCTATCTGTGTTGGAATTTTTGGTGCAGACACCTATGACATAGTTGTCACAATGCCCAGGGGGCACAAAGACAACACACTGGGAGAGCACACTAGTGGGTACAACCTCGCACCATCACCATAATCTGTGACACGAAGATAAAATGTGAGCCTCTAAAACCCCAGTTGTCCATGCAGTGAGTAGAGAAACCCAACCCTCATGTATCTAGAAATAATAATTGAAAGAAGAGCGAAAGACAAAAAAATCAGGGCTTAGGGATAGTAAACCATTTTGAGCATTTCATTTGAAACCAGATTGACAAAAGCAACATAACAGGAACCCCATCTCCGATCTAATATTACCTTTTGTGCCATCTGCACAGATAACCTACATCAAGGCTGAGACGGAGGGGTGGAACATCTATCGCCGACCCACCACTAATATCCAACCTTTGAGAAGTTGAACCACCATGTTCTTCCATTGTCATAAACCCACAAGGGTTATCATCCCTTGCCCCTTCCCCACCAATGAGGGGCAGAATCCAGGTGCTCGGTGTAACCACAACGCAGGGACACCATATTTCCAGATGAGGGAATAGGAGTCCCAGGACGTTTAAAGATTCAAAGACATAATAGGCTACGGAGGGTTGGGACCCTTGGCTATAGTCATTATGAAATCTAGCTTCCAAATTCCGCAATGTACTAGTGCATGGAAAATATTCGGTCGTCTCCCTCTCTTGAGTTCCTGATCAGTGTGAACAAATCCTTCATTCCCTTCTGGTGCGCGCTCGTGAGGATCTGCCGCCACCCAAATATACTGCCATGACTAGAAAACCCTAGCTCTTATGCTCTCCATCTCTCCTTGAAAACATAAAGGGATTATTATGATCTTACATACCAAAAATAACATATAAATTAATACATTTTTTAAATTAATTAATTAAATTTTTAAATTTTTTTTTTCTAAATTAGGCTAATTCCTATTAAAATATTAAAAAAATAAAAATCATGCTTTCGAACAGGTGGTTGCTAGACTAGTCAACCCTTGTCTGATAAGGACTGTTAAAAAAATAAAAAATTGGGTTGCCCTTCAAGCGGAAACCAACCATTAATTTGTTCAAGAGTAAAAGAGTTTGCAGGAAGAAGAAAAATTATGCATAAAAACCATAGATGAGGCTATGTGAACTAAGATAAAATAGGGCTAAGGAGCTACAACTACCAATTATGGGCATCATTGTCCACCTGTTGTGGATTTTCCTCAATCAAGAAACAACCATATTTAGACAGGGTCTCTATGTCCTCCTTTGTGAGCTGGGGGTCCGACTCCGGATTTGAATAAGAGACTGTCTTAGTCTACTTGGCCATAGCTATGCAAGCCACACTATTTGCAGTTGCTCCTTTTGTTTGGTTTCCTTCCGAAGGGTAGCTCTAGGCACTTTCCGAGTTTTTGATAGGGAGTCCAGCTGATTTTCGAGGTAGAGGGGAAGAGGAGCACAAAATTGTTCACTTGCGAGGCCTTTTCTTATCTCTCGAGAAAATTTTGTGTTGCTGCTTGTCTGAGAGGCGAACCAAGAGCTGGGTAGAGAAAGGTTCGAGAACCTCAGGGCCTTCAAGGGCTAAAGAGATGGATAGGGTGCACGCAGACAAGCCAAGGGCGAGAGCGTGGGAGGGGGTGCCTCTGCCACCTCCTCGACGACATCTCATCCTATGGCACCACGGCATGGTCTCAACGAGGATTAGCAATTTCTGGGTAGAGGTTGAATGCACAGAGGGAGGCAGGTGATGAGAAAAATGGCTAGTAGAGGAGGTGCGACAAAGGAGCATTGCAGGGAATGAAATATGAAAACTCATATAAAAATTATGGGTTCCCACAACCATTAATGGCCAATTTGCAGGAGTAAAGGCTGAGGGAGGGGGAGTGAATGTCACAGAGTGCTGACGTCCTCCCCTGTCAACCTTTAAGGTTTGCACACGGGAGGAATGTGCCGCCATGTGGATCAGTTAGGTTCCCCTAATTTTAAGAGCCTAGTGGCAGCCTGAATCAAGCATTCCAGGCACCCACTTCTGAGGGTTGAAGATATTTGAGGACTAGATGATTGCAAGCCATGCCTAGAGGTTCATTGGCAATGGATTGGATTCTACTGGAGAAGAGAGGAGAGTCTTATTCCACACCTTTTTTGGCTAAGAGATCTGCTACTTCATTGGTTGATCTACGGACATGAAAAAAGGAAATCAATTTGTGGATTTGAAGCCATTGTTCCATATTTTCCAGTCTAGAGGCTAATCACCAACTCTTTGAAATTTTGGAAGAAGAAGATCCATGGAGAAGGCGCTGAGCAACATCTATGATGATCTAAGAATCCCCTTTCACCTCCATGGGAAAGAGGTTGTTCTCTCATGCTACATTGAGGCCTTGGATGAGTCTTTCCAATTCAGTGGAGTTGTTTTTATCCCAACCGATGGATCCAAAGAAGATCAGCAAGGGTGCCCCCTTAAAGTCACGAAAAATACCTCCAAATCCAGCTTCACTTGTATTTCCTTTTGATCCTACATCAAAGTTGATATTGTAGAGATCCTTAGGAGGAGGACTCCAAGATCTTGGAGATTCAGCACCGGTGTTGAAGGAAGGGGAAACTACAAAGTTTGAAGGGATAGGGAAGTTCTAGTTGACCCATATGTGGCATTCTCAAGGAAGAGTTGGGAGATCCTAATTCCTCCACTAATGCACAAATAAGGTTTCCTTTATATTGTTGCAAAATTTGTTCCATACAATCTCGTGAGGTGTTTCCAGATATTTTAAGATTCTGTTATTCCTCTCCTTCCAAATAGTCAAGAGTAATAGCTCAGGGATGAGTAGCCAAAGTGAGTTGAGGAGGTTATTGGTGAAAGGGGATTTCTTCCAATGAGAGATCATGTTGGTGACATCACTACGCCTTTTGTTTTTTCGACGGAAAATAATGGCTAATCTGTCCCAAAGAGTGCTTGCAAAGGGGCATGTATCCATTAGATGATGCATGGTTTCCTCCTGATTTAGACATAGGGAGCACTATGAAGGGCCAATGAATCCTTTTTTCAGAAGATTGTACCGAGTTAAGATGTGTTTCTTTCTAAGAAACTAGAGTAAGGTGGAGAATTTGGGCTAGATGCTGGAGTTCCATATTGTGACCAAATTTTATCAGCTTGGTGTGGATCGGATGGATAGAGCAGTTGATAGGCCTTCTTGGTAGTGAAAACTCCTTGGGGAGAATGAACCCACCAAAGAATATCTGGTCCATCTAGACATCGAATTTTCCTTATTATTAGTTCCAACCGGATGTCATCATTGGTTTCACCATGCCAAGTTTCTTTCCACGTAGTGGTGGGAAGCCAATTGCTAAATCCTTGAGTGTTCAGTGATGTCCAAAAGTGTTTTATTTGAATTTTATCCATGTCTTGAAGATTATATTTCCACCTAGGTTTTTGAAAGGGAGTAGAAAGTCTAGGTTGTTTCTTCCATGAGTCTTCCCTGAAACGTGCTAGGGATCCTGAACAAATTTCCCAAAAGCTGTGAGATTGAATGAGGAACTTATGTTGATTGGTTTCTTTCCAAATTTGGGAGCCTGTAATTTCCATATTTTATCATATAAGATCCTTTTATGGCCAATTTTATGGATATTTAGATTCCCAGAGCTGGGCCCAGGGTGCATGAGGACTGGACACCCATTTCCATCAAATATGAGCTTCCATGATGATGTTTTTTTGCTCCGGGTCCCTTAAAACCAATCCTCCCGAGTTTTTGGTCAAGCATAAATTAGACCATTTAAATAAGGCCCATATTATGTTGTCTTTGTTGCCACCCCATAAAAATGTGCGTTGCAGATTACGAATGGATTTCAAAATCTATTTTGGAGAAACCAGCACTGAGAAAAGGTAGATTGGAATGGATTGGAGGACAGACTTGATCAACACAAGAGGACTGGAAATATTGAGAGCTCGGTGGGTCCAGGAAGATAATCTTTCTTCTAACTTGTCCAAAATTTCCTTCGAAAAAGTATGCTTGATGGTGGAGTCAATGAGCGAGGCTCCATGGTATTTCGAAGGGAGAGAGGCAATGGTGAAACCTAGGGTACGTGAAACCTTGCGTTGAGTGAAAACATGAGTATTGAAGAAAAAGAGCTGCAATTTTTTGGCATTGATAGTGGTTCTAGAGGCTTCGGAGAAAAAATTGAGCATAGACTTAAAGGTGTTGGCTTACTGGACAAAGGGATGGCCTAAAATCATGTTATCGTCCATAAAATGGTGATGTGAGAGGGGAGGGTTATTGTGAATGGAGATTTCTTTGAGAGATTGAGAGTGGATGGCATGATGGACTAAACGTCCCAGCCCTTTCTCCATGAGGAGAAATAGGAAAGGGAGAAGAGGATCACCCTAATGGATACCTCTTGAGGGAGTGAAGGTAGGAGAGGTAAATTCGTTGATCATAATGAAGAAGAATGGAGAGGAGAGCATGCTCATGATCCATCTGATCCAATTGGGGTTGAAGCCGAAGGCCAAGAGCACTTGTCGAATGTAAGTCCAACTGAGATTGTCAAAATATTTTGAGAGATCTATTTTGAGAAGCATACCTATCCTTTTATTCACTTTCAAAGAGTGGATGAATTCATGTGTGACGATAATACAGTCTGGAATTTGTCGACCTTCCACATATCTCGTTTTCTCTAGTGATATGAGCGGTGGGAGGAGAGGTTTAAGCCTGTTAGCAATCACTTTTGATATGAGCTTATAAATGACATAGTAGAGGGCTATGGGGCGGTACCTACCCAGTGTGGTAGCATGTTCCTCTTTTGGGATAAATGTGAGAAAGGTGCCATTGAGGTCTGGTAGAACCCAGTGCATGCTTCTGGATTCTTCAGCAAGGTCCCAGACCTCATGGTTGATCACATCACAAAAGTAGTGGAAGAGGTTGGAGGTGAAGTCATCTGGACCTGAATATTTCCCATGTTTGAGCTGCAACATATCTTGTTTAACCTCTTGCAGCAACATTTGGTTATGATCCTTGGGATATGCTGGGTGATTCCGTTGATAGCGGGCTGGAAATCTATGTTGGGTTCCTTGAGAATGTACTTGAAATAATCTAGCAGCGCCAGTTCAATGTCATTATGTGCTTCTAGCTGGTACCCATGTTCATTCTTGAGAATTGAGATGCGATTGTGAATTCGGCGTTGGATGGTTAAGAAATGGACAAATTTTGTGTTTTTTCTCTTCTTTGGGCCATCGAATTCTATATTTCTGTTTTTGGAGAATTTCCTCCTGTTTCCTACTATCTTATAATTTTCCAATTAGATATTCCTCTTGGTCCGCAAGAGTTTTTGTGCGACCTTCCAATATGATCATTTTTTGAAGATACGCAATCTGAGATTCCAACTCTGTTTGATTGGTGAAGATGTTGCCAAAGAATGATTGATTCCATTGCTTGAGCTTCTCTTTGAGAGTTTTGAGTTTCTTCTTATATTGAAACATTTTGGAGCCCAACTGCGGGGTAATGTTGCGCCACCAATTGGTAACCAAATCCTTGAAACTAGGACGTGTTAACCAAAATTGTTCAAAGCAGAAGGGATTGTTACTTTTTGTGCCAAGGCGAGACCATTGCAGTTGGATGGGACAATGATCAGAACCCGAAGTGGGAAAAATGGTGGAGGGAAGATCGCCACCCAGATGGATAGAGTTTTCTGATATGAGGAATCTATCAAGGTGCAAGGATATTTGGTGAGATAATCCTCGACGATTGTTCCAAGTGTGAATTCCATTGGAAGTTTGGATATCGATAAGTTGGTTGATCTGAATAAAATCCTTGAATTTGTGGCTATCTATTTCAATCCTGGAGCATCCTACTTTTTTTTCCTCCAAGCTGGTGACCATCTTGAAATCCCCGCCCATAACCCAGAGTGGGTGGTTACGATAAGAGTTCATTCTCTTAATAGAGTCAAGAAGAACAATTTTTTGAGCTGTTGGTTGCTAGAAATATAAATTAGTGAGATGGCCATGAATGTTGGTACCTAGAAGATGGAATGTGTCCTGAATGAAATTGTGAGAGGCGTGAATATTGGTCAGAGTGATTTGGAGAGGGTTCCAGGCAATAGGCCTTCTGAGGCACCAAGTGCATCTACAACTATAGTGTGGTAGCCATCCCATAATCTTTAAAAAAAGGTGTTCAAGGTGGTGCTAAAACATTTGGTTTCTTACATAAAGAAAATTGTGAGATTTTCTTGGGCAATTCTTTTCTTGATCTGACTGTGCTTAGAGGGTTTGTTTAGCCCTATGATATTCCATGATATTAGTTTCATTGAGAACTATGAGGAATGGTAGTGTAGAACCTGGTTAGCTTGGGATATCTTCTCGATTCAACTAGTTGGCCCCTAAGGATGATGAGGTGTTGCAAGTCAGTACGCGTACCTCTTTTTCTAGATTCTTTCATGATTTTTTGTGTATCTAGAAAGGTAACTCCTTGAATTCCAAGAGTTGGCAGTTGTTGAGCTCTGGAGAGAAATTCCTCCAGAAATTGGTTCTACTAAGTGGGAATCATGTGAAATTATATACGTTTGCATACTGCTTCCAGACCTTGGATGTTGAGATTTCCAAAATCGATGCTCTCTGGCTCTTCATCCATGGCATAGGGTTGCTCGAGCTCAGCTTTTTTCCCTTTGTTGTCCTGATTTTCAAGTGATATTTGATCTGGGTTTCATTCATGAGGATAGGTGGCATATGGGTGGCACGGAGAAGACAGGGAATCGCTGGCATATGGAGAGGAATTGGCTGGATTCAAGGGAGGCTCAGGAGCTGAAGAGGTAGGGGCATTAAGAGGGTTGACTGGCTAAAACATCAACGTTGTTGCTAGTGGAAGGTTGAGAGGCCTTGGGGGAAAATGGAGTTTTTCTCGCATGCCATCTACGGCTTGTGATATTTGTGAAGCCGTCCAAACCTTGGGTGTCCAAGCCCGAGTTGGGTTTCTGGCTGTGATTGAGGGGAAAATATCTGAATATCTGCCCATGCTCATGAAAATTGCGACATATGAAAGACACATGTTCATAGTCAATTGTTTGAACCCATTCAAAGTCATCGTGGAGAACACTTACCAAGTCAGGGAGGGTATTGGCTATGTGCATGCAGATCTTGGCATAGGCAGTATATTGGTTGGTATTATTAAATTGTTTAATGAAATTATCTAATTATTGTTGTGTACTATATATTTTGTATATATTGGCACATTCATTGGGGACATGATTCCATCCCCACCGGATGATCCTATAGATCATGATGAGGAGATGGAGGAGGCTGCAGATCAGGCTGATAGACCTGATCCTCAGGTGAAGATACCCATGGGGATGCGGCGTAGGGTAGACATCCAATTCAGGATGGAGTTGGGCGACCAACTGTGTCAACTCCTAGTTGATGACAGAGTCCACCCTGCTACGATAAGAGAGATATAGGCTGATCATAAGCTTACAGATCTCTGGAGAGATATGCCATGTGATATGATTACCCTTATGCATCATATAGTTGGAGCTTCCAGACTACTGGCAGCTAGGAGGGATAGGCGTCATGGAGATGTGCGATAGAGCAGCTCATCGGATGATGATGATCGTGAGGGGAGTGATCATCATTCTAGTACTCCACCTCCTCCTCCTTCACCTCGCGTTGGACATGAGCATCCAACATCGAGTCCTGATAAACAGACATCTTCTTAGCAGTCACCACCTCAACATGCACCTAGTATTGAGTAGACACAACCATCGACTGAGTATTCACCTAGTTCTAAGCATACACAACCATCAATTGAGCAGGCACCTGATCCTGACCAGGTAGGTTCAACTGAGTAGGCACCATCCACTGAGTAAGTTGCACCATCGACTCATCAACAGTAAGCTCCTGAGCAGTCTACACCATCTAATCAGTAGGCACCTCCGGAGCAGGCGCATCATCCATCTGAGCATGAGGCTGCACCATCGATTGAGCATGCCATGACTAGTACTAGTTATAGTATTGATGTTGTACCACAATATATTTGACATTTATATACAGTTCTATTACAGTTGTATATTTTTGACATTATATATATATATATATATATATATATATATATATATGGTGCATGTATTTTAGGTTCATGTTGATCTACTTTATTTACATGTTGGTGTTCATCATGATGTGCATATTGTTAGGTCATGCCAGATATATTCATTTAATGTGCTTGCAGATATATGTGTATATGATAGTAGTTATTTGACATGAGATGTAAATTTCATGTTTGTGTTACGATGTTGTTATACAATGCTTGTGTTTTGTTAGATGATTATGATCAGGATGATTAGATGATGTTATCAAATTTAAATGTGTATTTTAGAATGTGATGTTTGTACAATAGTTATCATTGTCGTGATGTTTATTTTTAATATTAAATCATGATATTTATTAAATATTATGTATTGGTAATTGTAAAATTGTGTAATTGTAATTGTAATTATATGTAAAATTGTAAAATTGTAATTGTAATTGTATGTAAAATATTTATAAAATTGTAATTGTATGTATTGTCATGATTCAATTTTATTAAAATTTGTAAATTTGTAGATTTGTAATTGTAACTGTATGCATCGTGATTGTAATTGTAATTGTATGTAAAATTGTAATTCTAATTGTAATTGTATTGTGAAATTCTAAAATTGCAATTGTAATTTTTTTGTATTGTCATGATTCAATTTTATTAAAATTGTAAAATTTGTAAATTTGTAAATTTGTAATTGTAATTGTATGCATTGTGATTGTAATTGTAATTTTAATTGTAATTGTATGTAAAATTGTAATTCTAATTTTAATTGTAATTGTATGTAAAATATTTGTAAAATTGTAATTATAATTGTAATTTTATTGTGAAATTATAAAGTTGTAATTGTAATTGTATGTATTGTCATGATTCAATTTTATTAAAATTGTAAAAATTGTAAATTTGTAAATTTATAAAATTGTAAATTAATTGTCAATTTCGAACCATAAATATCGTAAGTAAAATGTATATTGTAGATGTTTTTAAATTAACACAATTGTAAATTTGTAAGAATGTAAATAATTGTAAAATAATAAATCTAGAATAATATGAATTTTTATAACATAATAAAATTTAAAAAATAATGCATATAAATTCATTGTTAAAATTATCATTATTTTATTATGATCTTGCATACCAAAAATAACATATACATTAATACATTTTTTTACTTTTTATTTTTATTTTCTAAATTAGGCTAATTGCTATTAAAATATACAAAAATAAAAATCATGCTTCACGATAGGTGGTTGTTGGACTAGCCAACCCCTGTCCGATAAGGACTGTTCAAAAAATCAAAATTTGGTTTGCCCTTCAAGGGGAAATCAATCATTAGCATGTTCAAGAGTAACAGAGTTTGCAGGAAGAACAAAAAATATGCATAAAAACCATAGATTAGCCCATGTAAATTGAGATAAAAGAGGGTCAAGGAGATACAGCTACCGATTCTGGGCATCATTGTCCACCTGTTGTGGATTTTCCTCAATCACGAAGAAATTGTATTCAGACAGTGTCTCTATGTACTCCTTTGTGAGCTAGGGATCTAGCTCCAGAGTCAAAGAGGAGAATTTCTTGGTGTGCTTGGCCATAGCTGTGTGAGCCACACTGTCTGTAGCTACTTCCTTTGTCTGGGTTCCTTCCGAAGGGAAGCTCAAGGCTCTTTCCGAGTCATTCTCTGAGTTTTTGACAGGGAGTCCAGATTATTTTCGGGGCAGAGGGGAAGAGGAGCACGAGATTGTTGACTTGCGAGGCCTTTTCCTTCCTCTTGAGCCTATTTAGTGTTGTTGATTGTACGAGAAACGAACCAGCAACTGGGTAGAGAAAGGGTTGATAACCTCAGGGTCTTCAAGGGCTACAGAGAGGGACAGGGTGCACGCAGAAAAGCTAAGGGTGGGAGTGTAGGAGGGGGTGCCTATGCCAGCTCATCGATTACATCTTATTATGTGGCATTGTCGCCTGGTCTCAGTGGGGAGGAGCGATTGCTGGGCAGAGGTATAATGCACAAAGGGAGGCAGGCGATGAGAAAAACAACTAGTAGAGGAGGCGTGACAAAGGAGCATTGCCGCCGGGAATGGAATATGAATATTGATATGAAAATTTCTGGTTCCCACAACCACTAATGGCCAACTTGCAGGATGAAAGGTTGAGGGAGGGGGAGTGAATGTCACGGAGTGCCAACTTCCTCCCTTTTTAACCTTATTTAAAGTCTTCACGTGGGGGGAATGTGCCACCATATGGATTAGTTAGGTGCCCCTGCTTTGAAGAGCCAGGTGGCAGCTTGAATCAAGCGTGCCAGGCACCCACATACAGAGGTTGAAGATCATTAAGGACCAGATGATTTCAAGTCGTGCACAAAGATTCATTGGAAATGGAGTGGATTCTGCTAGAGAAGAGAGGAGAGTCCTATTCCACACCTTTTTTGGCTAAGAGATTCACCACTTCATTGGTTGATCTACAAACATGCATAAAGGTATTGGCTTTGCGGATTTGAAGTCATTGTTCCAAATTTTCCAGTCTAGAGGCTAATCACCAACTCCTTTAGATTTTTAAAGAGGAAGAGCCATGGAGAAGATGTTGAGCAGAATTTATGATGATATGAGAATCCCCTTCTACATCCAGGGGAAAGAGGTCATTATCTCATGCTAGATTGAGGCCTTGGATGAGTCCTTCCAGTTCAATGGATTTTTTTCTATCCCAACCGATGGATCTAAAGAAGATCAGCAAGGGTGCCCCCTCAAAGTCACGAAAAATACCTCCAAAGCTAGCTTCACCCAGATTGCCTTTTGGGCTCCATCAAAGTTGCGTTTGTAGAGATCCTTAGGAGGAGAAATCCAAGATCTTGGAGATTCAGAAGCAGTGCTGAAGGAAGGGGAAACTACAGAGTTCCAAGGGATAGAGAAGTTCCATTTGACCCATATGTGGCATTCTTAAGGAAGAGTTGGGAGATCTGAATTCCTCCACTGACGCAGGGCTAAGGTTTCCTTTATATTGTTGAAAATTTTGTTCCATATAATCTCATGAGGCATTGTTGGATCCTTTAATATTATTTTATTCCTCTCCTTCCAAATAGTCTGGAGTAATAGCTGAGGGATGAGCAGCCAAAATGAGTTGAGTAGATTATTGGTAAAAGAGGCTTTCTACCAATGACAGGTCCTGTTGGTGACATTATTGCGCCTTTTTTTGGTTCGGCGACAAAGAATGGCTACTATGTCCCAAAGAGTGCTTGAAAAGGGGCATGTATCCATCAGATGATCCATGGTTTTTGCCTGATTCTAACATAGGGAGCACCAGGAAGGGCCAATGAATATTTTTTTTCAGAATATTTTCCCAAGTTAAGATGTGTTGCTTGCTGAGCAACCAAAGGAAGGTGGAGAATTTGGGCCACATGTTGGAGTTCCATATTTGTGACCAAATTTTATCATCTTGGTTTGGATCGGATGGATGGAGCAATTAATATGCCTCCTTGGTAGTGAAAACTCCTTGGGGAGCATGAACCCACATGAGAATATCTAGTCCATCTAGACATCAAATTTTCATTTTTATTAGTTCCAACCTGATGTCATCATGGGTTTCATCATGCCAATTTTCTTGCCACTAAGTGGTGGCAAGCTAATTTTGAAATCCTTGAGTGTTCAATAATGTCCAAAAGTGTTTGATTTGAATGTTCTCCCTGTCTTGAAGAGTAGATTGCCACCTAGGTTTTTAAAAGAGTGTGGCAAGTCTAGGTTGTTGTTTCCATGAGTCTTCCGAGAATCGTGTCTGGAATCTTGAACGAATTTCCCAAAAGTTGTGAGATTGGATGAGGAAAATATGTTGATTGGATTATTTCCATATTTGGGAGCCTGTAATTTCGATATTGTATCATATAAGATCCTCTTGTGGCCAATTTTATGCATATCTAGCTTCCCAGAGATGGGCCCAAGTTGTAAGAGGACTAGACCCATTTCCATCAAATATGAGCTCCCATGATGATGTTTCTTTGTTCCGGGTCCCTTAAACCCAATCCTCCTGAGTTTTTGGGTGAGCATAATTTAGACCATTTGACTAAGGCCAATTTCTTATTGTCTTTGCTACCACCCCATAAAAAGGTGCACGACAGACTACGAATGTATTTCAGAACCCATTTTGGAGCAACCAGCACTGATAAAAGGTAGAGCGTCATTGATTGGAGGACCAAATTGATCAACACAATATAACTGGAAATATTGAGAGCTCGGTGGGTCCAAGAAGATAATCTTTCTTCCAACTTGTCCAGAATCTCCTTCCAAGAAGTATGCTTGATGGCCGAGTCAATGAGCGGGGCTCCAGGTTATTTCGAAGGGAGAGGGGTAATGGTGAAACCTAGGATATGCACAATGTTGCGTTGAGTGATAACATGAGTATTGAAGAAAAACAACTATGATTTTTCTGCGTTGATAGTGTTTCCATATGCTTCGGAGAGACAATCGAGAAAATAATTAAAGGAGTTGGCTTCCTCGATAGAGGGATGGCCTAAAAGCATGTTATCACCCACAAACAGTTGATGGGAGAGAGGACGATTATTGTGAATGGAGATTACTCTGAGAGATTGAGAGTGGATGGCATGATGGACTAAATTTCCCAACCCTTACGCAATGAGGAAAAACAGGAAAGGGGAAAGCGGATCGCCCTGATAGATACCTCTTGAGGGATTGAAGGTAGGAGAGGGAAAAATTTTGAACATAATGGAGAAGAATGGAGAGGAGAGCACACTCATGATCCATCTAATCCAAGTGGGGCTGAAGCCGAAGGCCAAGAGCACTTGTCGGATGTAAGTCTAGCTGAGCTTCTCAAAAGCTTTTGAGAGATCAATTTTGAGAAGCATACCTGGATTTTTTTGCACTTTCATAAAGTGGATGACTTCATGCATGAGGATAATATTGTCCAGAATATTTCAAACTTCCACATATCCTGTTTGCTCCATAATATGAGCAGTGGGACGAGAGGTATGAGCCTGTCAGAAATCACTTTTGATATGAGCTTATAAATGACGTAGCAGAGGGCTATGGGGTGGTACTTACCTGGTGTGGAAACATGTTCCTCTTTCGGAATCAATGTGAGAAAGGTGGCATTGAGGGCCGGTAGAACCTAGTGCATGCTTTTGTATTCTTCAACAAGGTCCCATACCTCCTACTTGATCACATTCCAAATGTAGTGGAAGAAGTTGGAGGTGAAGCCATCCAGATCTTGAGATTTCTCATCTTTGAGCTGCAACATAGCTTGCTCAACCTCTTGCAACGTGGTGGGTCATAACTGTTATCACTCAAAAAATTCAAAACATCATTTAGACAACGTTACATAGGTTCATGGGTCAAAATAGGGTTTTAGGAGTCATTTTAAGTTTGATCAAGGGAAGTATTAAATTTTTTATAGTTTGAGCTTACCCTAAGGTTTAAACACACTCATCTTTAAACTCCTTCATGTCAAATCATTCATCATTTTCTGATTCATTTAATTTTCCAAATTTTTTCTACCAAAACTACCTAATTAGCCAAGAAACCACAATTTCGTAGCACATTACACTATAAAAAGTCACTTTGTGATACAAAACCGCTGATAGTTTCATAGCGCAAACAATCAAATTAACACTACAGGTCTAAAAATTAATCCATGAGGAATCCCAGAACAAAGGTCTAAAAATGACAAGGCTTGAAGAACAATTAGGTCAACCCATCATAAATGAGAAAAACATGCCTCAAGCAGCATAAGGTAAGTTGATTCATAGTTGTTTAAGACTAATGATATGTCAGGGACAATATTTTGGCACTTGCAAGGTTAATTTTTCAAAATCACGCAAAAATCTGCATTTTTGGCACTTTTCAGCAGTTTTGTAGCGCCTCTGGGCTTGAAGAACAACAAAACGTTACGAAACTGTCCTGTTTTAGTAGCGAAATGTTTTTAAGGTTTTCGAGAAACTAAAAACGCATTTTGGAAATGTGAAAGAGGTTTTTCTACATAAAATACCTATCTATAAAAACCTCTCTCAGTTTTTGTAAATTCATTAGGAGGTGTCATAAATTGACAAAATTAAAATTCGCTATGAAACTGCTGTTACGAAATTGTCCTATAGATGACTGTTTTAGCAATCAACTTCAAAGGTGGTTTTTGGGCAAAAAGAAATGTATTTTAAGAAAATGAGAGTGTTAATTTTCAAAAACATATCAAACAACAATAAATTCTCTGAATTTTCTCTCAGGTGTTATCAGTTGGGAGATACAATGATTTCTTTGAAGCCCTATTTTCAGAAAACAGAGTTTTCTTGTTTTACACATGGTTTTAAAATGCAGTTTCTGGACAGCTGGAGATGTGTTTCAAAAACCCAAGAGAGGTTTTTCTTCAAGACATGGAATTACAAAAAATTCTTCTTGTTTTTCAAAATACATCATGTATTGGAAGATATAGGCTCTGTTACAAGACCTATGTTTCAGGAAAAAGACAGGAAAAATCTACAAGGATGTCTTAAATATGAAAGGTGAGATTGACACCTCAAGACTCTTAGGTGAGTTTATTTATGGTTTTTTAAGGTTTATGAAATTATTACATACAATTTTTTTTCACTCACAGGTGTCATTTTTCACAATTATACAAAAATCTGCATTTTTAGTAGTTTCGTAGTGCCTGTAGGCTTGAAGGGCAACAAAGTGCTATGAAACTAATGTAGCTACGTTTTTTACCTTTTCACTAGCTTTGGAGGGTGATGAGAGCTGAAATTGGTATGAAACATGTGTTGGATGATGATAAATATGATTCAAAAGGAAATATTTGAAAATTTTGAGGTTAAAGGCATGTTTTACAGTGCTACGAAAGTGCGCTATGAAACTGCCTTACTTTCGTAGCGTAATGTCTTTCAGCCTTTTTAGCAGGTTTTGGAGCAGTTTTTGGACAGCTAGAAGTTATGGAAGAGTTAAATACCATGTAAAGAAATTATTCAACACTCAAGGACCATGAATTTAAGGTTAAATGATAGCCAAAATATTTGAGGGAGAAGAAGACCATTTGCCTAAAAAACAGGGTCTTGTTTCCTAGTTTTGAGGAGTTCAGCTAAGTGCTCATAAAGTGATGAATCCCATCATCTAAATTCGACCATGTGACAAAATAATTTTCAATGATGTAATTTATTTAAGTGGATAAGGTTGTTAAAGATAATAATGAGTAGTTTGAGTCCTTTTTGAAATAGGACTGTCTAGTAGTATAAGTGTCTGTTTGTCATAAATTTTATGTTGGATAGTTATGCAAGGTGTCAGTGGACAAAAAATCAATGTATCTAGCCTAGAGGCAGATAATATGGTGATGTAACATGTCTATTAAAGGCCATGGGGTCAAAATTTTCAAGGGTTGGAGATTTTTGGCAAAATTGCAGCTTATTGTATTTGGCTATTTCAACTAATACAAAGATTTGGTACTTGACCAACTTGATATTCTGAAAGAGTTTTTTGTGCTTAATTGTTTTATTTTTACCTTTTATGTATCTCTCTTCCAGTGGTTTTCATTTATATTACTCAGAATTCATCCTTGTGATGCTATGACTTCCTTTATAAGTGAATTAACTATGTATTTCCTTGTCTCATGTGTGTGTGTGTCCTACTACTAAAAACTCTGACCTGCCTCAACTTCCATGTCAAGTAAACTCACTGTAATCACTGAAAGTTTGACTCCATAATCCCAATGTCTACATATTGTTATTATTTTCAACCTACAGGTTGGAGATGTTATCTCAGAATACTATTTGATTTTAAAGCTATTGGAGTTTGCCACTATATACAGTAACAACACAACTTTTCTTCACCTGAGATTCTTATTATATTTCAATGAGTTACTGTCCTATCTTTTGAAAGGTTTTCTTCAATTTCTTAATTCTTATTACTTAGAACTCATGGTTGTTCATTCTCTGACTTCCTTTAAGTATTAAGCTATGATATATCTCTCTTAATAATTTACCTTCAATGTCTTGATGTCTCATCACTCAGAATTCATGTATTACATGCTCTGACTTCCTTTGAACCTCAAGCTATTGAAAACCTCTGGTATGTCTTGCTCTTTCATTGAAATATTTACAAGCCTCAACTTCCACAAGGAAAGTCTTGTTATTGAGATCCCTTTCACTAACTCCATAGCCCAATGGTAGTAATCTCTGATATTTTCAACCTGCAAACATATAAAAACAATACATAAATGATAGAGTTAGCCATCTATTTTTATCATTAACCAATATCATAAACCCCCTTGAGATAACCCTCTTAGACTGAAGAGGTTAAGATTCAGTTAGAAGTGGTTTGAAATAGTTACACTGAACTTGTCTAATCAACAACCAATTAGGTATGATTTTGGTGATAACAGTAGCAATATTTGGTTGTGATCTTATGTGATGATCCTTGGGATATGTTGGGTAATTCTGTTGATATCGAGCTGGTGATCTATGTTGGGAGGCTTTGAGAATGTCCTTGAAATAATATAGCAACTCCTGTTCAATGTCATTATGTGCCTCCAGCCGGTCCCCATGTTCATTCTTGAGAATGGAGATGTGATTGTCCATTCAGCGTTGGATGGTTGAGCGATGGAAATTTTTTTGTTTTTTCTCTTCTTTGAGCCATCGAATTCTAGATTTCTATTTCCAGAGAATTTCCTCCTGTTGCCTACGATATTCTAATTTTTTCATTAGATCTACCTCCTGGTCCACGAGAGTATCTGTGCGACCTTCCAGTATGATATTTTGCTGGAGACAAGCCATCTGAGCTTCCAACTCTGTTTGATTGGTCAAGATGTTGCCAAAGGATGATTGATTCCATTTCTTGAGCTTGGCTTTGAGAGATTTGAGTTTCTACTGAAATTGAAACATTTTGGAGCCCAATTGCGGGGTAATGATGCACCACCAATTGGTAACCAAATCCTTGAAACCAGGATGTGTTAACCAAAATTGTTCAAAGTGGAAGGGCGTGTTGCTTGTTGTGCCAAGGCGAGACCATTGGAGTTGGATGGGCCAGTGATGAGAACCCGAAGAGGGAAGAATAGTGGAGGCAAGATCGCCACCCAGATGGATAGAGTTGTCCGAGATGAGGAATCTGTCAAGGCGCAAGGCTATTTGGTGAGATCCTCCTCGACCATTGTTCCAAGTGTGAATTCCATTGCAAGTTTGGATATCGATGAGCTGGTTGATCTAAATAAACTCCTTAAATCTGTGGCTATCTGCTTCAAGCCTGGAGCGTCCTCCTTTTTTTCCCTCCAATATGATGACCATGTGGAAATCCCTGCCCAGAACCCAGAGTGGGTGTGTTTGATAAGCGTTCATTCTCTCAATAGATTCAAGAAGATTGATTTTTTGAGCTGTTGGTTGGGGGAAATATACTAGTGAGATGGCCATGAATGTTGGTACCTAGAAGATGGAACGTGGTCTGCATGAAATTGTGAGAGCCGTGAATATTAGTCAGAGTGATTTGGAGAGGGTTCCAGGCAATAGATAGGCCTCTTGAGGCACCAAGTGCATCTGCAACTATAGTTTAGCAGCCATTCCATAATCTTGAAAAAAAGGTGTTCAAGGTGGTGCTAGAACGTTTGGTTTCTTGCATAAAGAAAATGGTGGGATTTTCTTGGGAAATTATTTTCTTGATTAGACAGTGTTTAGAGGGTCTATTTATCCCTCTGATGATCCATGATATTAGTTTCATTGATAACTATGAGGAATGGTAGTGTATAACCTGGTTAGCTTGGGATATCTTCCTGATTCAACTAGTTGGCCCCCAAGGATGATGAGGCATTGCAAGTCAGTACACCTACCTCTTTTTCTTGATTATTTCATGATTTTTTGTGTATCTAGCAAGGTACCTCCTTGAAAGGGAAAATTTTAGGGGCTAATATTTTTTGGTGCGCTAATTTTCCATGCTTTTCCCAAAAAAAATATTCGCCAATTTCCAAATTTAAAAAAATATTTTCGCCCAAATTTTATAGTATAAAATTATTTTACCCTAAAGATCACCAAAAAATTATATATACTATTATAAAATAATTAGAAACCTAAATATTTTTACAAAAATATCATAAATTTTTTTACAATTTACATATTGGGGACTATTAAGATTCTCCAAAGTTTCTAAACTTTAAGATAAACTTCCATCCTTAAAATTTTCCTTGCTCCTTGAATGCCAAGATTTGGCAGTTGTTGAGCTCTGGAGAGAAATTCCTCTAGAGATTGGATCTGTTGAGTGGGAATCATGTGAAATAATATACTTTTGCATGCTGCTTCTAGACCTAGGATGTCGAGATCGCCAAAATCAATGCTCTCTGACTCTTCATCCATGGCAGAGGGTTGCTCAAACTCTACTCTTTTCCCTTTGTTGGCCCGATTTTCAAGTGATATTTGAGCCGAGTCTGGTTCAGGAAGAAAGGTGGTAGATGGATGGCACAGAGAAGACAGGGGATTGCTAGCATCTGGAGGGGAATTGGATGGATTCAAGGGAGGCTCAGGAGGTGAAGAGGTAGGGGCATTTTGAGTGGGATGACTGGATAAAATGACGAAGTTGTTGCTAGTGGAAGGTTGAGAGGTCTTGGGGGTAGATGGGGGTTTTCTTGCATGTCTTCTGCAGCTTGTGATCTTTGTGAAGCCATCCAGATCTTAGGTGTCCAAGCCTGAGTTGGATTTCTGGCTGTGATTGAGGAGGAAATCTCTGAATAGATGCCCATGCTCGTGACATTTGTGACATTTGAAAGGCACATGTTCATAGTCAATTATTTGAACCCATTCAAAGTCATCATGGAGAAGACTTACCAAGTCAGGGAGGTTATTTACTATGTGCATGTAAACGTAGATCTTGGCATAGGTAGTATATCAGTTGATCTTATTAAATTGTTTAATGAAATTGTCTAATTATTGTTCTCTACTATATTTTTTGTATATATTGGCACATTCGTTGGGGACATGATTCCATCCCCATCGGATGATCTTGTAGATCATGACGAGGAGATGGCGGAGGCCGTGGATCAAGGTGATAGACCTAATCCTTGGGTGTGGATACCCGCGGGGATGCGGTGTAGGGCAGACATCCGATTCATGATGGAGTTGGGCGACCAACTGTGTTGACTCTTGGTTGATGAGGGAGTCTGCCCTTCTACAATCAGAGAGATCCAGGCTAATCGTAGGCCCACAGAGCTCTCGAGAGACATGCCCCACGATATGATGACCCTTATGTGTCATATCGTTGGAGATTCCACGCTACTGGCGACTAGGAGGGATAGTCATCGTGGAGATGCACAACAGAGCAACTCATCAGATGATCATGATCAGGAGGGGAGTGATCATCATTCTAGTACTACACCTCCTCCTCCTTCGCCTCACATCGAAGATGATCAGTCAACATCAAGTCATAATCAGCAGACATCTTCTTAGCAGTGACCATCTCAGCAGGAACCTAGTCCTGAGCAGAAATGGTCATCGACTGAGCGGGCACCTAGTCCTGAGCAGAAATGGCAATCGACTGAGCAGGCACCTGATCTTGACTAGGAAAGTGCATCTGAGCAGGCACCATCCACTGAGAAAGTTGCACCATTGACTCATCAGCAGGAAACTCCTGAGCAGATTAGACCATCTGATCATTAGGCACCTTCTGAGAAGACTACACCATCTGATCAGCAGACACGTCATCCATCTGAGCATGAGACTGCACCATCAACTGAGCAGACCTCGACTAGTACTAGTTATTGTATTGATGTAATTCCACCAGATATTTGACATTTTTATGCAGTTATATTACAATTGTATATTTTTGACATTATATATATATAGTGCATGTTAGATATGTATGCAGTTATATTGCAATTGTATATTTTGACATTATATATATATATATATATATATATATATATATATATATATATATATATATATATATATATATATATATATATATATATATATATATATATTGCATGTATTTTATGTTCATGTTAGATATGTTCATTTAATGTGATTGCAGATATATGTGTATGTGATAGCAGTTATTTGATATGAGATGTATATTTGATGCTTGTGTTGTGATGATGTTATACAATGCTTTTGTTTTGTTAGATGATCATGATCACGATGATTAGATGATGTTAGCCAATTTGAATATGTATTTTAGAATATGATATTTGTACGATGGTTATCATGATCATGATGTTTATTTTTAATATTAAATCATGATATTTATTAAATATTATGTATTGGTAATTGTAAAATTGTGTAATTGTAATTGTAATTGTAACTTTAATCGTAATTGTATGTAAAATTCTAAAATTTTAATTTTAATTGTAATTATAATTATATTGAAACATGTGAAAATTGTAATTGTAATTTTGATTGTAATTGTATGTAAAATATTTCTAAAATTGTAATTGTAATTGTAATTGTAACTGTGATAGTATGTATTGTCATGATTCAATTTTATTAAAATTTGTAAATTTGTAAATTTATAAAATTATAATTGTAATTGTATGCATTGTGATTGTATGTAAATGTAATTATATGCAAAATTGTAAATTTGTAATTGTAATTGTATGTAAGATTATAAAATTGTAATTGTATGTAAAATATTGTAAAATTGTAATTGTAATTGTATTATGAAATTGTAAAATAGTAATAGTAATTGTATGTATTGTCATGATTCAATTTTATTAAAATTGTAAAATTTGTAAATTTGTAAAATTGTAAAATTGTAAAATTGTAATTGTAATTGTATGCACCGTGATTGTAATTGTATGTAAAATTGTAATTGTAATTTTAATTGTAAATGTATGTAAAATTGTAAAATTGTAATTGTAAATTTAATTTTAATTGTATGTAAAATATTTGTAAAATTGTAATTGTAATTCCAATTGTATTGCGAAATTGTAAAATTGTAATTGTAATTGTATATAAAATTGTAATTGTAATTGTACTCTTAATTTTAATTGTAATTGTATATAAAATATTTCTAAAATTGTAATTGTAATTGTGTTGTGAAATGATTGTAATTGTAATTGTATGTAAAATTGTAATTGTAATTCTAATTTTAATTGTAATTTTATGTAAAATATTTGTAAAACTGTAATTATAATTGTAATTGCATTGTGAAATTGTAAAATTGTAATTTTAATTGTATGTATTGTCATGATTCAATTTTATTACAATTGTAAAATTTGTAAATTAATTGTCAATTTTGAACCATAACTATCGTAATTAAAATGTATACCATACATATTGTTAAGTTACCACAATTGTAAAATTGTAAATTTGTATGAATGTAAATAATTGTAAAATAGTAAATATAGAATAATATGAATTTTTGTAACATAATAAAGTTTAGAAAATAATGCAAATAGATTCATGTTTAGAATTATCATTATTTTATTATGATCTTACATACCAAAAATAACATATACATTAATACATTTTAAAATTTTGAAGATATCACACACACACATATATGGTGCATTTACTTAACCATTTAAAGCAATCAAGTAGTTGTATTATTTTAGGAATTGACATAAAAAAAGAAGAACTTGATACAATGCGTTATTTTCGAGATCAACATAATTCCAAATTATCAAGTGAAATGATTTTAACATTAATAGAATGCAAACCAATTAATTCAAAATACATATTATAATGTTTTGACAAAAAAAGAGTCTTAGTTATAAGGTTAAGTCCTCTTCTTTATAAAAACCTATCTTAAATAGTATAAATGATGAAATAACACATGTACCATCTCACTCTATGCTCTCATGATCATCCTCATTATCTTCCAGCTCGTTTTGCATGATAACATTATTGTTCTCAAAAGTATGTTTTAATCTAGGTTCATGTCTCAATAGAAACCACCAATCCCTATCCTACACGTCTGGGTAAAAAACACATGGTTGCAATCTTTGGGGAAAACATAAGGCTCCTTAGCTTCATCCCACATATTTCTTGGGTTGATACACATCAGCGTACTATCGCGATCTTCTTTTACATTATTCTGATCAAAGGTGTCCCACTACTTGCACCTAAAAATAACAGATTGGAAAGAAGAGAAGTCCACTTCAATGATCTCTTGTATCTTTTCAATGTAACTTAACGTCCCTTGTACTAATTTTTGATCATGGTGGCTAGCTCAACTAGATTGATCGAACTCAACTTCCACTCCGGAGTCTTGTGTCATGTGTCCATCATCGGCATTTTCTGTGTGAAAATGATGTCCATATGCCGACATAGATGGGAACAAATGCACCTATTAAAAAGTAAAAAAAATCATAGTGTCATGTGTCTAATAACCCAACTGTTAAAATATAAAATAAGATGTTACATTTCAAAGGTTCATTATTAAGTTTAAAATGTACATAAATAGAATATTACTGAGTCGTTTCACTCAATCCCTACATTTAGTGCATCCTCTTCAGCACGTGGGTAATGACCGGTTGCAATGTACTTCTCTCTGACTTGGAAAAAGACCCAATTGTTGTGGCATTTAAATGGAATATTCTCTTTTAAATGATCGATATTAGGCACAATTCTACCATTCAACCATCTGAATTATTTCCTGTCACTATCCTATTTCATCCTCTTTTGTTTGTACAATTCGACCCACAATTGTGTCTCTTAGGAATTATAAATAGAGAATTTATTGATTGCTTCAATTTTTGCATTCACTGATGAAATCAAACCGACATATAGTAAATATGAGATAAAAATATACATTATATAAAAGTTCAACGTGAATATCTACTTTGTGTAGATTTGAAAATTTATAAATCGCTTACTCTTTATCAAGCGCCCTTTTCCATTCTTTTGGAGAAGCTTCCCTTCTATTTTTTCTTCATCTCTTTCATCATCCCAAATCACCGCACCTGGTCTATTTTCCATCTTCTTGATGTACTCATTGGCACAATAGAAAGACTCATATAATATGTACCCCTCTACCATAGACCCCTCAGGCTTTTCCCTTTGTTAAAAAAAACCTTTCAATTTCTTCATGTACCTCTTTAAGAAGAACATCTAACTCCAAGAAACCACCCCAACTAATTCAACCTCATCTACTAGGTGGATTAGAAGATGAACTTACAAGTCCATGAAACTCGTCGGAAGTTCCTTCTCAAACATACAAACAATCTCAACTATCTCTTGACACCATCGTGGAATTCTAGCCACATGAATCTCCTTTGATGTGATCTAACGTAAAAATGTAGATAATTTAGATATGGAACATCCTAGGTCTTGGGGGAAGTCATGTTTCACACACCAACACATGAACAAAGGATAATGGCATTGCAAAGTTATAAACACATGCAATAATATACAAAATTAGTTATGTTTTATGATCCCCGCATGGGATAAAATTTATTAATATAAAAAATAATAAAATCATGATTTTGAAATTATACATACTCTTAGAATATTTAAATGGTCATGCAATTTCAAAACCGACAAATGGTCTTCCACAGTGAAGTAGTTTTGTACTGAAGACCCATATGAATATGGTACCCTCACACCCATTATAACTTCCTTTTCCAAAGAAATATCATCTTCTTTTAAAATCCATGGGACATCACCTTCTTTGAAATACCAATTAAAGAGACCAGCCTCTAATCCTGTACTTTCTAATCATCTTGGCCAATTTCTCTTTTTAGGTTTTTAAGTAATAATATCTTTCCTAACAGCCAATAAATTTTTTTACTGTGTTTCGAAGATGATGGAATATGCCTCCATAAAGAAGATGGAATATTTTTTATATATGCATGGGATCTAATAAGTGGGTAATGTTAAGATGCTCCCAGTATAGGAGGTTATAAAAGATAGATTTCCTTTTCAACCCAATGGGAAATTTCTCAACATAGGTGTCGAAGAATTCTCGATCATTGAACATAGGTTCCCCATTTGAATCGAACATTTCCATGAAATCCTTCTCCTTCTCTCTCTCATATTCTCTAGCCATTCAGATGGTGTCATTATTGCAGGCCTTTGGGTTCTCTCTCGTTTACCATTGAAAGTAGATGTTACTCTTCTGTAAGGGTTTTATTCTAGGAGGAATACCCTGGAGCAGTCATACACTGGCTTTCATAGGTCGTTGGACCATCTAGATTTCAGATAAGGTCCACAAAATTTACATCCATAATACCCTTTTGTTACAAGACCTGCAAAATTATTGTATACAATATGCATGGCACATTAAATAATATCATGAAGATTATAACAATTACAACGAATTAAATAATTAATATTCGAAAGAATATTGTTACATATATAAACAAATAAATAAACATGTAATTTACCAGAGAAAAATCCTAAGCCTAGATAATCATGCATTGTGTAAGCACATATACCATACAACATGAAACTCCTCTTTTCTGAGATGGTTCTTGATACATCGTATAAATTTATCCCATCCCATAATTCCTTCAATTCATCTACTAGTGGTTGTAAGTAGACATCCATATTCTTCACATATCTTCTACCAAGGACTATGAGAGCCAACATAAGATGTTCATTCTTCACGGACAATGATGGGGGGATATTGTTATTAATCACTACTACATGCCAAAAAAAATAGTTGGTGTTTTGGAGGGAATATGGGTTAACACCATCCATGGATATGTTGAGTCGTAGTCTTCCTACTCCATCCACGAATTTTTTGGGCCATGTATCCTCTATATGCTTCATGGCTATTGAATATGTTGGGATTCACATAACTTGCAACTCACTTCTGTGTGAGGCATGCCATCCCTACAACATATCTAATTCTTTGCAATGAAAGATAATTTGAGTCCTTGGGATTATAGGCATGTTCCTCAATATCTTAAAAGGAGGACCACGTGATTTACCCTTATTTTTTTATTTATCATACCTGTCATGCCCACATTTCAGACATATCTCTTTGTTTTCATATTCTCCTATATATAGAATACAATCATTTGGACATGCATGATATCATATGTACTCAACACCCAACATTTTCAACAATTTATTTTCCTCTTCGCAGATACTGGAAAGACATTATCACTCAAAAGAACCTTATCTTTGAATAACCTGTAGTTGGTCATGGACAATATTAAATGTACATTAATTCCAATAATTATTAACGTTCATAAAATTTTGACTATTTGTAATGTTGATTGTGTGACAACATTTCTCAAAATTTAAGGAACTTGATGGTCAATTACCTCAAAATTTCTGAGAAACATGCATTCGACAAGCCAAAATTTGATTTCAAGTTGTACAGTAACATCATTTTCCCCAACTACGTAGACTTTGACTGACCGTCGGGTCGAAAGAGAGGGGTGGTGGAAGAAAATTTAAGGCTTTAGAAAAAGGTATCAATGATATGAGAATCATCCCCTAGCTGATCTTCATTCTAGAATGAATCTAACAACATTGTCTCCATGGCAGTGGTATCCCTTAAGTAATCAACCTTACCAACCTCTATTTGATTGCCTCCATTTCTAGCTTGTGAAGAACCAATATTGTGTAGTCATTCCTAATTGGTGAATTTGGACGTAGTGGGAATTGAATAGGTGCTTGATTCAACCATTCTTGGTATCATTACTCTCTGTGTTTTTCTCTCAATTCAGCCTTCTCTTGATTTTAAATTATTGTGGGGTGCAACGAAAGATGGTAGGTAGTTCGGTCATCATCACTAGAATCCTAATAATTTCAAAAAATATATTTGAACATGATTAGTACAAAAGCGATGATATCAATTAGTAAGTATGTCAATGCATGATTAATTGGTTTGACGTTGAAATAAATACATTATACCAAACAATTATTATCACCATCATTGTCCCATGATTGTGGCTAGAATATGGCATGTTACAATTGGCAGGGTGAAGCGGTTGTCCATTTTCATCTACCAACCGTGCTTTGTGGTATGCTACTCGTGATAAGAGCTTTCGATGTTTTGGAACTGTTTGAATATTTTTTGTATCTAAACTCGATTCTGAATTTGCATGAACCTGTAAATTTGTATACATTAATTTTATTCAGCTGATTGACATGGATAAAAAAATAAATTCAATTAGAAAATGAAAATATAAATAAAATATGAAGTAATTACGTCTGGAGATGGATAGGGAGAACTCTGCGATGGACTTTGAGAAATATTATCGAACGAGATGGATTTTGAAGAATTGTCCATTTGATATAATTATGATATTTTCTCCCTGCATTTGAGAAAAATCAACAATAAATTTTGGTGTACATACCTAAAAGTAATTTCGGTGCCTTAAAAAAGGAGTTGTTGTTATCTGTGCTAATGTAATTTTCACCGCACCAGTGTGGTTTTATTATCGGACGCACCAGTGTTGTTGGTTAACAAACACACCAAATATTAGGAAAAAAAGTGCAAATTTATTTTTTTGAAGTGAAAAAAAAAACAGTAAATTGAAAAATGAGCAGCAAATCATTTTCGGAAATCTAATTTCATAAATATGTTCTTTAAATAGTAAAATTTATTCATTATTTCATTGATTTTGCAAAAATATTCAGGGAGGGATTTGCACGAGAGACATTCCTGGAGCAAGAGGGAGCGAGAGCACGTGGAGCAGCAAAATACTTTTGAACAACTACATTATTCAAAGAATCAAAATTTGAAACATATGGTGATTCATACAAAAACTGTGTAGTATAATAAAATTGTTAAATTTTACTGTAATAATTGTTTTTTTTACAGTTTCTGTTAGATTTAATACGTGCATATTAAAAATTTTAAATTTTATTGTGCATTTTACTAATAAAATCATTTACAATCTTTATTCATATTTACATTTAATTAAAATTCAAAAAAAAAACAAAAAATTCAATCTTATGTTAAACCCTTGCTTATTCTTATTTATGTGACTTTACAATTAGGGCTTTTCATTTTAGATTTATAGGGTTTGTATATATATATATATAACCCACGGGACCACTTACAGAATCGAAACCCAATCCCTATCGGCCCTTGCACGATTTTTTAAAAAATAGCTTTTGTTAATCAGTGTGCATTGTTTAAAATAGCACACTGGTGCGCGATTGTAGTATAACACATTAGACGCGTATTGACGAAAAACATTGTTTGATAAATATTTTTTTTATTAATTTATGTTTAAGTTAATCAGTGCTCCAGTATTAATATAACACATCAGGTCTCCTTGTTGAAAAATATCATCGTACGGTGTTTCTACTGTATTGGCGGTGTGTTTATAAGAACATATCGAACCGCGTTCGGTGCGTAAGTTGAAAAAGTCACACCGTTTTCTTTCTTTTATTTTATTTTATTTTTTACCAGAAAATTATGCGATTTATTTATAAAATATATTAATGAATGGTACAGGTTTCATAATGATAAATAAATGGCTAACAAGAGTTCAAGTAAAACAAATACCGATAGCACATCCTAAAAAAGGAAAAAGGGGAAGTTCTTTGTAAATTCTTTACAAAAATTATTATTTTTGAACTATATGTAAGTTTAACTAATATGTATTGTTTAGTGTGTATCACGCAGAGCCACAAAATGATGAAGCTCGATAATATTATTTGTGATATAAGACCAGAAGAGCGTAAAAGCTTGATGGAAAAATTTCAGAAGGATGAATGAGGTGAATGAAAAAAATACTATCGATCCAATATGAGTTTATTTTTTGAATTTTCATTAATAATATACTTTAAAATATTAGATAACATGTTTCAAATAATATATTAATTTAGATATGTTTAATGTTCTATAGGGACCAAAAATGAAGAAAAAGAATGTTGTTCTAAGAAAAGTAAAAAAATAGAACATGAAAATGAAAATGAATTACTCCTTAGCGCATCTGCAGTTGTGTTAAAGGTTAACAAAAGGGGGATATACTTTTACAAAACTTTGAGGGATTTAGTGGAATGAGTGGATAGATGTTATTTCCACTTAAATTACAAAAATCAATCCAATGATTCCAATAACCAAATTTTATTTAAATTAAAGGAAGAGTTTCGAGAGAATTGGTCAATGAGACATGTCATACTTTTAATAGAAAAAACGTACAACAACAAAAAAAAGGATTGAAAAAGTAATATTCCTTTAAATGTTTTTCTAGAATTATATGTATATATTACTAAAAAGCAATCATTTATAAATCTCACTTTTATTATATTTAGTTTTCATATATCAATATAAAAAATAAATAGTTTATTTCCATGTTACATTTTCAGGAAGATTATGAAAATATCAAAGGATAAACGAGCTGATATCAGAAATATGCCAGTAGAAATGTCCAAAAAGGTGTACAAGGAGATGGTCAAAGAAATTGACATAATTGCATTGCACGAGGAGTCGTCTCAACAACAACATGCTTCAAATGTAATATGTAATCATTGAATTTTTTTATTAGGTACAATAAATAAATAATTTAGCATTAAATATTAATTTTCAAGTATTTTCTTGCAGAAAATAAAAGAAAATGGAATCCATTCAACACATAAAACAAGACGGCAAGGAAGAAAAGGGTTGATATCTATGTTTGTCAGTAATTGTTACTTCCTTATAACAACTTAACTAGATTTCATTTTTGTATATTTTAAGTTGTTTTATAGAAATCATCATTGAATGTGTTAAAACATGTGCTAACATACAAAGAAGAACCATCAGAGGAATTGATCGACATTGGGTTAAATATGGGTTGTCAGTATACGTTGGAATATCATAAATTAATTGTGGAATTTGTAAGCATCTATCTTGTTTTACTTAACTTCGTCTATAATTAATAGAAGAAAAAAATATTTTATATTAAATCTATGATTTTTTATGGGATATAAAACTTGTAGGAAACAAAGTATGGAACAACGCCAACAAATGAATTGTTGAAAGATGGCATGGAATTTGGTTTTGAAATAATTGCATATTTCATGAGTCAATTATTGCTATGGTACATTTCTTTTCGATTTATACTGATGTAAATTATTTAATATTGCAATTTTCATTATCCTCACCAATGTATATACACTCATTACACTTTATTTTTATGTTTGTAGATGGAACTTGAAGAAGAAGAAAACAATCAAAATAATGAAAAAAATATTCCTCCAAATAACCCAATTCATAGAGGTAGCTTGAGCAGTGACATCAGTTCCACCGAAGAATGATGATCAATATGTTTGGATATCAAAGCAAGGCATTGTATTTTTTGAAATATTTGTCTGTGAAATCAGACATTTTGTGTAATGGAATGGACATAGTGTCCCAATTGAAAGACAAAGGGATACCAATAACTGTCCCATTTTGTATGACAAAGAGTGTCTTACACACACACACACACACATTTTAATTTATTCCATTGCATTCTCCATTATCACTGTGAAATGTTACACCACTGATTAAATATATGGATGATTAAATATTATAATGAAGAGATGCGAAATCTGATGATATGATATAAAAAATTCATTCAAACATCATATTCAAATGTACTAATAAAAATTTAATTGATATGAATACTATTATAAGAGATGTGTCAACTTTTGATGAATAATGAATTTAAAAAATCACAATAATTGCAACATAGGTCGATGTTTCTAAAAAATATAAAATGAACACTAGTGTGTGTTAGTTATTGCGCACCGATGTGTTTGTATGATACTTCGCACTAGTGCGTTTCTACGACCTATGGGCACCGCACCAAATACCAATACCAATTAGAACACCTGGTGCACTTTATCGACGATTACCACCCAGGCGGGTGGATAGGTGTTGCATGCATCGATATGGTTTGTCTTTAACACGTCGTTGCATTTTTATAACTTAACGTCCCAATGCGTTTTAACACCTAAACAACCCAGTGACTTTTTACACCTTAACAACACCAGTGCATGCACCTTCTATCAGCCTGGTTCATCTTTGTGGGTGCAACACATCGAGACGTTGCTAAACACCCCTGAGATTTCAATTTTTTTTTTCCATCCAGGTGTTTGGTATATTTACAGTATCGATGCGTACAGTGTAAAACGCACCGATGCGGTCACACATGATGTACGCACTGATGAGAAAAATATCTGTAAAGACCTCTGGACACCCAGTTTTTTTAGTGTGTTGAAGTTCCATTAGAAGCTCCGTCAAAACCTCTGTTACCAAAAACGAATGTTGTAACATTTTTTTTTTTGACAATTTTGGCCAATTTTATAACACTAAAAATATCCTTTATAACCTCCGCTAGAGGGTCTTTTCCTTGTAGTGTAATCACCCTCTACTCTATATAATTCACTTACTTAACCAATGCTCCCAACACATTTTATTAGCATGGTTTTTAACACTTTAGTATACTCCCCCCGATTTTTGTAATTTAATTATACTTTGATTAAAGGTGATTATAAATTTATTTAAATGGCCTAAAGAGTAGAACCATAAATCCACGATATAAAAGGGAGTAGGAAGATGAATTTTATATAAAGAAAAATCTAGAAAAAGAAAACATACCATGAGGAACACAATGAGACACATAAGAAAAGATAATAAAAAGGAAATTGAACAAGACAAGAGGGGTGGGACTGATGGTTGGTCTCTTGTTGGTGCTTTGTTGGAATAAAATTCAACTTTGGAATTGAGAAAAGAAAATCCTTAGCTTTGGTTGAGTGTTGATGTGGCCTACCAAGGCCGAGGGAATAGAGTTCCCTATGATGTGAAGTTGTGGACTGCATATGTCCAAGATTGGAGAAGCTCAAGAAAATCTCTAAGGATATGGGTGATGATTTCTTTCCTAGAATGGTTGATAAACCACTTAGGGTGTTTTCTTAGAGGGATGATAAACCACCCAAGATGTTTTTTGCAGGGCTAAAAAACCACTAGGTGGGAGGGTACTTTATGAGAAGGTTGATAAACCGCCTAGGGTGCTTGTTTTCGGGCTAATAAAACACTCTTAAAGTGCTTTCCGCAACTGATAAATGACGTAGAAATATGAAATTCCTATAGTGCTTACTCTAGTTGATAAACCACATATGCATAAAATTCCTATACTCTTAGAGTTGAACATGGATTCCAACTGAATTTGAATAAATAAATCCCCTTAGATCATGGATCTGGCTCATGGTTGATAACTACAAGAATACATGGTTACATTTAGTCTATTGTTAGATGGATAAATCAAATCCCTATCTTTAGTTTCATTCATTATTATATGATTTCCGATAAGTTTATTGTATTTGAGCTATGGGCTTGATTAACAAATTTTTATTTAATTTATGTGTGAAATATCATAAATCTGAAGATGAATTTGATCTAAACAAAAATCTAGAAAAATAAAACATATCGTGAGGAACAAATGAGACACACAGGGAAATATAATAAAAATGAAATTGAAAACACATGAGGGGTGGGACTAATGGTTTGTCTCTTGTTGGTCCTTTGTTGGAAGAAAAATAATTTTTGGAATTGAGAAAAGAAAATCCTTAGCTTTGGTTGAGTGTTGGTGTGGTCTACTGAGGCCGAGGGAATAGAGTTCCCTGTGATGTGAAGTTGTGGACTGCATATGTCCAAGATTGGAGAATCTCAAGAAAATCTCTAAGGAGATGGGTGATGATTTATTTCCTAGAATGGTTGATAAACCACTCATGGTGTTTTCTTAGAGGGATTATAAACCACCCAAGATGTTTGTTGTAGGGCTAAAAAACCACTAGGAAAGAGGGTTATTTCCGAGAAGTTTGATAAACCACCTAGGGTTCTTTTTTTTGGGCTAATAAAACACTCTTAGAGTGCTTTCCACAACTGATAAATGAACTAGAAATATGAAATTCCTATAGTGCTTACTCCAGTTGATAAACCACATATGCATAAAATTCCTATACTCCTAGAGTTGAACATGGATTCCAACTGAATTTTCATAAATAAATCCCCTTATATCATGGATATCGCTCATGGTTGATAACCACAAGAATACATGGTTACATTTAGTCTATTGTTATATGGAGAAATCAGATCCCTACCTTTAGTTTCATTCATTATTATATGATTTCAAATAAGTTTATTGTCTTTGAGCTATGAGCTTGATTAACAAATTTTTATTTAATTGATGTGTGACACATCATAAATATTTATGCATGTGATTAATAGGAAAACTTCCGTGAATGTCCAGTTGGCTAAATTGGTTTATGCCTTAAAGTTGTAAGAAAAATGTATTGAATTTTTTTTGAAAGCTAAATTATATAATTATATATATATATATATATATATATATATATATATATATATATATATATATATATATATATATATATATATATATATATATATATATGTAGGGCTCTGTAATTTACAGATTATGTCATGCCTCGAGCCCTTTTTAATGTAAACTACGCAGTGGATGGGTGAGACTAAAGAGAGGTTGATATGATAATTCCTCTTATTGATTGACATGGAAGGAATTATCCTCTCGCCTTGGGATAATTATAATATGCATAATAGTGTACTACGAAAACATGGCCAGACCAAGAATTTTTGATAATGTAAAAATGGCACATAATGCTAAGGAGTTTATCTGGTGGGCCCAAGTGAGGTATGGTATGGATTGCGCCATGGTGGAAAACAAGTGGTAGGGTGTAGTGACATGGTAGGGCTCAAGAGGACGTGGCCAACCACATGAGGTCCTAATGCTGAGAATGCAAATGAACATGGGCCACATCGTGAGTGCCACATGTCAACCATGATGACATGGCAGGGGTTAAAAAAACACCAAGGTCAAATGGTCATAACCTTTTATTTGTACCTTGGATCATGAAAAAATTCATATCACCAAAAATATTTCGATAAGATGGATGGGGCGGTGGTGTCATATTTGAGTTTCAATAAAGTTGAGGATTGAGGAATTTTGTGACCCCATTTCCATGACAAGACTATGGAGATTAAGTTATATTGATGTAACACATTCCACTACCCAAGAATTACCCAAGGGGGTGGGAGGGCGTGTTACATAGTGGTATCAAATAATGGTTCAAGCACTAGACCTGGAAAGTATCACATGCACACACCTAGATTAACGATTGAACTATTGAAGCCATCTTCCCCTTAATATATTTGTATTTCTATCACTAACGTAATTATTTGCATAAATAATTACTAATTATTTATTTATCTGCATGATGAATAAGATTTGATTTTTTAGATAATTTCGCATCAAAATAATCTAAGTTAATGGGTAGCTATGTTATTTTTCATTTCTTTTTAGTTCGCTAATACTTGCATGTGTGTAACAACACATAGGAAAACATCAAGGTATGGAAGGTAAGAGAAGCGATGAGCAACAAATTTGAGTAGTTTGGTAAAAAAATATCTCAACAGGGTCCTAAAGAAGAGTCAGTCAGGAACATGAAAGAGGATTATGCTCTCTAATTGATGGATACACTCAAAATCCTAAGAGATGAATTAATAATTTTCAAGGTTGACAAATGAAAATATTGTCAGATAAAAAGAGAGGAAAGTAGAAGTGAATGTTGTGATAATGTAGTCTTTTAGATATGTAAAGATAGATACAACATTAATTTGTTGATAGCCATCATGACAAGTAGAAGCCAAAGGATATTCCATCAAAGATTCAATGAAATAATATGGATAGTAATAGAGTAGGGGAAAACCAATCAAGAAAGAGGCTAGGACATGCAGAAGGAGCAACAATCCTACTTTGCACTTTGGAAAGAGAATTAAGTAGTCACAATAAAACATCAGACACTACAACTAAGAGATATCATTATCAAATGAAGATCAAGAATACTCCTATGCGAGAAGAATTCATGAAATAAAAATATCCTACCTTTGAAAAAGAAGTGAAGAAAGAAGAAGATATAGAGGATTGGATCCTGGGGATGAAGAAGTACTTTAATGTACATGATTATTTTCATAATGTGAAGCTTATGGTGTTTATTTTCAGCCTAAAAGGAAATGTTGATATATGGCAGGAGGACTTAAATAATATTGAAGACATTGTAGAGAAGGATCTATCATGGAGGAAGTTCATAAAGGACTTCTGAGAGAAGAACATGTCTGAAAAGTATTATGTCAAGAACTCCAAATTATTCTATGAACATAATGTGAATAGATGACACCTAAGGATTATATTAGCATATTCTTTGAACTATTAAGGTATGTACTTTATATTAAGGATGAGAATACTAAGATCTAGAGATATATCACTGGGTTGAAGCCTACATCTTGGGAAAAAATAGAACTTGATCAACCAAAGACTCTGGAGGAGGTTATCTAAAATACCAAGCACTGTTATGAACAATGTGAACATAAGACTGAAGTCTAGAATTTTTGGAAAAATAAAGATAAAATAAATATTAAGAGAAGAGGGAAGAAGACCTTAGAATATAAACAAGGGGAAAGAATGCAAAATTTAATGGCTCTTCTAGGAATGTATATCAGCAAGAGTCTACAATCATTAGCAGAAACAAACCCTGAAAGAAAATAAATTAAAAAATAGAGGGGTCCAAAAAAGGGCCTATGCAATGTTGGACTTGCAGATAAAACCAACTATAGGTAAATTTCTCTCAAGAACAGTATACTAGAAATAAAATATACGTGGAAGAAGAAAAAATGGTTAATGTTGTGTCCAAAAACATACATGAGATTTATGCAACATTTACCAATAAAAAGGAAGATCAGAAGCTGTGGTTGTTCAAATGGAAGGTATGGTAAAAAAATTACTAGTCCCAATTTTAATTGATCTGGGTTCTAATTACAATTATATAAGCCCCAAAATTGTAGTGAAATGTGAATTTCCAAATAATTTCCATGATGAATCACAACTTGTTCAATTGTCCACTGGGACAAAGTGATGGGTAACAATCTTGGTTGTGTCATGCCACATGAAATTAGGTAGCATGAGCACCTGAGCTAAACTAAATTTGTTCTCATTAGGGTCATGTGACATTTTGATTGGTATGGATTGGTTGGAAGCCCACAACACCAAAGTCGATTGTTGTAATAAGGAACTGGAATGCCTCAATGATGAAGGTGAACTGATAACTCTGCAAGGAATTAAAATGCCAATTTCACTCAGAATGATATCAACACTACAAACAAAACATTGTAGTGGAAAGGTGTGTTCCATTTTTTCTATCCAAGTGATAGAAGAAAAATGATACAACATATTCCCTTTGGTTACATACCTAGTGTTGAAGCAATAGAATGATGTATTCTAGGATGGATTTTTGGGACTACCTCCCAACAAAGATATTAGTTTTATTATTGAGCTAATTCTAGGAATAGTGCTAGCAGTAAAGGTCGCTTACCAAATGAGCACCTCAGATTTGGTTGAATTAAAATTGTAGTTAAAAGATATGAAGGAAAAAGGTTACATAAAACTGAACATCTCACCATGGGGAGCCCCAACCCTATTCCTCAAAATTGCAGATGGAGCATTGCATCCTTGCATAGAATACCAACAATTATATAAGGCAACAATGAAAAATAAGTATCCATTGCCAAAAATTAATGATTTATTTGATAAAATAAAAGGGTTTGTTGTATTCAATGAAATATATTTGAGGTCATGATGCCATCATGTCAAATTAAAAGAAAAATACATCCACAAAACCACTTACAGAATAAATTATGGCCACTATGAGTTCATAGTGGTACCTTTTGGGCTACCAATGATCTAGCAAATTTCATGTGCCTGATGAAAAACATTTGATATTATAATTGGATAGATTTGTGCCGGTGTTTATGGATGAAATCTTGGTATATTCTGTTAGCCCCCTATGAATTTTTTGACAAGAAAAAAGGGGGGCTAAAATGTTTTTGAGCCTTCAAGGAATGCATCTCCTCCGAAAACACATCATCCTTGAAGCCTCCTGTGCCCTTGCCCTTTGATAAATCCTCACTTCTGTTCCTAGTTTAAAAGCCTCTCTGTTGTGAAGAAAATGCCCAAAGGCCTCCATTTTCCTTTTATCTTTGCCCGATTAAACCTCTGTTTTCATCACCTTTTCCCCCTTTCTAATCCCCCTTAAACCTTTCAAATATCCTTTGTTTGGTTTGATATCCCCTTATTCTATCTACCGATTCCCTCTTTAGCCTTAAATCCCCTTTTTCGGCCAGAGACCCATATCTTTCCATATGATAGGCTTAGCCCCTTTCGTCTAGCCCGTTAACCACTTCCCCTCCATAAGCGCGGGTGTTAAGACCAAGCGCTATTCCAAAGCGCCAATCGCATCGGAGAAATCGGAGCAGGACATGCTTTCCATTGTAAAGCCCAAAGTTCTGATGCGATGGTGTCATATTCTATCGGCTTTTGAGGCGATTTCTGCTATTGGATGGAATAGATCCAACGGTAGTCACAAGTCCCATCACCCCCGCATCTCCCTTTAGTCACCTCTCCGATTGCATGCCCACCATTGATTCACTTTAATCTGACAGCCCTCGCATCCTCGCCCCGGTCGCAATCGCAATGCTTAAGCTGTTCCATCCTCCATCCCTCCCGATTGCGATTCTCTGATGTGATCCTGGTCGTTGAATCCACAAGAACCAATGGCCAGGATCTGCCCTCGTTCTGTCATGTGTTCCCCGATTGGGATCCTCTGATTCAATCGCAGTCGTCGATCTCTCGCAGATCTGATGGTCCAAAGCCAATCGCTCCATCGCCCATCGGATTTAGGTCCCCCCCCATCGCTCCCCTCCTATTAGATCTCATCCTTCCATCTCAACCAGATCAACAGTCCACCTGATTTCTTCTGCAAAACCTCCATTTCACTGCATTTTCACCTATTTACTCTACAGACACTGTCTCCACACTTGTGCCACTATTCTTCCAAGCCTCCGCAGCATCTCTTCTGCCACCCCTGGATTTTATAATTGGTTTATTTTACTGTGAAGGGTATACAGAGTGGTGAATTCACTTTATCACAGTCACTGTGATTCGGAACACGGAGAGGTCATTACAGAAATGGCTCAGTGAAACAACAAAGACAGATTAAGCGGATTAAATCCAGTTAATTGAATATTCAACACCTAATCCCGTGATCAAAGGATTTAGGTGCAGCCCGAAGATTAAAAATAGCACATGAAACGAGCCATATCTGCTCTCAGCATCAGCAAGACATTTGCTCAGAATAGTACGCCCTCCGACAAAAGTCTCCATGCCTCCCCGAGCTCCCAAAGGCCATATCACTAGCAGAAAAATTACAAAGACTGTCAGGGCAACAATAATGGAGGTATGGAAGTCCAGAAGACCTTCAGTCACCTTACTTGCTTCAGAAGACAAAATAGAGAGCTTTACAGCCAGAATAGAACTTCAAAGAAACATCAGAGTTAAAATCGACTTGAAAAAGACTCCAGACCAGACCACCAAGTACAACGCAGAGATATTAAGCGGAGTGGCATGAGATGCCCCCTCCACTCTGTCTTAATAAATCTATTTAATGTATATCACCTACTCCTGCTATCCATTTTTCCTATAAAGAAGCCCAGAGAACACATTGTAAAGGGTTGGATTGCGTTATTGTTGTTGTAGTTGTAGGGATTCATTTTTTACTATTAAAAACAGTTTTGGGAAAGAGTAGCAGAGTAGTCTGTAATGTAGTAGGCTGGGAGGAGAAAGTTGAGTCTGTAATCAGCTATTGAGATCAGTGTATGTGACTATTTTTGCATCAATTAATCAATCAAATTTCATAGGATCCTGGTCTATTACTACGGGTGATGTTTTCTCTTTACATTGTTTTATTACATTTTTTCATTATGTTCATTTGTTCTGGTACACATCAAAAATATGGCATAGGATTTACCCTCGCATGGTACCATATGTTTATGCTCTCCCTACCTTTAATGTTTTTTGCTGATAGTGAAATCTGAGGGCGGACTCCCGTGGTTTAACCAGTGTAGCAGTTGTTATTCCCTGCTAGTTGATGTGTGAACTCAGAGTTTGTTGCTCAATTGTTCTGGTTGGGGTCCAATCCAGAGGATTTGGGATACTGGGGATTTAGTGTAAGAGTTTTCCACTGGGGTCCTTGTTCGACAGATTGACCTTTCTAAGATCCCGTGAGATGGTGTCGAAGCATTGAAGGTTAAAATCCCTTCTCTGATCTCAGGCCCAGTTCTGTGTCCAAATCTTATTTTTTCTCCTTTGAGAGCATGCCAAAGAAGATCTGGAGTTAAATGACATCTGGTCTGACCTCAAGATGCTTTTTTTGTTTCACCTTTCTCTCCTTATTGTTCCATTCCATCATCTATCTCAAATATCCTTTAGTATAGATAACGTGCCCTATGAAATCCTTGGCTAGTTGTTTGCAAGTAATCTCCTTTCAGGATTCCATAGCCCAATGGATGGCACTGCCTTCGCCCATCCTCTTTTTCTGAAACGTCCTACTACTTTGTTCCCTTCTTCCCATTACCTTCTCATTCTATGATCTTATGACCCGACCAATAATTGACCGAATCATTTGAAACCCCCCTTTGCGCTTCATACCTAGCCTAACATCTCGTTTTGAGCTTCAAAGATATATCATTCTTTGTCTTATTGGAGATATCCCTCTCCGGGTCTAGGAGGGCTAGCTCCTAGGGCCTCAAAGTGGTTCTGATGTTGTCTCATCTTTGGTCTTGCCAATCTGGCCAAACATGGGAGCTCCAACATAATGGCGACTTCACTGGGGAAAAATCTGAGAGTCCTTAACTGCCAACATTGGTCTGTTCATACCAATGCATTTAGATTGGTCTAATTTCTGATGGTGGACAGCAGCCTGTTACGAAAGTCCAAATTAATCCACCTGGCGACTCCACACACCCTGTAATCCCAAAAATACCCAATGACTCCACTAGTGGAGAACTCTAAACTGGTTGAGAAGCTGCAGTGACCTTCTTTGCAGAAAACATGGATCCAGGCATGGAAAGAGATGCAAAGCTCAATGCTTTGGTAGATCAATTAAAAGGAATGGTGATCATGTTTGGTAAAGTGCTGGAAATGCATATGGATAACCTGAATGAAAATAATGATTATTCAGAGCAGTCCATGCATTTTCTCGTGCAAGAGACAACTCCAGACCTGGATGATGAGCAAGACATTTATGATGATCTTGGTCTGGATTTTGCTCTTGCTCGGGAAAATTCTCAAGATGAGGCTCACGAAGATATCCCGCCTCAGGATCAGTCCGTATGAGAAGTAGAGGACTGCGTCTCTTCTTTCTGTGTTAAAAAAGAAATCCCTATGTTGACAGAAGAAGAGATGGGCCAAACATCAAAAATGCAGTCCACCTCTGCAGCCTACTACAGAACTGATTCAGACCCAGAAACTCCTCTGTGGAGATGAACGAAGAAAGGGTTGTTGAACATCCAGAATGGTTGACCTGATCCAGTTAGCCTGTTTACGACACTAATGGAGAAAGCTACAAAATTTTAGTAGTAGATAAAGATTCTTTGAGTCTTCATTCTACTTTTCCTCGGAACATCAGTGACAGCTCTGGAAGTTAGCAGTCTCTCATTTCAGAAGATGACTAGGAAAGCAAAGAGGACACAACTGCAAGATATGATAAGTCCTCCAGTTCAGATGAAGAAGATGAAGGAGACACTCTTTCTGAAGAGAGTCTTGTTCCTAGTCCAATGGAAGAAGAAGAAATCATGGTTGAAGCCTGCCTGCCAGATATTCATAACCAGGCATCATTTCATGATCCTTATGTTCATTTCCTGCAAACATTTGAAGAAGGATCAAAGGTTTTTTTGAACAGCATGTTGCAAATAGAAGGAAAATTTTTGGAAGCTGCTGTTGAGGAACAGGAAGAGTGGGAGCAGTCCTGCCTATCCAACCTGCTCAAGGAGCTGAGTAGAACAGACCAGTCATGGGATCACTTGACGGACTGGTTGCATTGGAAGACAATGTTTGTAAGCTAGACTTGCAAATTTTCTTGTTAGAGTAGGGTAGGTAGGAAAAATATCAATAAAGCTCAATCCATGAGCATTTTGTCTGATATTATAATTTTTGCAAGGTATACAGTCCATGAGAAGTTTTTTCTATCATGCCATGGTATGTAGCAAGTCAGACAGTCTAAACCTGGCTTGACTGTTTTTCAATTTCTGTCTTAGAATGTAGAGAAGAAATCTGCTAGACTGTTTAATCCTAGCAGATGTAGTTTAGGTAGAGAAAATATGAGACCAACAGTTTAATCTAGTCTCATGGAGTAATAAGGGTAGAAGTATAATAGGTTTATTTTTCCTGTTTGTAAGAGATTGATGATGTAAGGGTCTGCAAGTCAAAATGAACCCAGAAGAAAAAATGTTAGGATTTAGTCTAGGTAGGTAGCTGTTTGAGTAATGTTGCTGCTGATATGTGTCTCCATGGTTTGTGGAAACTGAAATCAAAGAAAAAGGGTGGTTCAAGCGTCAGGAATCTGGCCTACACCAAAGATCATTCTTTGAATTCTTAACTCCTTCAAGAAGAAGCCATCCCCATGTGGAGCCACTGTTAGCCCCCTATGAATTTTTTGACAAGCAAATAGGGGGGCTAAAATGTTTTTGAGCCTTCAAGGAATGCATCTCCTCTGAAAACACAACATCCTTGAAGCCTCCTGTGCCCTTGCCCTTTGATAAATCCTCATTGCTGTTCCCGGCTTAAAAGCCTCTCTGTTGTGAAGAAAATTTCCAAAGGCCTCCATTTTCCTTTTATCTTAGCCTGATTAAACCTCTGTTTTCATCACCTTTCCCCCCTCTCTAATCCCCCTTAAACCTTTCAAATATCCTTTGTTTGGTTTGATATACCCTTATTCTATCTACCGATTCCCTCTTTAGCCTTAAATCCCATTTTTCGGCCAGAGACCCATATCTTTCCATATGATAGGCTTAGCCCCTTTTGGCTAGCCCCTTAACCACTTTTCCTCCATAAGCCCGGGCACTAAGACCAAGCGCTATTCCAAAGCGCCAATCGCATCGGAGAAATCGGAGCAGGACATGCTTTCCATTGTAAAGCCCAAAGTTCTGATGCGATGGTGTCATAT
This sequence comes from Pinus albicaulis, assembly GCA_034641835.2. Classification (NCBI taxonomy): domain Eukaryota; kingdom Viridiplantae; phylum Streptophyta; class Pinopsida; order Pinales; family Pinaceae; genus Pinus; species Pinus albicaulis. Next base: position 447,385,592 of record CM076577.1, read on the forward strand.
TCTGTCGGCTCTTGAGGTGATTTCCACCGTTGGATGGAATAGATCCAACGGTCGTCGCAAGTCCCATCACCCTCGCATCTCCCTTCTGTCACCTCTCTGATTGCATGCGCACCGTCGATTCACTTTAATCCGATGGCCCTCGCATCCTTGGCCCAGTCGCAATCACAATGCTTAAGATGTGCCATTCTCCGTCCCTCTCGATTGCGATTCTCCGACGTGATCCTAGCCGTTGAATCCACAAGAACCAACGGCCAGGATCTGCCATCGTTCCGCCATGTGTTCCCCAATTGGGCTCCTCCAATTCAATTGCAGTTGTCGATCTCTCATAGATCCGACGGTCCAAAGCAAATAACTCCATCACCCATCGGATTTAGGTCCCCCCCCATCGCTCCCCTCCTATTAGATCTCAGCCTTCCATCTCAGCCAGATCAACGGTCCACCTGCTTTCTTCAGCCAAACCTCCATTGAATTTTCACCTATTTCTTCTATAGAGACTGTCTCCATAGTTGTGCCACTATTCTTCCAGGCCTTCGTAGCATCTCTTCCACCACCCCTGGATTTTATAATTGGTTTATTTTACTATGAAGTGTATACAGAGTGGTGAATTCACACTATCATAGTCACTGTGATTCGGAACACGGAGAGGTCATTACAGCAATGGCTCAGTGAAACAACAGAGAAAGATTAAGCGGATTAAAGCCAGTTAATTGAATATTCAACACCTAATCCCATGATCAAAGGATTTAGGTGCAGCCCGAAGATTAAAAAGAGCACATGAAACGAGCCATATCTACTCTCAGAATCAGCAGGACATTTGCTCAGAATAGTATGCCCTCCGATAGAAGTCTCCATGCCTCCCCAAGTTCCCAAAGGCCATCTCACTGACAGAAAACTTCCAAAGACTTTCAGGGCAACAATAATGGAGGTATGGAAGCCCAGAAGACCTTCAGTCACCTTACTTTCTTCAGAAGCCAAAACAGAGAGCTTTACAGCTAGAAGAGAACTTCAAAGAAACATCAGAGGTCAAATCTGACCTGACAAAGACTCCAGACTAGACCACCAAGTACAACGCAAAGCTATTAAATGGAGTGGCATGAGACGCCCCCTCCACTCTGTCTTAATAAATCTATTTAATGTATATCACCTACTCTTGCTATCCATTTTTCCTATAAAGAAGCCCAGAGAACACATTGTAAAGGGTTGGATTGCATTATCGTTGTTGTAGTTGTAGGGATTCATTTTTTACTATTAAAAACAGTTTTGGGAAAGAGTAGCAGAGTAGTCTGTAATGTAGTAGGATGGGAGGAGAAAGTTGAGTCTGTAATCAGCTATTGAGCTCAGTGTATGTGACTGGTTTTGCATCAATTAATCAAGAAAATTTCACAGGATCCTGGTCTATTACTACGGGTGATGTTTTCTCTTTACATTGTTTTATTACCTTTTTTCATGCTGTTCATTTCTTCTGGTACGCATCAGAAATATGGCATATGATTTACCCTTGCATGGTACCCTTTGTTTCTGCTCTCCCTACCTTTAATGTTTTCTGCTGATAGTGACATCTGAGGGCGGACTCCCATGGTTTAACCAGTATAGCAGTTGTTATTCCTTACTAGCTGATGTGTGAACTCGGAGTTTGCTGCTCAGTTTCTGGTTGGGGTCCAATCGAGAGGATTTGGGATACCGGGGATTTAGTGTAAGCCCTTTCCACTGGGGTCCTTGTTCGACAGATTGACCTTTCCAAGATCCCATGAGTTGGTGTCGAAGCATTGAAGGTTAAAAGCCCTTCTCTGATCTCAGTCCCGGTTTTGTGTCTAAATCTTATTGTTTCTCCTTCGAGAGCATGCCAAAGCAGATCTAGAGTTAGATGACCTCTGGTCTGATCTCAAGATGCTTTTTGTGTTTCACCTTTCTCTCCTTATTGTTCCATTCCATCATATATCTCAAAGATCCTTTAGTATAGATGACGTGCCCTATGAAAGCCTTGGCTAGTTGTTTGCAAGTAATCTCCTTTCATGACTCCATAGCCCAATGGATGGCACAACCTTGACCCATCCTCTTTTGCCGAAACGTCCGACTACTTTGCTCTGTTCTTCCCATTACCTTCTCAGTCTATGATCTTATGACCCAACCGATAACCGACCCAACCATTTTAAACCCCCCTTTGTGCTTCATACCTAGCCTAACATCTCGTTTTGAGCTTCAAAGATATATCATTCTTTGTCTTATTGGAGAGATCCCTCTCCAGGTCCAGGAGGGCTAGATCCTAGGGCCTCAAAGTGGTTCTGATGTTGTCTCATCTTTGGTCTTGCCAATCTGGCCAAACATGGGAGCTCCAACATATTCAAAGGACTAAAAAGGATGATGAGGACCACTTGAGAATTGTTCTGAAACTACTAAGGGAGCATAATTTATATGAAAATCTCAACAAGTGTGATTTTTTTAAAACCCAGGTTCACTACTTGGGGCATGTAATGTAAAAGGAAGGAGTGGTTATTGATCTAGAAAATATTAAGGAAATAATGGAATGGACCACTCCCAGGAATTTAAAGGAGGTTAGATCCTTTATGGGATTGGTTATTTAATATCGAAGTTTCATTCATAAATTCTTGCATCTCGAACATCCTATTGCTTATTTACAAATAAAATGAGTAAAATTTCAATGGACACTTGAACGTATAGCTAGTTTTGAAAAATTGAAGAGGTTACTCACTTGTGCACCCATCCTTAAAATAGTTGACCCAATTTTTTTTTTTTTCATTGATGCCTACAAGGCGGGACTTGGTGTATTATTTATTCAAGAAGTTCATGTGGTATGTTATGAATCTAAGAAATTGAATGATCATGAAAATAATTATGTCTCCCATGACTTGGAGCTGGAAACTATAGTTCATGATTTAAATATGTGGATACATTATTTATTGGAATGAGTATTTGTGTTGATGAGATGCCACAGTGATTGAAATATGTGTTTCAGCATGCCACTTTTTTTATAACATATAATCATATCTTGATGTAGAGAAACTCTTCCCCTGGAAGCATATGCTTTCTTGTTGACCTATTTTTTTCTATTTCTACCAATGTTTCTCATAATTGTTCATTCACCTTCAAGTCTCCCTTTGAGACCATGCAATCATCAACTATAAATTCCTGCATGTGTTTTCGCCTCCATATACATTGCTTCTTCATCGATAAGTACTTGTCATACATGAATTATATAATTTCCCCTAAATCATCCTAGAGACCTCAAGTTTCGTTTATACATAAGTTCTTTCCAATGCTCTCTATTTGTTCTTGAACATTCCTTTGGACTTGTGGATGTGATGAATTCTCCCCTATATAATTGCAAAGATGCTTCCTTATTTCTCTCTCCTTGAATCTTGTTTCTCAAAGTGTGTCAGTATTTCCTACAATGTTTGTATCATAGTCTTCCTCTTTCAATATTCTTGCCTGATAAAATTGATGATGTATTCTCTCCTCTTATTTATCCATACCTTCTTTTACTATCCATGTCATACATATCATAACAATATTTTAATGTATAAATCCTCTATTAGTAAGAACTTGAAATAGAAAAATCATTGGTTTTTCCTTGGGGCACATAACATGATAAAAAACTCATATCAATGCCTTGATCATTCTAGGAAGGTTACTTTTCTAGCTCAACCTATTTTCTTCTCCAGACCTTAGTGTGACTTTATTCTTTCTTGGTAGACCCCTTTATTTCCCTAGTTTAATTAAGGATCCTTATGTTTTATTCTCATGTAATGTGACCAAGATTGTGAATTATTGTATAGTACTTGAATGAAGGAGAAATTAACACATAATTTTTACTATTGGGTCCATATAAATCCAATATGCATGCAAACTTGCTTCTAGGAGACCGATAACCATCTTTGTTATAAGATTTGTAATTCCTAGTGTTGGGTGCATTATATGGTATATTAATGGACCAACCTTTACATGTAAATCTGAGGTTCATGGACTTTGAGGTGAAACACTATAAATTCCAGAGAGAGCCCCTAACAACCTGTAAAACAAAACCCTAACTTGTCTGGAAACTGCTTGCACCTTTGGATTCCTACACTAGTCAATTCCTACACTCAAAAAAAATCTTCAGAAATAAAATCATAAACACCAATCCTAAAATATATCATCATTTGGAAGTAAACCTTAATAATAGAAAAGAAAAACTTAATTATTGATCAGTCGAAAACAAGCCATAAATATTGACAATTTAAAGAGAAAACCCTAACGACTGAATTTCAAGCCCTAGCTACTAACCTATTGAAACCTGAGCGTTATTCCCTAAATCACTGAGAAATTCACATGTAAATATTTATTTGATAATATAAATACATGTAAACTCTAAACAATCCACAAAATCCTTATGCCAGTCAAACCACACACACATCGTGAACTATTGTTCTTTCCTTAAGCAGTCATATGCGCAACCAAACAATTGGAAGAAAAGATGCAAAATTAACTAAGGTGTTACCAAACCAATAAAAATAATTCAATTATAAATACTAAAAGTAATCTCACTCTGTCCTAAACAATCAACACAATCCCACATGTATTAAATCGATAACTCATTGAATAAAAAACAATATCACACCAAGAAATACTATGTTAGCTAAACCAATGCAAAAAGGACAAAAAAATTGACACATTGTACATGTTAGAAATGTAAACTAGAATCCTACAATCCCATACTATGAAACACTACAAGCATATAACTTAGAAATTTGCAACCAAATGTATAAAAATACTACAAGAGTAAGGTTTATAATTTTCATGTAGATCAATACTTGAAATAAGTGTGCAAATATAAAGAGACCAGTCAACTTGCAGGAAACGTTTTCAAAGAAACTTGGAATTTTTGTCTTAATAAATAAGGTTTCTTTCACATATTAATCCTCCCTAGCATTTGATCAAGTACACATCATGAATTGGGATCACAACTCTTAAGATTTTAAATCATGATCATTGTGTATCAAATAATATCAATAAAAAAGAAAAACTCCACAAATAAAAACCTACAAGCTTTGTTTCATATGAGTGCAAGAATAAATCAAATGATGACAAAGTTATATGAGAGTTTCTCCAAATGGTATCAAAGGTAATGTAGCTTGGATCTATAATTCTTGAAACAATTGTGCATTTCTTCCCAAATTTCAATAACTCATCAAGTCATATAAACCAAGGATCAGATCATGTATCACGATTGCTACTAAAGTGTTGTTGTCTTTCTAAATTATTCGAAAGTTACAGATTTTAATGGATTTTTAGCTCTGTAATAATTTCTCATTAAACTATTACATAAAACACCAATAGCAGGGTATCAATGGAAGAAATAATTTCAAATCATGCCAAGGTTTATAATCATTTCATAAAGAATACATAAATCACATCTTTTTGTAGCATTCACTAAAACAAATGTATGCAATACTTATAGTTCTTGATGTAACTCAAGAATAGCCTTCAATATATTTATGAATCATGAAGAAAACAAAGTATTGATTACAAATGCAGATAAAAAAGATTCAAAATAAAATCTAAACAATCAACACACAAAAAACAAGCACAGACGTTAGCAAACTAGTAGTCAATCCACGAAGTAATATATATGAATGGTGACAAGAGAAGAAAAAAAAGATAGGTTGGGGGGCCCTCCCAACCATCTTGTTTCCTCTTAATATAAAATAAATAAAATTACAGAGTCAAGATAACAATGAAACACATTAGCACTGAGAATAAAAAATGTGTCATGAAGTTTATTAAAATGTTTCTCAATCCTTTAGATCATGGAAAAAAAGCTAAAAATCCCAGTCAATCAGATGGGGGTGACCCCAAGAACTCAGTTCAACATCATCTGGGTGTGAAATGGCTTGTTAGCTAGGCTTGGAGCCATAACTTTGTTTTTATAATTTTTTTACATTATAAATTTGGCTTTAGACAAGCCAATCCTTTCCAAACAAGATGAGAGATTGAATCCCAAATATTTCCAATTAATGGACACCTAGTAAAACTATAATCCAATCAAGGAAATATAGATCTGATATGAAAGTTTACATTTTTTTAAAATTCTGGGCAAGATCCTAGAATTATGGAAAAATTGAAAATTTTTACAAAAATTCCTCAAAGAACCTCGTGTATCTTCCTAACCATTGCGATTTTTTGGAAATGGTTTGGTTTTTACATAATTTTGTATGTTGGAATAAAACCCATATGCTAATATTTTTTAGATTAAAATCCATCTGCATGAAAATAAAGGTCAAAGTTGATTGTTTGAAAAATGTGCGAATTTCGAGTAGATTTGTTGATTTTCTTCTACAAACCCACAGATGCGACCTGGGTGCATTCCAACTCATATAAGGTGTTAAAACATTAGTTTGGAAAAAAAAATCCTTTATTTTCTTTTAAAGTGTTTCGAGATGTCGAATACCCAAATTGGTTTCTCTTTAGTGCAATAATAATTCAATGAAATATAAGTGCACCTATGACTGTAAAAAAAGGCTTCAAAATAGTTTGGAACAAATTTAATCTATCATTTTCCTTGGTGGAAAACTCAGATGATGGAGTGGTCCCCATATACTTCTGTTTTGGTGTAGGATCTCTATGGAGTGGAAGAGTAACAAAATTTAATCAATACCAATCCTAAGAAATGCATAGAATGAAGTTATAAAATGAAAACCAAATGTAAATTGTCACTATTGCATCAAAATAATGTATAAGTTCAAGATAAAGGTTCATAAAGTGGTAAAACAAGGGAATATGCGAGATATCATATGGGAAAACATATGCATTAGATACAAAAATTATGGGGCCTGTCATCCTCCCATGCTAATCATCTTGCATGTCCTTATGCAAACAAATCAACTATTATATTGATGCTCCCTTGCAAAAAACTAGAATTGAAACATAAATATTCCTACACTAATAATATTGTTCCTTGCCAAATTTGAATGTTCTAACATAAAAATTCTCGTCGATCCATATTTATTCATTAATACTGATCAAAATAAAATATAATTCTAACACTCCCATGGGAATGTTAACAATGATATCACTGCAGGGATTGTGTCATCATGAAATGGCCAACCATCAAAATTTTGATAAGCATCTCAGGAGAAACCCTAATCATTAGTTCTTCATCTCAATATCCTAATTAAAAATAATAGTGACATAATTTCAAAGTCACAACATTAAAAATATATGGAAAAATGGAAAAATAAGGATGATACCTTCCCAAAGTGACCATCTTACCATTACCCAACCATATTACTGAAGCTCCTCTAGTTCAGAAAAAGTGAATCACCTGCACTAAGGGTCGCACATCCATGAAATCCAAATCATTCAAAAATATAGAAATCCATAGCATAGTACCAAAAGGATATTAAAGGCATTTTGAGAGAGATATGATAATGATTTCAGGGAAAAACAAAAATGACCAAGTAAATCATAGTTTAAAATTAGCTTTAATACCACAGGCATGACCTTGTTTCTAGTACGCATTTATAGCCTTGATAGGGATTCATTTTAACCAATGAAATGCATGTGTCCCATATATTAGATATAGATTTAGAGTGAACTAAAATTATTTACATTTGTTTAGAAATTAACTGAAGTTTGTTGTCCTGGCTTGGTAACCAACTAATGATAGTGCCATTCACAAGAACCAACAATAATTAACAAGGCGACTCGTGGTGAGACCTCTTATATTCCACCTTTTTCAATTGAAATTCATTACCCTAGCTTAGTGACTAGTAGCAGTAATTTCATTCTCGTTAGGACCCATGATCATAATAATTTGGCTTGTAATGAGACCTCTTATCCCTCAATTAATACTTTTAAAAGAAACTATAATTATAATTAACTTTAAATAGGTTTCTTAATAGGTGGGGAAGAAAATATTCTCCTTAAGAGCACGGGAAGACATGAAAAGTGTTTAATGACTAATCCTTACTAGTTGGTCTTCCTACCCTAAATAATTATTTTAAAGAAAGAATCTTAGATAATGACTTAAATATTCCTCGAGTTCATCATGCTAGGGTTACCATTAGAGCTCATTATGGTTTTATAGGTGTTATAGGTAAATTTTGGCACCATTCCCAATGACCTGGTTAACTGGGCATCATCTCTAGGACCAATGACTAAGGGTCTATCATTTCAGTTGCTACTGCCCTAAGACAAGAACAAGACAAATCAAGCAAGACTTTCATCAAGCAAAGGTTTCCAAGGTTTGAAGCTTATTATATAGCACATGAGAGCTCACCAGCATAGGCTCTAAGGGGCCTAAGTGCATTGCATATGTAGGTAGCCCCATGCAAGGCTACTCTGCAAAGCACTTCCCGACATTCACAGGTGCGTTGGTCACATTGGGAGCAAAATTCTGATTGTTCCAGAATCTCCACTTGGCCAGTGCCTTCTAGAAGAGTTCACATGTGTCAAGCTTCAGATCCAAGTGTCCATTTGACATCTACATGACTGGAAACATGTCTTTCCTATTATGGGAAAGTCATTGATTGCAAAAAAACCTACAGTTCATCTATAAATTGAGCATAGATCTAAGTGCTTGAAGAGGAAGAATTTGAGTAGAGAAATGTTGGAGAATTTTCAATTGAGAGCTAGATTTTTATAGTTGTTGCTGGAGAGATTTATACTGTGATGAGGCTTGGGGACGTTGCTGGAAGGGTCAATTCAAATTAGTCATTTGGTTGTAACCTCTCCTTCTATCATCAATAAAGAGTTCTGCTTATTTTTCCCCATATGCATATGTATTGACTTTGATTTTCCATATTAAAAGATCTTAGTTGATGTATAAGGTTTATGCTTTACTGACTTAGCTAACTAGCTTGAATTAGACATCTATATTATTCCATCTTCTATTTTTTCAATGTTCTTTCTTGCAGGAAGCATTTCGCACAAACAGCTTGAATTTGAAGCTGCAACAGAAGCAACAAGAGGAGCCCTTTGGAAGTGACTGACCAAGTAAGCCTCCAATCCTCTTTGTGTTTTTATTCTGAGTTAGGAAAAATAGTTGTATAGTCTTTCACCTGTTGTTCTAGACTAGCACCTGTCTAGGGAAGTGTGATTTATCCGTAATTCACAATTCTGGCCCAACAAACTGGCGACTCTATTGAGGAGAATTTCTCTTAGTTCTAGGTGTTTAAGCCTCTGGTTTGCTTTGTTTATCCACCCAGTAGTTGTTACTCATCAAGATTAAACTTTTTCAAAGCCAAATTAGCAAAGGCAGTGAGTTAAACAATAGTATTTCTCTTTGTATACTATGCCCAACGGACCCTTACACAGGACACAGTGCTTTGTAGAGCATTGTCTCCCTTCCTAGTATGCGTTGCAGAGCACTGTCTCCCTTTGGAGATTGCGTTGACTCCTGAAAACACCCAAATTCCATTGAATTCACCTTTTCATTTTGCTTCAATTTTTTTTCTACTGTGTTTTGAAAAGTTTGCTTCTCATATTGACCAGTGATTCTATATACTTCTTCCTCCTTTGACTGAAAATTTGTTCAATGTGTGTTTAAAAAGTTTTTCTTTATCATTGACAAGTTGATTTCAAGGTACTTTTTATGGTCGCATTAAGAATCATTTTCTTTCGAAATAGGAAATTGTCATAAAATCTTCATTTCCTTGATAGGAGAAATTGTTGTTGAAGTCCTCATTTTTCCTTCAAAAGAGAAATTTTTGTTTTTATTATTCGTTTCTCGGAAGTAAAAATCATTTGAATTATTGATTAAGTGCACCTAGTTTCTTTTCTGCATTCATAACATTAAAGAAACTGAAAAGAAAAAATTTCATTTGCATGTAGAATAATGTGTGTTTTTCAAAAGGAACATTAGGAAATATGCATTTAGTTTTTGCTCATTGATTTGTTTTTTTCATTGATTTGTTTGTTCACAAATTATTTGCTCTCTTCCATTAGTAGCTAGGTTTTTCAATGAAAAAATTGAAAGTGAAAGATTGTTTATCATTCTTAGCTTTCATTTTAGGAATTTCATACACATCATCGCGGTGAACCTTTGAAAGGAAAATTGTAAGCAAGATCAACATAAAATTAATCTCAATTTACGTAACAAAGCAATGGAACCATAACGATAACGTTTAGCAGGTCTAGGCTAGAGACGTGTTCCGACGTCGTAAAACATAGCAGTTGTCGTTAACTTGTCTGTGATACATTCCAAGTGTGATATCTCACTCCATGTATGTAAGTATATTGTAGCTCGTCCACGTACTTTCGGGTTTATTGGGCGGCGTTATAGTACGATAAGTATAAAGGGGTACTCTCACTGTGCGATTTCGCATCAGACAACGCTAATACGGACTTGGGCCTCCACGTACCTTTGGGTATATTTGGGAGGACAAATTTTAGGTGCTATTCATCCATATTGAACCGAGTTGGCCACCTTGAAATTGTGATACACCGAACACAATATTCGAGGAGAATTCCTGCCCGTACTTCTTGGTTCGCTAGGAGGTATTCTGCAGTTAACAGTTTCTTGGTATAACAGTTTCTTGGTATACAGTTTCTTGGTATACCCTCTCTTTTTTTATTTCTTTTTTGGTTAAAATAAATCAGTAATCGTGGAAGAACAAAATCATATCCCATGTCATTCGCATAGATTAGCTTTAAAACCACCTTTACCGCCAGAAGTTACTTCTAGTAGGCGAAGGCGATCATGATCTACCGAATCAAGTATAGTCCGTACCTCTGGTGAAACATCATTTTCCAATAACCCAGAGTTAGCTCAAATTGTTTCTACACATCCCGGTTCATTCACTGTTGTCGAAACGGAGTCTTCACAACTACCCGTGGTCATGATCCATCCAACCGCTGAGAGCATACCTCCTGGACCCAACGTTGTTCAATCACAAATTGATCCAGATCCTGTCTCTTCTTTTCCAGCACATCTGAATCTAGAAGTCGAACAACCGAAAGTTGTTCCTACCTTGGTCATCCCACAAACTTATGTAGCCATTGAAACTCCTATATAACAGAGTCAATCGTCTGAAATATATTTTGGGCCTGGCGGTGAAATTATTCCACCTCATTTAATTGCGATTGAATAAATCCCACAAGACGATACACCTTTAACTCCAACCCATTTTGTGGGGGACCTTTACCTGTACCAGTCTTTTCCTCAATCGTTTCCATCTGCTTTTGTTGATCCTGTCCCCATTCAATCTCCCGTCAATATTCTAGGGTATACATTTGGTCAAACAACCATGTTTGAACCAATATCTTCGGTTGGGCCTGTTGTTCCAATTACGTCAGTCACTGCCCTCGCTACTCCGTCGATGTTCACAACTTCACCAGAGTCATATTTGCATGGTGGCCCTTCAGTCCCAACAGGTTACAAATCATTATCTAGCACTTTTTCTGGTGCATCTTCAAGACCATGGTCTTTACCAATGTCATCATCTGGTATTTTAAATTGTAGTCCTATCGTTAGCACTGAATGACTTGATTCCTTACATACATCATCAGGGAAATATCAAGTCGGTTCTTTTGGGTCAATTCCTTTAAATAAAATATCAACTGGACTCCCAGCATTCGGGGAAAAATATTTTCCATCTTATTATCCTCCTTATGCTGGGGGGAAACATTTGGTCACCCAATATGACAGTACTCCGTCAATTTTTGGTCAAACTAATGTTGACATGAATGTTTGTCAATGGAAGCCCACTCTGCCTATCCAACCACAAACGGTTGTACATTCGTAACAACTGGTTCAACCTCTTACACCCACTTCATTACCACTTGTTAATACATCTCTACCCCTATTATAGAATCAAAATATTTTACATCAACCTTATCAAGTGGGTTCTTCGACTCAATATCATCAAATTTTGGGTCGACAAAATCCAAATCCTTTGGTTAATTTACAACCACTTGTATCAGGCATTATTTATTCACAAGATGGTGTACCATTTTATGGGATGTCACAAGCGCAACCTTATTATACATATCAACCGAATCCAAGTTATACCAATTTTGGTTATAACATTGGTGGACAGACCCCTTGGAAACCTCATGCACAAATGCCTCAAACTTCATTCCAGCAAGTAACATATCTAGGTTTTGGTCAACAGAATCCTCAAGCGTTTTCTATGAAAAACAACCCCTATCTGGGTTACCAACATCAGATTCCGTATGCTGGTGCTCAAAGGCCTGTTGCTCAAGCAATTCCATCTTACCCTAGCTATGCTCAACCTGGCCTTAATAGACAATTGCCTTTTGTTTCAACCTTAGAATTACCAGATTTAAACCAGTTAACCAATGATCCTATAAATTATGTTCCTTGGTGGCAGGTGATACCTCATAAATTACCCCCCGATATTCCTAAATTCAATGGAAACCCTGGAGAAGGTCCATCGACTCATGTCATGACTTATCATTTATGGTGTTCATCAAATTCTATGAATGATGATTATGTTTGACTACATCTTTTCCCGCGTACACTTATAGGTCCGGCTGCTAAATGGTACATTGAGTTACTTAGAGCTTATTTTGACAATTTCACTACCCTAGCTACTATTTTTTTGACCCATTTCCAGTTACCAATCAGATACGAAACTGGAATGGAACTCTTGACCAACTTCAAATAGACTAATCCTACTCACATTTTTTTATCATATTCATGAGTGGCGTTGCCATCGACGAATGGTTAAGACATTTGTTCTGGATCAACTCCTTGTTGAATGGTTCATTAATTCCCTGTTACCATCTATAATTGAGGATGTGGCTAAGGGTGGCGTCATCACAGAAGAGCAAGTTATCGCTCGTGCCCAATATTTAGACTTGATTTACACTATCTGGCACGCTCTATGAAAAAATTCCTAATGCGCCGTGATCTAATTTCAATGTTCCTCCTCAAATAAAGGACTCTCACGCTGGAGATGGCTTGATAGGCATTGCAAACACACCCCACGATACTGCATCTGATCCTACTCCTACTTCCGAAATTAATGCTGTGTCATTTTAAAAAGGCAAAAGTGGAAAGCAACCAGGAAGTAATAATTAGGGGAAATCAAAGAAAAATCAAAATTCTAACCTGCAGGAAAGATCATCTGATCAACCATCTGGACCATGGAAACCTCGTTATCTATGCATAATCTGTAACGAGGAAAAAATTGTTAGGGATTGTCCTCACCATGCTGAAGTATCAAAAATCATTAAGACTTCCTGTGCATCAGCTGTGTTGATAGACCCATTTCCAAATCCAGACACTAATTTGGTTGCTACAGATCCAGCTCCTAGTTCCTAAGTGTTAATGTTATCCACCACAAAACCTTCAAAATATATTTTGGTGTCAATGCATAATAAAGACTATGGTAGTCCGGCCACTTATCAACCTAATACCTCGACAATGAATCCATCTACTGAATCAGTACCACCTACTATTATTCCTCGAGCAAGAGCTACACAAAATTATAATATATTTGAATATTTGGCTCAATCCCCTTCAGCTATGTCTGCTCTTGAGGTATTACAAAATTGCCCCCCCCAGAAGCAGGCTTTATTGTCGGCCATTTGTGGAATTTATCTGACTGATTCTAATCTTTTCGTCTTTAATCATACGGGCTATGTACCGCAGCTACTAGAAAAATTCTTATCCTCCATACTAGTAAATGTTCTCAATCACCTTGTTCATCGCACTATTATTGATGAGGGAGCATCTACGTGCGTTGTGTCTCTAAACTATTGGAAGTCACTTGGCTTTCCACGATTATCACAATCATCAACGACATTGAAGGCTTTTGATGGAAGAACATATAAACCTTGTGGTATTATCAATAACCTGCATGTTGAACTAGGGGGAAAAACAATGAATATTGATGTCGAGGTTTTTGACGTCCTCTTGAATATAATATTTTACTTAGAAGACCATGGGTATATGCAATGACTACCATTGTTTCTATGTACTTTGGAATGATTTCCTTTCCACATAAAGGTACAATCACAGTCATTAATCAATTATCCTTTTTTGCCTCCGCTTTGCAGGTAACTGGAAGCATTCCATTTTTTCACTTACCCCAACTAAAAATTCAGAACATTGGTGTAGGACTCTTAAAGGATTCCACTCTTATGGGAACCTTTTCATTATCTCTGCCCGCGACGTTGGCATAAATTGCAATTATAGAGACCTGCTACATGATCTCTTCCACTCTATATGGCTTAAGGGAGAGTACATGTGATTCAGATATTTCTACGTTCGATGAATTTTTACCGCCCAACCCTATTGAGCTGGCATAGCAATCAATCTATTTGGCTTGGGTGGAAAATATGAAATCAACGGCGCCGAGTGTTGGGGTTGACCGTTCCTTAGATTTTAGTACTCCATATGATCCATTTTCCTCAAAATATTTGACAAATGAAAATATTTGGGAAGCTATAATTTCAGAAGGAGAACCATGGGAAGATTACCATCATCGTTCCCATCTTCTTGATTATGAAGAAAACAATCTTAGTGAACTATATCACCCATCCATCAAAAATTTCTTTTCAAATTCTTTATCGATTAATGCAATCGATTCCAAGCAAAATTTATCAAATATTGAAGAAACCATTTCTATCGATATTTTGACCAAACCGGGCGTTGTAGAAAATATTCATGTCGGTGTATCTTGTTCCCCATAAGAACTTGATTCATATCTCTCTTTATTTCGTGAATTTCGTGACGTATTCGCTTGGTCTTATGAGGAAATGCTAGGCATAGATACTAGTATAGTTCAACACACTATTAATATGTATCCTGATGTCAAACTGGTGGGCCAAAGGCTTCGTCCTATTCATCCGAAGAAAGCCGCTGCCATCAAAGAAGAAGTTGAAAAACTTTTGCGTGTTGATTTCATTTACCCTATTCCGCTAACTGAGTGGGTTTCCAATATCGTTCTTGTTATGAAAAAACAAGGAACCATTAGAGTGTGTGTTGATTATCGGGATGTCAATATGGCTTGTCCAAAATACAACTATTCTACTCCCTTTATCGACCAGATTATTGAGGATTGTGTTGGATGCGAAATATTCTTGTTCATGGATGGATTTTCCAGCTACAATCAAATCAATATCTGCCCAGATGACCAACATAAGACAACATTCATCTATCCCTGGGGCACATTCGCATATAGGAAGCTTCTGTTTGGTTCAAATAATGCTGGGGAAACTTTTCAGAGAGCAATGGATAATTCTTTCAACGACATCAAGCACATTGTTCAACCATATCTAGACAATTTACCAACACATTCATGAAATCAGGCTGATCACCTGATGCATTTAAGAGCCATTTTCTTATGCTGCCGACACTACAAAATACACATCAATCCACATAAATGTGTGTTTTGTGTTGGTTTTGGTCGATTGCTCGAGTTCGTAGTCTCAAAATAAGGAATTCGAATAGATCCACTGAAGGTACAGGCCATTCTTTATTTTCTTGCACCATCAAATTTACTTCAGATACAGAAATTTCAAGGAAAGGCTAACTTCCTGAGAAGGTTCATTCCAAACTACGCCGAAATGGCTAAAGGATTTACTCGATTATTGAAAAATGGGGTTTCCTTCCATTGGGACTAAGTTGCGCAATCTTCTTTTGATGTTGTCAAGGACACTCTTGTCCGAGAGCCATTAATGTATCCTCCTATTTTTCAAAATGATTATTTCCTACATATCGTCGCGGCTGAAATGACCATCACTATGGTATTGCTCCAAGTAGAAGATGGAATTGAACATCCGATCTATTATTTGAGTCGTAATATCAATGATACGAAAGTTAAGTACTCGTATGTGGAAAAGATTGCCTTGGAAGTTGTTCAAGCTGTCCAAATATTTCGTCATTATATCCTACTCCAAAAAACAACAATAGTTTCGGATTGCAACCACATGACTTATATCTTATCATGTCAATTGCTGGGGGGGAATATTCAAAATGGATTTTCATTTTGCAGGAATTTGATTTGGAATTCATCACATCGAAGTCAAATAAGTATTTAGTTTTGGCTGAGCTTCTCTGTGACCTTCCCTCTGATAGCACTACACCTACGTTGGAACCATCAATTCCTGACGAGTCTCTGTTTCTGATCGAATCATCCGATCCTTGGTATGGCGTTTTCATCATTTATCTCCAAACCCAAACTTTTCGACCTAATACCTCTCGCTCTGAACAACGACGTATTCGATACCAAGCCAAATATTATCTGATCGTCGGCAATACACTTTATCATCGTGGTGTCGATACAATTTTAAGGAGGTGCCTCTCTCATGAGGAGGTCGAAAAAGTTAAATGATTGTCATGCTAGGGCTTGTGGTGGACATTTATCTAGATATGCTACCTCGCAGAAGATACTCCGTGCTGGTTACTTTTGGCCTACTATTTTTTGAGATTGCATCCTCGCAATCGGAAGTTGTCATGCGTGCCAGATTTTTGATCATAAGATCCGCAAACCGCCAGCGCCAATGCATCCGGTTGTCTCTACGGGACCATTTATGAAATGGGGTATTGACTTCATGACCTGTAACCCTCCTTCGTCTGGGGGGGCATGGTTATATTATTGTCGTAGTCGACTATTTTACCAAATGGGCCGAAGCGATTCCTACATTCAAGAACACAGGACAAACAACTGCATTGTTTTTCTTTAATCATGTTATTGTACGGTTTGGGGTCCCACAAGCCATAGTTACAGATCATGGGAATAATTTTCGCAACCACATGATGTTTGAATTGACTGCTAAGTTAGGATTGTCACATGATAGTTCTACTCCTTATTATCCACAATCAAATGGAAAATTTGAGGCTATTAACAAAATTATTAAACGAATGCTTCAACAAATGATAGGAGTCTATTGAACCGCACTTTTGCCCAAATTTTCACGATATTTATCACATCATTATATGCTTGTACCTGGTGTTTTTGTCCTTTTAAGATGATGATTAGAGGCATTTTGAGACGATAGATATTAATTTATGAATTCTTCTTATTAGTTCAATTGACGGGTGTTTTGTGTGTAAATTTTATTAATAAATGCCTCCTTGGTGGCAGGTGAATAAGTCTAGTATAAGACTACGTTCAAATACAGATCCATGCATAAAATCAGCAACTGGGTAGTTGAGTACGAGATTGTTGTAGGTGAAAATATCAATTTTACGATCAAATGGAGCAGAATATCTAAATTCCGAGACATGGGTTTTTTTCAGAGCACCATGTTTCATATAATTTAAAAATCGTTTGACAAAATTCGGCTTCGTGAAGGAGTTATCGTTAGGGGAATATTCCACTGAAAACCATTTCTGAACATGAACGTATTGGGTCAATTTGGGTCCGCTTTTTGGTAGAATGGTTTTGGATGACAACTTCAAACCTGGCTGGTTTGGTGTTCAAACTATAGTTTCAAAATGAATTCATGAAGCCTTTTTTATACGAATGGTGTTGGCGTATTCTCTATCCTTGGAAAAACCAAGCTTATGATTCATGGATGGTGTATCGTGCTTCACCTTTAAGAATGTTTGATAAGATTTCTAGCATCAGCAAAAGGAAAGCATATTGTAGTCTTTCTAGATTATGATGGGACACTTTCTCCTATTTGTAGAGGGTATTGAGGCATGCCGCAACTCCTTGGGCCTAGAGAATATTTTCTTAAATTTCTTTGGTGTTGTCAATATTTCTACAATGCTCATTGATGATGGAATTCACTTTGATAAAATAGATGTCCGTTCAGCTATTTCAGTCGACATTGAAATCACAAGCCAAGGGCGTTGTTTCCTTTAATGGTGTAGCTGGTTAACACAAAGGTCTTAGTATAAATCCATTGGTGAAAATTCAAGAGGCATAGATGGTCTTTACGAAGGTTTATACGCTAGGAAGCCTATACGCATTAGTAAAAAAAAAAGAACAAGCTTTATTGACTACACATTTACACTCATTTTGGAAGTGGCCACTTCTTTTAATTGGCCGCATATTTTGGACTTGGACCTGAAGCTGGTAGGTTGTATTTCATTAATTTCTTATGGCAACTGTGTTGTTCCATGCAACAACTCAGGTTTTTCGAGGCATAGAGTAAGTTTCTCATGGTTGTAATTGGGGATATTTTCATAAGATATTGCAGCTAGAGTTGCCTGCTATAGTTTCTTACTCGATGTTATGTGAAGTGGTTGCATCGATTTGTTAGAAACAAAAGTTATGAATGCATATTCATGGACCTTAGCCATATGCTTTCTGATTTCAATATCTCACGCTGAATTTTTTCTGACATCTAGAAGATTGTTATCTACGAAAATCTCACCGTCGATTTCTCTTCATCCTGGCTACATCAATGCCTTAATCCATCAAGTGCGTCCTGCGTCAAATCCAAATTTAGCCATGATTGCACCTTCCAGCAACAGCAACATCCCAAAAAAAGAGGAGTGATTTCCTTAATTCGACATTCTTTTTTGAAACTAATATCATTTCCAGCAAATTGTTATTCTCTCCTATATTCTAATTAGCTGTTGAAATCCCCAAATTTTTAATTAAATGTATATATATATATGTTTCTTGGAGCAGCAAAAGGAAATGAATTAGTGAGTCCGTCAATTAAAGGGCAGAAGTTCTCAGATGTAAATTTGAATTTCTTAGATGTAGAGAGGGCAGGGGTAGTCCGGCAATTAGATAGAGGAGAGCTGTGATCGATAGGAATAAGACAGGGATGCAAATCAAATGGAGTAAGGAGCGAATCTGCCTATCTAGATTCGGCATCGAATTACCCAGCACAGAAATTGTAATGGAGCAGCAGATGATGTGTTTATTAATTTATATTTCAAGAAATGTTTTGAGTTGATTTAATAAAATTTTGGTTCCGGCATTTGTTTTTATTTATAAGCCTTGTAATTTTATTTATTTCTAAACGTTGAGTTAGTTTAGGACTCGCTCCAGGGAGTGGCAAGGATCCACCGCAACCTGGAGTCGAGTCCCTCAGTCTTCATAGATTTAAGAATTGTGCTTTAGTGTAATTTGTATAATTATATTTTGTTTTGGAAATGTTTTTTTAAATAGTATCTCAGATTTCCTAATTCTGCATTTAAATCATTATTTTGTTTTTCTTGAATTTTAAGTTTTAATTCAATAAATTGTGATAGTTTGTAATGGATTGTAAATCATGAGGCTTTGAATATTTTTTTCTATTTTAATGAATTTCTGTGTGAGAGTGTTCATAGTTTGAAATAAGTTAAAGTCGGTAGTGTGTTTTAATCAGATAATTATATTTCATTTATGTTTCAAATAGGTTGAGAGATTTATTTTGTAAGTAATCAAGTTATTTTGTAAAGGGTGATTTCACTAGAGTACAGTAGTTTCATTCAGAAAGCATTAGAGTGATTTTTCATATTTGCGATTTGTGAGATTTGATGCATTATCATTTAAGGATTGGGTTTTGTTTTATTTAAATAGTTGAGTTAATTTGACTAAGTAGCAATAGGTATAAATATTTCCATTTTTTCAATTTAAATCATTTGATTTGTTCTGTATGTTTTATGAATCTTGCTTTGAGTTATTAAATTATCATAGGGTAATTTAGATTTCCTCTCGCTTAATAAAATAAGATTTATTTCCATTTCTAATATTGTAGAATAAAGAGTGAAACTTATATTCCGTGCATGATTTAATTTTGCGTCAGGTTGTTTGAAGATAAGGATAAACTAGATTTCCATTTTGAAGACAATAGACCGAGATTTGATCCCGGAATTATAGTTTAGCCTCATAGATTAATGCTTAATCTCTTTAAGATTGTAGTTGAATTTAATTTCGTCGCGCATTTGTTTCGATAAGATTGTCTTTTGATTGTAGATTGAGTTAACTAGATAATTTCCTTCAGTTTTCTTGCATTTATGTGTGATTTTTCTTGGATAGAAGAGTGTTTTTATCATTTCATACTTAATCAATGACGGAAGGAAACTTATATATCCTAACCATTAAGCTGAGCCAAGACGCAGTACAACTCGCTTTTACGACTCCCGGATTGATAATTAATATTGAGAGGTTTAATCCGATAATTAAACCGCCTAACATTTTGGCGATGTTGCCAGGGAGTTGTATTTTGGCTCAGGTAAAAATTTTCTTACAGGGTTTCAAGGTTATTGCAGGACGTTAGAGGGCAGAGAGTGTATGGTAAGACGTGAGTGAAGAGCCACACATCCACTTTTGTGGGGTTTCTCCAAAGACTGGACATCTTGTTTATCTATTGAACTTTTATTTCCTTATCTTGCTTATGTGTAGAAGGTTAAGCAGGCTTTAGACATTTAATTTCCAAATTTCTTTGCTTTCAATAGATTAAATATTGCTTTGATTCAACATTTTCCCAACACGTCTTTCCCTTCCTTTTATGAAAATTTATTTTTTTATGCAAGTGTGGTGAGATTTATTTCAGTCAAAAGCTTTTAAATTCATTTATCTTAAGAATCCAATCTTCAACGTAATATCATTTTTGGGGTACTGTAAGAACCCTTGCGTACTAATCCATGTGATGACAAAATGTACCAGTTTGTTTGTTGAAGACAAGAAGATGGTATTTTGAGGAATCATTCAATGAGGAGTTTTCATGCTGCTACAAAAACGAACAACTCATCCGATGAAGAATTCACAAGTGTAGAATTTAACACCTTGCTTGAACATAAATTCAATATTATTAAATCTCTGATTTTGAAATTGGATGATTTGCAGGAGCAAGAGAAGGATGAAGAACCACCGCTTATCCTTTGCGCCAACTGTCGAAAGAAACACTGCCTTGGAAAGTGTCCACCTGTCAATCTAAAATTTTGCGAAATTTGCGAGGATGGTCATGCAACTGAAAATTTCCCATCACTGCCACGATTACGAAATGTACTCAGGGAAGCAAGTAAGGAATTGAATCAACCTCTAGGTATAACTCAAAACCCAACACCATTTGATACTTGGAATAATGATTGTTTTCCTTAGTAGGTTCCTCTACATGTTTATAATCCTGGAATTTCATGGTATACTTCTGATCCTCCTCCAATTGAATATCCTACATCGTGGCCACAGTGGCCCTCTCCTTGGCTCTTATCCTCGAGCCAGATATCTCCATTGCCTCAAGAATCATTTGGATCCTTACCTTTAGGGAAATCTCCCATGCAAATTCAATCATATGATCACCCACAACAACCACAAATTCTTTCCAATGCATCATTAATTTATCCTCCTCCATGGTCCCAGCCGTATGTGCAACCTTACCCTAACCCTCATCCATACCCTAGTCCTAATCCAAACCCTAATCCATACCTTAACCCTAGTCCATACCCTAATCCATACCCTATTTCATACCCTAATCCACACCCTAGAACTAACCCTAACTCTAATTTAAAACCTAGACCTAACCCTACTCCAAAGCCTAATCCCAATCCAAATCCAAACCTTAGTCCAAGCATTAACCAAAACCCTACCCCAAACCATCTTTTAAACCCTAATCTAAACCATCAGGTTGCACAGCAGTTTCAAACACCTATTCTTCCTATTGATTCCCATGTTGAACACAATGATACATCTTCCATGTTGGGAAAGGGAATGAATCTGGAAACTTCTCCCATTACCATATAACATTCACCCCAGGAAGATGTAATTCAAAGACCACCAGAGGAGCAATATTTCATTGGAACATGTTCTGAAAAAGTTGTTAAAACTCAAAACTTTGGAATCTCTCTCAACCATTCTTGTCAATTTGAAAAGCAAATATTCGCGCCTGAACTTGAGGGATTTATCTTTTGTCTTTCACCCAATCCTTTTTTCCTTCAAGAAAGTGAATATCAAACTGTGGAAGATTTGCATCAGTTGGAGAATCATAAATATGTGGATTCCATTGAATCCTGGTTTCGATCAGTCATCAACCGATCTTATTTCCTCAGCATTCAGAAAATCTTGGTACCATATCAATTGAAGAAACTGGTTTCTCATGCTTTCGTATGTCTTGAAGTATTTTTTTTAAAACTAAGTGTGAGTATAATCAGCATTTTGGTACACACATGGCTTCATTGGAAGTACTCATATACTTGAAAAGGAGTCTTTCGCCTCTTAGGGTAAAATAGGGTAGGAGAATAAATTAATAAAGTTGTTATAATGCTATTAGGGTTTTGAATTTTAAATCATGGCTATTAAAACTACTTTGATCCACATTAGTTGTTAAAACAAACATTTGTGACAAATCTTGTTGAGTAAAATTCACTCTAATACCTTATGATTTTGCAAAAGTAACCATGATTAATCACTCTAATGAGTTTTCGTCTCCGATATATAGTTTCAGTTCCCTGATAAGGTACTATTGGAAAACCCCTATGGTGGACCACCCTTTTTAAGATCATAATGAACAATTCATGAGGAAACTAGCATTCTTAACTCAAGGAATCTTTCAGTCATTGTCTAGGATATCTTTAATAAGTCCTTAGGGTAGAGGAATTAGCCAACAATGATTAGTTACTAAAAACTTTTCACGCCATCCTGTACTCTTAAGGAGTAGATCTGTCTCCCCACTTATTAAGTAGCCTTTAAGGTTAATCATAATCAGAGCTTAAAAATATTTAGGGAAGGATAGGAGGTTTTGTGATGAGCGAACCTACCACGATCATGAGACCTAACATGCATGACATTACTACTACTGGTCACCAAGCCAGAGTGATGGCTTTCAGCTAAAAAGTTGGAAGATAGGAGGTCTCATCACGAGCCGGCGTGTTCATTCATGTTACTTCTTGTGATTCGTATTGCCATCAGCTGGTTACCAAGCCAGGATAGTGGCCTTCATCTAAAAATTCAAATAAGCTAATTTTGAATCCATGTCTAGTAAGTGGGACACAGACATTTCGATGGGTCAAAAGACATCCCTGCCGAGGTTATGAACACCTGCGGGCAGCAGGGCCATGTCTGTGGTATTAAATTTAACTGCATACTATGATTTTCTTGGTTATCCTTCTCTTTCCCTAAGACTCATGATTTTTCTTCGACAATGGTTTTAAGACAATTTGAACATGATGCTTTGAGTTCTATTTTAAAAAATCAAGAATCTTTAATGATGTGGTACCCTTAGTGAAGGTAATTCTTTGTACTATATTAAGAGGAAATTCAGTTTTGAATCTGGATAAAAACATAATTTAGAGTGTTCAATAAAGAGGTTCTTGATTGGTATCATAACTCACTCTAATTTTCATGGTATTCAGAGTGATGAAATAATCAATGATGACTACTCACAAGGTGTTGGTTGACATCAATGTGTATTGATTGTAATTGCCTCTAAATATGTGTTGCATGACCTAGGTACGAGATTGTTATAATAGGTGCAGGAATCTTGTGTTATTCCTTTTGAAACTGCACTTTTGCAACAAAATTTGATTTTTATCATAAGACTTTGGGAAAAAAAAAATATGGGACAAGGTAACAGGTATGTGCAACACTCTTTTCTCCATAATGTCTACCCGATCTTGTTTTATCATTTCACAAAGTTTTAGCTGGTAATGTAATAGTAATACCAATGTTGCGGGCTAATGAATGCATTACAACATCACCCATCTTCATCCCTACTTGCTAGAATCATTGCTGACATTTTCCCCGCTTTATTTCATCATCTTATAGTTTTGGCTTGCACGAGGACGTGCAAGAATTTCAGTGTGGGGGGATGTTGAGCCACACTTTTGCCCAAATTTTCATGATATTTATCACATAATTATATGCTTGTACCTTGTGTTTTTTTCCTTTTAAGAT
This sequence comes from Pinus albicaulis, assembly GCA_034641835.2. Taxonomy (NCBI): domain Eukaryota; kingdom Viridiplantae; phylum Streptophyta; class Pinopsida; order Pinales; family Pinaceae; genus Pinus; species Pinus albicaulis. The sequence continues at coordinate 447,409,339 of CM076577.1, forward strand.
GATGGTTAGAGACATTTAGAGACGATAGATATTAATTTATGAATTCTTCTTATTAGTTCAATTGATGGGTGTTTTGTGTGTAAATTTTATTAATAAATGCCTCCTTGGTGGCAGGTGAATAAGTCTACTACAAGACTACGTTAAAATACGGATCCATGCATAAAAGCAGCAGTTGGGTAGTTGAGTACGAGATTGTTGTAGGTGAAAATATCAATTTTTAGATCAAATGGAGAAGTATCTCTAAATTCCAAGACATGGGTTTTATTCATAGCACCATGTTTCATATAAATCAAAAACCACTTGGAAAAATTTGGCTTCAAGAAGAACTTATCGTCAAGGGCATATTCCACTGAAAACCATTTCTGAACATGAACATATTGGGTCAATTCAGGTCCGGTTTTTTGTAGAACGGTTTTGGTTGACAACTTCAAACCTGGCTGGTTTGGTCTTCAAATTATAGTGTCAAAATGAATTCATGAAACCTTTTTGATACGAATGGTGTTGGCGTATTCTCTATCCTTGGAAAAACCAAGCTTATGATTCATGGATGGTGGACCGTACTTTAGTTTTAAGAATGTTTGATAATATTTCTAGCATCAGCAAAAGGAAAGCGTATTGTAGTCTTTCTGGATTATAATGGGACACTTTCTCCTATTTTTAGAGGGTATTGAGGCATGCCGCAACTCCTTGGGCCTAGAGAATATTTTCTTAAAGTTCTTTGGTGTTGTCAATATTTCTACAATGCTCATTGATGATGGAATACACTTTGATAAAATAGATGTCCGTTCAACTATTTCAGTCAACATTGAAATCACAAGCCAAGGGAATTGTTGCCTTTAATGGTGTAGCTGGTTAACGCAGCGGTCTTAGTATAAATCCATTGGTGAAAATTGAAGAGGCATAGATGGTCTTTACGAAGGTTTGTGTGCTAGGAAGCCTGTACACATTAGTAAAAAAAAAGGACAAACTTTATTTACTACACATTTACACTAATTTTCGAAGTGGCCATATCTTTTGATTGGCTGCATCTTTTGGACCTGGACCTGAAGCTGGTAGGTTGCATTTTGTTAATTTATTATGGCAAATGTTTTGTTCCATGCAACGGCTCGGGTTTGTTGAAGCATAGAGTAAGTTGCTCGTAGTTTTAATTGGGGATATTTTCATAAGATATTGCAGTTGGAGTTGCCTACTACAGTTTCTTACTCAATGTTATGTGAAGTGGCTGCATTGATTTGTTAAAAAACAAAAGTTATGAATGCATATTCATGGACCTCAGCCATATGCTTTTCGATTTCAATATCTCACGCTGAATGTTTTCTAACATCTAGAAGATTGTTATCTATGAACATCTCACCATCGATTTCTCTTCATGCTGGGTACATCAATGCCTTAATCTAGCAAGTGTGTCTTGTGTCAAATCCAAATTTAGCCATGATTGCACCTTCCAGCAACAGCAACATCCCACGAAAAGAGGAGCGATTTCCTTAATTCGACATTCTATTTTGAAACTAATATCATTTCCTGCAAATTTTTAATCTCTCCTATATGCTAATTAGCTGTTGAAATCCTAAAATTTGTAATTAAATGTGTTTGTATATATATATATATATATATATATATATATATATATATATATATATATATACGTTGCCTGGAGCTGCAAAAGGAAATGAATTAGCGAGTTCGTCAATTAGAGGGTGGAAGTTCTCAGATGTAGAGAGCACAGGGGTAGTCCGAAAATTAGATAGAGGAGAGCTGTGATCGATAGGAATAAGACAGGGATGCAAATCGAATGGAGTAAGGAGCGAATATGACTATCCAGATCCAACATCGAATTGCCCAACACCGAAATTGTAATGGAGCAGCAGATGATGCATTTATTAATTAATATTTGAAGCAATGTTTTGAGTTGATTTAATAAAATTCTGGTTTCGACATTTGTTTTTATTTATAAGCGTTGTAATTTTATTTATTTATAAATGTTGAGTTAGTTTACGACTCGCTCCAGGGAGTGGCAAGGATCCACCGCAACTTGGAGTCGAGTCCCTCATTCTTCATAGATTTAAGAATTGTGCTTTAGTGTAATTTGTATAATTATATTTTGTTCTGGAAATGTTTTTTTAAATAATATCTCAGATTTCCTAATTCTGCATTTAAATCATTATTTTGTTTTTCTTGAATTTGAAGTTTTAATTCAAAAAATTGCGATGGTTTGTAATGGATTGTAAATCATGAAGCTTTGAATGTTTTTTCTATTTTAATAAATTACTATGTGAGAGTGTTCATAGTGTGAAATAAGTTAAATTCGACAGTGTGTTTTAATTAGATAATTAGATTTTATTTAAGTTTCAAATAGGTTCAGAGATTCATTTTTCAAAGTAATCAAGTTATTTTGTAAAGAGTGATTTCACTAGAGTACTGTAGTTTCATTTCAGAAAGCATTAGAGTGATTTGTCATATTTGTGATTTGTGAGATTTGATGCATTATCATTTAAGGATTTGGTTTTGTTTGATTTAAATCATTGAGTTAATTTGACTAAGTAGAATTAGGTGTAAGGATTTCCATTTTTGCAATTTAAATATTTTGATTAGTTCTATATGTTTTATGAATATTGCTTTGAGTTATTAAATTATCATAGAGTAATTTAGATTTATTCTCGCTTAATAAAATAATATTGATTTCCATTTCTAATATTGTAGAATAAAGAGTGAAACTTATATTCCATGTGTGATTTATTTTTGCTTCAGGTTGTTTGAAGATAAGGATAAACTAGATTTCCATTTTGAAGACAATAGATCGGGATTTGATCCCGGAATTATAGTTTAGCCTCATAGGTTAATGCTTAGTCTCTTTAATATTGTAGTTGAAGTTAATTTCATCGCGCATTTGTTTCGATAATATTGTCTTTTGATTGCAGATTGAGTTAACTAGATAATTTCCTTTAGTTTTCTTGCATTGAAGTGGGAGTTTTCTTGGATAATAGAAGAGTGTTTTTATCATTTCATACTTAATCGATCACGGAAGGAAATTTATATACCCTAACCATTAAGTTGAGCCAAGATGCATTACAACTCGCATTTACGACTCCCGGATTGATAATTAATATTGAGAGGTTTAATCCGACATTTAAACTACCCAAGAGAGTCTGTAAAAGGAACTTTCATTTGATCCTGTACTCAGCCTTGTGGGCGTATCAAACCTCAGTGAGAAACAAAAGTGGATTTACTCCTTTTCAATTGTTGTATGGTCTGGAAGCTATCTTACCAATCCAATGTGAAATATCATCGTTAAAAATCGCGATAGATTTGTTACCTGACACCTCAGAAGAAGAAGCGCGTCTCCTTAACCTCATCCATCTTGATGAAATGTGTTGTGAAGCCCAATTGGCCAACGAAGCACATAAGAGATGTATAAAGGTGCAATACGACAAAAATATCCAGCCTCACATCTACTCAAAGGGAGACTTGGTCCTTCTTTACGATCAAGAAGCTGATGTAATAGGTACATGGAAATTCGAGCCATTGTGGCATGACCCCTATATTGTCAAAAGAGTTCTTCCTAAGGGTGCCTACGAGTTAGTTGATTATGATGGAATTCCATTGGCACAACCTAGAAATGGGTTGTATTTGAAACATTACTATGCATAATCATGAGCGTAGTAATTTTTTGTATTATATTGTATATATGTTGTTGATTTGCATTCACTATATTAATTTGTTTTTAGAGTTTTCTTGAAGTTAGTAATCTGCTTTACAATTTCATCGTAGATGTCTGAATCTTCGGAACCATTTTTTGGATATGTTGATGATGCTAGTCATAGTACGCAGAATCTATCCTCTGCAGCATGGGCCATTTTTGCTCCGAACGACAAGTTCGTGAGTTTTCAAGGGATTTGTATTGGTAGATCAACGAAAAATCGTTGAGTATAGCGTGTTGATCGAACTTCTCTCTAATGCCATTTCATTTGGTATTAACCGCATAATCATAAGGTTAGACCCACAACTTGTGGTATTACAACTTAATAGTGTTTATACTGTTATAAATTCAACACTTCTTATATTGTTCCTAAGGGTTATACTTTTGGAAAGACATTTTGATTTCATTCAATATCAACATATTTCTAGAAATTTGAATGCATTGAATGATTCATTAGCTAATCAAGTTTTAGACAGAAATTTGCAACATATGTAAAGAAAACATTCATAGCATTGAATAGGATTTCACAATAAACATAGGAAAAACTCTGAAATCATATAGATAGATAGTTATAGGTTTTTACAAAATTTGTGCCCAAGACACATTGGTCATCTGACCTCAAAATGTATGCAAATTTCACAAGTAAAATAGTGGTGCTGATGGTAACATACTATAGATCTAGCAATGCTACGGAGCAACCGCATCCAACGGTAAGAAACCCCAATAGTGTGTCGCTGCAGTCGCATGGGTAACTCTTCAACCCGGAAATCCAGAATTCTAAAGGTCAAACCCTCTATGTGCTACTGAAGCTCGGCTAGAGTCTCAGCCATATCAGGGTCCCAAAGGAATGCTCTCCCGAAAGCCCTCTCTGTTGGCGCATCTGCTTCGCGCTCTGGTTCCTCTACTAGTTGAACACGACTGATATCTGTATTACATCAAACATTTATTTTAGTCTTGGGAAAACATAAAAAAAAAAAACATTGTATAAACCTTAGAAAAATTAAAAAACATGGTCAAAACATTCTTACCCATTGCACCCCACTGAGCGCCTTCTATTAATACTATATCTGGATCTCCTCGGAAGTCAACGCTTGCATATGCATATTCATCGATGGCGATGATCTATCATCGAAACTAGCCAAAGAATGTAGTGGAGAACACAATGGTCAATTGGCCTGCATGCCGACCCATGAGTTCTACCCATCTCTACATTTGAGGATCTCTAGGACTAGATATATCCAGTGTTACATGTTGTGGCTGCATTAGTGGAATCCATTCCAAAGAAAAGGAGATAAGGATTGAACCATAACTGAAATTCTTCTTCCTTCCTCCCTTTTCTTTGTTCAGTTGTTCCTTTATCTGATATAGAATAGCTTTAGACCGGTTGAATATTGTTGGCTCTAAACACTCTAGCGCATACTACATATATGATCTGTTCGCTACATGTAGTGTAACGGTGCCAACAAGTTTAATGATCGTGAATAGGATGGTTCACAAAGGTAAATCCCTGACATCCCGGATGTTTATTTTTCCATATTTTCTCAGTTATACCCTTGGATAGCAATACTGCATAACATAATCCCTCACTGACTCTCCTCCAACGGTAGACCCTGTGAGAGAAATGGGAAAACCTCTCCTCGAAAAACCTGTGAGAAAATACACGTCCTCAAGTGTTATGGGAACTACTTTATTTTTAATGTGAAATGCCTCTATCACCAGATCCCATGCTCGAACTAAGAAATCCAAGAGTCCTATTTGTTGCCTCATTCCCGACAATTTGAAGTACTTAAGTAGTCCACAATCTCTTAGGGCTCTTACGGTACCTGGATCATTCAAGGAAATCATATATTGTTATTCATGTTCTCTTTCCCTCCATGTAATTGTCATTATAATCTAATGGAAACCTGAAATACAACCATGAGATCCATTAGATTCCATTCATTGCAAAAAACTAGGAAAATTTTGGGCACAACATGAAAACCAAAAACTTGAACTGTGCCCAATGCACTCCCTGGGCTGAGACATTATGTTACATATGCAGGTACCCTTCACTGTACCTGCTATGCAATGCAGGTTTCGATATTCAGGTGTGCGTTGCCCTCATTTTGGGCAGAATTTATCCTAGGGGCCTTAAAACCCTAAAAATCTACAAAAATTGGAGATGAAATGAATACCAAAGGGAAGAGGGGGTTCATGGTACTAACCTGGATCAAACAGGTGACGAAATACGTCCACAGAACTGACCACAATCGATGACTGAAGGTCGGGGGAAAAATCAGGTTTAGAGCTCCAAAATGCAAATGGTAACTATGGAATGGTAAAAATGAATAGTGAAACTACTTTTTATAGTCATTTAATTGTTTGTAAGTTAAATTTATTGCTATGAATATGGTTTTATTATGTTTTTTATCATGAAACAAGTATTTTTAATCCATTTGATGTTGCTCTGAAACAGGACATACAATAGATGAACAGATTAGTCGTGCAAATTTATTCAAAGAATGACTTGACCACAAATCATACTTTTCCTCCTTATTTTTTGAGCTTTGATAAAAACGAAAAAATGATTTGAAGCGCACTTTTATCTCTTTTTTGAGCTTCGATAACAGTGAAAAAGGAACCCCTGGAGTCTTCTTTCAGCTCTTTTCAGACTCCCATAATGTGAAAATATTGCTGAGCACTTGTCTTTTCGAGCTCGTTAAAGTAAATGAATTGATATCTACTCAGTATAAGTTTAACCCTTTTCCGAACTGAGATAGATTATTTATGAAAAAGGAATACCTTGGTTAAACATGACCAAAGAGGTTCTCTCAGATATTATTTTACACTTTTTTGGGTCTGAGAGACAAATTTACGAAAAATTGCTTATGGAGTTTTCTTTCGTCCTCTTTTTCGAACTCTCTAAATATGAAAAAGGATCGGACTATCACTGTCATTAATCTCGTTAAAACATAAAATAGTGACAGGCTTGTCGATAATGGCAAGAATCAATTTTCATTCATCGCTAGACTTGTTAAATTATTAAATAGCAATACTTTATTCACCCGAAGGGTTGAATTATAGATCAAGAAAATGTTATCCTCCTCAAGCTTGTTAAAAAATAAAGAGGTATTGGTCGACAAATGATCGGGGAAAATTTGGGAAAAGTGAGAAAGAATTCTTTTTGGTAGCAAGTCCGTGACTGTTTGGGTTGGGTAATCATCTTGACGGTTCATTCACACCTATGGTTCATCATACCTTCACATTGATTTTGGGTCAATGCTGCCAACTCATCACAATGTCGTCGATATGTTCAAGAGAAATCATCCAGTGATTTAAAACTCATCCTTCTGCAATACTCGTAAACCGTCATTCTCATGACTGTCATCCTTGAAAATTGCTATATCAAGTCATACCCTTGTCTTCGAAATTAGTAACTCTTGTTTTGCAATAAGGTGACTTCCTGTTGACAACAAATCAATATCCAGGAAGTTCACTTAGAAACATCAAATTACAGTACCATGAGGCTTGTTATAGCATCGAAAAGATCCTCGCTTCCAGACCTTTGACCGAAATATTTTGTTTGGCGTTCGACATCAAATCATCTATTCACACCTTAAAAAATATACTGCAATATGTTGAGGACCATTTTCATTAATGGTGGTTCTCTCGTGTTTGTTAACAGCTCACATCATTGGCTGGTAATCAAACGATGTCTTTCCATTTTCAACTACAAATCATATATTCGCATGGCTAGACTTGTACCCGAATGATCGAGTGAACGAGATAAGAAGGCCCCGGATCTAGTTTCATCCATCCGGGCTGCAATTTCAAGAATGTTGTACACATTATCTGTATGATGACCTTACATACATATTGTCATCCAAACATGGTCCTATATCTATAGGCATGTCTGCACCTGGGCAACATTCCAATAAAGACGACTTTTTGAATTATGTACATGTTATTAGATTGTTTTATGTGCTGAAAATGGGAATGCCTACCCTCAGAAATTATGATCAAAGAGGATATATCATGATGTAATGTATTTTAATATTAATGCAGGTGACCATTCTACTTCATCTCCAGGCTCATCACAGTGTAAAGCATCTCAATCAAATGTTTTTATTATTTGGATCTCATGCTTTATGGGGCAATTGTTATATGTCAGTTTGGGCACCATTCCCAGTGACCTGGTTAACTAGGCATCATCTCCAGGACTAATTACTAAGGGTCTATCATTCCCTATCATTTCATTTGTTACATTCCCTAAGACAAGAACAAGACAAATCAAGCAAGAATTTCATCAAGCAAAGGTTTCCAAGGTTTGAAGCTTATTATATAGCATATGAGAGATCACCAATGAAGGCTCTAAGGGGCCTAAGTGCGTTGCATATGCAGGTAGCCCCATGCAAGGCTTCTCTGCAAAGAACTTCCTGACATTCACAGGTGTGTTGGTCACATTGGGAGCGAAATAATCATTGTTCTGGAATCTCCACTTGGCCAATGCCTTCTAGAAGAGTTCACATGTGTCAAGCTTTGGATACAAGTGTCCATTTGACATCTACATGATTGGAAACATGTCTTTCCTATTATTGGAAATTCATTGATTTAAAAAAAAAACTACATTTCATCTATAAATTTAGCACAGACCTAAGTGCTTGAAGAGGAATAATTTGAGTAGAGAAATGCTCGAGAATTTTCAATTGAGAGCTAGATTTGTATAGTTGCTGCTAGAGAGATTTATACTATGATGAGGGTTGGGGACGTTGCTGGAAGGGTCACTTCAAATCAGTCATTTGGTTGTAACCTATCCTTCTATCATCAATAAAGAGTACTGCTTATTTTTCCCCATATGCATCTGTATTGACTTTGATTTTCCATATTCCAAGATCTTGGTTGATGTATATGGTTTATGCTTTACTGATTTAGCTAACTAACTTGAATAGACATATATATTATTGATTCTTCTGTCGTTTCAGTGTTCTTTCTTGCAGGAAGAATTTCACACAAATTGCTTGAATTTGAAGCTGCAACAGAAGCAATAGAAGGAGCCATTTGGAAGCGACTGACGAAGTAAGACTTCAATCCTCTCTATGTGTTTATTCCAAGTTAGGAAAAATAGTTGTATAGTCTTTCACCTATTGTTCTAGACTAGCACCTGTCTAGGGATGCATGATTTATCCGTAATTCACAATTCTGGACCAACAATAGGAGTGGTCCACCATAGGATAATTTTCATCAATACCTTCGAAGAGAAAATTGAAAAAAATTCTTGGATAAAAACTTGATCAAGTAACTAAGTGAAGGTTAGGTTTGTGGGTTTATAAGTGGAAAGTATTAATCATAACAATGATAAGGCCCCCTGAATGACTCCATGGATGACCAAGAAATATGAAGAAGAACCACCCAATCAATGATCAATGTCACTTTACAAGATATGAGTTATTAATAGAGAATTGATTTTGAAAAGACTTACCACAAAATTTCATAATAATATAAATTTCAATAGTTGTGCCTTATGGAATTGCGATTTCAAGGGTGGTGTTATGTTATTTTTATTTCAGATGGAATTTTCATTTATTTTTTTAATACTACCCTACCCTAATTAAATGAAATGAAGATATACTATATAAGTGTAGGTGTACTTCTAGTGTAACAATGTGCGTAAAAAATATCGAACATACTATTTCCTGGGTTAATAATGTAGAATTCAACGCATACTGGAGTATGAGAAACCAACTTCTTTACTTGATATGATACCAAGAGTTTCTTAATGATGAGGGAATGGGGTGTAGTAACGATTTTTTTGAAACAGGGTTCAATAGGACCCAGATATTCATGGTTCTCCAACTTGTACAAGTCTTCCACAACTTGATGTTATCTCTCTTCAGACTGACAAGGATGGTTAAGGGAAATTTTAAGGCTTTTCTCTTGATATTGATCATGATATTCAAGAATATTTTCTGAACAAGTTCCAATCATATATTCACCCTCTAATGGTTTGTGGATTAAAGTTTCTTACCAAGGTAAATGATGTGTAGTAATAGGGGAAGTTTTTGAATTCACTTTTCTCCCCTCTAAAAGATATGGAATTACATTCAATAGGGGAATGAGTAGGAAAAATAGGTGCTTTAAATTGATGTGCAACTTGATTTTTGGAATTAAGATTTGGTTGCAAAAATGGATGGGACCATAGATAAGGATAAAATGGTGGTGAATTGGATGATAATTGCAATTGTTGTGGCTCAGGTAATGGAGTTTGCATGGGTAATTTCCCTAGAGAGGAGGTTTCAAACCATCCTTGAGGCTGCGAGAATATATGGCTCAAGGGAGAGGGACACTGTGTTCATAAGGTGGGGTATTGAATTAGAGGAGGATTATAAGTCTTCCATGGAACTATAGGGTTATATTTTTTCTAAAGACCCTATTTGGGAGAATAAATATTATTCCAATTATTAAATGATGACAACTTTGGGTTGCACCTGGGAGTCAATTTATTTCCTTACTTGATTCCTTAAATAATTGTTGAAACCCTCAAAATTATGGGAAATTTTTTATCAAGTGATCCTCCTTGCACTACTTCTATTCTTCCTGCAAATTATCCAATTTTAAATTTAGAGAAGCTTTCGTAACTCCTATTTTTGTGGCAGATTCCAAAAATTGAGAAGAAATTTGTCGAAAATTCTTACTGATCTTGGAGATTCCTCTTGAATCATAATGCATAATTCACAAACATCATCATATGGTAAGTGAAAAACATCATGTTCTCCTATCATATTTAAAGTTTCTAAAAGTTCATCTTTGATTCCTTTGAGTAGGAGTGTTTTCAAGGCCTCTTTTTCCAAATGTTTATGTTTTGATTTTTGAAGGTTTTATCAAAATCGTTCCGCATAGTCCTCCAAAATTTAACTTTCCCCTTGTGTTATTCCAAAAATATCTCCATTATCCTAGCAGTAGTCTTAGAACTTCTCCAAGAATTCATTTTTCATATCATCTCATGTTTGAATGAAATTCCCTTCAAGGCTCATGAACCATCATAGAGCTTCTACTTTAAGAGTAAGAGGAATCACTTGCAACCTTTGAGAATTATTACAATAACCATATCCTCTAAAAATTACTTCAAAATAAAATAAGAATGTATCTAGTGTTTGTTTGTAAAACCATGAAATTTTGGTAGAGCAGATGGGGGAATACTATGCATTTGTACCACTCCTACTGGATATTTTATAGGGAATTCAAATGTGATGATGTGTGCCATTTCATCACAAAATAAAATAGGTTCTCCATGTACTACTTTGAGACTCCTTCCTCGAATTTTCCTTCCAAATGGTTAGTGAAATAGGTGCAATGGATGACAAATATTAGCCTCAAACTCCTCATTGAAAAATGCCTCGAAATACCATTTCTTTTTCTTCAACAAGTTAGATAATATGTATTGTTATCATGTGGTTAAATATATATTGGGTGGGGTTTCTTACAACAATATAGAAATGAAATCAAAATATGCAAGAAATAAAAAAAAAATCTCGCAAGAAAAACTACGTAAAGAGAAAACCCAATTGTAGCAGGTTTCCAAAGTCAATCCACTAAGCATCTCCCTAGCAACGACTGCCAAAATTTTGGGTGCAATATATGGTATATTAATGGACCAAAATTTTATTGTGAAATTTTGGTTTTTTGACTTCGAGGCACAAGACTGGAAATGCTAGAGAGATCCCCTAGCAACCTGCAAAACAAAACCCTAACTTATCTGGAAACTGCTCACACCTTTGGAATCCTACACTCAAAAGCCGCATCTTTAGAAGTAAAATCATAAACACATATCCTACAATACATCACCATTTGGAAGAAAACCTAAATAATAGAAAAACAAACCTTAATTATTGATCAATTGAAAACAAGCCCTTCCTATTGACAATTTAAAGATAAAACCCTAAATATTGAATTGCAAGCCCTAGCTACTAACCTATTGAAACCTTAGCATTATCTCCCTGAATCACTTATAAATACACATGTAAATATTTATTTTATAATCTAAATCACATGAGCATGTAAACTCCAAAAATCCACACAATCCTTATGTAAATCGCACACACACACCTCGTGAAATCTTGTTCTTTCCTTAAGCAATCCTATGCATAAGAAAGCAATTGAAAGAATGTACGCAAACTTAACTAAGGTGTTACCAAATAAATCAAAGTGCTTCAACTATAAATACTAAAAGTGTTCTCTTTTTTTCCTAAATAATTAACATGTCAATCCCACATGTATTCAATCAATAACTCAGTGCATAAAAAAAATTATCACACCCAGAAATAATATGTTATCTAAACCAATGCAAAAAGGATAACAAGAATGAAGCATCGTACACATTAGAAATGTAGGCTAGAATCATGCAATCTCATACTATGAGAATATACAGGCATATAAATTAGCACTCTGTAACCAAATGTTTAAAAATACTACAACAGTAAGGTTTATAATTATCATGCAGATCAATAATTGAAATAGTTGCACAATGATAAAGACACTAGTCAACTTGCAGGCAACTTTGTCAAAGAAACTTGGAATGTTTGTATTAAGAAATAAAGTTTCTTTCACATATTAATCCTCCCTATCGTTTTATCGAGTCACGGGGGATTCACTCGGGGAGAAACTCCATACCACATGGGTTCATATTGGGGGATATTTATTGAGGAAAAAATGACATAATATATTGGGGGATATATAGGGAGTAGATGGTTTTTATATTGGTAGGTATAAAAAATGGAGCCCAAAGTCAATGAAAAAATATAAAGGGGTATAAAAAATGTTAATGAAAAAATGGATACCTGCAATATCTAGTGAATGTAGGGATTTTTAAATTGGGAAGGTGTATTAGGATGGTATTGGTAATGGGTTTAATAATGTGATTTTTAGAGATATTTTCCAATATGTAGTCAAATTAAGGGTATTTTTTAATATGCCATGAATGCACGTGATATGTCAGAGGTTCATTGAGTGAAGCCCCACTGGATCAAGTACACATCATGAATTCGATCACAACTCTTAAGATTTTAAATCATCGACACTGTGGATAAAATAATATCAATAAAAAAGAAAACCTCCACAAATGAAAACCTACAAGCTCTGTTTCATATCAGTGCAGGAATAAATCATATGATGACAGAGTTACATGATATTTTCTCCAAATGGTCTCAAAGATAATGTAGCTTGGATCTATAATTCTTGAAGCAATTGTGCATTCCTTCCCAAATTTAAATAACTCATCAAGAAATATCAACCAAGGATCAGATCATGTATCACGATTGCTACTAAAGTGTTGTTATATTTTTAAATTATTTGAGAGTTACAAATTTGAATGGATTTGCAGGTCTGTAATAATTTATCATTAAAATATTATATAAAAGACCAATAAGAAATTATTGATAGAATAAATAATTTCAAAGCATGCCAAGGTTTATAATCATTTCATAAAGAATATATGAATCTCATATTCTTGTAGCATTCACCACAAAAAATGTATGTAATACTTCTAGTTCTTGATGTAAATCAAGAATAACCTTCAATGGTTGTATGAATCATGAAGAAAACAAAGTATTGATTACAAATGCACATATGCAAGAATCAAAAGAAAATATAAAAAATCATCACACATAAAAAATGAGCACACATGTTAGAAAACCTGAGTAGTCAATACACGAAATAATATACATGAATGGTTAAAATATAGGACACCAAGTTGGCTTTAGTGGGGCTCCCAACCAGCTTGTTGCGTCTTAAAATAAAATAAATCAAATTACAGATTCAAGATAACCATGAAACGCATTATCAATGAGAAGAAACAACTTGGCATAGAGTCTATTAAAATGTTTCTCAATCCCTTACATCATGGAACAAAAGTTCAGAATCCCAGTAAATTAGAGGGGGGCAACCCCAAGAACTCAATTCAACAACATCAGTGTGTGAAAAGGTGTGTTAGCTAGGCTTGGAGCCATAACTTTGTTTTTATATTTTTTTTACATTAAAAATATGGCTTTAGACAATCCAATCCTTTGCAAACAAGATGAGAGATTGAATCCAAACTATTTACCATTGACGGACACCCAGTACAACCATAATCCAATCAAGTAAATATAGAGCTGACACAAAAGTTTCCATTTTTTTGCAAATTTGGGCAAGATCCTAGAATTATGGAAAAGTCACCTCAAAGAACCTCGTATATCTTCCTAACCATAGGCAAATTTTTTGAAATGGATTAGGTTTTAGATAATTTTCTATACTTGGAAAAAACCCATATGCTCATATTTTTTAGACTCACCTCCATCTGCACAAAACTAGAGGCCGAATTTGAGAGTTTGAAAAATGTGTGAATTTTGAGCATACTGATGATTCTCTTATAGAAACCCACACATGCAGACAAGGTGCATTCCAAATCATGTTAAGGTGTTAAAAAATTATTTTGGACAAAAAAATTCCTTGGTTTTATTTGAAGGTGTGCTGAGATTTTAAATCCCAAAATTGGTTGCTCCTTAGTGCAAGAATAGGACAATGAAAGATAAGTGCACCTTTGATTGTCAAAAAGGCTCAAAAATATTTTCGAACATATTTCATCTATCATTTTCCTCCGTGACAAGCTCAGATGATCGAGTGGTCCCCATATACTTCCATTCTAATGCGGGATATCTATGGAGTGTCTGACGTGCATTAACAACATTTAATGAACATCAATCCTAAGGAATACATATAATGAAGGTACAAAATGAAAAAAAATGTAAAAATTCACTATTGCATCAAAATAATGTATAAGTGAAAGATAATGGCTCATAAACTAGTAAAACAAGGGAATAATCAAGACATAATATGGGAAAAACGATGCATTAGATACAATAATTATGGGGCATGACACCTAGCCTTATGCCAAAATATTGTACATAAAAAATAAATAACTAAGAAATGAACTTTGATACTTGGATGGGAAGTATTCCCTTGAATATTTTATAAATATATTCTACCTTAGAGGAGGATTGAGCCTTTGATGATGATCATTCTTCATTATATTGATCTCTTCTTCCCTAGGGGGCTTCTTTAGAATATTAATATGGTTTCTAGGAGTAACAACAATTCCAATATATTTTCCTTCATATTTTTCTTGAAATTAAACCTTTGGAGACTTGGATCTTGAGTCTTATTTGCAGGAAGAGTTAGCTATATAACTAGACTTGTTTTTTCACTTGGATATCTCTTATAACTAAGAATGTTATCTAATACTCGCAAACTATTCAAGTTTTTGTTTAGTCTATCAAATTTATCTCTTAATCAAACAAAATTTCCAAATTGGGACTTTAAGGAGATGATTTTTTTTCTTTAAGAATACTTTGAAACAAACAATTGATTTTTATTTATCATCATTCCCCCGTAAACTGGTCAACCTTAGGAGGGATGATTTCACATCTATGGTGCAAATCAACTATGGGAGCACTATGGACAGGGTTATACTGTAGCTCGAGTGCTCCCGTATCACGGAGGAAGGTGAGCGTGGTCCAATAACAACTCCATGTCACGTCATCCGACTCCACGTCATCCATGACACCTCCACATCACCATGTCACATCAAATTTCTCACACGTGAAATCACCATCAAAATCTCGTTTCCCTCATTTTCCCATTTTCTTCTCTAAATCCGATTTTTCACCCTAATTTTTTTATATTCCAGTTGTTTCTCCAGTGTTTGTTGTGTCGTCCCAGTCATCTTCCTAAGAAAATTACAAATGGTCAACATCAGCTAAGGTTTCCAGGTATTTATATAGTCCAATTTGACCATTTAAAAATTTCTAAATTTCTAAAAAGGTTTCCTTGTCTCACTCAACCTCTCACATTCCTCTCATGGACATTGAGAGGGATTTTTTTGACTCCAATTTCTCCTTAAAACTCATGGAACTGCATCATCACATCTTAGTTAACTAAAATTACCCCCCCTTGCGTGCCCCACCCCCCCCCCCCCTCCCCCATGTATGTTGTTGTCGTAAGCTCTGGCTTTTTTGATGCTATAATCCCATAAAATTATGTTTTTCCCTGATTGGTTTCTGCCATGTATCCCCATAATTTTTTTTTCATGAATGCTTTAGGTGAAAACATTTTCCAAGTGCCTGCTCCTCTAATTCAGCAAGCTTTAGTATTTCCATCTTCAAAACTCTATACCCCAATTTCAGAAGAATCCATGTTAACTGTTTTTCGGAACTTGTCTGGAAAATATTATGGGCAAAAGTATTTTTATCTAATTCCTATAGGTCAACATTTATCTTTAGAACAAATCCAATTTCCTCTGGAGACTTTTGTTGAAGAGGCAAGACAAATGTTACAGATAATTTCCATGGTTTTGGGGAAAGAGGATACCATTGTTATAGATCGAGTCATTTTGGATATTTTTAGTATGATGTTGCAGCCTAAGATTATTCTAGATATGAAAACCTATTGTGATAAATTGGTCGATTCTCAGATGACAAATTTAGACCTCGTTGTATGTTACAAAATTCCTTCATTGATAACCTATTTATTCCTTTATGTTCATGTTGATATTTTCATGAATTTGGGCCTAAATATTATGGATGTTCATAAGAGAAAACAATATCTAGTGGATTGGACAAACATTGTAAGAATTCATTCCAAGTATGAAGGCTTCGCCTACTTTAGCTCTGCTTTTCTGTCAATTTATTTTTCAATCATAAACATTTCCCTTGCACCTTTTATTTTTCCAAAAGCCCAATTTCTTCTTCAGCTGATTAAAGATTTCAAGGTAGGATATTGGTTTCAATTTGAAGATTATACTGAGATTAGGTTTTATGGAGATGAGGTTTTCCCTTATAGGTTGCCTACTTTTTCTGCCAATGAGGTTGTTTTCTCTAGAATTTATGAGACTGAGCTTGAATGTTTATCATATTAATTTTGTACCAACTAATAAAGGACATGTGTTTAAGCTTCCCAATACAGTTGGACCTTTTATAGTAAATAACATGCAAGCCATGAAAGAGGTGGAAAATATCCTCAAAAGCATGCAATTACAACCGAGTGGCAAATGGTCATATGACCCACATCATATTATTTTCAATAGAAGACATGGAGAAATTAGCAAATGGAGGTAAGGTAGGAACATCATAAGGAATGAAGATTGAAACTCCCCATGCTACAGAGAAAGGTTTAAAGAGGGGCAGTGAATAGGTGATTGGTGTGGAAGGGGATACAATTCAGAGTTTAAAGAAACCCATATTACCTGAGAATGAATTTGAAAATTTAGCTGGAAGTTCCTCAACTACAACCGGTTTTCAACTGCAATTAGAAGAAGTAACTTGTACACCTTCTTCCCTTGTGCCTGAATATTCTTCTCATAGTTTTGTGTCTGCCCTGAAGTAGGTGTATAGTCATATTGAAGAAATAAACAAGAGGGTAAGAGAGGGTGTTACATCCCAATTGGAAACTAAATAAATTTCATATTATCATAACATATTGTTATTTACTATGGATCTGGAAACAAATCAATTAATATTTTCTTTTTCTCATCCCTCTGCTTTTAAAGTTTCATCTTCTATAAGTTTCAATAAATTTAATTTAACTATACATGAAATAGAAATCCCTTTCTCGACAAAATCAATTTGCACAAGCAAACTGGAGAGTTGATTTTTAGTTACCTGAGAAAAAATTCATTGGCTGCTAGTAAGGCTGAAGCTTTATTGTGAAAGGTTTTGAATAAATTAAATTTGGAGAAATCCAATTCCAAGGCTTTACTCACACAATATGAATAATTAAATAAACTTGTTGTTAAAGTTGGTCTCAATCCAGAGGATAGAACTGATTTTTAAAAACTTTTGCAGAGAGCAGAAACCAAAATTCAAGTATTAAGAAAGAAGTTGAAGTTTCCTTTTTTTTTTAAATGTGATGGCTCCAGAAGTAGCTCAAGTGAATAAAGAGAAGTAAATCTTAACAAATTATATTTTTCAAAGTAATAATGAAATATCTATGCTGATAGAAATGAATTCCAGTTTACAACATAATAATGATACACATGTCCCCGGATGCGGGTGCCATCTAGTAAGAAAGAGGGCCACGGGGCTTCCATGTGCAGGGACACTTGGCCTCCCCACATGATCGCATATGGAAGCCAGCCCTGTGTTAAATGCAGCCGTGAGGTGGTCTTAAATTCGACCTCTAGCACCCTCACTTCAACGTACCCTGTTCGCAGAGCATTAAGGTCGCATGCCATGGCTATTAATCAAGCCACACCCACCTATTTTCCTCCCATTCGACCCCTTCTCCTATTTTATATGCACTTCTCTATTTCATCCCCTCTAACTCAGGTGCATGTTCCTAGCTTGGTCGACCTAAGCCTTCCATCCGGTGGAAATTCCTCCTCTACATTGTCCAAAGCTCCTTCCTAGTCCTGCACTTCGGCTCCCTCAAAAATTATGCCTCGGCGTCATCGTCTGAGATGCAGAAGAGAAAGAGGGTGTGGCCTCCCATCCAGACCTCCATTGTCGCACTCTCGTCCTGACTTAAATATTTATGTGGGTTGGGATGAGTAGAATAGTAATTCCCTTGTCAATCTGTTCGCTCATCTATCCCTGCAACTTCCCGCTCCCTATCCAGTGCCTTCCAGCTCCCACAACAATAAAAGGCCACGTAAATCAACCATTTCGCCCTAGCCTGATTTCATCCCCTGTAAGATGAAGGCTCTCCCAGTGTAGAGTGCCTCAAGAAGCAACTAGGACACCAACAGGAATACAGGCAATAGTGGTGGTAGCAACTCGAATTTTGAGGCAGAAAACAAGAAGGAGCACTCTAGTCTATAGGTTGCCTCCTCTAAGAAGCTTGACTCTCCCTCGTTGCCACAGCCCCAGACTTCATGCCACACTTTGAGCAAGGAGAACGATGATGTGTTCTATGTATGCAGGATTGAAGAAGAAGACCCTACCTCCGGCAAAAATAATGAAGGTCCTCCCTAGTTTTAGTCACAGGGTGTCCTCTTGTCATTTCAGTTTTTTAACACTCTCTAGTCTGCTCATGTTATGCAATTTTTTTCTATATGACTCTAGTTTACTTTTTTTTACTATGACTATTGTTTTCCCTTTATGGCCAACATGTTCACCATGGTTTTTGAGGATTGGTTTCCCTAGACAGGGTAGTCCAATTTCTGTTTTCAAACTAATGAGACTTCCCTCCGGATTTAGCTTGCCAAGTCTAGAGGAAGAGACCTGTAACTTACTGTTCTATATGATATAATAGAAGTAGCCAAACTTAGAAAAAAAAATATTGATACACATGTATGTACTACTATAGTAAAACTCGACTCTAAACACATAACTAATAAATTGACAAGAGTGATGACATAACTGAATAATTTTGAAGATGATATCAAAAAGATTTAGAGAAATTTGGATGCTAAAAAATAACGCTTGAAAGAAAAGGAAAAAGAATTGAAGATGACTAAGGACACTGCATCGAAATATAACAACGATTGCCTGACTTGCAATGATATCAAGGAGCTAAAGGAGAAGGTGAAAGGTAATATGTCTCTTATTTAGGCTAGTGAAGTCATTTGGAAATATATAATTCATTCAATGAAAAATATTTTGGATTTTATGATAATTTTTGTAGAGGAGAAAACAATCATCAGAGATTTAGAGAGCATCATTGTTGCTAGAAATAAGAAGATCATATAACGAGCACAATTTGCAAAGAAAATAATTGACTTCATTAATTCCAATGTTGCACAGGGATTAAGAGAAATGAAAATTGAATACATAACATAATTGTTGTCTGAAATTAATAAAACAGTATTCAAGAATCTGTACAGAAATACCTTTGAGACAAAACTTAGAGAGATAAGGGAATTTTTTCTAAATTTTAATACCAACTTAGATAAGAGAACAAGGGCAGGACTACCCTCATGCTGGGATAAAAAATGAAACCTTATTCTTTCGGATACATATGAAACTATGTTTGTGGAAGCTAGGAATAAAATTGGCACTTCTCATGAGAAGAAAACAATGTTGAAAGCAGAAATAATTGTGAATTATCTATACATATATTTTCAGTTGTTATGGTTGATCAAAACTCTTTTCACTGAGAATCCCACTTATATAAGAATTACAAATTTCATAATGCCTCACACCATATTTTTGAAGTGTCCAAGCTCATATTTGTAAGTATGGAAGAAATGTGAAAATTGGATAGCCCCTACAGTAGTAGCAGCATAAGCAGGGCCTTTTACAAGCAAGCCAACATAGGAGTCTCAAGTATCTCAATGAACTGAGTCCACATGTCATTTTCGTGGAATTTACATATATTCACTTTTCTAAAATTATGTTACCATATCTTTTAAGTTTTATTTTAAATAAATTCCCTTGTAGGACTGAATAGGAAAGAGAATTTCAAAGTAGTTATGTAGTTTCGACAGTTAATAGTTTCCTCAATTGTTATTTTTTAATTAAAATATAAAACAGACATGGAAGAACGAAGAAGGGTTCCAAAAATTTTAATTTCAGAAGGAAATATTTCTCTATGTAATTAGTTTTATCCTCTTGGAGTTTTAATAAATCTTTTTTCAAGGTGATTCCAAACTCATCTTCCAGTATGATATGTGTTCTTTATTTTTAAAGAATTTTATATTTATCTTCCAAAGAAAAGAGTAATGAAGTTGTTTTTTTTTAATGCAACAATTAACTAATATCATGGTACCTGTGAATGAAATTAAATAACCTTAATGTGTGATCCTCTTTCAGTGTTTTCAAATTATCTGTATTCCATATTTCTACTAAATTTTGAGGCTAGAGATTATGCATTTGAAGCAGCCTTTGGTTTCTGGCTTTCATCATCTTCTTCACCACTATACTTCTACCTATAAAAAATCATATTCATTGTCAATGAAGCCACTTTGAAAAGGTGAATTTTCCCAAGAAGATTTTCTTTCACATTACATGTACAAATACTTCTGAATCACTAAAATGGAACAACAAAATAAACTGTGTTATCTTTCGAATATATGGCTTAGGAACTGACCTCTTCTCAGTGAGAGTTTGTCTCCTAAAGTTACAACTTGATTCATGATTTGAATTTATGATGGTTTCATCATGAGCTAACTGGATGTGATATGTTTATACATCATGATTTAATCAAACAACCAATTTGACTTTTTGTGACAGGAATTGAACATAATTGCAGGTATATCTTATTGATGGGCCACCAATGAGGTATGATTAGAGGTTATTTCAATTTATTTTGAATCTAATGGAAATTATGTGCTTGATACAGGAAATAATGCAATACTCAATTTTGGATGGATGAAACTAACTACAAGGACTAGTAGCGTTAGTGAAAGGATTGGAACATGTAGTAGCATGCTGGTAAAGCATTTAGTAGCAGGGCCATTATGGGACATTGGTACACAGTAGTGTCCATTGATTACCATGAGCAGGCTATGATCGGTATGATGGTTTTGAGGCAGGTATATGCCTTCGTTTTTAGATCTTATAATGTGAGGAAACCTTTCCAAGGGAGGGGTCGCTCGAGGGAATGTATAGAAGAGAAGGGGATGACCATGAAACTTTGAAGGTGTGTGACTACACGTAAGGTGTTGACCCGATTTCTTGAGGGACTATGTAGCAAAGAAGGGAAGGTCAAGGATGGATTTATTTTTATCATTATCATTTCCAGATGGAATCAAATGCACATTGGGAGTGCTCCCTAGAAAAATGATCCAATAACTGTGCACTGAGAGGAAAAATGGGACATGATTGTAGCATTGGACATTGGATGCAGCTTCGAATTTGGAAGTGTATTCTAGAAAACCTGTGAAGGAGGTGAATCCTAGTACTAATTTTAGGGTGGAGGTGTGAGCCTCTAGATTCCCTTATCATGGATGCAAACATCGTATCATTTTATTTGTTGGTTAGATAAAATGTTCATATTTGTATATGTGCATATTATTTCAAATATTGTATCGAGTTGGATTAATAAAGCTCCATAGATAATATGGTTATTTCCTGGTTGAAGAAAATGTACATAAGTATATGTGGTTGTTATTGTAAATAATGTAATGAGTTGTGTTATAAAGCTTCAGTAAACAGTATGATTTTCATGTTTGCAGTGGTGGTCATTGTAAATATTAAAATGAGTTTTGTTATAAATCTCCATGGGTAGTATGTTTTTCTTTCAACAATATTGTTGGTTGTAGGTGTCATTGAACTCTAAGGACTATGTTCCCCTAAGGGGGAGGGTTCTATAACAGCCTTCGTAAAAATTCATGAAAAAAAATATAATAACAAGGTCATGGGACATGTATTCCAAGAGGAATGGTGGGAACAAAAATTCTAGTGGGTGTTCATTTCATTTATTGTGGCTAAAGGAAAATGGAAAAGGAAATGGAAAAGGCTTTGGAAAGGAAAAATGGAATTTTCGGTAATTTATTTATGGAAATAAAGGAAATTATGAGAAAAGGAAGGTGAAAGGTCACAGGATGAATGTGAGGAGGAAAATGGAGGAAATAGAGTAAATTGAAGAAAATATAGGCCTCATTGATAAAAAGGCTTCTCAGGATCAATTCATAGGCTTTTGTTAGTTCAATTTTTGAGCTCTCTCTCTATTCTTCCTCTCTCTCTCTCTCTCTCACTCTTGGATACTTAGAGTTTTCTTGGATCACTTCGGAATTGGATCAAGAAAATTATAGAAGGAAAAGTGGAAGCAAGGATCAAGAAAGGAAGAGCAAGGTCAATGGGCTACAATGAGATTATTTACAACTATCGATTTTCATGTGTGAATTAATTTCAAGAATTGGAATGCATGTCTATTGATGTGTGTTCTTGGTTCTCTTGTTGTGATTCGCATTTTTTTTGTTAGGTGTGACAATTTTTTCAGCCTAGCCTTACATTTCCCGGATATCCATGGTGTGATGGGGTTCTCATGTTTTGGTTGAGCTGGATTTCCATATGTATTCCAAACTGAGTGAGGTTGATCTCTAAATGAAATAACATAGCCCAGTGATCCCTGAACCAAACTTTGGAGTGCGATAAATCCATTGACCTATTAAATCCTTAACCAGACTATGGGTTGTGGTAAAGCCAAGTATTGTGTGCCTCAGTAGGCCTAGGAATACTCAACCCATGAGTGGCGAGATATACGATAAATCCTAGAGGTGGGCACCCTTGATCAGGAATAGGAATCCTTGGTCAATGAATGGTAAGATATATGGTAAATCCTAGAGTGTGGAGTCTTGATTATGTCCTACTGATGCCTCGATCGTATTGTGGATTGCAGTAAAACCTAGAGACTAGGAGGTAGTACAATTCCTCATGGTGTACGTGGAGAAATCCATTTCCTTCCATGCTTATTTGGTTTTCTTTTGGTTGGTTATGAGTCCCACATTCATGCTTAGAATCTGGAATGGGGGTAATTGGCTAAAGAGAGATTTGGTTAAGCCAATCTATGATCGGGTGGAATGTGGAAGTCCCAAACCTAGTTGGATTTTGCATTCATTAATAAGATTTTATTTCCCTTAGTATTTCATGTGAAAATGTATTGTTTCATATGTGGTATTTATTATTTTTTTGTCCTTGTTATTTATGTTGGTTATATGATGGTTATGAGCATGTTTTATGACAGTGATAATGTATGGCTCTCATCATGTTTTGGTTGATAAATGAATGAATAATGAATATATGACCTAATATATGATAATGCAACTAATTTTATAATGCATCAGTACTTCCTTAATATTCTCAGATATTTATGATACCCCTATCCTAAGATCTGTTATTATCACCTATATATTAGGTGTTCATAATGTGTTCGAGGAAATGTCTATCATGGTTAGGCTTGGTTAGGTAAATTCCTTGATAAAATATTGTGGTAGAAGCTTTTTCTTAGTGTCGTTTATTGTATTGGAAATTTTCATCGAGTTCCGGGAAGTGTTATGGAGACTAGACTTGAAAACATGGCTTAAATCTCATTGTCTCTAGCACAGAACTGGCTAAAAAAGACTATAGTCTCTCCCTTGCAAGCATTGTGGGAGCGACTGGAGGGTTCTAGTAAAATGGAGGCCTTATCATGGGAGTGACTAAGGGTTTAATTCATTGAAATGATAGGTTTACTCAGGGGTTGAGCACCTGGAGTGGTGGATTAGCTCCTAGGGGTCTTGCAACACTTGAGGGAGGTCTGCAAAGTGTTGATTTGTCGGTTCCACTTCCTTAACTGCACTTAGGGAGTTGAATCATATCATAGTAAATATTAATCACATGTTTACCCCAATGGATTGGTTATATTTGGTAAATGTGGGAAGAGGTATTACATTCACCTTCCTTTTCTCCTTATTTCCATTGTTTTCATAAATAAAATGTCAATTAATGCCACTTTTCCTACCCAAAGCCTTTGACAGTGCATTTGCCAATTTCCCCTAGCCATAATAAACCAAATGGACACCCAAACTAGGATGTTTTTCCCAACATTCATATTGGAATATGTGTCCCATGACCTTGGTTATTATTTTTCCTTATTAACTTTATTTACATGGAATTTTAACCAGGGCTATTACAGAAGCAGATGTGGATCCTACACTACCACTATTATACTTAACATCTATTATTCACAAAATAAATTAAGGCATACACTTGTTCTGCACGGTAAGTCGATTGTTACGAAATATTCAAAATAATTATGATAGATAAATTATACCATTCATCACATAGTCCAGAAATATAGATATTAATTCCAAAACAAATAATTTATTATCACTAAAAATTACTCATTACATTCCAACTGTCATTTGTTTTGTATGTCTCATATATCCCATTCCAATGGTATATGCTTCTCTTAACACCTCTTCCCAGATGAAAATTTATGGTTGTTTGATGATTCAATATTAATTATGAGTCAAAATTAAAGGATGAAACCAAAACTATTAATTTTTTAAACCATGCACATATTCTAAGAACATACACCATTAATTGACCTAGTGAATGAAAAACTTCAGCAGAACATGCATGATAGTTAATCTCGTTAAATATCTTGCACATTCTCAAGATCTAACATATGTTATAGACATATGATGAAATTGAATAGTGGATGAACTGGAAACTTGCATGACAGTTAACATCCCACTGTGACCTTCCTAAGAGCTACACATGGCGACCCTAGATTCAATGACATGTGGTTGGTTGTACATGTAGGTTACTCACATCAACACGCTGACGTGGCTTCACCTAAAACTACCATGTGACATGGATAAATGGTGAGTTTGGTTAGCAAAAAGGCTAAAATTGTGTGACACATGGCACTCGTCATGAGATACCACATGGCATGATGACATCACGCTGACGTAATCATGCAAACAACTAGGTGCTTCTAAGGACCCACTCATAGGCTCTAGTCACATGGGGCCAAGGATTTGAGCTTAAAATGGGTGTATAAGCAAGGCATGGTCATATGATGGGACTATCCTTGGTCATATGGCTTAATCTATTGTCAAATAACACTACGTTAATCCCTAGATATATGGAGTGGTTATATGGAAGGGCGTATCCGAAATTTTAACTAAAAAATGTGACATGGAGATTAAAATTTTGAATGTGAATCGAACTCATGACTTCAACCTCTACTATGGTCATGATGACATGCTAAATGCAGTGATTTTTGGTTGATGAGTTGAAAAACAAAAGTGAATTGGTATGTGATGGGAACTATGTAGTAGGAGTGGCGTGGGGGCCATACCATCACCCTGGTTTGAAAGCATTGTTACAATTAATTTAAAGGAGGCTATGGTCGTGATGACGTGCTAAATGAAGTGCTTTTTGGTTGGTGAGTCGAAAACCCAAAGTGAATTGGCATGTGATGGGAACTGTGTAATAGGGGTGGCATGCAGCCCGTATCATCACCCTGGTTTCAAAGCATTGTTATAATTAATTTAAATGATAGTGCTCTCAAGTCACTTACATAGCTCATTTGGTAGTGTGTCATGTTGTATCAGTTGAGACCTTGGTTCAAGTTCAAGTGGTAGTCAGGTCATCGATTTTTCTTATTTCATTGGTTTTATTTTGTAAAATAGCTAACTTAATGCTAGTGGTCAGAACTAGAAACTTTTGTATTGTTGAAGGGCACGTGGAAAATGGAATTTTGTAGAGAATTGAACTTCAAATTTTTAGATGGTTATTTTGAATTTTTTTGTTCTATATTAATCCAAATTTTATTCTGAATATCTTGTGCGATCAGGGATAATAGATGGATCTAACCAAGCGTGTTTGACACCCTTTTGACATTTATTTGATGCCTAAAATAGTTTTTGTTTTTTTTTAGGGACTATGAGAAGGGTTGCAGTGGTTTTGGATGGATTTTGAAATTAGGTTTCATTAAGGGGATTGAGTGTTCTGATTAATGAATTGTTAAAGGTAGAGTATGCAAAGAAATATGAAAAATAGTGATAGTTGTTTATATGACATTTGGTGGAAAATTTTATGACAATAGATGTAGAAACAATGTTTCCATGTTATGATAGTTATTTTTAATGATAATGGTGACAGAATATAGTTGTGGAAGTGGTTTCATGTTATGGAAGTGATTATGCAGTTGAAGAGTTTATATGTTGATGATTTTACTTATAATTCGATGATATCTGATCATAGTTGATCTAATATACAAATGAGATGAAATGGAGGTCCACAAGGAAGTTGAAGAAGGAGGATGGTGCCTCCAATAAGGTTGGAGTATTAATCAGGTTAAAGCCTGCTCATTATCAAGGATGTAGTCTCAATCATGTTGGAGCCTAAAGAAGGTTGGAGCCCACTCATTATCGAGGTTGGCTCCTAAATAAAGTTATAAACTACAAAAATTGGTTGTCTACATTTCGTGGAGTATTTACCTCCAATAGGTCAGAGCATATAAATCTATGTAAGGAATTGAAGATAAAGAAGAATAAGTTTGGTGGTTTTTTCCCTATGGCCTTTGATCCAACAAAAACCAAGACAAATTTTCTAAAATGGGGTCAAGGAATATTTTTCATAAGGCTTTTAAAATTAGAAGGATCTTTAATCAACCCAAAAAGGCATGAAAAAGGCCTCATAGTATTCTTCATGTGTTCTAAGATTTTTTTTGGGAATGTCTTATTTTCTTAATCTAATCCGGTGGTATCTTGATTTAAGATTAAGATTTGTAAAATAAGCCACTATGAATCTTATCCAATACCTTATCAATATTTGGGATAGGTAATTTATCATTAACAATGATTACTTCTAGATATGTATAATCAAGGCACATCCCCCAAGAATTATTTTTCTCTCACCATCACAATTGGAGCGAAAAATGAAGTTTTATTATCTTGAACAATACCTAAATCTATGGCATGTCTTGTACCATTTTTTCAATATCAATTTTTTATTTATCAGGATATATATGACCTTTTATTAAGAATTATTCTAGCAATTAATTCAGTTTGATGTTATCAATATCTACATGGAGGTATACCTTTGGTATTTTATCTAAATACCCTAAAGTGCTTTTCCAAGTAGATTTATAATTCCTCTATAATATTTTAATCTTCTTGCTTAACTTCCATAGAATATAGTTTAACTAAAACTTTATTTTTATCCTTGTTGAGTATATTTTCCATTCTATTATATTTAATGATTCGGGAAGTCCCATATTTTAACCATTTGAACTCATTTTGAATTCATTCCAATTCAAATCTCATAAATAATTCATTATATTGTGTAGAAATTGTACTCAATATTTTTAACCATTGAATCCCTAGAACAGAATCTACACCTCCTATTGAAAGGGAATACTCTGATATCTAAAAATTATATTCTCCCTTAATTAGTTTAATTTTGTGTCATTTCCCCACATAATTATTACTCCCTCCATTGGAAACTAAAATTTGAAAATTTTCTATTGGACATACCAAAAATTTAAGGTTCTCTGCCAATATTTTAACAACAAAGTTATGGGTACTACCCAATTAAATAATTACTATGAATTTTTTATTCTTAATGTAACTAACAATCTTAAGGGTTTGAGGAGATAAAAAACCTACCAATGCATGAACAATTATTTCACACTTCTTTAAATCAACATTGTACACAATTTCCATCTGTATTTCCTACTCTTTTAAGTTGACAATTTCATCCTCACTTCCCAACTTATATTCTACTATACTCATTTAATGTTGTGGAATTTTCCCACACAATAAATAATCCCTCCATTGGAAACTTAAACCTGCAAATTTTGTCAATACAAAAAAATTGAGATTCTTTGCCAATATTTTATTAATAAAGTTATTGGTACTACCTGTTGAGTGTGTGTTATATTCTTTCCATGATTATTTTCACTCATGGGGGGGTCACAAGGGGGGCTATATATCACCCTATTCATTGCCTGGGGTGCAGCAGGGGGGTTAGAGGTGGGACACAACCCCCCCTATTGACGGGTTTTTAGGGGGGAAGTATCCCCCCTACATGGGGTCTCGGGCAGCGCCCTGAGAAACATTTTTGAACCCTATAATAGATGGGTGGACCTACCTATGGGTTTTTTCTTGGGTTTTACACATGGTCTCAAGCATGATGGTTTTCTGCCCCTAGTATTTTGTAGATCCGTTCAAGGGAACTATCATTATGTTTTAATCTAGGGTTAATGGATGCCGTTTTATGAATGCTTCAACATGTATATATATGTATTGTAACATTGAAAGGAATATAATGAAAAATAAATATGGTAGTCTCGGTTTGGGGATTCAGGGGAAAATATCTGTGTATATTTATTTTGTGTTCTCGCCATTGTTTTTTTTTATTTTTAAGAATTCGTTTGCAGGTAATTTATGTACAAGGTTGAAGCCTACATTTGGTATCATAGTTTTTTTAGCTTAAAGAGGAGGCATTTTCAGTTGAGGGATTTTTATTGAGCCTGTGGTAGACCCTGCTCATAGGGAGATCTTCGGGATAGATTCTTGCAGTGAAAGAATATGGGGAGAAGTGGAAAGCTAAAGATCGAGAAATTTAATGGTCACAATTTTGAGTTGTGGAAGCTCAAGATGGAGGATTTTCTAGTGGATAAATATCATTGGATCATGGTAGATCTGAGTAATAAACAACCAACAATGTCAGTGGAAGACTAGGAGAAGTTGGATTGGAAGGAAAGGAGCACAATACGGTTGTGTATCTCAGGTTCAATATTTTTAAATGTATTAAGGGAAGCTATGGCGAAGGATTTATGGGACAAGTTAGGGAATTTGTACCAATATAAGTCTTTCATGAACAAACTATTCCTACATAAAAAATTATATAACCTGAGGATGAAGGATGGAGACTCGGTGAAAAAGAATATGAACGCCTTTAATATTGTGGTAAGCCAGTTTTTATATGTTGATATTAATTTTTTTTATGAAGATAAGTCCATTACTTTTTTTTTGTTCTCTACCAGATTCATGGGATAGTTTGGTTGTTGCAATAGGTAGCAATACAACTACATTGAAGTTTGATGAAATAGGCTCATCCTTGTTGTTGGAGGAGATGAGATGGAAAAATGTGGAGAGCCAAAATGGAGATTCCTTGTATGTGTGAAGATGGTCCTAGAATAGAAACAAAAATAATTCCTCGAGTGGGAGATCTAAATCTAGAGGGAGATCTAAATCTCCAGGAAAACCTATAAAGATGTGTTGAAAATCCGAAAATGAAAGGCACTACAAAAAGGATTGTAGATCCAAATCTCCTGAGAAAGGAAAAGGGTTGTATGATGCTCCTTCCACAGACGAGAAAAACACCTTAGATGAAGGTGGGGATGTGCACTTGGCTTCTTCTTCAAGTACGTATGTAGATCAAGAGGCATGGTTTATTGAATCAGGTGCATCCTTTCACTTCACTCCCCATAGGGAGTGGTTCTGTGAGTATGAGAAATATTATGGTGGTAATTTCCTCCTAGGGGATGATAGGAAGGAAATAATCTTCAAAAATGGAAAAGTAAATCTAAAGTTGCAAGGTGGAAGGATTAGACCACTTCTTGGTGTTCTGCATATTCCTGCATTGGCTAGGAATCTGATTTCGATAAGAAATATGGATGATGGAGGTGTAAAAACAATGTTCGATAAGTATACATGTAAGATGGTTTAGGGAGTGTTGGTATTTATGCTAGAAGTTCAAATTAGAACTTTGTACAAGCTTCAGGGTAGCATTGATATTGATGAGTGCAATAATTTTGTGGTTCCTAAAAGTGGATTTGAAAACCTTCTGATCTGTGGACAAAAATCCATGTTATGGCATCAAAGGCTTGGACATATTCGAGAGAAGGGACTTCAAATACTGCATGGTAATGGTATAGTAGAAGGTATTTATAATTTCTCTCTATATATCAACTTATCTGAACATTGTGTATATGGGAAGCATAATCGGGTGAGTTTCCCCTCTCGTGCTAAGAGGGTGAATGGGATATTAGAGCTTGTGCACAATGATGTGTATGGATCTGTGTCAGTTCCATCGCTGGGTAATTTTTTGTACTATGTATCATATATAGATGAATTATAAAGGAATACATGGATACACTTCCTTAGGAAGAAATATGAAGTCTTTGACAAGTTTAAATAATTTATGGCTTCAGTGGAAAACCAAACATACAAGGATATAAAGGTGTTGAGGACATATAATAGTGGAGAGTTCTACAACAATGGATTTAAATATTAATGTAAGAAGTGTGGTATATCATGACAGAAGAATAATCCATACACACCTCAGTATAATGGATTTGCAGAAAGAATGAACTGGATGTTGATGGGAAATTCAAGAATCATGCTCAGTGTTGTTAGGTTAGGACAAGAATTTTGGGTAGAGGCAGTGGAGACCGCATGTTACCTGGTTAATAGATCACCTTCATCAATGTTGGAGGATAATACTCCACCTGAGGTAAGGACTAGTAATAAACCCCATGTTTCACATCTGAGGGAATTTGGCTATGATGTATATGTACATGTTCCAAAGGATAAAAGAATCAAGTTGGATAGTAAATATGAAAGGCTCATGTTTATTGGGTATAAGGATAGTTTAAAATGTTATATGCTTTGGAACCTAGAAACAAGAAAGGTTGTGTACAACAGATATGTGGTGTTTAGAGAGGTGAAATATGTTATTAAACATGAAGTCTTACCAAAGGAACCTCTGAATATAGAGTTTGAGCTAAATGAAGAAGATTCAAACTCTACTACATAACATGAATTAGAAGAGGAAGAGCCATAAAAACCAGATTTGATAAGATCAATTCGAGATAGAAGGCATCCATAAAGGTATATTCCATCTGCTTTCTGTTCAAGTATTTATTTATCTATTACTTATGATGATCCAGGAACTATCAGGGAGGAAGTAGATTCAGAGGATGGAAAACTCTAGAAAGAGGCCATGGTTGATGAAATGGCATCTTTGGACAAACATGAGTCTTGGGATTTGGTGGAGTTTCCCGCTAGAAGGAAACCCATTGGAAGAAAATGGGTGTTTAAGAAGAAGATGAATGAAGAAGGTGCGGTGGAGAAATACGAATCTCGGTTCGCAACAAAAGGTTATTCCTAGGTGACGGAAATTGATTTTGTTGATATTTTTTCTCTTGTTTCCATGTTAGCCTCTATTATATTAATTTTGTATTTTGTTTCTTCTTTCGACTTTTAGGTAGGCTAGATGGATGTGAATACAAAATTTCTTCACGTCTATAAGAAGATATATACATGAAGTAACCAGAAGCCTTTGCGGTGAAGAGTAAGAAAAAACTAGTATGCAGGTTAAAAAAGTTTTTGTATCAGTTAAAACAATCACCAAGGATGTGGTATTAGAAATTTGATACATATATATGGGGACTTGTCTTCACCAAAAGAAAAGTAGATCACTGTGTGTATTTTAAATTAATTGGTGATCATGTTATTTAATTTTTCTTATACAAGGATGATATGTTGTTGATTGGAAATGACAAAGAAATTATCCAACATTTGAAGTCACAATTGTCCTCCAAATTTTATATGAAGGATCTTGGTGTTGAAAACTATATTTTTGGAATGGAAATTAAATGAGACCGGGAAAAGAGGAAGCTCTGGCAAAACCATAGGAAGTATGTCGAGACAATACCACAAAGGTTTAATATGTAGGACAGTAAGCATGTGAACATTCATGTTCTTGTAGGTGTAAAATTGTCTGCTAAACAGTGTCCCAAAACACAAGAAGAGGAACAAGGCATGCCCTATGTTCCATATACAAGTGCATTCGGTAGCCTGATTTATGCAATGGGTCGTATTAGACTTGACATTGCACATGTAGTGGGAGCATTAAGAAGGTTTATGTCAAAACCAGGGAAGGATCATTAGACACTAATGAATCTGGTTTTCAATATTTGCATGGCACTAGTGATTATGGTATGTGATACCAAGGAATACTAGGATAGGAAAGAGTTTTGGACAATTGTGGATTTGTTGATGGATACTGAGCTAGAGATATATATCAGAAAATATTTACCAGTGGGTATGTGTTTAAACTCTTTGGAGGAGAAGTCACTTGGATGAGACAAATATAGTATATAGTGGCTCTTTCAACTACAGAGGTTGAATACATGTCAGCCACTCATGCAAGAAAGGAAGAAATTAGGTTGCAAAGATTGTGTTCAAGTATGGGGTTAGTACAACGAGCTATAAGGATAAATTGTTACCGCTAAAGTGAAAATTTCTTGGCAAAAAATCCTGCTTATCATGCAAAGAAAAACCACATTGATGTTCGTTATCACTTTGTGAGGGATAAGGTTGAGGACAAAAAGGTGTTGTTTGTAATGGTGGACACTTTGAATAATGTTGCAGATGCATTGATGAAGTCTATGAGCACTTAGAATTTTTCTTGGTGTAGATAAAAAATGGGTGTTGGAGAGTTGGACCAATAACTAAGCTCTCCTGTGACCCCCTACGTGGAAAATAAAACAACAAGTGGCAGAATGTTGGGTGTGTGTTATATTCTTTCCACTACTAGTTGCACACGCAGGGTGTCACAAGGGGTGAAAAATACACCCCTGTTTGTTGCACCAGGCACAGTAGGGGATTTTGTAGGGGGAAGGTAGCCCCCCTACATGTGGTCTGCGGCAACGCCCCGAGAATTTTTTTTTGGACCCTATAATAGGTAGGCAGACCTAATTATGGTTTTATGCATGGATTTTTCACATGGTTTTGGGCTTGATGGTTTTCTTCCCATGGTATTTTGTAGATCTGATCAAGGGAACTATGATTTTGTTCTAATCCAGGGTTAATGGATTGGGTTTTATGAATGCCTCGATATATATATATATATATATATATATATATATATATATATATATATTGAAACATTGAAAGAAATATAATGAAAAACCAATCTAGTAGTCTTGGTTTTCAGATCTAGGGGAAAATCTCTGTGTATATTTGCTTTATGTTCTCGCCATTGTAGTTTATTTTTTTATTTTTTAAAGAATCTATTTGCAGTTAATTTCTCTGTAAGGTTAAAAGCTACACTACCTCATTCAATAATAATTATGAACCTTTGCTTCTTAATCTGATCAACAATCTTCAAGGTCTGAGGAAATGTTGAACTTGCCAATGAATGAGAAAATTAATATCTCATGCCTATCTAAATCAATGTTGTGCACAATTTTCATATATATTTCTTTCCCTCCTAAGTTAACAAGTTCACCCTCACTTCTTTGTAGAAATTCCTCAGTTTCCTCTTCATTACTATTTTCCAATGTAAAAAAAATTGTTTCTTAACATGTATTCCCTTTTGACCATTTGTTGTTGCATGCAAAGAATAGTCATTTTTCTCTTTTTTCCTCCATTTTCTTTTGTTATATTCAACTAGGTTGAGGTACGATTGTCTTATGAATAGTAAAATGATGTTTTATTCCTATGTCTTCTCCCATGGAATACTCGTTTGTAGTCTTATTCTTCGCTTAAATATGAAAATTAAGTTATATAGATTCCATGGAGTTTTTTGGATGCCTTAGGAAAATATCACATTTAATGTCTTATTTTAGTATGCCCACGTAGGATTCCAGAAAAAATTAATCACTTTTGTTACCCACCATTTTTTCCCAAACCTAAAATTATAATTTATTGAATTCAATATCACCCAACAACCTAATTCTTTTCAATTGACTCGAGTAGTCTTCTTCATAAGCTTTACCAAATTGTGCCTCTAAGTCCCTTGTAAATAAACCCCATCATTATAAAATTGAGGCTTCGTTTTAACATCTTGTTTATGGTATTGACGGTTTTGATCTCAAAATACAAATTTTCTATATGAATCATTTTCTTATCATCCATTAATATTATGTAATTCAAAATATTTTTGTATTTGGCACACCCAGGTAAAGAAATTTGGGATATCAAAATTCTTTAATTCAACCTTGGGAATATTCACTCCTTTAGGAAAGCATCCATGAGTAGCTCCATAATTGGAGTTAATTCCTGCTGAAATTTTATTTTTATTAGAAAGTTATTCAACTTGAATACTAACTTTATTTTCATGAGTTTCTTCACACATATTATCAATTTTAAAGATTTTCCCATTTACAGATTCTATATATTATATTCCATCCATATTTTTTTCCAATTGATTCATCTTCATATCCATTTATTCCTAAAAAGGCGATCCCTACTAGCCCAGATCGGGTCTAGCAACAATCGTATCACGCTAAGGTGCAAGTACCTAATTGTAATAAACCAAATGGCGAAGAAGGCTTACCTTGAATCCAATGCTGTTTTTCATAGAGAAGATAGCGTTCCCGTTCCCTTGCTCTGGCATATCACAATCCTCACGCTTGCCACGATCGAACACCTACACACGCAAGAAACATGACAAAAACAAGCGTAAAACCCAATATATGAAATTATGTATCAGTCAGAGAAGACACAACTCATGATCATAATGAACAATAAGAGTGGAACCATAACCAAATTTGCCTATCATTAATTCATACAAAGGAAACTACAACCTGGCTCTGACGTTGGATCTTCCTTTGGCGGGTCGTCAGCGGAATATGTCTCGGTAAAGCTCGTTAGGAATGGGACAAGCCTCTCTCTTCGATCGTCAATCTCCTTGCTACTGATTTGGCTCTATAAGGACTATCAAGGCTCTTGCAGCATTCTTTAGGCTATGAAGGCTCTTGGAGACTAGCTTGCAAAGGAAAATGGCAAGCTTATATAGATGGTGGAAGGGGAGTTGGGATCCCTACAATCATGGGATTGGCCCTATCCTCAAGGAAGCTTCCATGAGATATGAAAAACTACTTCCTCTACATGGAGAACCGGAGCCAAACATCCCAACTTGATTTAGATTCCAGTTCAGGAATTGGTTGGAGTCAATATTCCGCCATTTATTTTTAAAAAACACTGCTTAATAAGCCTGGCACAGGTATAACACTGTGACAGTGCGCTAGCTGGTGTGCCCTCTTGGGAGGATTTCCCCCATTGGCGCGAGGGCTGAACTGTCTAGTCACGCCAAGGACAAAAAGGCTATTTTTAGGGTTTTTCACAAGGAATTGTCTTCAGGGAAATGAATGTCCTTGTTCAGGGCAATGCCATGAAAGTGGTTTCAGGTCATGTCACTGCTCACAGGTCACGGAATAATCCCTCCAATGTGTGGGACGGGGAATTGCAGGGATGGTGACAAATTGTTCTGTAAAAGATGCCCCCTAAAGCATGAGGCCCAAAAAAGAGAGAGGGGTGAAATTCTTTACAAGAACGTGTCCAACTGAAAACACTGCCGTCGAAAAACCTGCGTTGAGAAGTACAACTGATATCTCAAATACATGATATATGTGGTATGGGCACATCCATCCATAACAAAGTATACAATAATCTAGATCCAAGGCATGGACGCAG
Organism: Pinus albicaulis; assembly: GCA_034641835.2. Classification (NCBI taxonomy): domain Eukaryota; kingdom Viridiplantae; phylum Streptophyta; class Pinopsida; order Pinales; family Pinaceae; genus Pinus; species Pinus albicaulis. The sequence continues at coordinate 447,444,909 of CM076577.1, forward strand.
CCATCCAATGAGAATCAATAAATAGACTCAGGCATGGTCGCAACCATCCAATGAATGAGTCATGTAACCAATCATAATAATCCACATAATCGTAGCCTAGATTCTAACAGACAAAATCCAGGGTCTTGCACTCTATCTCGACCCGAAAAAAGTACAAGTTCAAGCATGTAAATAAGTGAGCTGAAGTTTAACATGCAAGAACATCGTCTGATTACCAGCCAATGATGAAAGCTATTAACAGACGCGAGAGATACCACCAATAGTGACAATGGACCTCAAGGTACTATAGGTACAATATATGGTGTGTGAATCAGTGAGCTGGCATCGAACACCTGTAGAATCACTTGATCAGAGGCCAGTGATGAAAACCTCATGTCGAATGCGAAGAACCTGCCATTGGGGCATGCAGGCTCCAAGGTACCAGAAGGGAGTCTCTAGATCAGCTTCCCGGATAATGAGCTGAAGTTGACAGGAAGTGACCTTGATCGAAGGTGGGCCATAGTGTTTCCCACATCATTGACGTGAGACAGAGGAAAATAATGTCTTTGTGAATCAGGATCAGATGAAAGTTAGAGGAGGGTTGAGACTTTGCAGAGGTCAACTTCTCTTGAACATATCGGCTGCACGACAGTGGATTTGGTAGTATTTGACATCAAAAGATCAGGGGTCATTATGACGAGGCAAAGAGCAGATGAGAGGTCAAAATGGATTACCCAAACCCACAAAGGCAAACAAATAATGAGGTGAGATGTCCCCAACCCGACACGAATGTAGACAAGTGCCATGTTCAAGAGCAACATACTGCCGACACGACCATGATACTGGTTCCATTTTTCCCCACCATTTCTGGCGAGTACCCCAATTATTTTTGAAAAAAATCTTGAAGGGGATAGCATATGCTTGTAATATAGGTCCGTCCTTTGGACGAATCCATCCTAGTACATTTAACGAGCCCTAGGAAGGAGAAACTCGAATATCGTCATTACGACTGAATCCGATGTCATCAGGGTTTAACGAGTCTGACAAAGGAAAAACTCGACGTCTTTTCATGTTTAGAGAGTTTGAAAAGACAGCAGAAAAGTAAACTCCGTTGTCCCTTTTCGTAAATAGTTCCTCAGATCCGAAAAGGTAGAAAACTATGTCTAAGAAAACCTCCTAGTCGCGATAGGCTAGGGTATTCCTTTTTCATAAATAATCTGTCCTAGCCTGAAAAAGGGGTAAACGTATACTGGGTAGATGTCATTTCGCAGCCACTTTAACGAGATCGAAACGAAAAGGGACTCTGAAATATTTTCATGTTTAGAGAGTCAAAAAAGAGCTGAAAGATGACTCCACAATGACTTTTTCGTGTTTTTACCGAGTCCGAAAAAGTATAAAATACAACTCGTATCACCGTCGAAGCTGCGAAAAAGCCTGTCGCTGTACAAAAAAGAAAGTGTAAAATCCATTTTTCGACAAAATATATTGAAATATTGAGAAAAATTACTTTTAAAACCTAATTTTGACTTCAATAGTTATAAATATGCCACACATGGTAAAAACTAATTTACTTTTACTTTTTACCTTATTTGGAGAGCAACAGTGGTCTTTTTGTGTGCGAAATTGCGGTGGTGATTGCGATTGATCCGGGACCATTCAGATCCTCGTTTATTCCAGGTAAGAGGCGCTCCATTAAGCTCTGTTTTGATCCATTTTTTATGATTTTCCATTGTGCATTCGATCTTTGGAGGAGACCTTTTGAAATTTTAGGGCTCCGCCCATTGGCGCGGGTATCAAGCACGGACCCGTACCAATGGAATTTTACTCACAAAGGGGTCGCGCCAATGGCGCAACGTGGTTTTCCACTTTAAATTTATAAAATGTGAGCCATTCATATGGATTTTTAAGTGTAACAGAGATCTAACAAGGCATTTTGACCATTTTGGTGCAGGTATCCAGGTACAATGGTGATTCAATGGAAAGAGAGGGAACATGGGGAAGAGGATGAAATGGCTATGGAAAACGAAGCTTGCATGAATGCACTCTGAGACTGTGGTCTCAAGAAATTCTTCCTCATGCCATGTTTACGCACTCAACCTGAGCTATTACAGTACTTGGTCATCATATGGGATGAAAATGAAGAAGTGTTCAAACTTCGGGACCAAGTATTAACTCTTGAGGTCTCTGATGTTTACTTTATAACCGGATTGTCGCATAGAGGTCCAGTGCCGATCATAATGGGCAGCAGACCTTCCGGAGAGGAAATGGACATGGTAATGGCAAGAGTGTGCCCAGGGGCACGAACAGGATCGGGAAGTGGGAAGGTGGACATCCACACCGTCCACGACCTAGCACTCAAAGTAGTGCTTCATACCATTACGCGGGCTGCAGGATCCCAGGCCCCACATGAGGCAACCAAGGCGCAGCTCCTACTGGCCTCCGAGTGTATGAATCCTACATTGTTCGATTGGGCCACCGCAGTGACAACTAATATCAAAAGACAGCTAACAAAATGTAAGAAAGCCAAACCAAAACAGTTTGGATACGGTTCCATCCTGGTGTCATTCATCTTAGAACGGATACTCATTTTCTAGGGCCAAGGGGCAATAGTTGTCGAGCCGATACCGACAGAGCCGCGGATGGCTCGCTAGGTAGCACTTATGCCCAGGTCAGGACGAGGCCAACATATGTCCTGGAGGCCTGTGTTATTTGTGTGGTTATGGTGTCAACTGATCGTGGTTGAGGATTGGCCCTATGCTGGGACCGATTTCACTGGAGACCCAGATCTTCCGCTTCCGGAGGGGGACGACTGGGACGAGGAGCTAGGTATGACTCTCTCTTTTTCTTTTTTTTTCTTTTTTTTTCTTTTTATGTATTTATGATCTTTTGTGATACATGTCTATTCTAAAAAAATTTCTTATGTGTATGCAGATGTTGGCCCAGAGAGGCCCGCGAGCATGTCGCTCATTGCACGGAGGACCCCTCTTGCGCATGACCCTCAGGCTGAGGGTGGCGAAGGGAGTGAGCTGATCCAGAACCTAGAGGGAATTTCCCAGGGGATCCCAGACTATGCACAGCTGGCAGATGTTCCATTAGCTTACCAACGACACACTATGGGGGTGCCTAGTCGCCTTCACTGACTGTTGAGGCGATTGGTGCGCACGGTAGCATGTTACCATGAGAACCACGTTGATTAGCTATCTAGGGCTTTTATATGCATATTTTGAGAGACATGTTGTCTCCGGATATTATTAGAAAAACATGTATATTTTTTGACTTTATGTGATGTACACAAACTGTAAACTATTCGACATATATATCTATATATCTATTTTTGGATGGATATTTTTACATGTGATGATGTTTTTACAAGTTGCGTAAATGTCTATCTAGAACCATATTAGCTACTGCATCTGTTAATGTATTCATATGTCTAGGTATGTGTTGATATGTGATATAATCAAAATTTCTTTCCAGTAAACGAATACGTAGATACAGACGTAAAATGGATGGGTTTCTAACTGAATAATGACCATTAAGCTGTAATAATACAAGTTGTGAGTCCAAATATACAAGTAATTCACGAATACTGAGGTCCACTGCCTCGGTTAATAATTCCAATACAGCACCATATTCCGCAATATTATTTGTAGCAGAACCCAGACACACACCTTGCAGGTTGACCAACTCACCAGCAAGATCGTAGATTACCCAAGCTGCCGAAGACACATTCCTGGTACTGCGGGAGGCACCATCTGCGAAACCAACAAACAGAGTAATGGACATCTGCACAATCAGGAAGTCCCGATCAACAGAAATATGCTTACATCGCACACCACACCACACATGCACACAAATGAATATACACACCTATGTACACACACCACACCAAAAATAACTCAAGCGTAGTATTTTTTAAGGTACATCCCGTTCCTAGGTTGCGCCAATGGAACTCCTTCGTAATCAATGAGCTCATAAGCCCCATTTTTCAATACTCATTTTACTATATAGGGCCCATGCCACATGGGTTGGAACTTTCCTACTCCAAGTTTGTCGTGCTCTTGGTCATATAGGAGGACCAAGTCCCCTTCGACAAAGGAACGTAGAGAAATTGATTGATCAAAGTGAGCTTTGACCCGCTTCTTCTGTGCTTCAATGATTAAGGCAGCCAAGCGGCGGGTTTCATCCAGTCGTTCCAAATACAAGAGATGTTCTTCTTCAAGAGAAGTGTCGGGAAAAAGTTCCACAGCCAACTTTAAAGAAGGAATTTCGCATTCAACTGGGAGAGTTGCTTCCAGACCATACACCAATTGGAACGGTGTGAATCCGGTTGCACTCTTTAAGAATGTCTTGCTTCCAGAGCTGAGAAAAATTAGAGATGCCAATTGGACTTATGAATACCAATTTTCCATTGAAGCATTGTGACCAAAAATTTGTTCACAGCCTCAACCTGGCCATTTTCCTGGGGGTAATATGGCGTTGAGCTATCATGTCGTAAGCCCAATCTTGATGTCAGCTCGGCAATCATGTAATCTCGAAAATGAGTGCCATGATTGGTAAAAATGGCCCGAGGGACCCCAAAACGTCCAATAATGTGGTTGAAAATAAACTGGGCAGTTGTCTTACCGTCGGTGGCTAGTGTAGGAATCGCTTCGGCCCACTTAGTAAAGTAGTCGACAACGACGATTATATATGCATGCCCCTCGGCTGAATGAGGGTTACACGTCATGAAATCTACGCCCCATTTTTCAAAAGGGCCTACGGTAATGACAGGGTGCAGAGGGAGGGGTGGCGCGTGCATCTTGCGCTGAAAAACCTGGCATGAATGACATTTTTGGACTGCAACAATACAGTCTTTGAATATCGACGGCCAGAAATAGCCCGCACGCAGAATCTTCTGGGCAGTGGCATATCCAGACATGTGACTGCCATAGGCGCCACTGTGACATTCATTCAAGACTCTTTCAGCCTCTTCCAGGGTCAAGCACCGGTGGAGCACCGAATCTACTCCAACCCGGTATAAGGTATCTCCTATAATGCGGTAGGGTTGATACTGATGCCGAATCCTACGTCGGACATCTTTGGTCAACTCAGACCGAAATGTTGACGTTTGAAGATACAAAATAATGTCGCCATACCATGGATCACGAGTACTGATAAGGAAGAGGGTTTCGTCCGGGATATGATCCTCGGAATGGGATGGGGTGGAGTCTGTCGGGAGGGAGCAAATGAGATCCGCAAAAACCAGTGATTTGGTTGACTTAGCAGTGGTAAATTCTAAGTCGAACTCCTGAAGGATAACTATCCATTTGGATTATTTCCCCCCCAATAATTGTTGAGATAGAATGTACATCATGGGGTTGTAATCCGAAACCATGGTTACTGTACGCAACAAGATGTAGTGGCGAAAACGCTACACAGCTTGCACTGCGGCTAATGCCAGTTTCTCGACGTGAGCGTATCGCGTTTCTGTGTCGAGAATATTTTGTGATAGATAATAAATAACGTGTTAATTTCCATCATCGTCATCCTGCACCAGAACCATTGCTATGGTGCTAAACGCGGCAACCAAATATAGAGTGAAGTCACGGTGATAGTTTGGAGGACGAAGCAACGGAGCATTAACGAGTAACGTCTTAAGCTTCTCAAAGGATTGTTGAGCAATCTCGTCCCGATGAAAGGGAACGTTTTTCTTTAAAAGATGCATGAATCCTTTGGCCACTTCCGCGTAGTTCGGGATGAAGCGTCGAAGGAAATTAGCTTTTCCCTACAGACTCTGCAATTGATGTAACGAGGAGGGTGATGTGAGATTGAAAATAGCCTTGAACTTTAGAGGGTCGAGGCGAATCCCGTCCTTGGAGACTATGAACCCCAAAATACGGCCAGAATCCATGCAAAAGATGCATTTATGAGGGTTAAGCCAGATATTATAGCGTCTACAATGAAGTAAAATATGGCGGAGGTGTTCGGGATGGTCCTCTCGCCGAGCTGAGTAAGCTGGCAAATCATCCAGATAAGGTTGAATGATATGGCGTATGTCGTGGAATGCATAAGACATAGCACGCTAGAAAGTAGCTCCAGCATTCTTCAAGCTGAACGAGAGTTTTTTATAAGCAAAGGTACCCCACGGACAGATGAATGCAGTCTTGTGTTGATCAGCAGGTAAAATATTTATCTGATTTTACCCGGAAAATCCATCCATCAGGGAATAAATCTCACTCCCGGCACATTCATCAATGATTTGATCTATGAAGGGGGTGGGGTAATTGTCCTTAGGACAGGCCCGATTAATATCACGGTAATCAACGCAGACTCTTATAGTACCCTGCTTCTTATCTACAGGGACAATATTTGAGACCCATACTGTGAGGGGTATCGGGTAAATGAATCCCGCGTTCAGAATTTTTTCAACTTCTGCTTTAATAGCAGCGAATTTGTGAGGATGCACTGGGCATAGACGCTGGCGCACAGGTTTCGCACTAGGATAGGTAGGAATCTCATGCACTACTATGATGGGATCAATCCCAGGCATTTCCTCATAGGACCAAGCTAACACGTCTCTAAATTCATGAAAAATATCGGTATAAACTTGTATCTCATCAGGAGAACAAGTCACTCCCACATGTACGTTCTTGACTATCCCCGGTTTGACGGAGATGTCGATCGGAATGGTTTGAGTAATGTTGCTCAATTTTCCCTTCGAAAGGACCTCATGAGTCAATATAGGCATATGGAGAGGTGGAGTACGAAACTGAGATGAAAAACGCTCTAGACAATCAAACATTGCCCCCAGGCTGGGCATGAAGAAGGAACGATGATATCCATTGCTCCAAGGTAGCTCCTCAAGAGACATTTTTTCAACAATTGCTTCATCAGAAGGGAAGATCTCTTTAAGAGGATCAACCGAGTCAGCCTCGTCGAGCCAGGGGGATTGGGAATAGATATCTAAAGCCATGCTCGAAGAAGCATGTTGAGGAGGATGAGGATCGGATGCAGCGACAATTTCATAGTAATTAATCTCTACTGGATTTAAGGGCATCGATTCTCCAAAATCAGTCACTTGTTCAGGTGAAGGGATGATCCAAGGGTCATCAGACCTAGAGATCATATTAACTTGAACGGTGTGCGGTGGTGGCGCGGGAAAAATACCCATGAGGACGGGGTCCTTGAAGAGACCGGGCCCTACACTGTCAAGGCGATTGGGGATCTGATCCACGTAAGGAACATTGTTCTTAGAGGATGAGGTGAAGAAAGACAACTGATCCACAGTAACGATTTTTCCCTCATGAGGAAACTTAAGAAGTCGAAAGAGGGTGGACGTCACACATAACATGGCGTGAGTCCAACTGCGGCCGAGAAGAAGATTGTAGTTAATCTTGGCGTCAACCACTTCTACTTCTACATTAACTGTCTTCCCTTGTAACATAATCAGAAAACTCTATAGAAAACCGAGGGGTTTTGATTCTTGACCATAAAATGCTTCTAAGGCATTGGGAGACGATGAAAGAGTCGGAGAGCCAATGGCCTTCCAGCAGGCAGATGACATGACACAGGAAGAAGCACCTTCATCCACAACGGCCCTATGGATGTTGAGGCCGTTGATCCCGACTTGTATCACAAGAGAAATTTGATGCGGAAGTCGGGGGCTAAAATTTTCTAGGTCGAAGGTGAGATGATTAGAATCAATGGGATCGATTCCACCAATTGCAGACAACAGAGCTTTCCGTTGTGAAGGGAAACTTTGAAGGACTTCTAATGCAGACATAGCAGAAGGCGCCTGTACCAGATCCTCAACAATACTGTAGTGCTGAGCGGCACGAGCATTTGGGTTGTAGGAAGATCTTCACAGAACACCTTTAGAAGGTGGCCTCACAACAGGTTCAGCAATAGGCTTCTCAATTTCCAAAGGACCGGAGATAGGTGGAGGAGGTGGGCCATCCACAACTTCCTTCCCAGCTTCCTGAAATGATCTGGCATAATCCTTCGAGCGCGTAGCAATTTAGACAGGTGCAACACCATTCATCATAAAGAACTGGGACCCAAATGGTGCAGATGGTGAAGGCGGTTCAACCATTTGGGTCTGCTGAGATGGGAACGGTTATTTGAGAACTACCGGAGTCCCTTTGGAGCCTTTGGGAAGTTGAATAATTTCATATCGTCGGGGAAAATCCTTGGTATAATGATCTCCTTTACAAATAAGGCAGGGGTACTTCAGTTTTCATTGAGAACCGTCATCAGTACGTGGTTTAGAAGACTCTGGTTTAGGGGCGTCGGGTTTGGATTTTCCTTTGCCCTTCTTCTTTCCTTTGGAGGCCTTTTCTGTAGGATTAGCCTGAACGACGTTGACCTTCATAGTTTTCCTAGAATATGGAGGAGTGGGAAGAGCATAATTATGGGAAGAATTGGACTTCTACTTCTCGTTTGAAGGCTTTCGAGAATTTTGAGACACGGAACCAATAACACCATCCACTACTGGGGTAGGTGGAGCTTTAGAGGTTCCCGGGCGTGGAGCATCAGTCAAAATATCATAAAGCGTGCCAAACTGAGAGTATACTAGATCAAGATACTGGGCACGCGCTATGGCTTGTTCTTCAGTCACACACGCCCCCATAGCAATATCTTGGGAGATTTTGCTAACGAAGAAGGTGGTGAAACAATGAGTTAGTAGCTGATCAGGTATATCAAACTTGATCAGTCTATGACGACGTCGCCACTCATGAATGTGATCAGATATGTGGGTGGCTTTATCTTGCTTCAACGAAGTCAGGAGATGCGTCCCGGCTTTATAGCGAACCGGTAACTGAAAATGAGTCAGAAAATCCATTGCTAACATGTTGAAATATTGAAATATGCCACGGGGTAATTCGATATACCACTTAGCGGTAGCACCGGTAAGAGTGCGCTGGAAGAGACGTAGAAGAATTGAATCATCGCTCCAAGAATTAGACGAACACCACAAATGGTAGGTCATTACATGAGATTGGGGGTCCTCTCCAGCTTTACCTTCAAACTTAGGGCAGTCGCCGAATACCTTGGTCGGAACCGGGGGCCAATAAGAATTGTGAAGAATCGGATCATTGGTTAATTCAGAAACGTCTGGTAACTCCAAGGTAGCCAAGAATGGAAACTGCGGATTAAAAGGCATACCAGGCCCTTGATAAGGACCTGTACCTGTACTCCATGCTGGTTGAGTGTATCCTTGCCCCCATGGGTTCTGTCCCGGAGGATTCTGACCATAGGGGGTATAGGGCGTATAACCAGTCTTATATGGTTACTGGTAACCAATGTACGGGGGTTGATAACCAAAGTATGGACCTTGATTATATGTCGGCCCCGTTTGAGCAGTCTGTAGATTTGGCTGCTGAGTATAGGTGTAGCCGGGTTGTTGAGTGTAATAATGGAAACCTTGGGGTGGGTTATAAGTCGGTCGAGATGGACCTTGAGAATAGTAACCTCCTTGGGGTTGAGCAGGCTGCTGGTAGGTGGGACCCTGCTGAGCTTGATAATTAGGGTGCACTGGTTGATTCGGTTGTGGCATTGAGTAAATCGGCTTTTGAGCAGGGTTGACAGGATGTGCAGGATGGCCTGGTTGGACAGGATGACCTGGCTGGACGGGCTGACCTGGTTGAACAGGTTTCCCCCAGTGAACAGGTTGTGCCAGTTGTGCAAGTTGACCTGGCTGTTGTGGAACACCAGGTTGTGCCGGATGGGCCGGTTGGCCTGGTGGTGGAATGGAGCCAGGTGGTGGCTGGTAACCAGCTTGACCTGTAGCAGGACCATAAGATGATCCTGGCTGTTGTACAACATTCAGACCAATAGGATACTGAGCTTGCATGGGTTGGGAAGGTTGGACTTGCCCCCTAGGACCATATACCGGCCCTGGTTGTTACCCCAGCTGACCTTTGAGTCCCTGAGGTTTCCCAGGTTGGACTCCAAGGAGAGGCTGCATAGGTTGACCTGAAGGGTTGTAATAATGTCCTTGTGGACCGTATAATGGCCCCTGCTGGCCCGAAGGGTAGCCCTATAAGGGCTGTCCTTGCGGATCATAAGGATAGCCAGGCTAACTCGAAGGTCGGCCTTAAACTTTTTGTCCTTGCGGGTTATAAGATTGCCCAGCCTGGTTAGATGGAAAACCGTGAGCATGAAGGTGAGCCTCTGGAGTGGGTAAATGTAAAGGATTCCCGTAATCATCGTACTGATATGGAAAAACATAAACGGGTGTACCGTCCTGTGCATAATCCAAAAAATACGAGCGGTTGGGATCTTGAGAGGATTTTCCGACCTCGAGGTTTGATTTTTGTAAGGACAATCGATACTCGTCAGGAGAGATGTTCTCCGGCATAGCAGATGCTATATAGACGTCTTCAGGAAGCGACGTAGCCCTTACAGACTGAGTGGTAATAGCAGGTGTAGATGCAGCCACACAAACAATGGGCCTGACGGGTACATAAGTGACCTGAGGGGATGACGTGATGGGTGTCCTTGGAGACATCCCCAATGAAGGAATAACCGACCTCGTAGAGGGATTTGATATCCCCATCGAGGCAACGACGGTCATGATCTGACTCAAAGATCTATATCTTGCTGGAAGTGAGGGACCAGCCGAAGACATTGCAGATAACTCGGGGTTGTCTTCTGGGAACAACTAGTAATATTCACCAGACATGGGGATTTCCTCACCAGGAGAATGGCTGGATGAGACCATATCTGAACCTGTCGCTAGATCTACTAGAAGACGGCGAGGACTAGGAGGAATAACAGCAGCTATAAAAGGCGAACCCGATGTAAGAGGAGGGAAATGTTCCCCTACTCCAAATCCATACCAAGGGTCGGATAAGGGCCAATTGAACTCAACTGGTCCTCCAAAGGGAAGCTCAGACAGAACCGGACCCTCGTCGAGAAACTCGGAAATGATGGACTCCTGATGTTCAGCAGAGGATTGAGAAACCTTTGATGAATCATCCGTATATGGACTACCAGTAGACGAAACTGAGGGTTCTGCCACTGTGACAATAACGACAAAAGGAAAAGATCAAACACAACACATGGGCTAAAACAAATCAAGGCACACAATCAAATGGCCAACAAGCAAGATCTAACAGGGCGTGTGATCGCGGGTGATTTATTTTACAACATTGAAACTTATAAAATTCACCGTTTCATGTTTTAAGAGTTGAGAAATGGATGAAAGATGACTCTATCTCTTTCAGTTTTGAAGCAAGTGTGAAAGGACAACTGCTTGGTGATCTTTTCAAATTTAAGGAGTCAGATAAGATCAAAATGCTCAGGAATTCTAGGCAAAGGGTGTACCAAATAACCGTGAACTGAAACATACACCTTGGTTTCAAAATGAGAGAGAAATCAACCATGGACTTAACGTATGTGCAGGCAATCTCCCCGAATGCTGTGTCCGGTGTATCACGGGTATAGGGCGGCAGAATCGGCTTCCTATGGATAAAGGATGGCAACCTAGTGTGGTCTCCCTTTATATACGCGACGGTACGTGGAGCACAAGTCCGTACTAGTGCTGTCTAAATCCAAGAGGCGAACGACAGCTACTAGGTTTAAAGACGTCGGAACACGTCTCTAGCCTAGACGTCTAAATATTTCATTAATGTTCCAATGCTGCCTTAGTGTAAATTGAATAAATTTTAATGTTTATCTTCAATTATGTTTCAGTTTTCAGGCCCTAGCGAGTGTTATGTCTCAAAATCTCCTAAATGCACACTACATGCCACAGAATATCATTTCATTCGATGAAAGCTAATTACAAGAGAGTTAAGAGCTTTTCACACAATAACAAAATGATCAGACAACAACCAGTAATGTCTCTAATGCAGCTAATGGAAACTAAAAGATTTTCTTTCAAGGTTACTAATCACTAATAACACAGAAAATATTTAATTCACACTAACTAATCAAAGTAAAAGAGATTTTTTTTGTATTTTCAATGTTTAAGAGCAAAGTGCACTAAAAAAAATGAAAACTAATGAAAAGAGAAATTTGAGAAGCGATAGCAAAGGAGTAAAAACAAGCAAATTTCACTCAATGAAAACACACAATCAGACCTCAAATTGTCAAAACAATCCCTCAAAACCAAGAGAATCCCAAAGACTCAAATGAACCATGTAATCTAGGCTCAAAGCGAGACAAAGAAGAATTCGAATGAAGAAGAAACCAATCACTCAAATAGCACAATGAAACGATAGACAACCACCAAACGAATGCAGAGAAGAAATCACAAGGTTGACTGAACAGATAGAAACCAAAAACTCCCACGGGAGGCTCGACACACTATAGCACCTAGATGCCCTAGGGCTAGAATGTAAAATCGATAGAAACGGGTAAACAACCAAAGGATGAAGGTCACAATCAGTCAAACAAGGCTCCAGAACACTCAAACAGTCATAAAAATGAAACCAAACACACAGATCAAGCTCAGAAAGCTCAAAACAGAGTAAACCCTAGCACCTTCCAGGATTGGCGTCACTGTCAGGCAGAATCTAGTGCCAGAGCAGGATTGGCGTGGGTAATACACTGGCAACATGCGCCAATGGGCGCGACTGTCAGGCTAATAAGTGCGCCAGTTGATTTTACTAAGGAAAAAATAAAAAGAGCAATCCAAGGAATAGACTACTGATGGTAAAGCTAAACAAAAGCCAAACACACAGAATGAGCCAGCCAAAAGAGGTGATCAAGCAAGCAAAGTCAAGAATCGACCGAAAATACAAGACAATACTCAAAATCAATGATCCCCAGCGAAATAGTCACCAATTTTTTGTAGAGGTAAATCCCCTCTGTAGACAGAGGCGATCCCTACTAGCCCAGATCAGGTCTAGCAATAATTCTATTACGCTAAGGTGCAAGTACCTAATTGCAATAAACCAAATGGTGAAGAAGGCTTACCTTGAATCCAACGCTGTTGTTCATAGAGAAGATAGCGCTCCCGTTACTTTGCTCCGGCAGATCACAATCCTCATGCTCGCCGCGATCGAACACCTGCACATGCAAGAAACATGACAAACACAAGCGTAAAACCCAATATATGCAATTATGTATCAGTCAGAGAAGACACAACTCATGATCATAATGAACAATAAGAGTGGAACCATAACCAAAGTCGCTTATCATTAATTCATACAAAGGAAAATACAACCTGGCTCTGACGTTGGATCTTCCTTTGGCAGGTCGTCAGCGGAATACATCTCGGTAAAGCTCGTCGGGAATGGGACAAGCCTCTCTCTTCGATCGCCAATCTCCTTGCTACTGATTTGGCTCGATAAGGACTATCAAGGCTCTTGCAGCATTCTTTAGGCTATGAAGGCTCTTGGAGACTAGCTTGCAAAAGAAAATGGCAAGCTTATATAGATGGTGGAAGGGGATTTGGGATCCCTACAATCATGGGATTGGCCCTATCCTCAAGGAAGCTTCCATGAGAGGTGGAAAACCACTTCCTCTACATGGAGATCTAGAGCCAAACCTCCCAACTCAATTTAGAGACCAGTTTAGGAATTGGTTGGAGTCAATCTTCCGCCATTTATTTTTTAAAAACACTCCTTAATAAGCCTGGCGCGGGTATAACACTGTGACAGTGCGCCAGCTGGCGTGCCCTCTTTAGAGGATCTCCCCCATTGGCGCGAGGGCTGAACTTTCCAGTCGCGCCAAGGACAAAAACGTTATTTTTAGGGTTTTTCACAAGGAATTGTCTTCAGGGAAATGAATTTCCTTGTTCAGGGGAATGCCATGAAAGTGGTTTCAAGTCATGTCACTGCTCACAGGTCATGACATAAGCCCTCCAATGTGTGGGACAGGGAATTGCAGGGATGGTGACAAATTGCTGTGTAACAGCTAGTGTGTATTATAGATGATTATTTTGTTTAGTGCATTAGTGTCGTTTTCGGTACTTATATTTCTTTGTTTTAGCGTCTTTTAAAATTTGTTTCATTTGAAATATGTTTAAAGTTTTTATTTAAGAGGAACTGGAGTCTTGACACAATTTTTAAAATCTATTTAAAATTGGTCTTTGTTTTTTAGCTATATACCTTGCTTTTTCCGATATCAAAAATACGGTGAGTCGATAGCGAACATGAGCATAAATGAGAAAGTATTTATAGTTTATTTTATGTGTCATTTTGAGACAATATATTTTCATATATATATATATGTTCATATATATAATTGGAACAATTAATTTCAATGATATTATGAAAATTGGTTGAATTCTTGCTCAGTTGCAATTACAAGGTTCAAAGGAAGTTCAATTTTTGAGTAGTATCAACTAAAAGGAAAAAACATCAATTTACATTAGATATCATTATTGGAATTCACCTGTGTTAATTAAGTCATTCATCTATGATCATTTCCATATTTCTCATGATTTTTTAATAGTCTACACAGCACTCATTGCATCAGGTGATTCTCACAGGGGTGAAGAAGTGAGATTGAAACTAGTGCAATGAATCAGATAGCGTCAATCATCACTTTTGGGGCTTGCACCTGGTAAGTTAGTAGAATTTTCAAAAGCCTAAGAGTTATTTTTTGTACTACCCTAGTGCAATAAATTCTATATAAGACATTCAATATTATTTTTTTATAGTAGAAAAACATACAAAATAATGAAACTAAATATTGAGTCCCACCTAACCCATGGCTCCCCATGTTGTTGCTCACAATAGTGTTGTGTTTCTTCCATGTTTGTCGGTTTCATTATCGAATGGGATGGTGGGAAAGGGTGGCCCCGCTCCTTAAAAATCCTTGTGACCTTACTCCTACATTGGCTTGGGATTAAGCCAAGGAGTTTTGTCCCCTTAAAATATGGAAGGCCTCCACCTTATCGAAGCATGTAAGACATAACTTGATTTGTGACCACAAAATGTGAGATGAAGAAAAGGTGTTGGATTGGAGTTTAAACAATTGATTGACAACCAAATGTGAATCTCCAATCATCTTAAGTTTCTTTATATCTTTTGGAAAGTTTCAGCTTCATCCCCATCCATAGAGCTAGTTCTCCCATGTCGTTGTTAGTGGAAGTTCTTAATCCCTAATAAAAAGTGGGTTTTGCTTATTCACATAGGAAAATGATGACCTCTCTCACTCTTTCCACCCATGGATTAACTTTTGAGGCTCCATCAAAAAATAAATTAGGAATTTTTGAATCCAATATCAAAGAAAAAAAATATATGTTCGAATTTTTTAGGGTCCCTCTTTCCGACCCTACAAGTTTCATTACTCTAGACAAAGGTTGGGTACTAGTCTAGAGACCATGGACCAAAGTCCTTTCTTCCTCTGAGATATCCTCTAGCAACTAGGGGGAACGGTTCTTTTAAGAGATGGATTCCATAAGAAAGTGCATTTATTTGTGATCTATTTGTCCTCGAGTTTCCATTTGTCTTTGTAAAATAGTATGATTGCAAGCTAACCAGATATTCCAACAAAGGAACTTTGGTAGAGCACTCCATACTATACGTAGGGGATTTTTAGCCTAAAGAGAGCTCAAAAAAGAAATTTTGAAATGAAGGAAAATTTCTTTCCATGAGGAAGGGATGCAAATGATGGGACCTATTTCAAAGAATGATGTCTTCTAGGAAGCAAGAGAGTCATCATAATAGAGGAAAATATTCTTTGTTATTTCTTCATGTTCTTAGTAAGAAACACACTAGGAGGGGCCAATAATTCCTTTCTTTTAAATATTATCTGTCGTTAATATTTTTTTTTTGTCAGTTGTTAGTAGAAGAAAATTATCTTTGGTAGACTATGGGACTGCCATATAGCCTTCCAAAATAAATATGGGTTGGGTGGAGAGATCTCTAGCAATTAGATATGATATCCTTACTTCAATTGATATCCCTACTTCAATTGATATCCCTGGATCACTTTACTACAACTATGTGTGACTTTCTGGTAAATATGCACAGGAGTAGCTCCATTCAAACAAGGTATAAGTTTTTTCTTTTGAGTTACTAGATGCCCTGGCGTTTTTAAAAGCTTCCACCCCTACCATGCTCCAAATTTCTCATTTCAGTGGGAGATGTCACCTAAAGTGATCCATCCTTTAATTTTCATTCATTCCCTGAGGTCAAAGAGACCCTCACAAGGGGAGAGTCTTCCTTTGTAAGAGAAATATTCCTCACAACTTAAAATTTCTTTTCCATTTCCAATGTGCCATCCAATATGGTTCAAGATGAGAGGGGAGGGGCCACTACTCTTCATAACTTCTAGGTGGTCGAATCCATTTTTAACCAAATAAGAGACAAGGTGAATATAGAAGGATCCATTTTTTTTTTTTAAATACCAGCATATTGACACCAACCACCTAGATTCTCCAAGAAGAAACATATGATCTTGGCTCTGAGCACAAGATCTAATAGATGAAGATATCAAATTACAAGGCCCCATTGAAATTATTACACTCTTAAAGTATTCCAATTTACCATGTGTATCTTTCTCTCATTTCTTTTTCCACCATGCTAGAGGAATTTTCTAAATAGGATACTCAATTGGTTTTTTAGACTAACCTAAGCCTACATAGGCTAAAAATTGATAAATAGGTAAGGAGATCAACACCAGTATTCCAGCGAGATTGTGCCAACGTGTCCCCCATGCCTCAAATTTCTTCTACATCTTGTGAATGAACACCTCCCCTTCCTTGGGGGGAGTGGTGCTCTCTGATATGGGAATGCCTAGATATTTTAATGATTTTCATTGAGCCGAAAAGGGAAAATCCATGTCTTGTGGAATATATCTCAAAATTGACTCAAGATAATTCCACCCAAATATCTAACTCTTTCTTGGTCATTTTCTCCTCTTGAAGATGCTAGGTATATGTCTAGGACTTTCTTGAAACTCTTGGAAATCACCATCAAGGCTACACCCATCAATAATGTGTCATCTGTGAATTAAGAGTGATTTATGGGTATGATGCTTATTTCCATATGAAATTCTATGAGGTTAACTTTAAGCTATTTTTCCTCAAATTTTATTTAATATAATTAGCCATTATGTTGTAAAGGAGAGGAGAGAGTGAATCATTTCTTAATTACTCTCAAAGCCTAAAAAAAAAATTAATACAAGGATGTGTAATAAAAAAATTAAACCATCTGATGAAATCATCACTAAATCTAAGATTGGTCATCACCGCAAAGAGGTATGGGTGATGGATGTGATAGAAATCATTGGGCATGTCTAGTTTTATCATGATTCCTCTTCTCTCACTTGCTTTCTTGAGTGAATTTCCTCCTGAACCATAATTTTGTTATCTGAAATTTCCAAATTTTGAATTAAACCATATTGGTTTTGCAATATAAATTTACCCACCGGGAGTTTGAGTTGATTGGAAATACCTTTCATTACTATTTTATAAGAGACATTCACATTGAAATTATGAGGAATCAAGAGAAATTGACAAGATTTGTTTCCTTAGGAATGCGTGCTGAAAATTATGAGTTAGTACTCCCTCATTTTTTCTCCTTATATCTTATCTAGTTCAACATTATTAACATATAAAACTTTATAGTATTTCATAATGTCCTAAAGAAATGGATTGTAAATCCATATCGATCCACAATATTTTTAGGTTCCTTTTACAAAATCGCATCCACTACTTCCTGTTACTTTACTTCCCCATGAGTTGAGCATTACCCTCTTAGGTAATTAATATGGGAAATTCCTATATGAGATACTCTATAGTTTCCTCTTGAGGTGTTATCCCTTTCAAATACAAGGATTTTAAATGTTTGAAAGTATCCCTTTTTAGATCTTAAAAGGATAATAATTTTGTGTCATCCCCGTAAGTGATTGATAGGACTCTATTTCGGTGCTCTCACATCTCAGCTTGCCAGTGGAAAATTTGAGTGTTTTGAACTACTACTATGAACTAGAGGCTTATCAATTTCATCCTCCACTCCTCCTCCTACTTATAGTTTTTGATTAGGAGGTCTTGGGCTAAATCATTTTCTAGTTGGAGATGGGATCTTATTACCAAATATGTAGCCCTCTCGTTGAGTAGAAACTCTTTCTTAGTTTAAATATCCTGCTTTTTAGAATTAGGAGAGGAAAGTTTTTTCTTTTCCCAAGCCTTAAGAGATATTTTAACGTATAAAATTTTCTTCCCAAATATAGGCTAGTGATCCAAGAAATTGAACACCTCATGTTCTCAAGAATATTTGAACTAATTCCTCTTCTTGCAGCCATATATTGTTCAACCTAAAAGGATCATCCCTAAATAGTCTTGCTATGTAACAACTAGGGAGATGGGAATATAATCATAAGAAACATTAATAAGAGTTTCTTCCTGTAAAAGTATCCCCTACAGGAACCAATCCCTATTGATCAAGAAATGATCCAGGTGAGATATTTTAAATTGGGCACTAGTCATTTGAGTGGTCTAAGAGAAAACTATGTTGTGTGACTCCATATCAACCAGGTCCCAATATAAGCGCAGATCCTCCAAGTGTTCTCTGAAAGGACCCCTAACTATACTACCCCTCCTTTTATTCCATATATCTAATATGAGATTGAAATATCTAACCATAATTATTTGATGATGGTGTTCCTCTGAATACAATACATTCAACACATTCCATAACACCTTATTTTCTCCATAAATATTGTATAGACTCAGTTTACGCCTTATGTCTCGATGCTCTAAAATCATAAATAGAACATTTTGGAGAATTATATTGTTGAGATTGCAACAAGATGACGAGCTTAGTGAAAAGAGTCGCCTTCACTAACCGGGCCCGCGGGCTATTTTTGGCGCAAAGTCTATTTTTAGACTATGTCTATTTTTAGACATGTTGATCATATTCTATGAGTTGCAGGATGCTATTCGTGGATGGTTGTTCAAGTTGGAAAAATAGATGGACTTCTATTTTTAGACATATTGGGCGGAATATATTTTTAGATTGCTAGTCTAAAAATAGATATGTCGAATATTATTAGCTCTTAATAATATTTGGACTATAAACATTATCTTATTCTCTTAGAGAACTTTAGTTAAGTGCACAGATGTGGCACAGGAGTTGACAGAAGGAATTACGCTATTCCTAAGGGTTAAGTGGAGCTATTGCATGGATACTTCAGTTAGAACTCATGTGACAGAGTTTGGTGGAGTTATTGAAGTAGTTGGTGGAGTTGTGTTCAATTTAACTGAGTTAAACATAGTTGAGCTAGTTATATCTAGTCTAACTGATTGATACACTAGTGAGAGTGGTGTGAATTAATTATTAATTAATTCACTAATTATTAACTCATAAATCAACTAAATAATACATCAGTTAACTACAGTGCATGGACAGTTTCAGTGGATACCATTGAAGAGGTAGGTGAAAGAGGAGTGTGACTAGCAGTTGTGACTATAGTGTTGCATGATTTGCAACACACAGTGGTTGGAGATGCCAATGAGGATTGCGTGAGCAAGGCTGGACCAATTTGATTTCATTCATAGCCATTATTCAACAATGATTGCGCAGTAGAGGCAGGCTAGCAGGTGGCAAAGATTGGAGCATGTGATTTGCTAGATCGGACCTGATTAGTGTGTAGGAATTTGAGATTGTACTGAGAGCTTGTGAGGAGATTTGTATGATGATTGTTACATGATATCTATGACATATAATATACAACTATTTGGGGGTTTTCAGCTTTAAGCTTTCCCATAAAATACTGTGTTCATATGTGTGAATGTTTATGGTTTTAATGTGCGCATGCGATTGTTTTTATTTCCGCAATTAATGATCAATGGTAGAAGAGATTCTGTATTGTGCATGAAGTCAAATAGTGTATGATTAGGATAATATCAGATGTATAACATATCAGTTATATAAATTTCTACATGGTATCAGAGCGATATTGATCATTGGAGAAATTGCAAAACATTGAAGCGGTTGAGTTTTGTGCTGGTGGAATTCGAATTTGCAGTAGTGTTTTCTTGGTGTCAAAGTTGAGATGTCTTTCAACAGATTGCGATTGGAGTATGCCCTTGAGGGCAACTCGAATTATATTGCATGGAAGGACAAGATGGAGGTGGTGCTAGATGACAATGGGTTGAAGGAGTTCATAGATGCAGAAATTCCAAAACCTGCTTCTAGTGATGCTCGCACACTTGACGCATGGCAAAAGAAGACAGAAAAATGTCGAAGCATTCTGTTGGAGGGTGTGAAGGATCACATAGTGTCCAGCCTTCATGGTAAAGCTTCTCCATTCTTGATGTGGAAATATTTGACAGATTTATTCCAAATCAAGAGCAACCAGAGGAAGTTGGCGCTCAAGGCTAAACTCGGGAACATAAAAATGGAGAAAGGCGACAGTATACCCAAGTACCTCACGAAGTTTTTCTAGTGGAAGGATGAGCTGGGAAGTGTGGGGGGTACTGTAGATGACGAGGAATTGGTGAGCTTGGCTCTCCTAGGGCTTCTGAAGAGTTGGCATTCCTATTAGGAATCTGTCAATAGTCGGGAGAAATTGCCAGGATGGGAGCGACTTTGGTCGGATCTTGTGCAAGAGGAGATAAGGCGGAGTACCAGGGATGGATCTTCATCGAAGAGTGCAGAAGAAGAAAATTGTGCTTTGGCTACCCAAGCAAGGAAGGGGAAGAGTAAGAATAATGCTTCTCAATCCGGTGCGAAAGGAAAGAAGCAGGACATGTCAAAGGTGAAGTGCTTTCACTGTCACCAACATGGACATTACGCCACTAATTGTCCACAGAAGAAGAAAAATAAGCAAGCTGTTGGATCTGCAGCTGGAGAGGCCTTAGCCTCGCATTTTGAGCTATATTTTTCTCTGATCGCATGCTTGGTCTCAAGTGTGATGGGTTCAGTGTGGTTTCTTGACAGTGGTGTGTCTTTTCATATGACCGGAGACAAAGATTTGTTTACTGATCTGGATGAGAAAGATCTTGGAGTGCACATCGATATGGGAAATGATGGTAGATACAGTGCGACCGGTATCGGTACCATTTCCTTTAAGAGGGAGTCTGGTAAACCCTTCGTATTGAAGGAAGTGATGCATGTTCCAGGATTGAAGAAGAATCTGATCTCGGTGGCTATGTTAGAAGACAAGGGATATGATGTTGTCTTTAGCAATGGAAATGATTTCTTGCGCAATAAGACAACTGGTGAAACCCGGAGGATAGGGGTTCGAGTTAAGAACCTTTATCAGTTGCAGGTATATGGCTGCGTAGCAATGGAAGGCAAGGCAGAAGTAGTGGTGAGCTGAGATGAGGGCGAGCTATGGCACAGGAGATTGGGCCATCTTCACCATGGTGCTTTGAAAATTTTGTAGCAGATTTCTACCGGGCTTCCCAAAGGTACACTTGCGGAGTCAGATCAGTGCAAGGGATGTACTTTGGGAAAATTTTTGAAAGCCACCTTTCATAAGAAGGATAGTTTCACCACGACGATCCTTGAGAGAATTCGCACAGACGTGTGTGGATCTTTCTCAGTAGCTTCGACAGCAAAGCAGAGGTACTATGTGATATTTGTTGATGATTTTTCTCGGAAGTGTTGGATCTTCTTCATGTAGAAGAAGAGCGAGACATACTCAAATTTCTGTGAGTTCAAGGCACTAGTTGAGAAAGAATCGGGGAAGCAGGTGAAGGCTCTTAGGAGTGAAAATGATGGTGAATTCATCTCTGGTGAATTCAAGGACTTTTGCAGCACAAAAGGAATTCAAAGAGAGCTCATAGCGCCTCATAACCCACAACAGAATGGGGTCGCGGAGCGAAAGAACAAAACGATCATGGGTGCTGCACGGGCGATGTTTCATGATCAGGGCCTTCCCATACACTTGTGGGCTGAGGCATGCAATACTGCGGTTTATGTGCAAAGCCATTGTCCTCACAGGATACTTGGCATGATTACACCCGAGGAGGCGTTTTCTGGTAAGAAGCATGATATTTCCCATTTGAAGATTTTTGGTTCACCTGTTTACATTCATGTGACGAAGGATGCTAGGAAGAAGCTGGAGCCGACTATAGAGGTTGGGATATTTTTTGGATACTCTGATACACCCCATAACTATCGTGTGTATTTTCCAGACAGTCGAAATACTTTTGTGCGATGGGATATCAAATTTCATGAGGAGAAAGCCATGAAGTGTTCGCTTGAGAGGGAGCCACACTTGCATGCAAATCAGGAGCTATTAGTTCCTAAGGATGAGCCTCAGGATGTGGATCAGCCACAAGAGGAGGTTCATGGAGTGGAAGAAACCACTCATGTAGCACCAACCATCAAAGGGCGGAAGCGCACTACAGAAGCTGAGTGACTGATTCAAGATGCAGAGAAGATTGTAGGAGCACCTACATCACAACGCAGACAGAGACAGTCACCTGACCGGTATACTGGATGCATGGCTCTTATGAATAAGTGTATCGTGACAGAGCTGTCCTCTTTCAAGGAAGATGTGGAGGACCCCGCATGGGTAGATGCCATGGTGGAAGATTATGATTCGATTGTCAGAAACGGTGCATGGGAGATTGTCCCAAGGCCGCAAGGTAAATAAGTGGTAGGTTCGAGATGGATCTACAAAGTGAAGCAAGTAGCTGACGGGAGTGTGGAGAAGTACAAGGCAAGATTTGTTTCCCGAGGCTTCTCACATAGTCATGGGATCGATTATGAGGAAACCTTTGCACTTGTCGCAAGGTATTCTTCCATACAGATGATTCTTGCTCTTTCAGCGCAGATGGGGTGGCACATTCATCAAATGGATGTGAAGATTGCCTTCCTCAATGGAGTGATTTAGGAGAAGGTGTACATAGAGTAGCCCGAAGGTTTCGAGATCTTTAGCAGTGAGTTGCATGTGTGGAGGCTCAAAAGAGCGTTGTATGGGTTGAAACAAGCACCTCGTGCTTGGTACACACGGATAGACAGTTATTTCACCGGACTTGGATTCTCCAAGAGTGAGGTAGATCTGACCCTATACCAGATTTTGGTGGAGGGTAAGTTGCTGATCACTGTACTTTATGTAGATGATTTGATTTTGATGGGTGATGAACTGTTGATACACTCATGCAAGGTTGATCTTGCAAAGGAGT
This sequence comes from Pinus albicaulis, assembly GCA_034641835.2. Lineage (NCBI taxonomy): Eukaryota > Viridiplantae > Streptophyta > Pinopsida > Pinales > Pinaceae > Pinus > Pinus albicaulis. The sequence goes on from CM076577.1 coordinate 447,467,914, forward strand.
TTGAGATGAAGGACTTGGGCCTCCTTCATTATTTCCTGGGATTGGAAATTTGGCAGCGCAGTGATGGATTGTTTGTGTCTCAAGGAAAGTATGCCTAGGAGATACTGGAGAAGTTCAACATGCATGGATGCAAGCCTATCTACACTCCCCTTCCTGGTGGATGGAGGAAAGAGGATGCTACATCGACATAGGTAGTGGATGCCACTGTTTATCGATAGTTGGTGGGGTCTCTTATGTATCTATTCAATACACTACCTGACATATGCTACACTGTTAACCAGCTTTCACAAGCTATGGTTAAGCCTACCAAGCTCTTTTGGAAGGCAGGCAAGCATGTATTGAGATATCTCAGAGGCACATCAGGATCTGGATCGTGGTACAGACAGGAGGATGAGTTAAGGCGGCATGGCTTCACGGACCGGTATCATCATATCAGAGATTGTGTGCAGCAGAAGATCATGTTACTTTCATAAATTCCCACGGAGGATCAGGATGCTGATATCTTGACGAAGACGCTCAACAGGAGAAAATTTGAATACCACAGGGGCAGGATCGGGGTGGTAGATAATCCCTATCTTGTTGAGAGGGAGTGTTGAGATTGCAACAAGATTATGAGCTTAGTGAAAAGAGTTGCCTTCACTAAGTGGGCCCGCAAGCTATTTTGGCACAAAGTCTATTTTTAGACTATGTCTATTTTTAGACATGTCGATCATATTCTATGAGTTGCAGGATGCTATTTGTGGATGGTTGGTCAAGTTGGAAAAATAGATGGACTTCTATTTTTAGAAATATTGGGCGGAATCTATTTTTAGATTTCCAGTCTAAAAATAGATATGTCGAATATTATTAGCTCTTAATAATATTTGGACTATAAACATTATCTTATTCTCTTGGAGCATTTCAGTTAAGTGCACAGATGTGGCACAGGAGATGACAGAAGGAATTACTCTATTCCTAAGGGTTAAGTGGAGCTATTGCATGGATACTTCAGTTAGAACTCATGTGACAGATTTTGGTGGAGTTATTGAAGTAGTTGGTGGAGTTGTGTTCAGTTTAACTGAGTTAAACATAGTTGAGTTAGTTGTATCTAGTCTAACTGATTTCTATCCATTATTCCATTGAATATGGAGAGGGCCACATTCCCCTAAATTTTCCTAGTAATACCCCATTTTAAATTCCTTAGTGTTTTTTCTAAATTAGATCAAATTTAAGTGAACATTAGCGATTTGGTTTGCTTGCTTGAAAAATTTGGCGGCAGATGACTTCAAACTGGATTTGTTCCACTGATCATTTTCCAAGGTTAAAAATATGTATTATCATTAGAGGGAGGAGGAGGGGGAGGATCCCCTCTAAACCCATTTTAAAATGTGTTGTAAGATGAAAAACCCCTTGGAATATTCAACAAAACCAGATACTTTTTTGTGCACCAGGGGATCCTATCTATCTATGTGTTCGGATGAATTTGTATATGGTGGAAATATTTTTTACTGAATAGGGATGTACTGAATAAATTCATGGTTTAAATCATTTGGGTTACTAATGAAAAAATTTCTTCAAATACAATGGGTAAGCTTAAAATATGAAAGCGCTTGATTCATTACTTCATTGATAAATCTATCACCCATTAGAGTTCAATATCTATTATCCATCATTTTTTTTAATATTTTTTTGTTGAAAAAAAGTTAAATATATTATGAAATGCATTTATATATAAGGAACTGTAGATAACTTCGCTATGGCTATATACTCTCAGTGGCATTGGAGCAAAGTTTTTCATATAGCGGTGACTCTACCGAGTTTATGGATTATTTCCAACAATAGAGTGATGCAAAAAGGATGATAAGGTTACTTAGATATTACAAAAACCAATACACTAATATTAAAATTGTAATCAAAATTGGTTTCCTTCTCAATTTTGACTCTTGGAGGATTTTTATTTTATTTGATAGAGCTCCAATTCCCATAAGGGCACACGAATTATTTTAAATTTCATATCAGGGGATATATATATATATATATATATATATATATATATATATATATATATATATATATATATATATATATATATATATATATAGATATATATATATATATATATATATATATATATATATATATATATATATATATAAAATTTTTGGCTTATGTCCTTTTTCAAAGAGGTATTTTTTGAAACAATTTTATTTTTAATTGAAGGTGTATTCTATTTCATCCAATGAATCACCATTTGTTTAACACACAACCCACCTACAAAATTCCCTATAATGTTTTTTGGGTACAACAATTCTTTAGTTTTGGGAAGGTATTATTATTTTTTAGTTTATGGTAATATCATATAGTTAGCCATTTTTTTTAGTAAAAACTTCCAAAAAGAAATAAATATGAAATAATGAAAACAGTTAAATCAAATTAAAAGAAGAAGAAAGATGATATTTTAGAAGTCCAAAAGACTAGTGAACCATTTTGTAGAACACCAATGTAATATATAAACCATTTTTTAGAATAGCCAAAGGTTAAAGTGTGTTTTTCAAAAAGTGTCGAAAATAGTTTTTTAAGAAATCCTTAGTAGAAACACCTTTTTCAAAACCTTTGATATGTGCAATTTTTTTTTTTCAAAAGCAGAGAAAACATAATGTTTTTTGAAAGTGTTGATAGCTACAGCCTTTTTTCGAAAAGTTTTATAAAACAAAGGAAATTTTCAAATAAATGATGGAAAATATGTGTTTGGTAAAGCTCCAAAAATGAATCGAAAAGAAAATGTTATACAATTCACTAGTCCAAGCATTTTTTTCAACTCATCAATAGTATATGGCCAAAACATGTTTTTAAAGCTTGTAGAAACTTTCTTTTTTTGGATTTCTCCATAATGGTTAAGGGAATGAATTTCTGAGCACATAAAATATATATGATCACTTAGCTAGTTAATTTTAATTTCACTAAAGAGTCATTTGGAATTCCATTGGACATATCTTTTGAGATAGCATATGCACTAACAATTTTGAAACTTTTAGAATTATTAAACAAGGTTTTGTCTACTTTGCTAAAGAAGAAATCTAACCATTAGTTCTAGGAGTTTATAGTTAGAGTGTTTTATCTACATTCAAAATACAAAATTTGTTGGATATGATTCAAATGTGAGATCCAGTCATGGTATTACTTAGATTTGGTCCTTTTCATGTTAAATTCAAATCTTGTTAACTTAATTCTTCATTGTATTCCAAATTTTAAGTGAAGCTATGAGTTTTGAGTGTACATTATGATTAATCATTGATGAATTAGATCAGAAAATTTAAGAAAGTCTAGTCTTATGTCTTGTATGCTAGGATCAAGACTTGTTTATTTGTTGTGGGTACTCAAATAAGTAAATTTTTTGAGTGGAAAGATGTTTTTTTATTTATATATGCCTTTCTATTTGAGGAATGAATTATAATTAATTCCTATGTATTCTTTGATATAAAATAATTTCCTCCACCAAGGGAGACTTTGGGTTGATAATCAATCACATCATTAAAAGCAACGAAGGGGGAATTTAGGGAGGTTTCAAACAAGCCAAAAATGAAAGATAAAAGGTCATTATAGTACATAGTACTAGTGTTTAAAATACCACTATTTAAGGAATCAATGTTGTGCTTGATTTACAAAGAGACCAAAATAACTGCTAAAGTTACAACCTCTCCACCATGATGAAACAAATCGTACTAGAAGTTCAAGGGAGAGGAATACTCGATTTTTATACCTCATAGTGACCTTGCTATTAGATAAAGTGATTCTATAGTGTTTATTAACAATAAGAAATCATTTTCTTCACTCTATTATTCACAAGGAACCAATATTTCCTTGCACAAAATTAGTTTAAGGTATATTAAATCAGTCTAATCGTAAGAAGAATCTAGTGAATAACGATAAAAGACATTTCGTATGGGTTTTATTACCTTAGAAGGTGGAAAAATGTTATAAGTTTCCATCGGAATAAATGTTGCTAAACAATTCCTTTATCACCTTTTTTTTTATGAGGAACATTACTTGATTAAGACTTTTTCTATTTGGTGGAAGGAAGACAAGAAATTATTCCATAGGAATATAAGGTGGTAAAATATTTTAGGGTTGAGGGAACCATAAATGTATCTGATAATGTTACTATGTTTTTTATAAGGTGAGAAGTAATGCTCCCATTTCTATGCTTGGAATCCATTAGTTTGTACAATGGATACTACAAGGATATCATTTAACTTGGGAGTTATTATCTCTAGTAAGCTAAAATCGTTGTTTGAAGGAATTTAAAAAATATTAGAGAGGCTAGGTATTGCACCTTCCTTCTACACGACTTCATATACGTTAGATGTATTTTATTATAGGAATGTATTTGTTGGTTCATATCTTAATTGGCACGTTACAAAATCTCCCAAATGTGCCCATTTCCAAATACTCTAGGAGAACAAATATAAAATGTCTTACTCACTCATCACGATGCATTTTTAACATGGTCATATTTCATTATTTTTTGTGAAGAGTGTCGAAGGATCACTAACTAGGCAAGGAAATAAGTTATCTCATGTGTGTGAAATTGGTAATTAAGGTAAATTACACTTATATTATATTTTATGGCATTATAACTTCCCCTCACATTATACTTAAATATGCCATTGATAGGACGATTATGGGATAATTTTTCTGTCAAAATATTTTTCAATTAGGCTTCAATGCATCATTGGTAATGGAAGCAAAGAATAAAATCTTTATCTTATATGGTTTCAAGTTAGGGAATTATTTTATTGAAGATACAAGGTATGCTAAACCATTAGCAGTGTACCATTTGGAGTATTAATTTGAAATGAATCATCCTACGGGTTTAGTTTTAAGATACTCAAAACCGGTATCTTATACTTTTCCTAGTAGTCATGAAGGATGGGACAATAAATCTTTTATAGAAAATTCCAACAAATAGGATGACATTTTGGAAAGTAGGATGACATGACTAGGTTTAATGATTTTTCTTTGGATGAGTAGTTTTTTATAAATTATTAATAGTTTTGTTTCTAAGAGAGAATATAAGGAATTAAAAATATAATGAATAAACCAAAAGGAAAGAATAAGTTTAACTCAAGGAAAATGAAGAAGAACAAGCTAGACTACTTCAAAAATGAGAACTTCAATGGAAAACTGAAGAAGAATTACAAAATAAGCATGAAGAGGATATTACCTAAGAGGAATTGTAAAGACAAAGGATAATTGTTGATGTTGGGAATGGATAATGTTGAAATGGAACCAAGAAATGGCACCCAAAGGGGGCTTCTCATTTAATTTTCCCTTCATTAAATCGAAAGAGAAATTGTAATTTCATCTCATAACAACTTGTAAGTGTTAACTGAGTCAGGAAGACTTAGTTAGCTAAGATAATTAGAGTTGGAGGTCAAAGAGGAGGCATGTATAGCTCTTCCTATATTTTAGGTGGTCCAATTATAATTATTTGTGAATTTTAATTAGTTAACTTAATTAATTGAGTTAAAATCAATTTAACTAGTTCTAACTAAGAGATGAGCTAGTGAGAGTTCTAGCGGATTAAATATGATTTAATTCACAAGTACTGATCAATTAGTTAACTGATAATTCTATATAAATAGTTGCTTCATGTTAGTTCTAAGGAAGGCCCAGTTGAGATTGAGGTTAAAGGGAAGATAACTATCAGGTGCATAATTAGAAAATTGTACAGGTCATGCATGAGGTCATCAGGATGCCTTAAAGGAATTGCACAATCAATTCTTGGGAATTTCCATTTTAATAGGGACATAATTCCTTCAGGAATGTGTAAGCAAGGCTGGTCAGAAAGAGGCTGAGAATTGGTTAAGTATTAGACTGATTTTACCTAGATCAAATTGAGACAGTCAGCAGAGTGAAAAGGTTTCTCAGTGAGGGAAATAGCATTTTGTTGTTTCATGGTATTGAATTTATGCAATATATATATAGCATGGTTTTGATTAGTTTCTTTCCCTAGATACATATTGTGTTGTGTGATTGATAATTTATTTCTATTACTTATTATGTGATTGTGCAACCGAAATTGGTTTATGCAATTTGTAGAAGGATTCTGTATTTTGTTTTAGTACATTATAAGATCAGATTGAATCCCTTTGGATAATTTCTACATGGCATTAGAGAAGGAATCACAATAAAAGAGAATAAACTGAGTTTGTTTTGAACATGTATATCGAATTTGCATATTTATTCTTTATGACCAGCAACAAATCAAGATATCTTTCAATGGCTTGAGACTCGAATATGCACTTGAGGGAAATTATAATTACATAGCATGTAAGGATATGATAGAGGAACTACTCAAGGAAAATGGACTAAAGGAATTAATATATAGTTATAGTGATCCTTAGCCCACAACAATAGATGCTCAACTTATTGATGCATGGAATAATAATGTAGCAAAGGCGAGAAGGATATTGTTAGAGGTAATTCAATATCATTTTGTTTCAAATCTCCATGGGAGGAAAAATTCATATTCTATGTGGAAGGACTTAACATATCTATTTCAAAATAGTAGTGACCACATGATTCTAGCACTAAAAGACAAGCTCAAAAATTTCAATATGGAGAAGGGAGAAACAATCCCAAAAATACTTGACGAAGTTCACTCAGTTTCGATATGGCCATGGTATTGTTCGTGTGATTGTTTCCGATGATGATTTGGTGATCCTGGCACTTCTATTCCTTCCAAAGAGCAGGCATAGCTACCAAGACTTTGAGAATGCAAGGGAGAAGCTACTAGAGTAGGAGCAATTGTGGTCCGACTTGGTACAAGAAGAATTTCGTTGGAGCACATGAGATGGATCCTCATCAAAGACTGATGATGAGGAAATTTTTTCCTTAGATGGAAAGGAAAAGAAAGGAAAATGGAAGGTGTTCCATTCCAAATCGGAGTCTGGAAAGTCAAGTAATAAGTGAGACTTGTCAAAGGTGAAATGTTTTCATTGTCATGAGCATGGACATTATGCCACAAATTGTCCACAAAATAAGACCAACAATAAGGACTCGGGAGGAGCAGTAGGTGAAGAATTTGGTTCACAGTTATAGTTGGATTTCACTCTCATTGCATGCATGGTTTCATCAGTGAAGGGTTATATGTGGTACTTGGATAGTGGAGCTTCGTTCCATATGTCTGAAAACAAAGAATTCTCTAGTAGCCTGGAGGAGAAAGATCTCCATATGCAGATCAAGATGGGTGATGACGGGAGGTATGGCACCACTGGTGTAGGTATAGTTACCTTTCAGAGAGAGACAGGTAAACTCCTCACATTAAAATATGTCATGTATGTTCCTGGTAAAAAGAATAATTTGGTTTATGTTGATATGTTGGAATATCATGGCTATGATGTGATATTAAGTGAAGGAAATATGTTCCTTCATCAAAAAGCGACATGATAGGAGAACAATATTGGGGTTCGAGTAAAGAACCTCTAAAAAATAGAAGTAGAAAAATGTGCTACATTGAAAATTCAAGCAGAGAAAGTGGAGAGATGAGAGATCAATGAGTTTGCAATATTCCCAATTAGCCACTTCTACTTGGAATATTATAACTGCTCCATTTTTGAAATAATAAGCCGGAAAGACAATAAAACATATCCCAATGTGAAAAGGGATTAGATTAGGGGGAAAAAATAAAGCCACTTTGGTGTGAAAGAAGGGCAAAGCAATGAGCTAGGTTCAGTTGACCAAGTCAACAATGTTGTCAAAAGAGCAGGGAAAGCTACTAGGGCAGCGCAGTTTTGAAAGGGGAATCTTCTCAAGGAAGTCACATCACCAATGAGTGGGGTCCGGGGGGGAAAGCTCACCAAGGATAAGAAGGAGGAGATAGCAGCAAAGAATTCATTGATTCATCTTGTCTCAGTATTATGACTGATTGCAAGCTTCAACTGTTTAGCTGGAGTTGCAGCACTGTTTAGTGCAATGAATTCTCATGCGGGAATTCCATCCTTCCTTTGGTTTAGCTAATTGGGAGATCTACGGAGGAGGTCCTGAGCTCAATTTTTATCATTTTCCTTGAGTACATATATTCTGCAACACATACAGTGCAGTCACCTCTAGTAACTGTGTCATTTCTGCAGTAGCAGCAGCAGCTGGGTGAAACCCTCTTATTTTATGCTTGTTTCGGAGGAAGAGGTTTCTATTCCACTCCGGGAGGTCTATTGAGGGAGGATATTGGGAAAATTTCTATATTTTTTGTCTATTTCAGATTACTTTCAGTATTTTCTAATACAGATTTGTTGGGTACAGCGTTATTTTCTGCAGTGTTGTATCTTGTGTTGCTATTTTTCCAGAAACCCTTGCTGGGGTGTTCCGATGTGCTTGTAAAAGAGGTCAAACCTCTCATTTCTGATTATATAATGAATGAAAGATTTAGATATATGTTATACTATCCATTTTTGTAGATTTCATAATAAAAATAACATTTTTGCAGTCTCCGACATTTCTATTTTATGAGGTAGTGGGATTGGGGTGCTTTTTAGCATATTTGAGCTGGGGAGATTTGTTTAGTGTAGCTAGAATGATTTCTTTCTAATTTAAAAGTCCTGTTATGTGTTTTTATTGCATGGTTTTCCTTATACAGCGTCCTCATTGAAGAAATTGCAGAAATTCCTAAAAAAGGAATATTACAGTGGTATCAAAGCTCTGCTCTTGGCTCAGCTTGTGGGGGAAATTTATCTTCAGCATGGAGGAGGAAGACATTTCGAATCCTACTTCAAACCCTGCAGAACATTGCAAGGGACCTCAAGGAGATGAGACATGAAGGGGATTCTATAGGGTTTTGCCATGAGGCAAGCACCAGCACTGCAAATGGCATTGGGCATTCAGCTGCATCACAACACTCTACCATGCCTTCATTTCTAACTGAGGGAGATAAGGAGGGAACCCTGAGAGAATATTTTGAAGAATATGAACTCCAATCTCAAGGATTCAAGGAGCACTTGAGCTTTCAGGAGTTTTGCCAAATCAAGGATGGGAGGAGGATTAATCCTCATCAAAAAGAGGAGAACTTGATGCAGGGCTCAGCACTACAGCGTAGTATGGTAGGGCTCTTCTTACCCACATTTGATGGGACACCTAAATGCACAGCCAAGGCTTGGGTGGAGACGCTGGACACATACTTCCAGCTCAACAAGGTTTCTGAGATAGAAGCCATCAAGATAGCTGCGCTGCACCTGGAAGGGGAAGCTCAAGAATGGTGGTTTCATGGACTGACCACAATTGGGCATCATCATATCACTTCATACTCAGCTTTCACCAAGAAGCTAGTGGAGAGATTTGATCCAAGAGATCCGGAAGCCCACTTTTCCAAGTTAACCAAGCTCAAACAAGAGGGAGATCTTGAGGATTATATTGCTGAGTATTTGCAACTTTCAGTGATGGTATCCAACCTCACTATGAGTAGGAAGGTATGCATGTTTATTAATGGGATGGCTGAACCATTGCAAGGGTTGGTCAAATCCACTAAACCAACCACCCTCCTTGAAGCTGTGGAGAAAGCTAGAGATCTACAACACATCTTGCCTAGGGCAAGAACCTTTTTGCAGCAGGAGACTTACTCAAGACCAAGGAAGACAATCTATGTTCGGGATTTGGAGGGAGAATGTGTTGCAAGAAGGACACATCATGTCAAGACCTTCTCCAAGAAGGATGCCAGTGCTGTACAACCCATGGAAGACTTTGCTCCAAGAGGGGGAGCTATTGCAGCGTTAAGAGGAGTCCCAAAGTATCTAACCTTGAGGGTGAGAGGTACTATCATGGGAGCCACTCATAATTTTATTGATGCACAGCTGGTACAAAGGAGAGGAATCCACATGGAGGAGTTTGAGGGATTCTCATTTTTGGTCCCAGGAGCTATGACCCTACAATGTGCCAAGTATGTTCCGGCACTAACCATTACCATGGGGACCTACACATTGACAGACCACTTCTTTGTGGTAGACATTCCAGACACCAATGTCATATTGGGAGTCCAGTGGTTAATCACTCTTGGGAGAGTTACCACTAATTGGAGAACTTTGAAGATGGAATGGACAGGAGGGAAGGATGGCCAGCATCAAAAGATCAAGGGTATAAACACATACCCCCCTCAGGTATTTTCAGCACATAGGATGGAGGCAGATCTTCACAGAGGGGATGTTGAATGGGTAGTGGAGCTGCATATATCAAAGGTGAAAGGCAAGGATTCACCAATGCATCCAGATGTTCAGTCTCTCTTGGACCGGTATTCTCCAGTATTTGGAAATATCCCACCAGGGAGACCTCCTGACCGAGGGTTTGAACACACTATTGAGCTGGAACAAGGGATCCAAGCAGTAATTACCACTCCTTATAGGCATCCCAAGGCTTATAGGGATGAGATTGAGAGGGCTATCCAAGAGCTACTAGCTCTAGGACACATCTGACCTAGTAATAGTCCTTTTTCTTCTTCAGTGGTCTTAGTAAAGAAGAAAGATGGCACATTGAGGATGTGCATTGACTATAGGGCCTTGAAAAAGAATACCATGAGGAACAGGTACCCTATACCCAGGATCGATGAGCTCATGGATGAGTTGAGGGTATCTAAATACTTCTCCAAGATTGATTTGAGATCCGGGTATCATCAAATCAAGGTGAGGGAGAAAGATATCCCCAAGACAACGTTCAGGTGTCACTATGGGAATTTTGAGTTTCTGGTAATGCCCTTTGGGTTGACCAATGCCCCAGCAACTTTCCAATCCTGCATGAACCACATCTTCCGTGGTCATTTGAGAAAGTTTGTATTAGTCTTCTTTGATGATATTCTTATCTACAGGCACACTTGGGAGGAGCACTTGCAGCATAGTGAGACAGTTTTACATATCCTCAAGGAGCAGGAATTCTATGCCAAGCTCTCCAAATGTGAATTTGGCCTCACAGAGATGTTGTATTTGGGGCACATCATAGGAGTGGATGGAGTGAAGGGTACATGAGGAGAAGATCTAGGCTATCATAGACTGGCCTAAACCCAGGAATGTTACAGAACTCAAAGGGTTTGTGGGCATATGCACTTATTACTGAAATTTTGTGAAAGGATTTTCATAACTAGCAGAACCACTCACAGAATTAACAAAGAGGGGAGCTTTCCATTGGACACCTACAGCACAGAGGGCTTTGGATAAGCTCAAAGAGGTAATGAGTAGTTGTCTTGTTTTGGTTTTACCTGAATTTTCTCAACCTTTTGTGCTAGAATGTGATGCATTAGGTGAAGGTATTGGGGCAGTCTTGATGTAAGGTGGGCATCCTATAGCTTTTTAGAGTAGGAAGCTGATCCCTAATGAGAGGTTATACCCCATCTATGATAAAGAGATTTTGGCTATCATGCATGCATTGGCCAAATTTCGGCAATACTTGGTGGGGAATAATTTCAAGGTGAAGACTGATCATAACAATCTTAGATTTTTCCTTGAACAGAAAAAACTCCAGGAGAGACAACAAAAGTGGGTGAGAAAAATCCAAGCTTATGATTTTGACATAGAGTATGTCAAGGGGAAGATAAATGTAGTAGCTGATGCACTATCTAAGAGGCCTACAACGCTGTCTTTGAGAGGCATGGACGCAGATTGGAAACCTCAACTTTTAGTTGAGTATTCCAAAGATGAATTTGCATGTGAGATACTTGATGGGGTGGTATCGGATGAGAGGTTTAGGGTGATGGATGAGGTCATATATTACCGGGACCGGATCTTCTTGGCTAAGAATTCCAAGCTCAAGGAGAAGATCTTATTGGCATCACATGATTCCCCACTTTCTAGGCATCAAGGTTTCACAAAAAATTACAAAGCTATCAGAGAGAGATTATCATGGAAGGGTCTCTAGGAGCATGTGCTTCGACATGTCAGAGAGTGCACCATTTTTCAATAGAACAAGGGAGAACACACTCACCCTACTGGGTTATTGCAGCCACTACCTATTCCAGATGGGAAGTTGGAAAGTATCTCTATGGACTTCATCACCGTTTTATCGTCAATGCAGGGTAAGGACTGTATCTTTGTTTTTTTGATAGAATAACAAAGTACTCTCATTTCTTTTCCATTTCTGCACATTATACTGCTTCATAGGTAGCTAAGCTCTTCTTCAAAGATTTATTTAGACTCCATGGTCTCCCAAGGACCATAGTGAGTGATCGGGACAGTTGCTTCATGGGTGGCTTTTGGTAGGAATTTTTCCGGTTAGTGGGAACTGATTTGACTCCAAGCACTAGCTATCATCCCCAAACTGATGGACAGACCAAGATAGTAAAAAAGTGGCTAGAAGGCTACTTGAGGAACTATGTGGTAGGGTAGCAGAGAGCTTGGCTGCGTTGGCTCCACTTGGGAGAGTATTGTTACAACACTACTCACCATATTTCTATTGGCATGACTCCTTTTCGAGCCTTGTATGGGTATGAGGCACTCTCATTTGTTGATGTTATGTTTGGGGCAAGTAAATATCCAAGGGAAAAGGAATGGATTCAAGAGAACCAGGACATACTCAGGGCACTCAAAGACAACATTGCCATTGCCCAGAACTAGCAGAAGATGTATGCAGACCGTGGTGAGATAGAAAGACAGTTTGAGGTGGGAGATATTTTCTATCTACATATTTAGCCTTAAAAATAGTCCACACTCAAGGAGAAGGGAGCTGAGAAGCTCAAACCACATTTATATGGGCCATATAAGGTGGTCAAATGTATCAGTAAGGTATCATATGAGTTGGAGCTTCCTAAGGGGAGCAAGATCCACAATATCTTCCATGTCTCTTGCCTCGAGAAGGCCATTGGGAGGAATTTAGTTTCCAACATGGATCTCCCCCCTATTGATCATGAGGGCCACTTAATCTTGCAGCCAGAAGCAATCTTAGACACAAGGGAGAGGCAGCTGAGAAACAGAGTCATCAAGGAATATCTGATTCGATGGAGGAATCTACCAGATGAGGATGCCACTTGGGAGGGAAAGAAGATCTTGCAGCACCCTTCTTTGCAGGATAATTTACCCACCAGGAGTTTGAGTTGATTGGAAATACCTTCCATTACTATTTTATAAGAGACATTCACATTGAAATTATGAGGAATCAAGAGAAATTGACAAGATTTGTTTCCTTAGGAATGCGTGCTGAAAATCATGAGTTAGTACTCCCTGATTTTTTCTCCTTAAATCTTATCTAGTTCAACATTCTTAACATATAAAAATTTATAGTATTTCATAATTTCCTAAAGAAATGGATTGTAAATCCATATCGATCCAGAATATTTTTAGGTTCCTTTTCCAAAATTGCATCCACTACTTCCTGTTACTTTACCTCCCCCATGAGTTGAGAATTACCCTCTTAGGTAATTAATATGGGAAATTCCTATATGAGATACTCTAGATTTTTCTCTTGAGGTGTTATCCCTTTCGAATACAAGGATTTTAAATATTTGAAAGTATCCCTTTTTAGATCTTAAAAGGATAATAATTTTGTGTCATCCTCGTAAGTGATTGATAGGACTCTATTTCGGTGCTCTCACATCTCAGCTTGCCAGTGGAAAATTTGAGTGTTTTGAACTACTACTATGAACTAGAGGCTTATCAATTTCATCCTCCACTCCTCCTCCTACTTATAGTTTTTGATTAGGAGGTCTTGGGCTAAATCATTTTCTAGTTGGAGATGGGATCTTATTACCAAATATGTAGCCCTCTCGTTGAGTAGAAACTCTTTCTTAGTTAAAATATCCTGCTTTTTAGAATTAGGAGAGGAAAGTTTTGTCTTTTCCCAAGCCTTAAGAGATATTTTAACGTATAAAATTTTCTTCCCAAATATAGGCTAGTGATCCAAGAAATTGAACACCTCATGTTCTCAAGAATATTTGAACTAATTCCTCTTCTTGGAGCCATATATTGTTCAACCTAAAAGGATCATCCCTAAATACTCTTGCTATGTAAAAACTAGGGAGATGGGAATATAATCATAAGCAACATTAATAAGATTTTCTTCCTATTAAAGTAGCCCCTACAGGAACCAATCCCTATTGATCAAGAAATGATCCAGGTGAGATATTTTAAATTGGGCACTAGTCATTTGATTGGTCTAAGAGAAAACTATGTTGTGTGACTCCATATCAACCAGGTCCCAATATAAGAGCAGATCCTCCAAGTGTTCTCTAAAAGGACCCCTAACTATACTACCCCTCCTTTTATTCCATATATCTAATATGAGATTGAAATATCTAACCATAATTATTTGATGATGGTGTTCCTCTGAATACAATACATTCAACACATTCCATAACACCTTATTTTCTCCATAAATATTATACAGATTCAGTTTACGCCTTACGTCTCGATGTTCTAAAATCATAAATAGAACATTTTGGAGAATTATATTGTTGAGATTGCAACAAGATGATGAGCTTAGTGAAAAGAGTCGCCTTCACTAAGCGGGCCCGCAAGCTATTTTTGGCGCAAAGTCTATTTTTAGACATGTTGATCATATTCTATGAGTTGCAGGACGCTATTTGTGGATGGTTGGTCAAGTTGGAAAAATAGATGGACTTCTATTTTTAGACATATTGGGCGGAATCTATTTTTAGATTGCTAGTCTAAAAATAGATATGTCGAATATTATTAGCTCTTAATAATATTTGGACTATAAACACTATCTTATTCTCTTGGAGCACTTCAGTTAAGTGCATAGATGTGGCACAGGAGCTGACAGAAGGAATTACGCTATTCCTAAGGGTTAAGTGGAGCTATTGCATGGATACTTCAGTTAGAACTCATGTGAGAGAGTTTGGTGGAGTTGATTGAGGAAGTTAATGGAGTTGTGTTCAGTTTAACTGAGTTAAAAATAGTTGAGCTAGTTGTATCTAGTCTAACTGATTGATACACTAGTGAGAGTGGTGTGAATTAATTATTAATTAATTCACTAGTTATTAACTCATTAATCAACTAAATAATACATCAGTTAACTACGATTGCATGGAGCGATTTCAATGGAGACCCCGTTGAAGGTAGGTGAAAGAGGAGTGTGACTATCAGTTGTGACTATAGTGTTGCATGATTTGCAACACACAGTGGTTGGAGATGCCAATGAGGATTGCGTGAGCAAGGCTGGACCAATTCGAGTTCATTCATAACCATTATTCAACTTGCGCAGTAGAGGCAGGCTAGCAGGTGGCAAAGATTGGAGCATGTGATTTTCTAGGTCGGACCTGATTAGTGTGTAGGAATTTGAGATTGTACTGAGAGCTTGTGAGGAGCTTTGTATGATGATTGTTACATGATCTATATGAAATATAATATACAGCTAGTTGGGGTTTTTCAGCTTTAAGCTTTCCCATAAAATACTGTGTTCATATGTGTGAATGTTTATGGTTTTAATGTGCGCATGCAATTGTTTTTATTTCCGCAATTAATGATCAATGGTAGAAGAGATTTTGTATTGTGCATGAAGTAAAATAGTGTGTGATTAGGAGAATATCAGATGTATAACATATAAATTATATAAATTTCATCATGGTATCAGAGCGATATTGATCATTGGAGAAATTGCAAAACATTGAAGCAGTTGAGTTTTGTGCTGGTGGAATTCGAATTTGCAGCAGTGTTTTCTTGGTGTCAAAGTTGAGATGTCTTTCAACGGATTGTGATTGGAGTATGCCCTTGAGGGTAGCTCGAATTATATTGCATGGAAGGATAGGATGGAGGCGGTGTTGGAGGATAATGGGTTGAAGGAGTTCATAGATCACGAGAAATTCCAAAACCTGCTTCTAGTGATGCTGGCGCACTTGACGCATGGCAAAAGAAGACAGAAAAATGTTGAAGGATTCTGTTGGAGGGTGTGAAGGATCACATAGTGTCCAGCCTTCATGGTAAAGCTTCTCCATTCTTGATGTGGAAAGCTTTTACAGATTTATTCCAAATCAAGAGCGACCAGAAGAAGTTGGCGCTCAAGGCTAAACTCAGGAACATAAAAATGGAGAAAGGCGGCAGTATACCCAAGTACCTCACGAAGTTTGTCTAGTGCAAGGATGAGCTAGGAAGTGTGGGGGGTACTGTATATGTCAAGGACTTGGTGAGCTTGGCTCTCCTGGGGCTTCTGAAGAGTTGGCATTCCTATTAGGACTCTGTCAATGGTCGGGAGAAATTTCCAAGATGGGAGCGACTTTGGTCGGATCTTGTGCAAGAGGAGATAAGGCGGAGTACCAGGGACGGATCTTCATCGAAGAGTGTAGATGAAGAAAATTGTGCTTTGGCTACCAAAGCAAGGAAGGGGAAGAGAAAGAATAATGCTTCTCAATCCGGTGTGAAAGGCAAGAAGCAGGACATGTCCAAGGTGAAGTGCTTTCACTATCACCAACACGGACATTACGCCACTAATTGTCCACAGAGGAAGAAAAATAAGCAGGCTGTTGGATCTGCAGCTGGAGAGGCCTTAGCCTCGCCGTTTGAGCTAGATTTTTCACTAATCGCATGCTTGGTCTCAAGTGTGATGGGTTCAGTGTGGTTTCTTGATAGTGTTGCGTCTTTTAATATGACTGGAGACAAAGATTTGTTTACTGATCTAGATGAGAAAGATCTTGGAGTGCACATCGATATGGGAAAGGATGGTAGATACAGTGCGACCGGTATCGGTACCATTTCCTTTAAGAGGGAGTCTGGTAAACCCTTCGTATTGAAGGAAGTGATGCATGTTCCAGGATTGAAGAAGAATCTGCTCTCGGTGGCTATGTTAGAAGACAAGGGATATGATGTTGTCTTTAGCGATGGAAAGGCTTTCTTGCACAGTAAGGCAACTGGTGAAACCCGGAGGATAGGGGTTCGAGTTAAGAACCTTTATCAGTTGCAGGTATATGGCTACGCAGCAATGGAAGGCAAGGCAGAAGGAGTGGTGAGCTGAGATGAAGGCGAGCTATGGCACAGGAGATTGGGCCATCTTCACCATGGTGCTTTGAAACTTTTGCAGCAGATTTCTACCGGGCTTCCCAAAGGTACACTTGTGTAATTAGATCAGTGCAAGGGATGTACTTTGGGAAAATTTGTGAAAGCCACCTTTCATAAGAAGGATAGTCGCACCACGACGATCCTTGACAGAATTCACACAGACGTGTGTGGATCTTTCTCAGTAGCTTTGACATCAAAGCAGAGGTACTATGTGATATTTGTTGATGATTTTTCTCGGAAGTGTTGGATCTTCTTCATGTAGAAGAAGAGCGAGACATACTCAAATTTCTGTGAGTTCAAGGCACTAGTTGAGAAAGAATAGGGGAAGCAGGTGAAGGCTCTTAGGAGTGAAAATTATGGTGAATTCATCTCTGGAAAATTCAAGGACTTTTGCAATGCAAAAGGAATTCGAAGAGAGCTCATAGCGCCTCATAACCCACAGCAGAATGGGGTCGCAGAGCGAAAGAACAGAACGATCATGGGTGCTGCACAGGCGATGTTTCATGATCAGGGCCTTCCCATACACTTGTGGGCTGAGGCATGCAATACTGCGGTTTATGTGCAAAACCGTTGTCCTCACAGGATACTTGGCATGATTACACCCGAGGAGGCGTTTTCTGGTAAGAAGCCTGATATTTCCCATTTGAGGATTTTTGGTTCACCTGTTTACATTCATGTGACGAAGGATGCTAGGAAGAATTTGGAGCTGACCGCAGAGGTTGGGATACTTGTGGGGTACAATGATACACCCCACAACTATCGTGTGTATTTGCCAGACAGTCGCAAGACTGTTGTGGGACAGGATATCAAATTTCATGAGGAGAAAGCCATGAAGTGTTCGCTTGAGAGGGAGCCACACTTGCATGCAGATGAGGAGCTATTAGTTCCTAAGGATGAGCCTCGGGATGTGGATCAGCCACATGAAGAGGTTCATGGAGTGGAAGAGACCACTCATGCAGCGCAAACCATCAGAGGGAGGAAGCAAACTACAAAAGCTGAGCGACTGATTCAGGATGTAGAGAAGGTTGTAGGAGCACCTACATCACAGCGCAGACAGAGACAGTCACCTAACCGGTATACTGGATACATGGCTCTTATGAGCAGGTGTATCATGACAGAGCCATCCTCTTTATAGGAAGTTGTGGAGGATCCTACATGGGTATATGCCATGGTGGAAGAGTATGATTCGATTGTCAGAAATAGTGCATGGGAGATTGTCCCAAGGCCAGAAGGTAAATCAGTGGTAGGTTCGAGATGGATCTACAAAGTGAAGCAAGCAGCTGACGGGAGTGTGGAGAAGTACAAGGCAATATTTGTTGCCCGAGGCTTCTCACATATTCAGGGGATCGATTATGAGGAAACCTTTGCACCTGTCACAAGGTATTCTTCGATACGGACGATTCTTGCTCTTTCAGTGCAGATGGGGTGGCACATTCATCAAATGGATGTGAAGACTGCGTTCCTCAATGGAGTGATTTAGGAGAAGGTGTACATAGAGAAGCCCGAAGGTTTCAAGATCTTTAGCAGTGAGTCGCATGTGTGCAGGCTCAAAAGAGCGTTGTATGGGTTGAAACAAGCACCTCGTGCTTGGTACACACGGATAGACAGTTATTTCACCGGATTTGGATTCTCCAAGAGTGAGGCGGATCCGACCCTATACCAGATTGTGGTGGAGGGTAAGTTGCTGATCACTGTACTTTATGTAGATGATTTGATTTTGATGGGTGATGAACTGTTGATACACTCATGCAAGGCTGATCTTGCAAAGGAGTTTGAGATGAAGGACTTGGGTCTCCTTCATTATTTCCTGGGATTGGAAATTTGGCAAGCGTAATGATGGATTGTTTGTGTCTCAAGGCAAGTATGCCTAGGAGATACTGGAGAAGTTCAACATGCATGGTTGCAAGCCTATCTACACTCCTCTTCCTGGTGGATGGAGGAAAGAGGATGCTACATCGACAGAGGTAGTGGATGCCACTGTTTACCGACAGTTGGTGGGATCTCTTATGTATCTATTCAATACATGACCTGACATATGCTACACTATTAACCAGCTTTCACAAGCTATGGTTAAGCCTACCAAGCTCTTTTGGAAGGCAGGAAAGCATGTATTGAGATATCTCAGAGGCACATC
This sequence comes from Pinus albicaulis, assembly GCA_034641835.2. Classification (NCBI taxonomy): domain Eukaryota; kingdom Viridiplantae; phylum Streptophyta; class Pinopsida; order Pinales; family Pinaceae; genus Pinus; species Pinus albicaulis. The sequence goes on from CM076577.1 coordinate 447,487,003, forward strand.
GGGATATGGATCATGGTACAGACAGGAGGATGAGTTGAGGCGGCATGGCTTCACGGACCGGTATCATCATATCAGAGATTGTGTGCAGCGGAAGATCATGTTACTTTCATACATTCCCACGGAGGATCAGGATGCTGATATCTTGACGAAGGCGCTCACCAGGAGAAAATTTGAATACCACAGAGGCAGGATAGGGGTGGCAGATAATCCTTATCTTGTTGAGAGGGAGTGTTGAGATTGCAGCAAGATGATGAGCTTAGTGGAAAGAAGTCGCCTTCACTAAGTGGGCCCACAGGCTATTTTTGGCGCAAATTCTATTTTTAGACATATGGATCATATTCTATGAGTTGCAGGATGCTATTTGTGGATGGTTGGTCAAGTTGGAAAAATATATGGACTTCTATTTTTAGACATATTGGGCGGAATCTATTTTTAGATTGCCAGTCTAAAAATAGATATATCGAATATTATTAGCTCTTAATAATATTTGGACTATAAACATTATCTTATTCTCTTGGAGCACTTCAGTTAAGTGCACAGATGTGGCACAGGAGCTGACAGAAGGAATTACGCTATTCCTGAGGGTTAAGTGGAGCTATTGCATGGATACTTCTGTTAGAACTCATGTGACGTAGTTGGTGGAGTTGTGTTCAGTTTAACTGAGTTAAACATAGTTGAGCTAGTTGTATCTAGTCTAACTGATTGATACACTAGTGAGAGTGGTGTGAATTAATTATTAATTAATTCACTAATTATTAGCTCATTAATCAACTAAAGAATACATCAGTTAACTATAGTGCATGGACAGTTTCAGTGGAGACCAGTGAAGAGGTAGGTGAAAGAGCAGTGTGACTATCAGTTGTGACTATAGTGTTGCATGATTTGCAACACACAGTGGTTGGAGATGCCAATGAGGATTGCGTGAGCAAGGCTGGACCAATTTGAGTTCATTCAGAGCCATTCTTCAGCAATTATTGCACAGTAGAGGCAGGCTAGCAGGTGGCAGAGATTGGAGCATGTGATTCGCTAGATCGGACCTGATTAGTGTGTAGCAATTGGAGATTGTACTGAGAGCTTGTGAGGAGCTTTGTATGATGATTGTTACATGATATCTATGACATATAATATATAGATAGTTGGGGGTTTTCATCTTTAATATTTCCCATAAAATATTGTGTTCATATGTGTGAATGTTTATGGTTTTAATGTGCGCATGCGATTGTTTTTATTTCCGCAATTAATGATCAATGGTAGAAGAGATTATGTATTATGCATGAAGTCAAATAGTGTGTAATCAGGAGAATATTGGATGTATAACATATCAATTATATAAATTTCTACATATATGGCTCACTAAATGAAAATTTCTTTGATTTCAAACTCGTCATAGTCCTCTAGATGCTCTGAAAGTATTGTTTTGTATTGCAAAACTAATTTTTCAAAGAGACCAAAGGAGGTAATAATTTCTTCCTCTAGGAGTTTTATCTCTTGGATCTAGATAATGGTACGGTGAGCATCCTACACTAAATATTGCATGACTTGAATTTTCCTTTTACTGCCCAAACCTTCGCAAGTCCAAGAGACAGTTTTCATTATTTACCATTTAGATGGGAATAATTACTAGAATTTTTTCCCAGGTGTTTCTTTTGAGTTGATTCTTCATGGGAGAATCCTTTGAAAAAATATAGCCTTTATTCCAACCCTAACTATTTTTTCCATTTTTTCCCGGTCTCCCAAATTTATTTGTATGGTTTCCTTCCACGTTTTTCACTAGGTCACCCTCTTAGTCTTCATCCACCTTGGAGTCTTATTACTGCATAGATATCACTCTAATCACTCTAGGGATTGAGGTGACCTCTTTGGATCCTTTAGGGGCTTGAACAAATTCCAGGAGCAGTTCCTTTACTCTAACCGCTCTCATGACAAGGATTAGTTATTGGGGTGTTTGGATGTAGGGTATTTCTTCCATAGTGCCCTGTAACTCCTGTGTTAATGCTTCTTGGGTCTCTTTTAGGGCTTTGATCTTGGGAATTATTTCCCCATCTTCATGCACATACTCTAAGACCTTTATGGAATTACCTTCAATGGATGATTTGGTGTAGGATAGGGTGAAATAATATTTGATTGTTGGATATTCTTACCTAATTTTTTTTCTTCCGAGTCTACCACTATTCTTCTTGGGAGTTTTTATTTGGATCCTCAGGTGTTTCATTCGGAAAATCCTTGGATAAATATCCATATTCATGAAAAAAAACCTACACCTGAACGGAATTTGGTTGTAATCAAATTATTGAACATCGGTCCATGATCAATTTTATATAACTATTTCTAGTGGTTGACCTTTATCCAAGTCTATCTCTACACAAATTAGAGCACAAAAAAAAAAAAAAAAAAACTCTTTAGTTCCACTCTGCTAATGAATTTCTGTAGGTTGTTTTCGATCAACCTAAGGTAATCATCACTCCAGTAATAAATGGGGAGCCTAGGTAGTTGGACGTACACTGAAACCACATTGGGGATATCATCATCTGAATCAAAATCAAGGGACCAAATATTTAGATACAAACTCCTCAGCCCAAAAATATGTATCTCATTTCAAAATCTCATGTCCTTATCTTCTATAACTTGAAACAATAAAATGAAGAAACCCTTTCCTACGAATTAAATCATGATTTCCCCCTTCATAAGAAGTTTCCATGATATTTCTATCCATTATTCCATTGAAGATGGAGAGGGCCACATTCCTCTAAATTTTCCTAGTAATACCCCATTTTAAATGCCTTAGTGTTTTTTCTAAATTAGATCAAATTTAAGTGAACATTAGCGATTTGGTTTGCTTGCTTGAAAAATTTGGCGGCAGATGACTTCAAACTGGATTTGTTCCACTGATCATTTTCCAAGGTTAAAAATATGTATTATCATTAGAGGGAGGAGGAGGGGGAGGATCCCCTCTAAACCCATTTTAAAATGTGTTGTAAGATGAAAAACCCCTTGGAATATTCAACAAAACCAGATACTTTTTTGTGCACCAGGGGATCCTATCTATCTATGTGTTCGGATGAATTTGTATATGGTGGAAATATTTTTTACTGAATAGGGATGTACTGAATAAATTCATGGTTTAAATCATTTGGGTTACTAATGAAAAAATTTCTTCAAATACAATGGGTAAGCTTAAAATATGAAAGCGCTTGATTCATTACTTCATTGATAAATCTATCACCCATTAGAGTTCAATATCTATTATCCATCATTTTTTTTAATATTTTTTTGTTGAAAAAAAGTTAAATATATTATGAAATGCATTTATATATAAGGAACTGTAGATAACTTCGCTATGGCTATATACTCTCAGTGGCATTGGAGCAAAGTTTTTCATATAGCGGTGACTCTACCGAGTTTATGGATTATTTCCAACAATAGAGTGATGCAAAAAGGATGATAAGGTTACTTAGATATTACAAAAACCAATACACTAATATTAAAATTGTAATCAAAATTGGTTTCCTTCTCAATTTTGACTCTTGGAGGATTTTTATTTTATTTGATAGAGCTCCAATTCCCATAAGGGCACACGAATTATTTTAAATTTCATATCAGGGGATATATATATATATAAAATTTTTGGCTTATGTCCTTTTTCAAAGAGGTATTTTTTGAAACAATTTTATTTTTAATTGAAGGTGTATTCTATTTCATCCAATGAATCACCATTTGTTTAACACACAACCCACCTACAAAATTCCCTATAATGTTTTTTGGGTACAACAATTCTTTAGTTTTGGGAAGGTATTATTATTTTTTAGTTTATGGTAATATCATATAGTTAGCCATTTTTTTTAGTAAAAACTTCCAAAAAGAAATAAATATGAAATAATGAAAACAGTTAAATCAAATTAAAAGAAGAAGAAAGATGATATTTTAGAAGTCCAAAATACCAGTGAACCATTTTGTAGAACACCAATGTAATATCTAAACCATTTTTTAGAATAGCCAAAGGTTAAAGTGTTTTTTTCAAAAAGTGTCGAAAATAGTTTTTTAAGAAATCCTTAGTAGAAACACCTTTTTCAAAACCTTTGATATGTGCAACAATTTTTTTTCAAAAGTAGAGAAAACATAATGTTTTTTGAAAGTGTTGATAGCTACAGCCTTTTTTCGAAAAGTTTTATAAAACAAAGGAAATTTTCAAATAAATGATGGAAAATATGTGTTTGGTAAAGCTCTAAAAATGAATCGAAAAGAAAATGTTATACAATTCACTAGTCCAAGCATTTTTTTCAACTCATCGATAGTATATGGCCAAAACATGTTTTTAAAGCTTGTAGAAACTTTCTTTTTTTGGATTTCTCCATAATGGTTAATGGAATGAATTTCTGAGCACATAAAATATATATGATCACTTAGCTAGTTACTTTTAATTTCACTAAAGAGTCATTTGGAATTCCATTGGACATATCTTTTGAGATAGCATATGCACTAACAATTTTGAAACTTTTAGAATTATTAAACAAGGTTTTGTCTACTTTGCTAAAGAAGAAATCTAACCATTAGTTCTAGGAGTTTATAGTTAGAGTGTTCTATCTACATTCAAAATACAAAATTTGTTGGATATGATTCAAATGTGAGAGATCCAGTCATGGTATTACTTAGATTTGGTCATTTTCATGTTAAATTCAAATCTTGTTAACTTAATTCTTCATTGTATTCCAAATTTTAAGTGAAGCTATGAGTTTTGAGTGTGCATTATGATTAATCATTGATGAATTAGATCAGAAAATTTAAGAAAGTCTAGTCTTATGTTTTGTATGCTAGGATCAAGACTTGTTTATATGTTGTGGGTGCTCAAATAAGTAAATTTTTTGAGTGGAAAGATGTTTTTTTATTTATATATGCCTTTCTATTTGAGGAATGAATTATAATTAATTCCTATGTATTCTTTGATATAAAATAATTTCCTCCACCAAGGAAGACTTTGGGTTGTTAATCAATCACATCATTGAAAGCAACGAAGGGGGAATTTAGGGAGGTTTCAAACAAGCCAAAAATGAAAGATAAAAGGTCATTATAGTACATAGTACTAGTGTTTAAAATACCACTATTTAAGGAGCCAATGTTGTGCTTGATTTACAAAGAGACCAAAATAACTGCTAAAGTTACAACCTCTCCACCATGATGAAACAAATCGTACCAAAAGTTCAAGGGAGAGGAATACTCGATTTTTATACCTCATAGTGACCTTGCTATTAGATAAAGTGATTCTATAGTGTTTATTAACAATAAGAAACCATTTTCTTCACTCTATTATTGACCAGGAACCAATATTTCCTTGCACAAAAGTAGTTTAAGGTATATTAAATCAGTCTAATCCTAAGAAGAATCTAGTGAATAACGATAAAAGACATTTCGTATGGGTTTTATTACCTTAGAAGGTGGAAAAATGTTATAAGTTTCCATCGGAATAAATGTCGCTAAACAATTCCTTTATTACCTTTTTTTTATGAGGAACATTACTTAATTAAGACTTTTTCTATTTGGTGGAAGGAAGACAAGAAATTATTCCATAGGAATATAAGATGAGAATTAATGTTGAGGGAACAATATTTTAGGGTTGAGGGAACCATAAATGTATCTTATAATGTTACTATGTTTGTTATAAGATGAGAATTAATGCACCCATTTCTCTGATGCTTGGACTCCATTAGTTTGTACAATGGATACTACAAGGATATCATTTAACTTGGGAGTTATTATCTCTAGTAAGCTAAAATCGTTGTTTGAAGGAATTTAAAAAATATTAGAGAGGCTAGGTATTGCACCTTCCTTCTACACGACTTCATATACGTTAGATGTATTTTATTATAGGAATGTATTTGTTGGTTCATATCTTAATTGGCACGTTACAAAATCTCCCAAATGTGCCCATTTCCAAATACTCTAGGAGAACAAATATAAAATGTCTTACTCACTCATCACGATGCATTTTTAACATGGTCATATTTCATTATTTTTTGTGAAGAGTGTCGAAGGATCACTAACTAGGCAAGGAAATAAGTTATCTCATGTGTGTGAAATTGGTAATTAAGGTAAATTACACTTATATTATATTTTATGGCATTATAACTTCCCCTCACATTATACTTAAATATGCCATTGATAGGACGATTATGGGATAATTTTTCTGTCAAAATATTTTTCAATTAGGCTTCAATGCATCATTGGTAATGGAAGCAAAGAATAAAATCTTTATCTTATATGGTTTCAAGTTAGGGAATTATTTTATTGAAGATACAAGGTATGCTAAACCATTAGCAGTGTACCATTTGGAGTATTAATTTGAAATGAATCATCCTACGGGTTTAGTTTTAAGATACTCAAAACCGGTATCTTATACTTTTCCTAGTAGTCATGAAGGATGGGACAATAAATCTTTTATAGAAAATTCCAACAAATAGGATGACATTTTGGAAAGTAGGATGACATGACTAGGTTTAATGATTTTTCTTTGGATGAGTAGTTTTTTATAAATTATTAATAGTTTTGTTTCTAAGAGAGAATATAAGGAATTAAAAATATAATGAATAAACCAAAAGGAAAGAATAAGTTTAACTCAAGGAAAATGAAGAAGAACAAGCTAGACTACTTCAAAAATGAGAACTTCAATGGAAAACTGAAGAAGAATTACAAAATAAGCATGAAGAGGATATTACCTAAGAGGAATTGTAAAGACAAAGGATAATTGTTGATGTTGGGAATGGATAATGTTGAAATGGAACCAAGAAATGGCACCCAAAGGGGGCTTCTCATTTAATTTTCCCTTCATTAAATCGAAAGAGAAATTGTAATTTCATCTCATAACAACTTGTAAGTGTTAACTGAGTCAGGAAGACTTAGTTAGCTAAGATAATTAGAGTTGGAGGTCAAAGAGGAGGCATGTATAGCTCTTCCTATATTTTAGGTGGTCCAATTATAATTATTTGTGAATTTTAATTAGTTAACTTAATTAATTGAGTTAAAATCAATTTAACTAGTTCTAACTAAGAGATGAGCTAGTGAGAGTTCTAGCGGATTAAATATGATTTAATTCACAAGTACTGATCAATTAGTTAACTGATAATTCTATATAAATAGTTGCTTCATGTTAGTTCTAAGGAAGGCCCAGTTGAGATTGAGGTTAAAGGGAAGATAACTATCAGGTGCATAATTAGAAAATTGTACAGGTCATGCATGAGGTCATCAGGATGCCTTAAAGGAATTGCACAATCAATTCTTGGGAATTTCCATTTTAATAGGGACATAATTCCTTCAGGAATGTGTAAGCAAGGCTGGTCAGAAAGAGGCTGAGAATTGGTTAAGTATTAGACTGATTTTACCTAGATCAAATTGAGACAGTCAGCAGAGTGAAAAGGTTTCTCAGTGAGGGAAATAGCATTTTGTTGTTTCATGGTATTGAATTTATGCAATATATATATAGCATGGTTTTGATTAGTTTCTTTCCCTAGATACATATTGTGTTGTGTGATTGATAATTTATTTCTATTACTTATTATGTGATTGTGCAACCGAAATTGGTTTATGCAATTTGTAGAAGGATTCTGTATTTTGTTTTAGTACATTATAAGATCAGATTGAATCCCTTTGGATAATTTCTACATGGCATTAGAGAAGGAATCACAATAAAAGAGAATAAACTGAGTTTGTTTTGAACATGTATATCGAATTTGCATATTTATTCTTTATGACCAGCAACAAATCAAGATATCTTTCAATGGCTTGAGACTCGAATATGCACTTGAGGGAAATTATAATTACATAGCATGTAAGGATATGATAGAGGAACTACTCAAGGAAAATGGACTAAAGGAATTAATATATAGTTATAGTGATCCTTAGCCCACAACAATAGATGCTCAACTTATTGATGCATGGAATAATAATGTAGCAAAGGCGAGAAGGATATTGTTAGAGGTAATTCAATATCATTTTGTTTCAAATCTCCATGGGAGGAAAAATTCATATTCTATGTGGAAGGACTTAACATATCTATTTCAAAATAGTAGTGACCACATGATTCTAGCACTAAAAGACAAGCTCAAAAATTTCAATATGGAGAAGGGAGAAACAATCCCAAAAATACTTGACGAAGTTCACTCAGTTTCGATATGGCCATGGTATTGTTCGTGTGATTGTTTCCGATGATGATTTGGTGATCCTGGCACTTCTATTCCTTCCAAAGAGCAGGCATAGCTACCAAGACTTTGAGAATGCAAGGGAGAAGCTACTAGAGTAGGAGCAATTGTGGTCCGACTTGGTACAAGAAGAATTTCGTTGGAGCACATGAGATGGATCCTCATCAAAGACTGATGATGAGGAAATTTTTTCCTTAGATGGAAAGGAAAAGAAAGGAAAATGGAAGGTGTTCCATTCCAAATCGGAGTCTGGAAAGTCAAGTAATAAGTGAGACTTGTCAAAGGTGAAATGTTTTCATTGTCATGAGCATGGACATTATGCCACAAATTGTCCACAAAATAAGACCAACAATAAGGACTCGGGAGGAGCAGTAGGTGAAGAATTTGGTTCACAGTTATAGTTGGATTTCACTCTCATTGCATGCATGGTTTCATCAGTGAAGGGTTATATGTGGTACTTGGATAGTGGAGCTTCGTTCCATATGTCTGAAAACAAAGAATTCTCTAGTAGCCTGGAGGAGAAAGATCTCCATATGCAGATCAAGATGGGTGATGACGGGAGGTATGGCACCACTGGTGTAGGTATAGTTACCTTTCAGAGAGAGACAGGTAAACTCCTCACATTAAAATATGTCATGTATGTTCCTGGTAAAAAGAATAATTTGGTTTATGTTGATATGTTGGAATATCATGGCTATGATGTGATATTAAGTGAAGGAAATATGTTCCTTCATCAAAAAGCGACATGATAGGAGAACAATATTGGGGTTCGAGTAAAGAACCTCTAAAAAATAGAAGTAGAAAAATGTGCTACATTGAAAATTCAAGCAGAGAAAGTGGAGAGATGAGAGATCAATGAGTTTGCAATATTCCCAATTAGCCACTTCTACTTGGAATATTATAACTGCTCCATTTTTGAAATAATAAGCCGGAAAGACAATAAAACATATCCCAATGTGAAAAGGGATTAGATTAGGGGGAAAAAATAAAGCCACTTTGGTGTGAAAGAAGGGCAAAGCAATGAGCTAGGTTCAGTTGACCAAGTCAACAATGTTGTCAAAAGAGCAGGGAAAGCTACTAGGGCAGCGCAGTTTTGAAAGGGGAATCTTCTCAAGGAAGTCACATCACCAATGAGTGGGGTCCGGGGGGGAAAGCTCACCAAGGATAAGAAGGAGGAGATAGCAGCAAAGAATTCATTGATTCATCTTGTCTCAGTATTATGACTGATTGCAAGCTTCAACTGTTTAGCTGGAGTTGCAGCACTGTTTAGTGCAATGAATTCTCATGCGGGAATTCCATCCTTCCTTTGGTTTAGCTAATTGGGAGATCTACGGAGGAGGTCCTGAGCTCAATTTTTATCATTTTCCTTGAGTACATATATTCTGCAACACATACAGTGCAGTCACCTCTAGTAACTGTGTCATTTCTGCAGTAGCAGCAGCAGCTGGGTGAAACCCTCTTATTTTATGCTTGTTTCGGAGGAAGAGGTTTCTATTCCACTCCGGGAGGTCTATTGAGGGAGGATATTGGGAAAATTTCTATATTTTTTGTCTATTTCAGATTACTTTCAGTATTTTCTAATACAGATTTGTTGGGTACAGCGTTATTTTCTGCAGTGTTGTATCTTGTGTTGCTATTTTTCCAGAAACCCTTGCTGGGGTGTTCCGATGTGCTTGTAAAAGAGGTCAAACCTCTCATTTCTGATTATATAATGAATGAAAGATTTAGATATATGTTATACTATCCATTTTTGTAGATTTCATAATAAAAATAACATTTTTGCAGTCTCCGACATTTCTATTTTATGAGGTAGTGGGATTGGGGTGCTTTTTAGCATATTTGAGCTGGGGAGATTTGTTTAGTGTAGCTAGAATGATTTCTTTCTAATTTAATTTTATATTTAAGCTACATAAAACATCTAAAAGAGGATCCACTAACTGGAGAACATTGGGGATGGAATGGACAGAAGAAAAGGATGGCCAACAACAAAAGATCAAGGGTATAAACACATACCCCCCTCAAGTTTTTTCAGCACACAGGATGGAGGCAGATCCGCGTAGAGGGGATGTTCAATGGGCAGTGGAGCTGCATATATTAGAGGTGAAAGGAAAGGATTCACCAGCGCATCTACATGTTCAGTCTCTCTTGGACCAGTATTCTACAGTATTTGGAGATATCCCACCAAGAAGACCTCCTGACCGAGGGTTTGAACATACCATTGAGTTGGAACAAGGAATCCAAGCGGTAATCACCACTCCTTATAGGCACCCCAAGGCTTATAGGGATGAGATTGAGAAATCTATCCAAGAGATGCTATCCCTAGGACACATACGGCCTAGTACTAGTCCTTTTTCTTCCTCTGTGGTTTTGGTAAAGAAGAAATATGGCACATTGAGGATGTGCATTGATTATAGGGCCTTGAACAAGAAGAATATGAAGAACAGGTACCCTATACCCAGGATTGATGAACTCATGGATGAGTTGAGGGGATCTAAATACTTTTCCAAGATTTATTTGAGATCCAGGTATCATCAAATCAAGGTGACGGAGCAAGATATCCCCAAGACAACATTCAGGTGTCACTACGAGCATTTTGAGTTTCTGGTAATGCCCTTTGGATTAACCAATGCCCCAACAACTTTCCAATCCTGCATGAACCACATATTCCGTGGTCATTTGAGAAAGTTTGTATCTATCTTCTTTGATGATATTCTTATCTAGAACTGCACTTGGGAGGAGCACTTGCAGGATATTGAGATAGTTTTGCATATCCTCAAGGAGCAGCAATTCTATGCCAAGCTCTCCAAATGTGAATTTGGCCTCACAGAGATGTTGTATTTGGGGCACATCATAGGAGTGGATGGAGTGAGGGTACATGAGGAGAAGATCCAGGCTATCAGAGATTGGCCTAAACCCAGGAATGTTACAGAACTCAGAGGGTTTGTGGGCATATGCACTTATTACTGAAAGTTTGTGAATGGATTTTCATAACTAGTAGAACCACTCACAGCATTAACAAAGAGGGGAGCTTTCCATTGGACACCTACAGCACAGAGGGCTTTGGATAAGCTCAAAGAGGTAATAAGTAGTTGTCTTGTTTTGGTTTTACCTGAATTTTCTCAACCTTTTGTGCTAGATTGTGATGCATTAGGTGAAGGTATTGGGGCAGTCTTGATGTAAGGTGGGCATCCTATAGCTTTTGAGAGTAGGAAGCTGATCCCTAATGAGAGGTTATAGCCCATCTATGATAAAGAGATTTTGGCTATCATGCATGCATTGGCCAAATTTCAGCAAGACTTGGTGGGGAATAAGTTCAAGGTGAAGACTGATCATAACAATCTTAGATTCTTCCTTAAACAGAAAAAAATCCATGAGAGACAACAAAAGTGGGTGAGAAAAATCCAAGCTTGTGATTTTGACAGAGAGTATGTCAAGGGGAAGATAAATGTAGTAGATGATGCACTATCCAGGAGGCCTACAGCGTTGTCTTTGAGAGGCATGGACGCATATTGGAAAGCTCAACTTTTAGTTGAGTATTCCAAAGATGAATTTGCATGTGAGATACTTGATGGGGTGGTATCGGATGAGAGGTTTAGGGTGATGGATGAGGTCATCTATTACCGGGACCGGATCTTCTTGGCTAATAATTCCAAGCTCAAGGAGAAGATCTTATTGGCATCACATGATTCCCCACTTTCTAGGCATCAAGGTTTCACAAAAAATTACAAAGCTATCAGAGAGAGATTCTCATGGAAGGGTCTCTAGGAGCATGTGCTTCGACATGTCAGAGAGTGCACCATTTTTCAAAAGAACAAGGGAGAACACACTCACCCTACTGGGTTATTGCAGCCACTACCTATTCCATATGGGAAGTGGGAAAGTATCTCTATGGACTTCATCACCGGTTTATCGACAATGCAAGGTAAGGACTGTATCTTTGTTTTTTTGATAGACTAACAAAGTACTCTCATTTATTTTCCATTTCTGCACATTATATTGCTTCACATGTAGCTAATCTCTTCTTCAGAGATGTATTTAGACTCCATGGTCTCCCAAGGACCATAGTGAGTGATCGCGACAGTCGCTTCATGGGTGGCTTTTGGCAGGAACTTTTCCGGTTAGTGGGAACTGATTTGACTCCAAGCACTAGCTATCATCCCCAAACTGATGGACAGACCAAGATAGTAAACAAGTGGCTAGAAGGCTACTTGAGGAACTATGTGGTAGGGTAGCAGAGAGCTTGGATGCGTTGGCTCCACTTGGGAGAGTATTGTTACAACACTACTCACCATATTTCTATTGGCATGACTCCTTTTCGAGCCTTGTATGGGTATGAGGCACTCTCATTTGTTGATGTTATGTTTGGGGCAAGTAAAGCTCCAAGGGAAAAGGAATGGATTCAAGAGAACCAGGACATACTCAGGGTAGTCAAAGACGACATTGCCATTTCCCAGAACTAGCAGAAGATGTATGCAGACCGTGGTCAGATAGAAAGACAGTTTGAGGTGGGAGATATTTTATATCTACGTCTTTAGCCTTAAAAACAGTCCACACTCAAGGAGAAGGGAGCTGAGAAGCTCAAACCACGTTTATATGGGCCATATAAGGTGGTCAAATGTATCGGTAAGGTAGCATATGAGTTGGAGCTTCCTAAGGGGAGAAAGATCCACAATATCTTCCATGTCTCTTTCCTCGAGAAGGCCATTGGGAGGAATGTAGTTGCCAACATGGATCTCCCCCCTATTGATCATGAGGGCCACTTAATCTTGCAGCCAGAAGAAATATTAGACACAAGGGAGAGGCAGCTGAGAAACAGAGTCATCAAGGAATATCTGATTCGATGGAGGAATATACGAGATGAGGATGCCACTTGGGAGGGAGAGAAGATCTTGCAGCATCCTTCTTTACTGTTGCTTGTGGGAAAGAAAATTTTGAGTGGGGAGGACTGTAATATTCGCAATTAACCACTGCTACTTGGAATATTATAACTGCTCCATTTTTTAAATAAGAAGCCGAGAAGACGATAAAAAATATCCCAGTGTGAAAAAGGATTAAATTAGGAGGAAAAAATAAAGCCACTTTGGTGTGAAAGAAGGGCAAAGCAATGAGGTAGGTTAAATTGACCAAGTCAATAGTGTTGTCACAAGAGGAGGGAAATCTACTAGGGCAGCGCAGTTTTGAAAGGGGAATCTTCTCAAGGAAGTCACATCACCAATGAGTGGGGTCCGAGAGGGAAAGCTCACCAAGGATAAGAAGGAGGAGATAACAATAAAGAATTCATTGATTCATCTTTTCTCGATCTTATGACTGATTGCAAGCTTTAGTTGTTTAGCCAGAGTTGCAGCATTGTTTAGTGCAAGAAATTCTCATGGGGGAATTCCATCCTTCCTTTGGTTTAGCTGATTGGGAGATCTAAGGAGGAGGTCCTGAGCTCAATTTTTATCATTTTCCTTGAGGACATCTATTCTGCAACACATACAGAGTAGTCACCTCCAGTAACTGCGTCATTTCTGCAGTAGCAGCAGCAGCTAGGTGAAACCCTCTTGTTTTATGCTTGTTTCGGAGGAGGAGGTGTCTATTCCACTTCGGGAGGTCTACTGAGGGAGGCCTTGGGAAAATTTCTGTATTTTTTGTCTATTTTAGATTACTTTCAGTATTTTCTAATACAGATTTGCTGGGTACAGTGTTATTTTCTGTAGTGCTGTATCTTGTGTTGCTATTTTGCCAGAAACCCTTGCCAGGGTGTTCTAATGTGCTTGTAAAAGAGGTCAAACCTCTCATTTCTGATTCTATAATGAATGAAAGATTCATATTTGTGTTATACTATCCTTTTCTATAGATTTCATAATAAAAATAATGTTTTTGCAGTCTCCGGAATTTCTATTTTATGAGGTAGTGGGATTGGGGTGCTTTTTAGCATATTTGAGCTAGGAGATCTGTTTAGTGTAGATAGAATGTTTTATTTCTGATTTCCTTTTATATTTAAGCTACATACTACATATAAAAGAGGATCCAAGTCCTTTTCAGCATTTTTATTGCAGAATTTTCCTTATACAACGTCCTCACTGAAGAAATTGCTGAAATTCCTAAAAAGGAATATTACCGAGTTATGGCATAGGATATTGAGCCATCTACACCATTTCACTTTTAATATCACGCAAAATATTTCTACGGGACTTCCAAAGCATGCACTTGCACAAATATATACATGAAAAGGGTGTACATTGGGGAAGTATAGCAAGGCCACCTTTCACAATAAGGAAAGCTGAGCAAATTCAATCCTTGAGATACTTCACTCAGATGTGTGTGGATCATTATCAACATATTCCATGACAAAAAATAGGTATTATGTGATTTTTTTTAATGATTTTTCAAGAAAGTGTTGGATTTTATTCAAGCAGAAGAAATATCCGACGTTCTTCAAGTTTTGTGAGTTCAAGGCACTTGTAGAGAAATATACAGGGAATAAGGGGAAGGATCTGAGGAGTGACAATGGTGGATAATATATCTCTAATGAATTCAATAAAAAAAAATTCTCAGAAGGAATTCGAAGAGAAATTATAGCACCTCATAACTCATAACAGAATAGGGTTGCAGAAAGAAAGAACTGAACTACTGTGGGAGCAGCACAATCTATGTTTCATGATCAAGGACTACCATTACATCTGTGGGTGGAAGCATGCAATACAAAATTATTTGTGCAAGACATAAGTCTTCATTAGATACTTTGGATGAGTACACTAGAGGAGGCTTTATTAGGTAAGAGATCAAATGTGTCATTTTTTAAAAAATTTGGTTCATATGTTTATTTCCATGTAACCAAGGATGCCGTGAAGAAGCTAGAGCCAACAACAGAGTTAGGGTAATTTCTGGGGTACACTGATACACATCACAACTATCGGGTGTACTTTCTATCACACAGAATGACAGTGCTTAGAAGAGATGTGAAATTTGATGAAGAGAAAGCCATGTAATTGTACCTTGAGAGGGAGCTTTAGTTGCATGTATTTGAGGAGCTCTTGGCTCTAAAAGAAGAACCTCAACATGTGGAGTAGCCACAAGTAGATGAAAAACGAGTGGAATAACCCACTCAAGAAGATCCATCCATCGGAGATGGAAGGAGCACCAGAGAGGCTGAAATATTTTTTCTAAATGCGTGAGAGAATGTGGGAGCACCCACATCACAATGCAGGAAGAGAATGTCCCCAGAGCAGTACACATGATACATGGCTCTTATGAGAGAAGGTTTTGAGATAGAACCATCCTATTTTAAGGAAGTAGTGCAGAAGCCATTTTGGGTTGAGGAGTGTGACAACAGTTGAGCCTTAGAATTGCCTTCTCTTTTACAAACCTTCACTTCATTTCATCATTATTTTATCACTTCATAAGCCTAAAATCAATGAAGAATGATTAGGATTTCTTAAAGGTTACATGAAATTGATTAACATATTGTATTTTCATGATTTTTCCTATTTCAACAATTTTACGCAATAGCTACGAGAATGCGAACATTAGTAGGCGACCGGCGGTCTGTGTTGTTTCTGAGTTTAGTGGGTTACGAGTGTGGTCTCGAAAAACCGCATATGGGCATATTCCACGTCATGTCTACATGGTTTGTTGCTCACCATGAAGGAAGAAACGGTCGTGGTTGTACACGTGAAGCAAATACGAGGTAGACTTCTAGTAGGGCTGTCTCGGTCCATTTGTCTACGACCAAAGTACGCAGCCTTCAATAAGAGTTTTAATTTGAATAGGAGTGGGAAAGACAGTAATCCCTATGTTATCTCAAGTTCTGTTATGTAATTTCATTATAAATATGACTTGGGAGACCAAGCAACGCTGGTTAGATTTTGGTTAGTTTTTGGCTTCTGCCACAAAACCGTGAATACTCTGTTTTTCAGTCTTTTTCTCTTTCAATGAAAGAAACAACATTTCTGTGAACGTGTTGAGTTAGATTGCGTGCTACCAGGTGGTGGAGGGCCCCTACCTCCTGAGTGGCTTCGTTTTCACCATTTAGATAAGTATTTTAGCTCTGTTTTCACAGTTTAGATGAATATTTTAATTGTGTTTTCATTTATAATTTAGACAAGCTTCTACAATTTAGGATTATCATTGATTTCATTAAAATATCACAGCTAGACTTGTTCTAATCATCTCTTCCAAAATACCATTACGATGAATGAGAAATAGCTGTGATTTTGTAGGCTTTAGTTACATTTTCTTTTGTTAATTATCATAGTGAGAATTGTATGGACTGTGTAATTTCATAGATTAATGGCATGTGAATTTCAATAGAATACTCCGGAGGTAGAATGCATGTGGTTCAGCTTTGTCCTTTCTTTTCAAGTTTGATAATGGCATCAACTTTGTTTACTGTGTTTTAAGTAGATTAGTGGCACACTAGCTTAGTTTTAGTTCATTTTGTTTCAAGATAGATTAATAGCATTCTAGCTTAGTTGTAGTCACTGTATTTTCAGATTGATAGATTTCACTCTCACCTAGTGTTATCCGTTGGATTTTAAGTAGTAATAAATGTTAACATTAAAACTCATAGCCTTCATTATTTACAAAACTTACTTTTGTTCTGAATCTATATTGATATATCATCACATGAACAGAGGTCAGTCATATTAGTTTAAGGCTTTGATTTTCCTGCAAATCTTTTATGAATTCACCAATAGCCTTTTTCCCAAACATTATTCTAGAAAATCTCTAAATTTATGAATAAGGCTTAGTAGTGATAAATCAAGTTGCAGAATAGAATAACTTCAGCATCATAGGTTAATTTAGATTTTTGTAACATTATGAGTTGATTGTTTAGTTAGGAGAACTTCATTTACACTTAGCATTCCATTTCTCAAGTTCATTTCAAGTTCATGTTGTGATTTGTTTCTTTGCCATAGAGTCATTATCAAGCTTTGTATTTGTTGTTTGCTAGTCATAGTTTAGGTTTGATTCTGTTTCAACATTTGCATTTGTTTACCATCATAGTTTAGGCTTCACTCTGTTTTGACCAATAGTTTCCCTTCATTAGCACTTAGTTCTTTTCCTTTTCAAAATAAAACCATAAAACCAAAAACATCAGAAAACACTAAACACAACGAAGTAGGAAAAGGTTACTTAGGCACATATGGTGCACTTCACTTCAGCAGTTTACTAACCCTGGTTGACAATTAAATGAGCTCAATTTAGGAGACTAGGTTGAGACCAAACATTTTGGCGCCGTTGCCGGGGAAGTGTAACTAGGTATCCTAATTTCCTACATCCACAAAAACAAAAACAAAAACTTCAATCACCTACCACACCCACTATATCATGTGGTGCAGTAAGAGCCACACATCCACATCATGAATTCATATTTGCAGGTAGAAGAAGAGGTGACAAAGGAGGTTGAAGAAATGGATGGAGATGATGACAATGAGGAAGATCCCTTTGGATTTCCCATTCAAGAAACTGATATCAACATTCAAATGAAGAACATCCATCCATCTGTACTTCCTAACTTCAAAGGTATGAGATCAGAAGACCCGGAAACATTTCTTTTTGAATTTGAAATAATTTGTAGATCTTATGGCTACTCATTGCACATGCAAAAATTGAATTTGTTTCCGGCAACATTGAAGGATAGAGCTCTTAGATGGTTCATGACTTTAGGAACAAATTCTATAGGGACATGGGATGATATGAAAAAAGTATTTTTGGAAAAATATAAAGGTTATTGCATGCACCATGACCTTAGAAATGAAGTCTTTAAGATGAACCAAAAAGAGGATGAAAGCCTAGAAGATTTAGTAGAGAGATTTACTTATAATATCAAAAGATCTAAATTGCATAATTTAGGATCAGATGCATTAAAAACTCTTCTACTAAATGCTATAAAGGATGAATGGATTGATATTCTTAATCTTGTGGGAAAAGGAGATGTTTATCGATTGTCATTTCAAGAAATTTGTGAACTATGCAAGAACATATCAAGAGGAAAAGCAAAGTGTGTAAGGTCCCCTCAAGATCCATTTGTGGCAAAAGTAAGTAAGTCAACATCAAGATTGGTAAGTCAAACTGAACCTAACAATTTGCTAAACATTCTTGGTAATTTAAATGAACAAACTGACATGCTAAGAATGCAAAACAAGCAAAAAGTTGCTTCATTTATATTTTGCCTTAAATGTAGAAAGAAACATACTTTGCATGAATGTCCACTTGATAACATTAAAATGTGTAAAATTTGTGCAGGATCACATACTACTGAAGATTTCCCATCATTACTAGGGTTGAAGGCAATTTACCAGAAGGATAATGGAGCAAATCAAGCACAAGAGAAACTTTGTCATGTAGCTCCAAAAGGACTATGGCAGCCTCATCAACCCAATATGATGCAATATCCTTATGCACAATTTCAAGGTTATGCACAACAACCTCAAGGTAATTGGAAAACACCCTTGCCTTGGCAACCTTGGCCATATCAATCCCAACCTCAAAATCAACCTTGGAAACCTTGGTCATCTCAATCCCAACCTCAAAACCAATCTTGGCAACAAAGTTGGCAAAGGCCCTATAAAGGAAATCCACCATATCCTCAATCTTTCCCTCTCTATCCTCAATACCATGATCAATGTTATCCATACCATTTACCTCCACTACAACATCAATATCACCCTTATTTTACCTCAATTCAATTTTTTCCATTACCATCCACACAAACACCCCAAAGATTCCCCACTCCACTACCTCCACAACCATTTCAAATCCCCAACAATAAAACACCTCAATCAACTTACAATTCTAAGGTATTGCAAAATGATTCACCAGTTGTCATTGAAGAACAACAAACAGAAGAAGAAGACTCAGATAAGGTCCAAGAATCAGGGATGTCTATTGATAAAGAGGAGATATTGGAACCAGAGATTGAAAAGTCTCATGCATGCCTATCACTAGATTCTATGAATGAAGATCATATCTCCGAAGACTTGCATTTCATGATAGAGGAAAGACAAGAAAGACAAGATTACATTGAATCTTGGTTCAATTCAGTCATTGGATTCCAATGCTCAATTATTCAATATCTTTTGACATCATCTAAATCAAGACAGTTGGCATCTCATATACAGGTACATATCAAAGAGTGTCTTTCAAACCTACATATGAGTTTATCTATCATCTTGTTACAGACATGGTTCCATTGGAAGTACTCATATACTTGAACAAGATTTTATTTTTCAAGTAGAGTAGGACATAAAAAAAAAAAAGGAAAAAAAAAAAGAAAAAAAAGAAAAAAGAGTAAAGAGAAAAATAAGTCCTATTGTGAAAACCAGCTTGCTGGCACAATTGGACATGAGCTTTGTTTGAAAACCAGGCAACTGGCGGGCAAAGTTCACAATAAGTTCTGCAATTTCATGATGGTTTCAATCTTTCATGGTTCTTCAAATCATTCTTGGTTCTATGCTCGAGTTGGATGATGTGGAATTCCTTAAGGTCCACCTTCCATCAGATCTTGTCCCATCGACCTCAACACTTTATCTGGGATCAAGATTAGAGATTATTTGAAGTGCCTTGGAGCTTGCATTCATCAATGGCAAGCCTCCTCGTTGATAACAATGGGAATACAACAATGTCTCTTGATTGTCAAATCTTGCCGGCGACTCGACTTCGACACATTCATTCGTCCCTGTCAAGATGCACTGAGGTACCTTGACACTCATTTACATTATCGGTGAGTTGTCTCGCATTGGTTAACGATTTTCATTATTGATCGGTAATCCAATGATTTCTTCCCATGCTCGACTTCGACACATTTATTCGCATGGTAAGAATTGTACCATGAATATTGGCTTTGATGAAGACTAATGGTTTTATGGAATCAACAACTTGCAGCAGTGAATTTTATTAGTTTCTTGTAGCAGCATGTTCATCTTTTTGTCAATTCAATAACAGCTGCGGAAAGTGGCAGTTTCTGCAGCCATTGCTGTAGCAGCCTGTTTTCGTCTTTTTGCAACTTTTTCCAGAAGGCAGTTTTGGCGCAACTTTTGCAAGAGACTGGAGCAGAAATAAAAAATTCTGAGCTTCTGGGTTTTCTCAGAATATGATAAATTGAGTAAGAGGCGGACAGAATTTGAAAAAAAGAAATTTTTAAGGGCATTTCAGAAGGGTTTTTCAGGCAGATTCTCACTTTTCAGCATTTTGGACAGATTAGGACAGATTTGAGTGTTTTTGCACAGCAGCACCTTTTCTTCATCAAAATGAAATTCTGGAAGCATGTGGCAGTAGAGAAGGTAAAAATACACAGTTTCCCATTGGAATCACTCAATTTGGCCTTAAAATGAGTCAGTGGCGTACTTTTTTGTTGCAAAATTGGGCAAAATGAAGGGTGAAACAGGGCAGAAATTGATTTTATCATAACTTTCAAACCGTGCATCCGTTGGTCCTGAAATTTTTATGGTATATGCACTGAGGAAGGGTGAATAAACACAGAAAATTTCAGAAAATTTCAGTGTGTATTTTTCAAGAAATTGGCCACTTTCACCTACAGCCATTTCTCATTTTCCGGGAGATCCATGTAACCAATGGCAGAGATTTTTCGTCGGGAGATGCATAATAATATTGGTAACAACCTCAGAAAATTTCAGGGAAGTTTGATGTACCATTTGAGAGAAATTCCAAAATTCATTTCATTCTACAATTTCACTCCATCTCACGCCATTTTCATTTCATTTCACAAGTCCTATTCCACTTTCACTCCATCTCACGCCATTTTCATTCCATTTCACAAGTCATACTCTACTTTCACTCCATTACATTTTACATCCATCTTCCATATTCATACATCATTTCTTTTTACAGATTGCATGTTGCAGCCACATCTTATTCAGCAATTCTGACTCAATTGTACAGCCTACAAAGAGATGATGATTACAGGAAATTGAAGGATTCTGTTTTGAAGACCAACATGCTCAAAGAGGACCAAAGGAACAACATCAAGCACAACAATTAACAAGGTCAAAATTCTGAGGTAAATTGTGAAAATTATTTTAATAGCAAAAAGTCAAAACATGAAATAGATACAATGTGTATAATCATATGTTTCCTAAACAACCTATCATTCGAATTGATTAGCCATATCCCTTATCCAACATTCCATATCTCACCACAAGGTCATCATAAATTCTCCATTAGATCCATAGCCACTTCATTTTCCCTTATAGCTTAATTACCTCCATCCATTCACTTCCATTACACTTTGTAGCCAATCCATCTCTAAGTGCAGAAAGGTAATTCTAAGGGTGAAGCATAATTCTTCAACTAATCCATCTTCAGACACAGAGATACAGTTTCAAAATAAAGCATTAGACTCTGTAGTCAATCTAGCTTCAAGCATAGAAAAGTAATTCTGAAAGGAAGATAATCTGCACAAAGGAGGAATGTGGCTAATTGTCAGGACAGAATCAGTTGAAGTCAAGTATTTGGAAGGATATCCATAATTCAAGGAGCTACTACAATAAGAAGGGAGGCTAAACTTTATAGGGAAATTTGATGGCTTCCATAAGGAGATTACAAAATCTTTTGTCAAATCTTTTGATGGAGCAGAAGAAGAGAAACTGACATGGTTATTGAAAATAAACTTGACACTCCACTACAAAAGGAAGATGAAGAACTAATCTCTGAAAAGTTAACAGAGATTAGAAAATAGATTAAGGCCAAAAGAAGCAGAAAGATAAGGTTGGATGTTCTAACAGAGGTTTCAAAGCACATGGAATAAGTTTTGATGAAATTGCATGAGGACATGCAATAGTCTTGCGGTGGGGGTATGTTGAGCCCTAGAATTGCCTTCTCTTTTACAAACCTTCACTTCATTTCATCATTCTTTTATCACTTCATAAGCCTAAAATCAATGAAGAATGATTAGGATTGCTTAAAGGTTACATGCAATTGATTAACATATTGTATTTTCATAATTTTTGCTATTTTAACAATTTTCTGCAAAATAGCTACAGAATGCAGACATTCCGTAGCTGACCGGCGATTCTGCAGCTGTTTTACAGTTTGAGTGGGTTCCAGGTGTCTTCTAAAGGAAAACCGCATATGGGCATATTCCACGTCATGTCTACATGGTTTGTTGCTCACCATGAAGGAAGAAACGAATTCTGTGTGTGGTTATGCACGTGGAAACCAAAATCAAGAGGTAGACTTCTAGTAGGACTGTCTCAGTCCAACTGTCTACAGCAAAAGTACGCAGCCTTCAATAAGAGTTTTAATTTGAATAGGAGTGGGAAAGACAGTAGTCCCTATGTTATCTCAAGTTCTGTTATGTAATTTCATTATAAATATGACTTGGGAGACCAAGCAACGCTAGTTAGATCTTAGTTATATTTTGGCTTTTGCTGCCAACCGTGAATACTCTGTTTTAAGTATTTTTCTCCTTTAATGAAAAAGCATCATTTTGCTGCATGAGCTGAGTCGATTTTGAGTTAGAATACGTGCTACCAGGTGGTGGAGGGCCCCTACCTCCTGTGCAGCTCTGTTCTTTTTAATTTAGATAAGTAACTCTCGTTTCATTTTTAGCTTAGTTAGTTTTCTGAATTCTGCGTTTTTATGTTCATTTGTATTGAATTCTACAGTTTAGTCTCATTTTAATGAATTCTTCCAAAATATCTGTAATGATGAATGGGAATTAACTGTGGTATTTTAGGAGTTTAATTGTGTTTTCATTTCAAACTGTGTAATTTCATAGATTAATGGCATGTCAATTTCAATAGAATACTCCGGAGGTAGAATGCATGTGGTTCAGTTCTGTTATTTCATTTTCAATTTGATAATGAATTTCTTTAGTTTAGTTTTAGTTCATTTTGTTTCAAGTAGATTAATGACATTCTAATTTAGTTGTAATCATTGTCCTTCAATATTGATAGACAGCGTTCTAGCTTGATGTTAGCCATTGTATTTTAAGTAGTTCTAGTTGTCAAAATTAGTCTCTCGGCCTTCATTATTCACAACTTACTTTTGTTCTGAATTTTTATTAATATATCATCACATGAACAGAGGTCAGTAATATCAGTTTAAGGCTTTGATTATTCTACAAATCTTTTACAAATTCACCAATAGCCTTTTTCCCAAACATTATTCTAGAAAATCTCTAAATTTCTGAATAAGGCTTAGTAGTGATAAGTCAAGTTGCAGAATAGAATAACTTCAGCATCATAGGATAATTTAGATTTTTGTAATATTATGAGTTGATTGTTTAGTTAGGAGAACTTCATTTACACTTAGCATTCCATTTCTCAAGTTCATTTCAAGTTCATGTTGTGATTTGTTTCTTTGCCATAGAGTCATTATCAAGCTTTGTATTTATTGTTTGCTAGTCATAGTTTAGGTTTGATTCTGTTTCAGTATTTGCATTTGTCATTTGTCATCCATAGTTTAGGCTTCACTCTGTTTTGACCAATAGTTTCCCTTCATTAGCACTTAGTTCTTTTCCTTTTCAAAATAAAACCATAAAACCAAAAACATCAGAAAACACTAGACACAACGAAGTAGGAAAAGGTTACTTAGGCACATATGGTGCACCACACTTCAGCAGTTTACTGACCCTGGTTGACAATTAAATGAGTTCAATTTAGGAGACTAGATTGAGACCAAACAACACAAATGTCCCAAGGAACCATTATCAGAAAAAGTGCATAGGAAGTTTTCCCAAGACTAGAAGGGAAGTAAGTTATAGGATCCAGGTTGGTACACAAGGTGAAGCAGGAAACGAATGGGAGTGTGGAGAAGAAAAAGGCCAGATTTGTGGCCAGAGCATTCTCTTAGGTGGAGGGGATATATTATGATGATAATTTTTCACTCGTCACAAGGTACTCATAAATCATATCCATCCTTGTACTATCAACAAATATGGGATGGAAGATACATCAGATGGATTTAAAGACAGCCTTTATCAATGGATTTATTGAGGAAGATTTTTCAATTGAGAAACTAAAAGGTTTTGAGACCTTAGATAGGGAGTCGCATGTGTGAAGTCTCAAGAGAGCACTATATGGGTTGAAGTAAGCACGTCGTGATTGGTACAATAGGATCGACAGTTATTTCACCGGGTTGGGCTTCACCAAGAGTGAATAAGATGCGAACCTTTATCAAATTGTGGTATATGGTAATATTTTAATTATTGTACTTTATGTCGATGATATAATACTGACAGGGGATGAGCATCTCATCAAGTCTTGTGAAGATGATCTTTCCAGAGAATTTGAGATGAAGGACATGGGGCTCTTGCACTATTTCCTGGGATTGGAAATATGGAAAAGAGATGGGGAGCTATTTGTACCATAGGGAAAGTATGCCAACGAGATCCTCAAGAAGTTCCACATGGAGGGTAGCAAACCGATGGAGACTCCTCTAGCAGGAAACTAGAGGAAGGAGGATGCTACTTCATGTGAAGTACTAGATGCTACTATTTATAGGAAGCTTGTGGGTTCACTCATGTATTTGGTGAACACACAACCATACATATGCTACACACTTAACCAACTTAGTCAAGCTATGGTTAATCATAACAGCTCTTTTGGAAGGCATGCAAACATGTGTTGAGATACCTTAGAGGCACTACAGAGTATGCGCTATGGTACAGATAGAAAGAGGGATTGAAGCATCAAGGCTTCACTGATGTAGATTGGGCAAGGATTCCATCTGACAGGAAGATCACATCAGGAGGCATATTCAACATAGGATCAACAACAGTTTCCTGGTACAATAGGAAACAAAGATCATTTGCACTCAGTTCAGTAGAGGCAGAGTACATGGTGGCCACTCGAGCATCATGTGAGACCATCTAGATGAGGAATATACTTTTTTTTTTTTTTGGTCTATAGATGGATCCGATGGTGATACATTGTGATAACCAGAGTTGATCAAACTCTCGGTTAATCCATTTTTTCATGACACGTCCAACCATATTGATATCTAGTATAACCATCTCAGAGATTATGTGTAGAGGCGGATTATTTCATTAGAGTACATTCCCATGGAGGATAAGGATACATACATCTTGATGAAGGCACTCGAAATAATAAAATTCGAGTTCCAAAGAGACAGGATCAAGGTAATAGATAATCCCTTTCTTGTTGAGAGGGAGTGTTGAAATGGAGCCAAGAAATGGCACCAAGAGGAGGGCTTATGATTTAATTTTCCCTTAATTAAATTGGAAGATAAATTGTAATTTCATCTCATAACATATTTAAGTGTTAACTAAGTCAGGAAGTCTTAGTTAACTCAGATAATTCGAGTTGGAGTTCAAAGAGGAGGCATGTAGAGTTCCTAGATTTTCGGGGGTCCAGTTACATTTATTTGTGAGTTGTAATTAGCTAACTCAATTAATTGAGTTAAAATTAGTTAAAATAGTTATAAATGAGAGATGAGATAGTAATAGGTCCAATTAATTAAATATGATTTAATTCATAAATAGAAATCAATCAGCTAACTGATAATTCACTATAAATTGTTTTTGCATGTCAGTTCTAAGGAAGGCCTAATTGAGATTGAGGTTAAAGGGAAGATAACTATCAGTTGTATAATCAAAAAAATGTACAAGTCATGCATGATGTCAACAATATGCCTTGAAGGAGTTATGCAATCAATTCTTGGGAATTTACTTTTTAATAGGGACATAGTTCCTCCAGGAATGTGTAATCAAGGCTAGTCAAAGAGAGGTTGATAATTGGTGAATTATTGGACTAATTTTTCCTAGATCAGAGTGAGACAATTAGTAGAGTTCATAGGTTTCTTAGTGAGGGAAATAACATTTTATTATTTCATGGTCTTGAGTTTATGAAATATACAGATAGTGTTAGTTTGAGTAGTTTTTTTTCCCCAGATACATCTTTTGTTGTGTGATTGATAATTTCTTTCTCTTACCTATTATGTGATTGTGCAACCGAAATTGGTTTCTGCAATCCTTAGAAGGATTCGGTATTTTTTTTAGTACATTAGAATATTATATTGAATCCCTCTGGATAATTTCTACAGACAAATTATTTGAAAGATTAGTGTAAGAAGAATAAGAAAGATAAATATGATGAGATGAAGAAGAAACTACCAAATAAACACTTCATCAACAATAGGAAAGTAGAGGATGAGGATATTCCTAAGGAACTTTTTGAAACTCAAGTGGCCACTACAAATCAGGAACCTAATTTTTTGCAAGAAACCTATACAAATCCCAACATATGAACATGATAAAGCATATACAAATTTCCCAACAATAGACAAAGGAAAAAAACTAGTAATGAAATATCTTCATACTCTAAGTATCCAAAAGAATATTTTATCATGGGATGATCAATTATCGATGAGCTTGTTTTTGTTGCTAAAAAACCCTCAAACATTTTGGCCTACACCTAATTTCAGAGCCTTTCTTGGTCTTGTTCATTGTCGTTGCAAAATTTTAAACTCATTCCATGTGTTTTCTTAAAGTGTTTTACTCCCTTTTCCAAGTGAGGAAAAATGTCGTATTTTCACATGTTGATTGTCGCATCATATACGTAAGCCTTTTCAGGTGGTTTCAAGACGTAATATTTGTGTAAATGAGTTTTTATCACCATGTAAACATATTTCACACTCATTTTCAAAGTTTTAAGCATGGTCACACAAGTGTCATCACGGTCGTCGCAAAGTGTATCTTAAGTGTCGCACTTGTCATAATTTTTTGTAAATATGTTTCACAGAGGGGAATGAATTTTTCATGTGTCATGGATGATATATGTTGTTGAGTCATAAAATTATTCTAAGTGTCTGATTACTGTAAAAATATCATCACTTTTCACATTTGCCTCACTGATCCCACACTCAACCATTTTATGAAAAATTTCCCGACCAAGCAACCTAGCTTCACCCCAACCTCCCTAAACTGCACATTGTGTATTTTCAATCCTCTATCTATGACCTTGTCTCTTGGCACTATGAAATTTTCATTTTATTCCTCTCAAGACTATTTCATTGCGCAACTTCCGTGCTCAAACCCAGACATTGACTCCCATAATTGCACAATTTCGCCTCCCATTATAGCCCTAACTACACATTTCATAGTCACTAGCCTCAAGCCCAATCCCTAAGCCTTTGAAATATGCAACTGTGCAATGGCCTAGCCTCCCTTGTCTCCTGTAACTGCACAGTAAGTTCACCCAGTGTCCATCCCCTCATCCTATCTCACTGTCTCCCGGAACTCCGCAGTTTTCTCCCTCAGCCCATACCAAACTGCACATTGTGCATTCGCAAGGCTCAAGGATCCCCCTGTCCTACTTGAATTGAATAATTACATAGTCATTTATCCCTCTTCATAACTCTTCTTTTGGTTCTGACTCAATCAAAGGATCAATATGCATAGTCTTATACTAGAGTTTTTTTCAGTTTGATTTCATCTCATCATGAACGAATTGCAGGATTAGGTACCCTATCATGTCATGGAAAGATGATGAGGAAGGAGATGAAGGAGGGAAGTGTGTTTGAAGACACTCTTGTAGTTGATTATGATAGCTGATCATTCAAAAGAAAGCAATGGGACACTATTTTGCGACCACTATTCAAGACTTGAGATCATTGAAGATTCCTTATCACCAAGCCATGCGAAAGTAAAAAGAAAAGAATCCTCAAGAAGGCACTCAATACTCAGTAGCAGCAGTGGCTTGAAATTTTCACATAATCAAGAAGTCCATATCAGTATTTTTATGTCAATTCATGTCATGAGTGGTTACATGACACACCATTGTGGCCAATGAGGTAAAATATGTATTGTAAATGAATTGCAAATGACATGTGTGGAATATGAAGAGTCATGTAAAGTTGAAAAGTCATAGGAAGTCAAATAGTCATGAGGGTAGATGAAGAGTCACAAGGAAGGTGAACCATCACCTCCTCATTGTTATATATGCCCCCTCATTATAATATCAAAGGACTTTTCACCTTGGCTCCTCCCGCAAAGCATTAGAGAGATAAGCGAGTTCTTTTGTGAAGCAAGGAGTGGTTCCAACGCTCCCCTAATAGAGCTAGTGATGTTCATTGTATACACATGTCATGGAATTTTTACTTAATAATAGAAGCCTTCAAGGCTAACATGTTCTTCATTTGTGGATTATGAATTTTTTTGAGACTACTCTGCAGATTTTTGTATTTCATGTTTTCTTTCACGTGTGCTAAGGTAGTTGAACTATTTCAGTTATTTTAGTAGACATCTTATTGATACCCTGATGTAATGGTTTTTATTGCTATCCCATCCTTATGGACGATTATTTAGGATATTAGACAAACCATTCTCTCTTATTGGTTCTAATTACCGTCACATCCCTTGTATACTATTCCATTGGATGGTAGACGAATCCTTCTGATTCATGTGTGTCTCTTCTTGGGTGGTACTTTTACCCCTCTTTTATAGGCTCACTTTCGTCCCTCTCTCCATAGTAGAAGAACTTGGACACACCTACAACTGAACACTCACCTGCACGCCTTCTTTTTTTTTGAAGGCACCATTGCATCCCTCTCTCTTTATGATAATTAAAGCAAAGTAAAATATTTAAGAATTCATAAACTGAGCCATATATCGAATGGGACTCCTACACCAAATGGTGTGAGGTCTAATTGGGACTTCATATCGGGGAGACCCCCTAAATGTTGGTGGGTCCATCACCGTCAAAATTTCTTGTGTTAGAAGGAGGGCAGCCAAATTTTTTTGGTTGATAACCCCGCTAACCCCAATATCCTATCTTCCAGTCAAGGTAGTAACATTCAAAACACCTCCCCTACTTGTGTTCTTGAAGTTGGTGAATCTTCTCAGCCTGAGCTTGTAAAAACTTGTGAAATATCCTACAACCATATTTGATGCATCCATCTTATAACCCAGCAATTTTTAAAATATATTGGATTGTATCTGGGAGAAAAAAATCTTCCATATTTTCCAAAAAAGAATCGAACCACCCATACGGAGATAATGGTTTCTACTATTGAAAATTTTGTTTTTTCCAAATTATCAGATATTATGGAGAATGTAGAAGAGCTCCACTTTATAACGATGTTGACAAAGATAACATTGTACTCTAAGAAAATATTTTCCACTGGTTAGGTAGTGAAGATCAAGAGGAAGAAGAGCCATAAGATTTTGATAAGGGTGAGGAGGACGAAGACAAAGAAATGTAAAACCAAGATCTGGATTGGACTTTTGAGGGCTCACTTGCACTCCTGGGTGTTTTACACAAGATTCCAAGGCATTTGGAAAAGCTCCTAATGAAGTACAATGCTGACAAAAAAGTAAAGGTGGACAACCATTTAGACAAATTCTACCTACATCTGCAAACACTTGACATACGCTATAATGATTTTTCATGTACATTTTTTTCTTGCACCTTAGATGGCAGAACATATGTATGGTATCATAGTATTCCTCTGAATTCCATCCATAACTGGAGGGGGTTTAAGAATATTTTCCTTGAAAATTTTGCTAATGACAAGACCCCTGCCATGTTGTTGAAAGATTTGGGCAATTTCAAGATGGAGAAAAAGGAAAAAATGAAGGATTTCAATTAGAGTTCTAACCAAATTTTGAATAATTTCCTAGCAAAGAAAAAACCTCATGACTTGATCATCGTTGATTACTACACTTTTTCCTTGCCTACAAGAATTTCATAATTTTTAAAGCGAACTGCGAAACAAACTCTTACTTGTAAACTATGAAGAGACAATCGCTATCCAAAAGTACTTGCGCGTGATTGGGGTCATCATAGATGAAGAACAAGTAAAATAGTCCAAATACATGGGTAAAAGGTCTCAGCCCTCTGTAAACAAGGCCAAAGGGAAAGAAACTTTCGAGCTTGAAAGATTGACTCGCACCATCAAGACTCTTTCAAATGAGTTGGAAGAGCTAAAATAAAGGTCAAGCAAGACCACCATGATAATACAATCTCCTAGGATTAATATTTTTAGAAGGACTTCCAATTCTAGTAGCAGTAGTAACCAACAAGCCAAGTTTTCCCAAAGCTCAAATGTCCTATTGAACATTCAAAGCATTTGCATGGATCAGTATTGTTCATATCATTAAGAGTATCATTTAGAAAAAACATGCCCAAAATGGAACCACACCATGAACATTATTGCTACGCACCTCATTGATATAGTACTTTTAGACAAGCAGACTGAGCCTACGGAAGAAAAGGAATAAACTACTGCTACCAAGGAAACTCATACCATGGGACATGCAGTGAACACATCCAGTTGTGTACTTACAGCTGAAAAGAGGGTTGCCGATAAACAACCTCCGATTGATGGTCTGACACAAAAGAAGAATAACCAGTATAGTTTGAGAAGCCAATGGCCAGCCATTAAAATAGAGTAGATAAATAAGAAACTCAAGTAACAACTATTAAGAAATATTAGTCCACCGTTAACTCATCACAGAACACTCAGCGAAAATCTTGGACTGCAGTTGTCATGAAAAGTAATTCTATGAGTAATAAGAATAATACCATCAATCTGGA
Organism: Pinus albicaulis; assembly: GCA_034641835.2. Lineage (NCBI taxonomy): Eukaryota > Viridiplantae > Streptophyta > Pinopsida > Pinales > Pinaceae > Pinus > Pinus albicaulis. The sequence continues at coordinate 447,517,694 of CM076577.1, forward strand.
ATTCACAAACCAATTCATGCCCCGAGACACTTCGGTAACCTCTCCCGATTTGGATTACAACACAGTTGAAGAGATGAAGAAGGCTCACACAAATATTTCAATGTTTGAACTAACAAATATCGTGAGCCAACGAGACATACTCCTATGCGCACTTGGACAGTCCACTTCAAGTAACGACGCTTCTTCATGCAAGGGATATTGTACATCCTCTGGTTCCCTCAAATCCATGCTTAATGCTTTAACAATTGATGCAAATACACTATTCCCTCCATTCATGCTAAATTTTGAAATATTCAATTTAAATGTACATAATTTCTTAGTTGATTTTGGTGCATCGGTAAACTTAATTCCACTATCTGTCATAAAGAATATCAACCTAAAATGGGAAAAAAAAAATTGAAAAAACCATTCAGCTATACAAGACTCTTTTCCATGTGATTGGTCAACTTAGGAATGTTCTTATTTTTTTATCATCCGATGACCAAGTTCACCAATGTATAAACATAGTAATTAGAGAAATTTAGGTAACATATGGGGTATTGTTAAGAATAGACTCGTCCAAAAATATACAAGGGTACTTTTCTATGGACTGGTCACATCGATGGCTTCTGTAAAAGGTCAGAAAGAATCATATCCGAGTGAAACCATAGCAATATATGAAACACACAGTCACTCCCTTGAATGAAAAGAATGATCCAATGGATTTCACAAATATTATATTTGAAAATTGATTTTTAGAAAATGAACTGGGGTCTTATCTTGCATATCCATCCCTAGTCCCACTAGAAACACAGTTGGAGCTCCTTAGTAGTCCAACTGGTGATAATGATGTTGGTACATTTAGTAGTAATAATAGTAATAGTACTAGTGTAGTCCATATTACTTATATGTATGATATGTGGACATTGTACTTTGATGGTTCCAAAACTCAGGAGGGCTTTAAAGCTAGTTGTGCTTTAATAGACTCGCAATAGAAAAAAACATTTTATCTCTAGTTCCTTCTAATTTGAGTGCATGAAAAACACTGTGGAATATAATACACTGATCTTGGGCTTTCAAAGGGCCATCGACCTCCACACTGCATTTCTTAAAGAAATAAGTGACTTAGAAATTGTTGTGTGAGAGGTATGTGATACCATACACTGTGTGTCACCTCATCTTAAAAGTTATCAATAAGAGGAATGGAATTTTATTTTTCATTTCCAAGCTTTCAATATTATTTTTGTTCCTAGAATGTGTAATGGAGCTACAGATGCATTAGAAAATGCGTTTTCTACGTTATCACTGCTCAGGGATGATTTTTCTGTAGAGATTATATATAATCCATCCATCCCTAATAACATTACTAATTTATATGCTTTCAACGATGAATAGTAGGTATTTCACTTCATGGCGAACACCGATGTATTCAAATATGCAACTATCGACGATGATGAGTACGATAAGGCGTTCTGAGATGTCGCTAGCACAAGAAAAGGAAATATCATGCTGACACAGATTATATGATTAGAAAATTTGTATGAGTTGTAGAACCACTTCCTTGGTCCACTTAATGCTAAGATCCATAGCTCAATGTTGTCGCACAAGTAGATCAATTTGGGAACAAAAAAAGATGTGAATTTTTTCAATCTAGGTACTTGCTGCACATCACGGGAGAGGCAAGCTTTCATCCGCTTATTCAAGAAGTGTTGAGAAGTATTCGCGTGGATGTATGGCAAGCTCAAAAATTATGACACACAAATTATCCAGCATGTGATCCCAAGTAAAGAAGGGGCCAAGCCATTTATTCAAAAAAATTTAAAGCTACATCTAAAACTTGAGCCTCTTATTAAAAATGAGTTAAGGAATTTTTTGGATGTTGGGATCATAAATAAACTGTGACATTATACATAGGTATCAAACTCGGTCCCCATAAGGAAGAATTCCAGGGAAATCTGCTTGTGTGTTGATTTCTGTAATCTAAACCATATATCGAACAAGGATAAATACCTTGTGCCATCTATGGAATAGATACTGCAAATAATATCTAGGTCAATGATATTTTCTCTATTGGATGGATATTTGGGATACAACCAGGTTCTAGTCTGAGAGCCTGACAGACGTAAAATAAAATTATGCAACAAGTGTGGCACATTTTCATTCAAGAGAATGCCATTTGGGTTGATTAATTTTGGTGTGACATTAAATGCACTATGGACACCACATTCTATGGTTTTATTGGAAAAAACCTAGTGGTGTACCTCGATGATGTCACCGTGTTTTCTAAGAAGAGATATGAACACATATGTCATCTAAGGAAAAAATTTAGGCGATGTCGTAAGTATGGGATATATCTTAATCCCAAGAAGAGTAATTTTTTGAGTCTCCTAGGTTAACCTCTTGGGCCACATAATTTTTAAAATGGGAATTAAAGTATACCTATAGAGTGCCAAGGAAATTAGGTAGATTCCCTTCTCAGTGAAAAAAAAAAAAAAAAAAATCTATGTAGCCCTTTCTGGGGAAAATCAACTGCCTCCATAAGTTAATATTCAACTATGCTTAGATTTTCAAGCCAATACAGGAGATGGTAAAGAAGGATGTAGTATACATATGGGATAGAAGGAAGAATGACGTGTTTTCCCATTTGAAACAGGATATCCCATAAGCACCTTCCCTATATAACCCAAACTTTAGCAAATATTTCTCTCTATAATTTCTCTTTTGATACTTCTCTCAACGTTGTACTTATGGAAAATGATAATCAGAACAATGAGTGGCCCATATATTTCTCGAGCGCTAGTATTTAAGGACCTGAACTTAATTATCTTTCCATTGATAAACATGCTTATGCGGTATAGAAGGTAGTGAAGCACTTTCAGCCCTATCTCTTGAAAAATAATTGTATTATATATTTTTTGCACCCAGCTATCAGATCATTGTTCATTCAAAAAGAGTTGGGTGAGAGAAGAGAAAAATGGATGATTGGTTTACAGGATTATGACTTAGAGTTAAAACCAATTCACACAATCAAGGACCATGGTCTATGTCGACTAGTATCAAAAACAATGGATGCAAAGGAAGAAGAAGATCCCTTTGGATGTGAGAAAAAAATTGAAATGTACAATGTTGAGTGAATGCCTTCCACTATCGATGCGGACTCTTGGAACACATATGTGCGCCAATACCTCGAGAAAGGAAATTTTCCCTCCCGTTTATCCACAGCACAGAAGATGGAACTTAGACTTAAAGAATTATCTTACCATTTGGTGCATGGGGTGGTTTTCATAAAGAACCATAACGCAGTACTACTCAGGTGTTTGGAAGCACACGATTTAGAGAAGGTATGACATAATCTCCACGACATACCAGCTAGGGGACACTTTGCGGGCAACACAACTCCACATAAAATCATGCAGGCCAATTTGTATTACCTTATTTTATTAAAAAATTCTCACACTTTCACCCGTAATTTTCTAGTCTATCAAAGGTGTGTCACCAAAAAAAATAAGTCAATCGCCCCATTGCAGCCTATCACAGTGGAAGAACATTTTCAACTATGGGGCTTGGATGTTATTGGAGAAATATTTCCGCATTTGTCAAAGAAACACCGCTATATTATCACTGCCACAAACTACTTACATGTTGGATAGCAGTAGTTCCGCTCAAACATGTGAATGATCAAGAAGTCATTAACTTCCTTCAACAAAACATAATTTAGATGTTCGACATTCCTACTTCACTTATTTTCGATAATGCAACATAATTCTCATCACTAAAAATATATGATTTTTCATTATAAAATGGGATTGTATTGAAGCATTCAGCTAATTATTATCCACAGGGGAATGGTCTTGTTGATTCCAAAAATAAGAACTGCATCCGCATCATCAAAGAGAATTTTCTTTAAACATAGGAAATAGCACTCCACTTTGGTAAATGATTTATTGGATAACAAATTCATTCCAAAGCCCTCTTTGAACACCTCCCCTTACTTCTTGGTATATGGAAAAGAATTCATCCTCCCTCCTAACATCTACTTTCTAGCTCTCCAACTTTTGCAAGAATCCTTAGGCAAGCCATGCTTATTAGTGCAGCTTAAGATGGACACTCTTCAAAAGTTACAAGAAGAAAGCCTGATATCAAAAGATAAATTTTCACTTCATCATAGTCGTATCAAGAGGTGGTTCGACAAGAAGTCGGCAAATAAGAGCAATTTTAGTGTGGGTGTCTTAGCCTTGAAGTGGGACAAAGCCTATGAGGACAAAGGAAAACACACCAAGTTTCAATCCCTATGGATTAGGTCACTCAAAGTCCACAAAAATATTGTCCAATTCACTTATCATATTCAATCACTTGAGGAGAATGTTGAATCCCTACCTGTCAATGGCCAAGATCTAAAACATTACTTTCAATGATGATTCAGGGCTATGCCCTGCACTATGTGCATAGTATTTCCTTTTTGTTGTTTCTTGTCTTGTTTTCATTATGTGATTATGTGTCATTCTTGTACATGTTTTTTCTTCTTAATATGCATGTGGCTAAAGTCTAATAGAGTCATGTGACACTTCAAAATTTTGATAAACCTTTGGTCTGCCTTCCTTGTGTTGTTTATGTATTTTGGCCGATGAAGTTCCGAAAGAAAATACGATCTGTACGTAAGGAGAGTTTTGGTTAAATCATGAACTCATGTTTATTTAGGAAACCTTATGCCTACACTTGGTTCTTTATATTTTGGTGTTTCCACACTTATCCAAATAGTAGAAGAGGAGAAGAGGAAAAAATATAAATGAGCAAACCAAAATCAAAGGTACCTATATGCTTCTCTGAAGGAACAACCTCTCTTGCTCTCAATAGGTCGGGATCCCTCTTCCACACAAAATGAATAAGTTCCAATGCACAGTCCTATTTAAAAAAAAAAGGTGAAAGAAGAGAAAGGATTCTTGCACAAAGACGTGAATTAAGAAACTTTGTCGGGGTACTGACCAGGCTCCCTGGAAGTTGAGAAATTTTTTTGTTTCATAGTGACTCTATTAGGGTACTATCCAGGCCTTCTGGTAGTGGAACAATACCTAAGATGAAAAATTGTACTCTGAAAATCTTAAGCTCGCGAACTTCACTACCCTTCCCAACTGGAAACATTGTGATATTGCTAAATTTTATGTTTTGTTGAACCACAAAGGTATGATGGGGACCATGTCTATTCACGGGGTAAGTGGGGAGACGAACGTAATCCACAGGATGAATTAATACTCCCCAAATAACCAAGGCCTTGCACAAAATATATTAACCAATGAAGAGAAGTTGGAATTCTACCTGTGTGTCACCAAGTTTTGTCGTTGCTACAACACCCTCCAAAATTTTGGTGTACACCCAATTTTAGAGCCTTTCTTGGTCTTGTTCATTTTCACCGCAAACTTTGAAACTCATTACATGTGTTTTCTTAAAAAAAAAATTCACCCTTTTGCAAATTAGGAAAAATGTCATCATTTCGCATGTTTGCTATCACATCATGTACATAATCTTGTTCGAGTGGTTTCAAGGGATCACCTCTATGTAAATGATTTTTTCTCAGAATCTAAACATCTGTCACACTCATTTTAAAATATTTAAGCATGGTCGCACAAGTTTCATCACGATCATCATAAAGTGTATCTTAATTGTCACACTTGTTGTAACTTGTCATAAAGTTTCCGCATGGAGGGGAATGCATTATTCATGTGTCATGGATGATCTATGTTGTTGAGTCATAAAAGTATTCTAAGTGTGTGATCACAATCAAAATCTCATCACCGTTCACACTTCCCTCACTGATCTCACACTTATCCATTTTCTAAAAAACTTCCCAACCAAGAAACCTAGGTTCACTAGAGCCTCCCTAAACTATGCATTGCACAATTTCAGTCCTCTAATTGTGACCTTGTCTCTTGGAACTGTACGATGTGCAAGTCGACTTGTGAACGCTAAAGAAGTTGTTCAATGGTGCATTACTGCTCTAAGCCATGAGACTAACCCATCAAGGGAAGTGCGAAGGTACATTCAATTTAATTTATATTGGAAATCTAATTTTAAACATTGTACATTTATCGTGCAATGATTATCTTTGATTGTATTTTGATATCATATTTACAAATTCTTCTTTTCATTTTCCATATAAAGGTTTTTCTGGCATATTGGGATCGAAGACGTAGATAGATCAATTGGAATTGACGTTTAAACAATAAAAGGGACTCAAAAATTGCATTCAATTCAAAAAAAGTCGTCCAGAAATGTGTTTTCATTGGATAAAAGAAAATATTCTTGTTTTTGTGATGTTTGCATAGACAACAAAAAATCCAATGACATTTGTGAAAACAAAATGTACGTGAACGATTGGAAACATACAGAGATAAATACAAAGGGAAAAATGTCTGTTGCAATGTTTGAAGAAATTCAATCAGAGGAAACTACAATATCATCCGATGGTGATCGAGTTTCTAATCTTGTTAGAGAAGGTAACATTTGAATTACTTTCTAATGATTTAAAGATCTAGAAATAAATTTAAATATGTATAATTTTGTTAATTTTGTTTTAATGTGCAGGAGATGTTTTTGCTGTAATTGCACCTACTGACAATGATGAAAATGTGAAGTATTATTTGATGCGTTGCACTGAACGAAAAAACAAATTATTACAAAAATATAATGATCACGAATTTCAATATGACAGAGGGTCTATTATACTGAAAGGTTATTTTTTTAGACAAACTCATCAAAGTGGAGACTTTTTTTACTTTGAAGACTATGAACCTGATTCCATAAGTTTTCAATATAGTCACTTGGTGTGTGCAGCACGCATAAAGTTGATAGAAGTTCAATCAAAGAAAAAATCAAAAATTAAGAGATGGAAAATGTCAAATCTGATCATGAACGGATTATTGAAGATGGAATTCCATTAGAATTTTTTTGATTGAATTGTCCAACAATTTATTCTCTTTGGATTAAATATGTTTTAGAACTTCTAGTACTCAACTAAAAATTGAGCTTCTTATGTTATTTGTACAAGTGTTTGCACATGTACAAATTTTTTTGGCACATGCACGTGCTCTAGTATCAACTGAAAGTAGCTTTTCTATACATGTGCATTGATGAAAAATGTTACATGTATTGGATATATATATGTGTGTGTGTGTGTGTGTGTGTGTGTTTTTATGTGTGTGTGTGTTCTAGAATGAAATTAATTTTTCAAGTAGTTTTACTATGTGCATTGATGAAAAATTATTTACGTACTCAATATATATGTTCTAGAATGCAATTAACTGGAACTAGTTTTTCTATGTGCATTGATGAAAAAATAGTTGGATTTTCTGGTAAAAAGTATCCACAATGTAAATAAATCATCCGAAATATAGTTTTGTATGAAGATTCCTTTCATACAAGAGACTCAGAGCACTTCTCCAACTTTTGGTGGGATTTGACCCACATCTCTATTCCTGATTGAAAATCTAGTACAAAATTTGTTTGTCCAATGGTCGGATATGTTCAATGTGCATTGATGAAGAATGTTACTTGTATTGGATAGATATGTTCTAGAATGAAATTAATTGTTCCAAGTAGTTTTTCTATGTGCATTGATGAAAAACTAGTTGGATTTTCTGGTAAAAAGTTTCCACAATGTAAATAAATCAACAAGGCTACCTATTTGAGTGCATTAACGACATTGACCCAAATTCAACAAACATATATATGTACTAGAATTATATTTCCAATCAAAATTAAAGGGATAATTTGTACATATATCTACTGCTTTAAACTCTTTTTTCAATTAGAGCTCAATTGATACATGGTTAGTTGCATTGAAAAGATATGTTCTTCCTATTGGAAATTTTTTCATTCAAACAAGACTACATGTAGAGATCAAAAGCAATCTTAAGATTCCAAATATACTTCAACCATCCAAAAGGGATTTGTGCAACATTACTTGAAATGCCATGCCAATTATAGTGAACAACTATCCAATAGAAACATTTAACATTATATACCACATGTGCCAAATGTAGATTGAAACCATCCAAAACTTTAAAATTTTAAAAACTTCTTGATAATATATCATGTAACATTAAAAAATTAAACATTTAAAACATTAAATATCAGATGCGAAATGTAGATTGAAACCATTCAAAACTTGAGTTTTAAAAACTTTTTGATTATATATATTGTGCAACGTTACTTCACATGCCATGCCAAATATAGTTCAACTAGATCCAATAGAAACATTTAACATTATATACCACATGTGCCAAATGTAGATTGAAACCATCCAAAACTTGAGTTTTAAAAACTTCACATGCCATGCCAATTATAATTCAACTATCCAATAAAAATATTTAACATTATATCACATGCCAAATGTAGATTGAAACCATCCAAAACTTTTAACTTTTAATTTAACAAAAAATTATATATCACAACATTACTTCACATGCCAAATGTACTCCAAGCATCCAAAACTTAAATTTTAAAAGAAAAACAAATTATAACACATTTCATTACATAACATGCCAAATGTAGTTCAGATGACAACATTACTTCACATTCACATGCCAAAAGTACTAAAACCATCCAAAAATTAACTTTTTGAAACAAAACAAATTATATTAACAATGTAATAAAATATGTCCAAAAATTGTAGATCTCACAAGTATCAAACTGTATCAAGTTTAACAAATTTTAAAACCATCTAAATCTTGAAATCAAATCTACAAATCATGTCCATCAAATAGAGACGGATCTAGCGTCTTTCCTATCCGGGTCTCAATCCACTCCCTATCATGTGAAGCACCATGGGAAACCTACATACACAATGCACATGTACTTGAACATTAAAATTTGATGGTTTAAAAATGAATGAGAATATATATATATATATATATATATATATATAGAACTTCATGTAAAAAAAAAAATATAACAAAAAAATCATGTAATACCTCATGAGGTTCCCTCTCAATTTGATGAACAAGTTCTCCCATAGGAACATCTGTAGTGGTAAACTGTACAATATACATGTACAGTTAAATATATATATATATATATATATATATATATTAAAAACTTTCAAATGAAAATGCACGTGTACATATATAAACTTATTTTCAATAATATTAAAAAAAGGAACTAAAGACAACTTGTTCAAATGTTGTGGATGTTCCTATCTCCATTGCTAGAGTCCGCGGATTAAAGAAATCTTCTATAGGAACCTAAATTCAAAATTTTTTAAATAACTCAATATATATATATATATATATATCAATTTTTAATGGAACTTTTTGAGGTAGAATATATATATATATATATAAATTTTAAACATAAATTTTAAACTTGTGAAAAATTGTCCATACTTGTGGCTCATCTCCCAAGGAAGTAGAAGGTACATCTCCCAAGGAAGAAGAAGGTACCACCATCCCAAAAACATCGGACGGAATCGGTATCTGTTAAAACATTTTATCAAATTATATATACATACATGTACATGTGTGCACAATTATTTATTTTAAAATCACTTAAAAAACACTAACATTTGCCAACATATCTTGATGGTCAGACCCATCTGCATTGTTTGAACCAGAGGTCCCGAATGTGATATTAACATTTTCGTCATGCATCATGTGTGATAACTGCAAATGGTGTTTTAACATATAATCATACATTTTTTTTATATTAATGTACATACAAATAAATGTATACATGTACATACACATGTATTTATTACAAATTGTACACATGTATATGTATGTTAAAATAATTTCAAACCCTAAGGTCATTAACACATACCGTTCTGGTGCCCTCTTCCTCATGAAGAATTAGGTCTTGCAAACCATTGCGACGATTTTTTGCATATATTCGGAGATCTTCAACATTCATGTTGTCAATCTCCTCATCTGTACAAAACACAAAATTGGCACGTGCATTTTCACGTGCTCTTCATCGATTTAAACAAACATCGACTCCACCCAATCTGCTGTAAACATTGTCGATCATAACATCCCTTGCTTCTCGACTTATTTGAGAAGTCACATCCATCTCTGACCACAGAGTTTCGACCCGAAAAGGTTGACTCACCAATGGCGGCTCAGGGCGAGGAAACTCCACATCTCACTTAGCGCCCTTACGGTCATATAATCGACCTTTCCCCAAGCCAAAAAATTCTGACGAAAGGTCATTGTAGTTGGGTTTCATACCCAAAAAAAATTATGCGTAAAACATTTATGCAAAATAAACAGGAACCTCGTCGTTCCATGGGAGCCTTCCATAGGCCGCAAGGTGCCTATCATACAAATAGCGAGCTATGTTTGGGTGCTTGAAATATTGCACCTTCAACATTTTTCTTTTTGGCCCTTCCTTGAAATTAAACATTGACTTGGCCACATCTTTTGTAACTTTTTGTTTTACATCCTCCCATTTATCTGGACCCATTACTGTTTCCTTTCTCTTTCTCATCACTTATACAAATGTATCAGTCGTTGGCCCAAGAGTTTTGTACACATTTACAATTTCACCCAATGAATGTGTAACTATTTCAAGGCTTTGTCGACTCTCAGCAAGTAGAGTCAAATCCACGAGATCTCTCTGCAATTTTGCATGAATTTTTCCACACCTTTGTAAGGTGCATTGCGCCATGTTTGTTTCCCATGGTATATCAGAAATGTCGGCCGGATAAGTTGTGCTGGGTAGACAACCTTCTTCTTGAATGTAGCGGTCTGCCCTGCGTCTATTTTGACCACTAGTTGGAACATTTTCGGCCTCTGCATCAATATATATAAAATTTCGTATATTAGAAAAAACACATGTAAAAAAATTTGTACAAATTTAATGAAAAAAATATTGAAATTGATGGCAACCTTGACGTTGTTGGTTAGCATCTTCTCCAACATGACCCTGCTGAGAACCAAACCCAGAATGACCCTACTGAGAACCAGACCCAAAATGACCCTACTAAGAACCAGCAGCCGCTGATTGGCCTTCAGGGGAATAAATATCACCCCCTTCACGCAACCTGCTACCACTCATTGATGGCCCTCTAGGTGGATTTGAACCACCACCAACCTCTCGAGACGAGAGAGAAGCTTCATAAACAAATACGAATTTATAATTAATTGAAAAATACATTCATGTGTACATATAAATACATATACATATTCATTGATTAAATTGTGTGAACCATACCACAACTGGTTGAACCGTGGGCACGCTCCATGGATGGAGTAGAAACCCTTCTCCTCTTACCTCTGTTATAGCATCATTTATCACCCTCATGTGATTCATGATTGTATCTATGGCCTTGGGCACCCATTCCCACAGACTTGAACAAAATTCATTAAAAAACAATGTTAAAATCCCATACGCGGGTATGCCCAGACTTTTCTGCGTATATACGTGAGTCCACATGTACTTTTCCGTGTATGCCATTAAAACCATTAAAAATATATATAAATTCCCTATTTTCGGGTTGGGTTGATGGTGACTCCAGTATTTCAACCACCCCAGCACGTGGCCAACTGTTTCCAACTGATTGAAACTACTTTGAGGGAGTATAAAAGCCCCTCATGTGCATGGCCTAAGGGGAAGAGAAATTTTATAGATATTATACTCTGTTGGAATCCCTAATTCAAGTCTGATTTCCCGTGCCTCCTGCACTTTCCCAGATTTATACAGGAAACCCTTGTTTCCTGGAGATGTTAATCCATTTATATGCCATCGAGTGCACAAGTCTTGAAAGTATCTTAGCGAGGCAAGGGCGGGACGGATCCGGACGATGATCTCCTCGAAGATCGTGGAAGGATTCAGGTGATCTATCCACTCTTTATTTCTGTACATGCTATTCGCAATAATGAAGAACCATCTTGTTCCTGAACTTATGTGTTAACATCTATTTGTATATGTGAAAAGATTGATTATTAAGCAGTTATTATCGTTTATATCATATTTCACATGGATTACACTAACGTTTAGGAGAAATATATGTTGTACAACTAGGTTTCCGTGCATGTTCTTTCTTGTTTTCCAGGTTGGAGAGGAAGAAGGGTTGCTGGAGGTTTGGACCCCGCGGGATCTACATCGAACGTAGGACTACGGGTGAGTTCTGCTATCGTTGTTATCTAGTTTTTAGCATTCAAGTGTGGTTGTGTGTGAGTCCTTCTGAATAGCATGCCCTGATCTGTAGAGGTTTTGACCCAAAAAACCTCTAGGGTGTTTTTCCCCGAAACAGAACTGGCGAATCCACTAGGGATCGCATTTTTGTGATTCCCCTGTTGGGTGGTTTCAGCTATTTGATAGGTTTCCAACAGTTTTAACTATTATTTCCAGTGCAGTTAACTTTTTCTCAGTCAGACTGAAGACCTCGTTCTTTGTCCAGGCTTGATCTTTTTTATTTTTCATTATTTACCTTTATATACGCAATTTTTTCTGCACATAGACGCGTATACACGTTGTTTTATTCAAAGGGAGTCGCGTATACGCGGGTTTCCCTTGACACAGTCGCGTATGCACGCTTGTTTCAAAACTGTTAAGTAGCATATGCCTGGGTAGATTTTGAAATTTTTGATTTCTTGGATTTTCAGTCTTGTCTGCCTGTGGAGACCTGTTCCTGCAGTGTCTTTATAGTCTTTGGATTGTGTTAGTAGTAGTCATTGGTCTTTTTCTCTCTTGTTTTGTTGAAGACTAGCTTATCTGGCAAATCTTGTTTGTGGTGCTTGCATTTCTGGTTCGAGTACCAAGATCTATTCCTGGGGATTCTTGGCTGTTCTGCTTTATCAGAACAGAGAGCTTTTGCTCATATAATCTTCCCTCATCTTATGTTTTTCTTTGCGCTTGGATTTTTGCCTGCTTTTCGTTAGTTTTCTTGAGTTCATTTGACTAGGTCTTGTTGCAATTTTTGAAGAGTCTTTCTTGGTTCTTTGAAGTTTTTGTTTGCTGCAAGGTTGTACTATTCTTCTAGGCTGAGTTACTGAGTTTCTTGTCTTCTTTTGCTCATATAAATCTTGCTACTAGGTAGCCCTATAAGATTTAGAGCATTTTTGAAGTTTTTCTTGAAATTCAGAGTTGTTTGGTTTGGGATTTGATAGTTTTCTTGGTCTTTTCGAGCTCTTCTTTTTATAAAATTCAAAAGCTCAAAAAACATTTTGTTTTGTCATTTTCTTTTGTTTTGCATTTTTGTTTTCATTTTGTTATATCTTTTGAAGCTTTGTTGAGATTTATTGCCTTTGGTTCTTGACTTGATTTTGGAAAGGAATTGTCATTGGTTTCTTCCTCTTGTTTTCAAGCATATTTTGATGTCTTCATATTGAGAGTTTCTGCTCTTGGGAACTAGTTTTGTGGACAATAAAAAAGAGATAAAACTGAAGGATCTTTGGGAAATTTCTCTCTGCTTTAGTATATTTTTCATCTTAGAATTTGCATGCTCTTAGTTATTTGCATTAGGTGCACTTAAGAATTTAGTCATTTTCATAGTTTTTGAGTGTGAGTTTTTTATCTGAAAAGAAAAACAAAATTTTTTTTAGTCTCGTAGAACCTGTGTAGAAGTTGCTTTTCATCGAAATACAATTACTGCATTTGCATGTAGTTTATTTTTTATTAATTTCTTTTCTGCATCACAAAACACCACGAGTTTCATTTCCGTATCCCTTTGACTTAATATAACAGCTGATTAAAATAAGCGATATAATTTAAAAGCAACTAGCAAGTTTTTTTTTAAGTGTCATACACCAACTAGCTAGGTTGCAGGGCCTTGGATTAGGTGAGTGGAGAGTTAACTCTCCAAGGCCGCTCAAACAAAACATAGAAGTTGATTAATTGAGCGAAATCCAACTCCGTTAGGTGGAACGGGAAAGCTCTCCTCCAGAGAGTCAAGCGCGAGGGGAAGTGAAGGCTGAGAAGAGAGATAGCCCCTCTCTGATTTGCTGAATCTGACCTCAAGACCGTTCCGCCCATAGTTTCCACTCCTAGGTTCCACATAGGTGAATGCGGGGGGGAATACCAGTGGTACCTAGGGCAGACGTCGTATCACTTCCAGCAGTACTTCTGGGGGGTGCCCTTGCGAAGCTTGGGTACTTGTGCCGGCAAAGGCTATTGTTAGGAGGTCAGCGTAATTGTTTCTGTTACCTTCGCTAGTAGGCCTGGGCCGTAATTATCCCAGACTACTTTCGGGAGGTCCTATATTTCGCTTTCTTGTATTTTGGTGTCCGGTCCTAATCACCCGGAGCGGAAATACCTGAAGGCTGTTTTCTTGATTGTATCTCAGGGATTATTTTTTGTAGTGAGTGCTCTTTGCTCCTAGCTTGCCTAGCTTTATACTTTTTTGAGTCTAATTAAAATTTGTTAAAGTGGCTGATCAAGCGCCTCGTCGATCGAGGAGAATCCGGGGGTTATCTCCCGAGAGTCCAGAGCCTTCTTCGAGAAGGCGCAGGAGTAATTTAGCAGGTGATTATCACCCTGTGGCGTCTGACGCAGTGGAGAGAGATCCTCCACAAGGGTTTGAAGGTTTCGTATCTGGTTCTGGTGTTGGTTCCGAGAGGAGCGCTCCGCTCACCTCGAGAGTCTTATTTCTGCAGGAAGAAGAAGTACAGGTAGAGGAAGTGTCTCAACCCTCTGAGTCACTTCCATCTCCTCTTCCTCCTGATTATCCGTTCGTTGTTGAATACATCGGACCTGAGTCAGAGAGACCGGAAGATCCTCCATATTATACATACCTTTCGATGGCCACGACTGGGAATGCGGCTTCTGCTGTGAGTGCTGCAGGCATTCAGACTCCTGCTTCTGTAGAAGGAGGAGGCACTATTGCTATATCTTTGATTGCTTCTAGTACTGTTGTGTTTGGCTCTGGTTTCACCCAAGCACATGCTTCTCAATCTGGTCCCTTCTGTTTTGGAATGCCCACTAGTGGGATTCCTTCTTTTTCCTTTTCCGCTGCTGCAGCTGGATCTACACCCATGTCTTCCATGGCTAGTGGATCAACTTCTTTTCAAGGGTTCCCCTTCGGAACTGGACATATTCCTAGTTCGAATCCTTCTTTAGGGTCCTTTCCATTTACTTCTCAGACCCAGAGTTTCAACCCTTGGTCTGGAGGTCACAGTTTGACTACTTTTACAGGATGGAACCCTGTATTCACTACAGTGGGGGCAGGAAATCAGTTTTACGTTGGTCACCAAGGGAATGCTTCTTTCCCTTTGTCGAGTGCTTATCAGACTTTTCCCCTCTGTCTAATGCCTGGAACCCCTATCAGGGGCTTTCCTCTTCATTTAATACTTTAGGAGGGGGAACTGGTCCGGTCTTTGGTAACTCTGCGTTGGGAGGAGGTTCTTCTCCTTTTTCTACGAGTTCTTTCTGGCAACCTGGTGCCTTATCAAATCCAGGGTATTCTTTTCAGAATGTAGGGAATTCATCCCATCAAGGATGGAATCCTCAGGCTCCGCCTCGTTTACCTTTTCTGGCAACATTAAACTTGCCAGATCTGTCGAAATTGACGAATGATCTGATCCGATATAGTCCAGGGTGGCTTCCGGTTCCCACCAAACTACCTTCAGACATTCCAAAGTTTGAAGGCAAGAATGGAGAGGACCCGGCTGACCACATCACCACCTTCCATTTATGGTGTTCTTCTAACTCCCTGATCGACGATTCGATTAGGTTGAGATTGTTTCAACGCACCTTAACTGGAAACGCTGCCAAGTGGTATATTGAGTTAACTGGGGGCAGTTTTGCTACGTTTGGAGATCTGGCTACAACATTTCTAAATCATTTCCAGTTGCCTGTCCGTTATGATGCTGGGACTGAACTCCTAGCTAATTTTAAACAGGACGATGCAACCCACATTTCTGATCATATTCAGGAATGGCAGAGAAGGAAGAGGCTTATTAAAGCTCATATTCCAGGAGAATTCCTTTTGGAATGGTTTCTGAAATCTCTGTAGTCAGACATTTCTAAGGATGTATCCCTGTCTGGGGTATTTTCTGAGGAACAGGCCATTTTTAGGGCCCAACAGCTTGAATTGATATATTCTCAGTCTGGGGTCCTTCATAAATATTTTCCCAATGCTCCTCGCTCCAAATTAGATTTATCCAAAACTAAGCCTGGTCCTCATGGTGATGGACTTATTGGGTCGATCAATAGTGGTGCAGCTAACCTGCTTACTCAATTGCAGCAGTTGTCTATACAATTTTCTCCTTCTGGTCAGGTTGTGCCTGCTGAGTCATCGCCTTCCCAATCTTTGTCGATAAATGCTGTGAAAACCTCCGATCCCAAAGGAAATCAACAATCCGAAGGGAAGAATAAGGGACGGAATAATAAGAAAAAGGGCAAGAATGGGAAGGGTAATGCGAATAAAACCAACGAGCATGTTGGTGAGGGTCCAAAGGATAAAAAGAAAGTGAAGTTTCCATGCAAGTTGTGTGTTGGAGACCATCTCACACACTTTTTCCCTAAAATTCAGGATGCGCAGCGCTTGTTAGCTCAGCAGGGTTCTTCCAGTTCCCAGGCTGTGTTGACAAACCCTTTTCCCCAAGGGCAACAGCTAGTTGTTTGCGCGAATCAAAATCCTAGGGCTTCCTCTGGGGGCACCCAGGAAGGGGAAATTCCATCAAACATATACATGATGAGTGCTCACGTGAATGTCGCTACTAGATCCTGTGATTATGGCGAAGAAGAGTCTTCGAAAGCTAAGGGTGCTCCCGATGCTACTGAGCCGCTTCACATTACGAGGCCTACTGTTGAGCCTATATCTCGGATGCCCAAAGCATCTACTAAGCGCACGACGATTAATCCAAATGCTAGGGCTGCACAGAACTACTCTATTGTGGAAGATCTAGCGCAGAGTCCTTGTGCCATGTCGGCTCTCGAGGTGCTCCAGTCTTGTCCGGCTTAGCGCAGTGCTCTCCTCACTACTCTTGGGGCTGTCGATCCAAAGAATTCTCTTATGATTACATTTGATATGAATAATTTTAAAAAGAGACTCCCCCATCATATGGCTTTCCATATTAAATCATCGTACCGGAAATGAAATATTTTTCGGACGGTCGTTGATGAGGGTGCTTCCACTTGTGTGATGTCTCTCACATGTTGGAAGAGAATTGGATCTCCCGCAGCTGTTCCATCTGCTACTCTTCTGACTGCGTTTGATGGTCATTCTCACAGACCGCATGGTATTTTCCCAGCTTTGCCCATCTGTGTTGGGGGAAAAACTGTAAATATTGAGGTGGAGATAGTTGATGCAAGCTTGGACTACAACCTTCTGTTGGGGAGAAACTGGATTTATGAGATGGATTCCATTGCATCTTCATTGTTTCGGATTATTTGTTTCCCTCACGAAGGGAGGATTGTTACAGTGGATCAATTGGATTGTCCTCTAGTAGACCCGAATGCATCTACTGACTCAACTATCCCAAAGTTGGGTAATACCAAGGCGCCTGTTGAGAATTTAGGGGTTGGAATGTATTCTTCCTTGATGGGTACTTTTGATATTCCACCTCCTACGGTTCATATAAATGCAATTTCATCCTCCAAGGCTCCTCTTCGAAGAGAGTTCTTCAGAACTCATTATTTTTCGGACCCTTGGACCTTACCTTCCCCTACTGCCACATTAGCGGAAGGTCAAGTGGGTGGAATGGCATTTCCAATGTCTACAGCTGAGATTGCTTATCAGTCTATTGTTGACTCTGCAGAATCCAGTCCAGCTCCTCTTTCACCGGAAGAGTTGGATGGAGATGTGGCTCCGACTTGGACACTTAGTTCTTCTTCTGCCCAGGATTGCCTTGATACCACTCTTCCATCTGAAGAGGCCATCCTGGAAGCTATGACTGGTATAGATAGACTGTGGGATGATTTGCATCATCGGTCTTACTTTTTACCTGATTTGAGCGAAGTTGAAACAATTTTTCCAAGTCCTCAGTCTCCTGGTCCTGTTCGCCCAGTCCTGAACCCTTTAGCACCAACACAGGTATATGCTGAAGGGAACATGGCTGTGATTTCTCCCACTATCCCGGTGAACATTTCCAGGGATCCCAATATTATTGAGAATGTCTTCATCGGAGCTGAATGTTCCCGTGAATAGATTCAGATTTACACCAAGCTCTTTAAAGAGTATAGGGATGTATTCGCTTGGTCTTATGAGGAAATTCCTAGTATAGATCCATCTATTGTCCAGCATGAGATCAAGACTTACGAAAACGATAAGCCTGTGAGGAAAAAACTTCATCCGGTCATTCCTAGGAAGGCAGCAACTATCAAAGCTGAGGTGGAGAAGCTACTTAAGGAGGGATTCATTTTCCTTGTTCCTTTGACTGAATGGGTTTCAAACCCTGTTCCCGTAGATAAAAAACAAGGAACAATTCGAGTTTGCATTGATTTCAGAGACCTTAATAAAGCATGTCCGAAAGATAATTACCCCACACCATTTATAGATCAGATCATTGATGAGTGTGCCGGTAACGAGATTTTATCCTTCATGGACGGTTTCTCCGGATATAATCAGATTACTATCCATCCTAAAGATCAGCATAAGACTGCCTTTATTTGTCCCTGGGGTACGTTTGCTTACAAGAAGATGCCTTTTGGTCTTAAAAATGTTGGGGCTACATTTCAGCGGGCCCTGTCATATGCCTTCCACGACATCAAACAGATTATTGAGGCATATTTGGATGATTTAGCTGCTCATTCTCGAAAGAGAACGGATCATCCTGCTCACCTCCGGAAAATATTTGAACGATGTCGTTTCCACAAAATTAGATTGAATCCAAACAAGTGCGTTTTCGCGGTTACATCCGGTCGGTTATTGGGATTCATTGTGTCTAGGGAAGGGATTAGGGTAGATCCCTTCAAGGTTGAGGCAATAATTATGTTGCCTCCCCCGTCCTCTATTCGTCAACTTCAAATTCTACAAGGAAAGGTTAATTTTCTTTGGAGATTTATCGTAAATTATGCTGAAGTTACCAAGGGATTTATGAGATTGTTGAAGAAGGGAGTTCCTTTTCTTTGGGACGACTTCACTCAATGCTCATTCGATGCTTTGAAAAAAGCATTGACCTCTCCTCCTTTATTGAGTCCACCAAATTATAGCAGGGATTTCATTTTGTATCTTGCAGCAGCAGAATATACCATTGGTATGGTTCTGGTTCAGGAGGATGATGCTCTTGCAGAGCATGTTATATATTATCTTAGTCGAGGCTTGGTAGAACCTGAACTCCGGTATACTCCGATAGAAAAGTTAGCTTTAGCAGCTGTTCATGATGTGCAGCGACTCCGGCATTACATTATTCTACGAAAAACTTATGTTTTGGCAACAGCTAATCCATTTCAGTTTGTCCTCAGTAGGCGAGTGATTGGGGGAAAATACAATAGATGGATTGTGATTTTGCAGGAATTTGATCTTGAGTTTATGTCTGCCAAGTCCAAGAAATCATTGGTTTTCGCGGAATTGATCTCCGAGTTGCCCTGTGGGGAAGAGATAGTCTATGATGAATCCTTCCCGGATGAACATTTGTTTCTTATCTCTCCACAGGATCCTTGGTATGGAGATATCATTGTGTATCTTCAGACTGCGAAGTTTCCCTCTACTTTTTCAAAAGATGAGCGTCGTAAGTTGCGTCACTTGGCTAAGAATTACTTGATTATTGGTGATGCTTTATACCATCGAGGGGTTGATTCAATCCTGAGACGTTGCTTAACTCTCGAAGAAGCTGAGGTTGTGCTGAATGATTCCCACAGTGGAGCTTGTGGAGTGATTATTTATGCGGAAGCACTGTTAAAGATCTTACGTCTTGAGCCTTTTTATTTGTCGATTTTCAAAAGATTGTTGCTATGGAGTGGTCAAAAAGTCTCATCACATGTCAAGATTATACTAAAGAAAATGCGCGCTCATCCAACTCCGCTTTTTCCAGTCATTACTGTCGGTCCCTTTACAAAGTGGGGTATTGATTATACTACTTGTAACCCGCCGTCGGCTAAAGGTCACAAGTACATTATTGTAGCAGTAGACTACTTTACGAATTGGGTCGAGGCTATGCCTAATTTTGGGAATGATGGTTGTTGGGCCGTTAATATGCCATTATTATTATCACTTGTGAATGCTTATTCCACCCATTTCTACCATTCTTCATCACGTCATTTATTATAATTTATTATTTAAATCCATTTTATAAATGATTTATGCTCTTATGGATGAATATTATTTATCTTCCTTTATTTCTAATAAATTGATGATTATGAATGATTTTATCAATGAAAGTTTAATAAGTTGGTTATAACATTATTCACCATTTTTAGCCTCCAAGGTAATTTCCAGATTGAAGATTTGATCATTAAAAGTGCCAACTCAGAAATGCGCTGGAATAAGGAGTGACAGTTTTGCGGTTGAGATTCTGAGCAAATGAAGACGAATCTGGAAAATCCGAAACATGGGTTTTGTTCAGAATGGACCCCATTAACTTTATTCAAGAACGGTTTGCCCAAATTCGGCTTGTACTGAGAGAAACGTAGGGTTCTTTGAGCATGATTTTCTCAGATTTGTTGTTGCGGCCGTCCTCCAAATCTCAACTGCAAAGCCAAATTCGTCTTGTTCTTGTTGAAAGCTGGATGGAAATATATCTTCTTGTTTATCAATTGGTTGGAAACAATCCAATTTTGTAATAGAAATCATGTTGTACTTATCTTTATTGTAACTGCTCTCTGATCTCTCTTTATTTAAATCAGAACAGAGATCAGAGGGAAGGAGGATTTTTGGGGATGATTTCAGATGGAAAAATGATGAAGAATGATGGTGGATTATTCATGATAGGATAGGGATTGTTGCATGATGTAATTCTCAAGCATTTTCTGTTGTAATGATTTCACATTTTAATGATTAATACCTGATTCGGGAGTTGTTGTTCATTCTTTTCATTCAGAAATAGCCCAGCAGCATCCGCTGGCGGCTAAGGGCCCAGCCTCTGGTGGAGTACGCTGCTGCTACTGTATATTATATTCTTTTGTTTTATGCGTGGTTTGCTTATCAGTTTTATTTGGTAATCTGGTATGTTCTATTATTTTACATCACAGCTCTGTCACGTAATCTCATTTTCTAAGACAGAAATATCATATCGATTTTGCAATGCATTGCTGTTTCTTTAAGTGTTGATATAAATGGTTTTTACAGGATACCGTTGCTATTCAATTATGGAATGTCTGTGTTGTAACAGTTGACCATTGGTATTATTGAATTCATCTTAGAAATTATATTTCCTTGCGATTGTTGAATTTATGAACGTTGCTGCTCCATTCTAAAAGACAGTCGTATTATTTATAACTAAGACTGACAAGTGGATTACCAAGATCAGATTGCTATTGAGGTATGCCGTGTGTTAAGTTATTATGCATTTGTATTTGACTTTCCATCGTTGTTTCATATTCATTATTAGTTAATGGTATTCTATTTCTGCGTGTTGTTCGATTCATCTTTAAAGATAGGGGATTGCTATCCGATTTCTGTAGGACATAATTATTGCATTTATTCTTGTAGACTAAGGGGTTGTTTCTTATTAAATTCAGCTGCTATTATAATTTCCTAGTCACTGTTCCATTCCTTATCTGCTGTTCCATTTCCTGTTATTCGCATTATCTTTGCTTTGGTGTGCAGAACGATCTGAAACTGTAGTGGGCATTGGCATTTGTTGTCTAGTCCCCAGATTGATGATCTGGTCCTTGATTACTTTTGGTTACATCAGTTTCCAAAGGGATGGGCTATTGTTGTCGAACCCTTGACTGATACATTGCTTATTTTTCCGAATGAATGATTTAGGCTTCAAGGTATTTTGTTGTTGATTTTCGAATGAATGAATGATTTAGGCTTCAAGGTATTTTGTTGTTGATTTCCGAATGAATGAATGATTGTCTTGTTCCGGTTTGATTTCAATTGCATCAATATCCAGAGGAATGAGTTATTGCTACTGTATCCTCGATTGATGGTTGTTTGAGTGAAAGCTTTAGTTTAGAACATTTCAGTTTCTTGCTGTTCCAATTAGATTTTGTTTCTAGCTTTCATTTACTTTTGCATTTTAAGCACTATACTGCAAAACATTACTCTTGAGTAAATAGCCACCTCAGACTGAGTACACTCTTGAAATAAAAAGTCGTCCCTGGGTTGATAATTAATGTGAAGGTAATTAGGAGTTAAAAAGACCCTTTTTATCGCTCCACATTTTGGCGCCGTTGCCGGGGAGAGTGTAGCCATTTCTAAAGAGTGGTGTGAATCTGATGAGTGCCTGCTAGGGAAGAGTTGGATCTTAAAAACGGAAGGTAAGAACCTACGTGCGGAGTATGTAAAAGCCCTGCTCCACTGTCCGCTTTCCTAACAGATTTGTTGTTGCTTTGTTGGGTAGAAATAGATGTTTGAATTTTTGTGTGAATGACTAGGAAAAAAATAGAAATTTTGGAAAATGAATCACATGATTTCATTGAAGTGGTGATGTAAGCACCACCCATTTCACTAACTAATTGACAGGAACATTGGAAGGAGCTTTGAAGGAACACATGAAGGACATCTTCTGTTATGGTAAGAAACTGCCCAACATCTTTTTGAATTTCCTGCTCAACTAATTCCACACCCTCACCGCAATAAACCAGTACAACATACTTACAGTGTTGAACTGCCAAATTTACCCACTCTTCCCACCCATTCTATCTCACATGCGCCATTAGAGAAAACTTACAATGAGATTCAGAATGTTTCAAATTCAAAAATTGTAGAAGTTATGGAAGAAAATGAGCTTACTTCTAGTTTGCATCAACAAACCATTTTAAAAGCTCAATAACCTCATGATATGATGGGAAATCAAGAAAATAAAGGATATATTGAAGATTGGTTTCACTCCATCACTTGTTTGCAACATTGCTCCACACTTCAACAATTTTTGACTCCATCTTTTCAAGGGAAGTTGGCTTCTCATACCCTAATTTTTATCAACATGTATTTTTCTAATTTGGGTATGTGCATACTAGAGGCCTTATTTCTAAAACGGTTCCACTGGAAATACTCTTATACATAAACATATTCGATTCTCAAAGAAGAGTAGGATAGTGGAGAAAATAAAATAAAATAAACTAAGGACATAAATAAATGCATTTTGTTTTTTTTGTAAAAATAGTTGTTTTTTTTGTTGCAACACGCTATCGAAATCAACATCGGTGATAAATATTTCAATTTATTTGTGTATGTAGATGAATTATATTGCAAATAAAAATTCTATAAACACTTATATTCATTTTTTATCACCAATTTGAAAAAAATGCTTGAATATCATTTTTTTGGCTTGCGGGCTTGATGAACTTTCTGGAAAAACAGTCGGGACATTCATGTTTTGAGGGACCAAAAATGAATATTTTTAAAACCTGTTTCTACCCTAGGTAGCCCTTGATTTCTACTTTCTAACCCAATTTGAATCAGTCAATTTGGATTTGAAACGAAAAAGTTAGAACCAAAACATTGACCGGATGTCTAATGGGAAGCTCAGGAACAAAGTTGGGACAGTCAGTTTTTGGAGGCCTAAATGAATGAATTTTTAAAAACTGTTTCTATGGTAGATTCCCCTATGAATCTAGTTTACAATTCAATTGGAATCACTCATTTTCGATATCGTATGGGGAATTTACGATCAAAATACTGACTGTCTATCGTAAATCAGCACCCTTAAAACTATGTCTTTCCGGCTGTTCCTTACAGTATTTGACCTATCAATTCTTCTTGTCTTAAAAACCTGTTTCTATTGGAAATAAATAAATGAATCTATTTTCATTTCCAATTTGAATTATTCAAATTTGAAATCAAACGAAAAACCTATGCTTAAAACATTCACTGTTGATCTGAGCTGGGTAATTGAAAATGACTATGTTATGCAGGTTGTTCTAACTAAAATTGACATATCATATCATTGAATTTCTAAAACCTGTTGCTACTGGAGATAAAACTTTGAATTAACTCTCATTTAGCTTTGGAATCACTCAATTTTGATGAAAAACAAAGAAGTTTGTGATTAAAACACTGCTGGATAGTATGGTCGACCACTGCTCTCCCGCAGGTGACAAATAAATTTTACTTTGTTATTCTCTCAATGGATTTGTTATACAGAGTAACTACTTGTTGTTTTTTGCATAATTCTTGGATTAGGGGAGCCTACGCACCTCTCTTTCTCCATGATTTAATGTTTTATTGCAAGTAGACACTCACTTTTTTGCAGGTCCTGGGAAAATAAAGAAGGTCAATTTATGGACGAGTGATTCTTGAAAAAAATTTAACGAAACAAAGGAATTTCATCCAATTCATTACTCAAAGGATTCATAATAGAAGAAATGAAGAATTGATTTCAATTTAAAGATTCATGTCTTGTCACTGCTGTCAAAACATTTTTCAAAAAAATCATTTTTTTACATAATATCATAGCTGTTGTAACTTAATTTACATATTGTTTTTTAAAATGTTGTTTCTTTTCTAATTTCTCTTATATTTTGTGTTTCAGGTGTTGCTTCATTCAAAGTGTAACTCATCCTCAGCATCAATGCCGTGAACAGCTAATTTGTTTTTTTGCATGTTTGCATTTTATGATTGTCCATTTCGCTGTTCCTTTCTGAATGGAACAGCACTTCTGCACTTTCACATTTTGCTGTTCCTTTTCGAATGGAACATCAATTCTGCACTTTCACGTTTTGCTGTTTCTTTTCGAATGGAACAGCACTTCTGCACTTTTCGTTTTTGTTGTTCCTTTTCCAAAGGAACGACACTTTTGATTTTTGCTGTTCCTTTTCCAAAGGAACGACACTTGCGGTTTTGCTATTCCTTTTCTAAAGGAACGACACTTTTAGTTTTTGCTCTTCCTTTCTTCAAAGGAACGAAATTTGCATTTTCACACTTTTTTTGTGTGCATTTTTGTTTTTTTGTGTGCATTTCCTTTGTTGTTCCCTATAAGGAACAACACTCTTTTTGAGTGTTTTTGTTGTTCCTTCAAAAGAGCAACACTTTGGGAGTATTTTCGAGAGCAACCCTTCCTTCCTCTTGTGGAATTATTTTTAGTTCATCTCAACCACATTTTACTGATTCCCCTTCATGGCATGAAGTACACTATTTTTATGAGGACAAGAATTATGGATTCTATTGAAGCGAGCTAATATCATTCACATTATGATCTTTAACAGGACAACTCCTTGATGATAGATTATTTTCAAAAGGGACACAATTATTTATATACTACTTTACTGCATTGTTTTCTGTTGAACATGATATTGATTGATCATCTTAATACCATGTTGGTTCCACCCTTCCTGGTTATAATCTTCTCTCTCTGTAATAAATGAGATTATGGGTATATTTTTTTCTATTGACATGTTCCACTTCTTCCACCATCCCTGCTCTTAAGGAGTGCTGAGCCTCCCTCTTTTTATCATAAAAATGTGTAATAATAACAAAATTTTGTTCGCAGATGGAGGATAGGGGGTCTCATTACGAGCCAGCCTACCATGTTCATAAGGCTATAACAAAGTGACATTCCCATTATGGCCACCACACCAGGGTTATGATCCATTGGATAGCCCAATTATCCTTGGAACAAGAGGTCTCATCACGAGCCGGCCTGATCACTTTTGCTACATCCCAGTGAATGGCAGTGTGGTTATCTGGTTACCACGCCAACACACTGATCTCTTCTGTAGAACAACAATGTAACTCTCTAGTTATAAATTGAGGATTCTGGCTCATATGGGTTAAAAAGCAACCCTGCCAAGGCTATGGACGCCTGCTGGCAGCAGAGGCTCTGCTTATGGTATTGAAGTTATATCTTATCGTCAATTATTACTATAATACCCTTTTCTTATTTTTTTTTCTTTTTATCAGAGAAGTTATTTCCTTAATTTTCCTTGTTTTGAACCTTTATGCATGAGAAATTTTTTTATGATCAATCGCATCATTTTCAGCTAGAATACTGTCAGTAAAGCATTTTTTTTGGCATATTGCTGTCCTTTTTCTCTTTTTCATAACTTATCATCAATCCAAAGCGTCCTATCTTTTATTCATAACTATCTTTACACACTCTGCTCTCATTATAACCATAACTCCCGCTATCCTATCATTGATATGTGTACTCTGCTTCATTCACTGATATATTGTTCATTCCCGTGCCTTGCCGTCAGCATAACCCCTCTCATACGCTTTATGGTTATGGCATTCCTTTTCCAATTGGAGGGGGGAATGTATGCATTATGGGATTGCATGCGATATGATTACTGCACTCTGCCATAACTTGTTGATTTGACAAAAGTTTTTCTGATTGAAAGTTTTGCATGTATCTTATCTGTTGCTATTCAAACCTAACACTATGGATTCAAGAACATTGTATGCCAAATAGTGTTTTGTTTACAGAAAAACAACAATTATGGGCAGAATTCTATTCACAGCATGACTATAGTATTGCAACTAACAGAAGAGGCTCGAGCAACTCGCGAACGTGAACAATTCTTCAGACATGATGTGCTTACCTGGATTCCACCTTTTGCATCACTTTCAGCACCAACTCTGCTTACATCAGCTTCAACAACTGCCAGTCCATATATGTCATTCCACATTTTTGGAGGTAAAACTTGAGGTAAAATCGCATAATTTTCTGATTTATTACGAATTTAGGAGAATTTCATAAAAATCCATTTTGAGCATCATTTATCATCCTTCAGTCCACATCTATACCACTCCCTACTTTTCAGCGGCATATCATTTTCGAGTATGGGGAGTGTTCCTTTCATTCATTTCTTTCTTATGACCATGTCATCCATATTCTTTATCATCCATTGTTATTCTTACTCATTCTCAACACCTCCATTATTCCATGTTGTTTTACACCAAGCATAGAATTCAACAGATGGTGGCAACCACCTCTATTTGTTTTCTAGCATTGCATGAGGGCATGCTAATTCTTCAGAGAGGGGGAGGAATTGCTACGCATGATGGATGTTTTCTATTTTCTTTCTCATTTAAGGCATACAATTTTAGTGTAGAAATTGATTTCCATAATATTTTTAAAACTATGAACTCAATTCTTGTGATTTTTGGGAAATGCAGACGTATCATTAATACAAACCCAGACAATTTCAAGAAATATTGGTTCATAAAATTTAGGAAATCATGCACTCTCACCTACAGCCATTTTGTTGATATCTCATGATCCGTGCATCAAAACGATCTAATTTTTGGATCATAAAGGCATTCATATATTATAAATTTACTTGCCAAATTTCAACAAAAGCTGGTTTGTAGTTTTTGAGAAAATGGTTAATGAAGTTTGATGTTACTTATATCATATTTTGTTGCAACTTCATATATACATATAGTTGAATGTCAATATAAAAATTGTTATGCCTTCATCAAGATTACTAAAAGTGAATATTCATTAATTAAGGAAGAATTCATTTGTTCTATCCATTTCATGAGCTGAGATGAACATATTTTTTATTGCTTGGTTAACACATGGGTTTTTGTCTTTGGGTTGCATGAGGACATGCAACATATTGACTATGGGGGTATGTTGGGCCATTAATATGCCATTATTATTATCACTTGTGAATGCTTATTCCACCCATTTCTACCATTCTTCATCACGTCATTTATTATAATTTATTATTTAAATCCATTTTATAATGATTTATGCTCTTATGAATGAATATTATTTATTCTCCTTTATTTTTAATAAATTGATGATTATGCATGATTTTATCAATGAAAGTTTAATAAATTGGTTATAACATTATTCACCATTTTTAGCCTCCAAGATAATTTCCAGATTGAAGATTTGATCATTAAAAGTGCCAACTCAGAAATTCGCTGGAATAAGAAGTGACAGTTTTGTGGTTGCGATTTTGAGCAACTGAAGATGAATCTGGAAAATACGGAACATGGGTTTTGTCCAAAACGGACCCAATTAACTTTTTTAAAGAACAGTTTTCCCAAATTCGGCTTGTACTGAGAGAAACGCAGGGTTCTTTGAGCATGATTTTCTCAGATTTGTTGTTGCGGCCGTCCTCCAAATCTCAGCTGCAAAGCCAAATTCGTCTTGTTCTTGTTGAAAGCTGGATGGAAATATATCTTCTTGTTTATCAATTGGTTGGAAACAATCCAATTTTGTAATAGAAATCATGTTGTACTTATCTTTATTGTAACTGCTCTCTGATCTCTCTTTATTTAAATCAGAACAGAGATCAGAGGGGAGGAGGATTTTGGGGATGATTTCAGATGGAAAAATGATGAAGAATGATGGTGGATTATTCATGATAGGATAGAGATTGTTGCATGATGTAATTCTCAAGCATTTGTTGTTGTAATGATTTCACACTTTAATGATTAATACCTGATTCAGGAGTTGTTGTTCATTCTTTTCATTCTGAAGTAGCCCAGCAGCATCCGCTGGCGGCTAAGGGCCCGGCCTCTGGTGGAGTACGCTGCTGCTACTGTATATTATATTCTTTTGTTTTATGCGTGATTTGCTTATCAGTTTTATTTGGTAATCTGGTATGTTCTATTATTTTACATCACAGTTCTGTCATGTAATCTCATTTTCTGAGACAGAAATATCATATCGATTTTGCAACGCATTGCTGTTTCTTTAAGTGCTGATATAAATGGTTTTTACAGGATACCGTTGCTATTCAATTATGGAATGTCTGTGTTGTAACATTTGACCATTGGTATTATTGAATTCATCTTAGAAATTATATTTCATTGCGATTGTTGAATTTATGAACGTTGCTGCTCCATTCTAAAAGACAGTCGTATTATTTATAACTAAGACTGACAAGTGGATTACCAAGATCAGATTGCTATTGAGGTATGCCGTGTGTTAAGTTATTATGCATTTGTATTTGACTTTCCATCGTTGTTTCATATTCATTATTAGTTAATGGTGTTCTATTTATGCGTGTTGTTCGATTCATCTTTAAAGATAGGGGATTGCTATCCGATTTCTGTAGGACATAATTATTGCATTTATTCTTGTAGACTAAGGGGTTGTTTCTTATTAAATTCAGCTGCTATTATAATTTCCTAGTCACTGTTCCATTCCTTATCTGTTGTTCCATTTCCTGTTATTCGCATTATCTTTGCTTTGGTGTGCAGAACGATCTGAAACTGTAGTGGGCATTGGCATTTGCTGTCTAGTCCCCAGATTGATGATCTGTTCCTTGATTACTTTTGGTTACATCAGTTTCCAAAGTGATGGGATATTGTTGTCGAACCCTTGACTGATACATTGCTTATTTTTCCGAATGAATGATTTAGGCTTCAAGGTATTTTGTTGTTGATTTCCGAATGAATGAATGATTGTCTTGTTCCGGTTTGATTTCAATTGCATCAATATCCAGAGGAATGAGTTATTTCTACTGTATCCTCGATTGATGGTTGTTTGAGTGAATGCTTTAGTTTAGAACATTTCAGTTTCTTGCTGTTCCAATTAGATTTTGTTTCCAGCTTTCATTTACTTTTGCATTTTAAGCACTATACTGCAAAACATTACTCTTGAGTAAATAGCCGCCTTAGACTGAGTACACTCTTGAAATAAAAAAGTCGTCCCTGGGTTGATAATTAATGTGAAGGTAATTAGGAGTTAAAAAGACACCTTTTTATCGCTCCACAATGGTGAGGCTGGCTCTTTTCTTTTCAACACGGTTATTATCGTTTTGGTATTCCTAGAATTGTCACTTGATCATGAGGGTCATTTTCGAGAATAGCATGATGGCTGATTTGGCTGCGAAAGTGGGTTTAGAACATTCCATCTCCCTATTGTCACCAAGCCAATGAGCGAAGTGGAGGCAGTGAATAAATCCCTTGGGAACCATTCTTCAAGGGACATTCAAGTAAAGCTCGATCAGCGGCACTGTTAGGCTGTATCACACACTTTGGGCATACGGAATGATACGATGAAAAGCTGTTGGATTTACTCATTTCGAGCTGGTCCACGGTTGGAATCCTGTATTTCCCATTGAATGTGAGATTCCTTCTCTTAAATTAGCTGTTGAACTTCTTCACAGCACTTCTAAGTGCGAAGAACGTCTCCTTCATCTGGAACATCTCGATGAGCAGCGTCGGGATGCCGCCACGATGAATGAAGCACATAAAAACTGAGTCAAAGTTCAGTACGATAAGGTGGTCAAACCTAGGGTTTTTTCGGAAGGTGACCTTGTTTTGGTCTATGCCCAAGAAAAAGATGCCCTGGGGGCAGGAAAGTTTAAATCTATGTGGTATGGCCCCTTCATCGTTAAAAAAGTCCTTAAAAAAGGAGCGTATACCTTGGTTGATTTCGAAGGAAACGAGTTGCCGGAGCCCAGAAATGCGCTCTATTTGAAAAAGTATTATGCCTAGGCTTCGGCCTGACATTTTTCTTTTGTATATAGTAGTTTTTACTTTGTACATATCTGGTTTTTTTATCTTTGATGGGATGGTGATGTTTTTTGATCTGCTTTGGCAGGTTGTGTCGGATGTCATGAGTCATTTTGGTTTCGCCGATGGTGCTAGTAGACAGACCCGGAACTTGGCTTCTGCGGCTTGGGTGCTTCATCATCCATCCGGTCAGCTATTAGTATCAAGAGGAGTCTGCATTGTTCCTGCTTCCAATAATACAGCAGAATACACTGAAGTTATTTATCTACTCTCGGACGCAATATCTTTGGGTATTGATTCGTTGGTAGTTTTCTTAGACTCCTAGCTGGTGGTGTCGTAGTTGAACAATACTTATCGGGTTCGAGATCCATTTTTACTCCGGTTGTTCTTGAGGGTACGTTTGTTACAAAGATCATTTCAATTTTTAACTTTCATTCATATTCCTCGAGCTGACAATTGGATGGAAGACTCATTAGCTAATCAAGCAATTGATTGGCATATTAATCATTCCATACAATCAAATTTAATCATCAAAAGCATCATACATTTTCATACATTTGTCACATCACATCAAATAATTGTTGTATATATATCATCAGAGTGTTCAAAAAACTATACAAAATTTGGATCCATAAGTCATACAAAAATAGGGCTTATGCCCAATCATGTTCAGTCTCAAAAAATATACAGTCATCTGATATATCATATCTATCTACTCCTGTGGTCCATGCCCAGAAGTTGTGTTCCTATAGAACATGATCGCAGTGGCAACTCGGCGGAATAACCGTACCCAGTCACGGGGTACTCCTACCACCTGTCTCTAGATGGCTTCAGGCAGATCTTCCATTGTATCCATAGGTACTTGGCGGGTTAACCCCTCCAAGTTCCTCTGTACATCTTGGAGGGTTCTGTCTGGATCTACTGTATCCACCTCGCCTCTGCGACGCTTATGGCGTGGGTAACCCTCAGGTCGAACTGGTCCAATATCTGTATCATGATCATTTTTAAAATTGTAAGTCATTTTGAATCCAATCAAAAACATGTTTTTTTCACATTTTTTCACATATATTGAAAAAATCCAAAAAAATTATATAAGTCAAAAATTGCAAACTTACCGACTGTGCCCCATGCCGCACCTGGTGGAAGGACAAGGTCTGGATCACCACGAAAATCCATCCCGGCATAGGGATAGTCATCCACAGCGATGATTTGTTCTCCCCACCAAAGGAAGAACTCATCATCCCAAGTGGTTCGGGGAACTTCACTTCCCCCTAATCTCTTCATCATGTCATCCCATCGGGAAATTCTTGGGTCTCTCGGGCTGCTGATAGAAGAGATCACTTTGGGTCTCAGCCCAGGAATCTTCTCGAAGAAGAATGTCATCAATATTGTACCGTATCCAAAATGTTTTGTCTTTGTTTTTCATATAGAAGTCAATTGTTGCTTCATATTCATCAATAGAGCTGTGCACCAATCATATAAATGAGTTAAGCATTTCACTGCTATACTCATTTGAGTCCTGGATGCCTGGTGTAGGGAAGCAGATCCCGCTACCCTGCCAATGGTAAAAAGGAGGATTTTCATGTGCAAGTCTCTTAAATCTTTGATAGAAATTTGAGTTCCGACTTTCTTGGAACCCTCTACGCAGTAAACGTGGACGTAATCTTCCATGGTGAGCCCTCCCAAAGGCTTACCGTGCAAGTCTACTGGCTCCCCCCTCTGGGAGAGTCCAGTAATAAAATAGATATCTTCCACTTCGATGTGTATGGGCATTTGATCTATTATGAAGCAGTCTTCTTCCGGTACCCAATAGTTCACAAACATTTCGAGCAACCGGACATTACTCTTCATATTTGGCATTTTGAAAAACTTGAGCAATCCACAATTTCGGAGAATATTTAGTGATGCTTGGTCCTGCATGACTTCATTGTCTATGGCACTGTGTTCACGCTCTCTCCAAGATATAGTCATCCTGCAAATTTCAATAATTCGTTCATTAACTGCTTGTTTTTTCATTTTGGGTTGCGCATACGCGACTTTCTTTGTGCACAGTCGCGTGTATACGCGATTTGGTCGTTATAAACACGCGTATGCGCAAACTCGTGATTTTTAATAAATGATTCTACGGTGAAAATTCCTAAATTTTAATTTATGAACGGACAAAATAAATAGCAGGGATGAATTAAGAGCTTACTTAGCAAATTCGGTGAAGTTTGACGGTCGATTTCTCCTATTTTGACGAAAGAGGCTTTTCTCCAGAGCACTTTTTCCAAATCAATAATGTAACAATGAACCAAATATGAGGTAACTTGTGTACTTATGCCCAAAATTGAAATTTTTTTGTAAAAATTTGTTATGCTTATTTTTTCAATCTATCTTAAGCTGCATAACCCGGATGCTTGGAAGTGCCCAGATTGGTATGTTTTCAAGTACATTTTGACGAATTTGAGACTTTTCCCGGTTTTTGATCCATGACTGCAGACCCATCATGGCAGGTATATGATCTTCACTGGAATATAGGTTAGGGAATCCATTTTCTGTTGCATTTTTGCATACTAGCCTCCATTCTGATCACTTGCCATAGGGTCGATCCCATCAGGTCATGAGTATTATAGCCATTTCACTCACCGATTATTTAATCATGACTTGGTGGTAGAGCTTTCTTTTACATGGGCTTCCTAGTTAGTTCCTCGCTATCACTTGTTGCCCATGCTGCGTTTTATGTAGGCTCTAGAGTCCTCTTTAGTCCCGCCATGACTTATGTGTTGAAGCTTCATTCTTCTTCTTCCTCACTATCATTTTTCTGGCTATTACCCTAGAGGCTCCCTGGTATCGTTGAGTTGTATTACTGCATTGCATATTGGCTACTTGTTTATCCTGGCCTTTAGCGAAGCCATTTTAGTTTCGATGTTTGAGCCTTTGAAGCCTTGGTATCTGTACAAGTTAACCATTGCATGCACTTAGCTATCTTGACTTGACAGATTTACCCATGGATGGAACATTCCTCTGAGTATCGCTTACCGTTTTCGCCACCTTACATTGAGCATAGGATCGTTCCAATCCCGGGACGGGGAACTAGTGCATCTATTTCTTGATACTGGGTTACATCCATTGTACCATAGCATTCTTTTAGTCCTTTTCAGGCTTATTATATGAGAAAGACAAAAAAATAAAATATAACAAAAAGAGCGAGAACGGGATATAACTTCATAATTTTATGGCAGTACAGTGTCAGTTTGTCGCCCTTGAACAAAGCACATACACTTATATTTTTCCTTCATTTGGGATGGTTTTAGTTTTCACCTAGGTTCAGCCTTTGCCTTGTTTCAGCAGTGAAATCCACCCCTTATGATTTGGTACTTGGAGATTCGGTTACTTATATGATCGGACATCCCGGTTTGACCTTCGTTGATCATCTTTCTATGTATGATACTTAGACATTGATTCGATTTTCAGCACTTAGGGCCATGCTCAGATGATTCATTATGTACTTTCAGTTCAGCTATACTTGTATACATGTTGGATCTATTCAGTACTTTCTATATGATGTATTTTTGACTGAGCATGGGTATGCCCGCCTCAACATGAGTTGACTCTGTTTTCTTTCATTGGTTTTTGGCAGGCTGAAATCTGGTGAAGTCCTCTCTTGTCCTTGCGAAGTTCTTTCTATGTGCATAATACATTTCGGCCATCATGTACCCTTCTGACCTCATATATTAGGGGGCATCTGTTATAGCATCATTTATCACCCTCATGTGATTCATGATTGTCTCTATGGCCTTGGGCACCCATTCCCACAGCCTTGAACAAAATTCATTAAAAAACAGTGTTAAAAATACCATACGCGGGTATGCCTAGAATTTTCTGCGTATATACGTGAGTCCACATGTACTTTTCCGCGTATGCCATTAAAACCATTAATAAATATATAAATTCCCTATTTTCGGGTTGGGTTGATGGTTACTCCAGTAGTTCAACCACCCCAGCACATGGCCAACTGTTTCCAACTGATTGAAACTACTTTGAGGGAGTATAAAAGCCCCTCATGTGCATGGCCTAAGGGGGAGAGAAATTTTATAGATATTATACTCTGTTGGAATCCCTAATTCAAGTCTGATTTCCCGTGCCTCTTGCACTTTCCCAGATTTATACAGGAAACCCTTGTTTCCTAGAGATGTTCATCCATTTATATGCCATCTCGAGTGCACAAGTCTTGAAAGTATCTTAGCGAGGCAAGGGCGGGACGGATCTGAATGACGGTCTGCTCGAAGATCGTGGAAGGATTCAGGTGATCTCTCCACTCTTTCTTTCTGTACATGATGTTCGCAATAATGAAGAACCATCTTGTTCCTGAACTTATGTGTTAACATCTATTTGTATATGTGAAAAGATTGATTATTAAGAAGTTATTATCGTTTATATCATATTTCACATGGATTACACTAACGTTTAGGAGAAATATATGCTGTACAACTAGGTTTCCGTGTGTTAGCGCTCAAATCTACCTTAGGCTGAAATAAGGTAAAACTCAAGGCTACATCAAACCACGCTCAGCCTCGTAGCTAGCCCTACGAGGACAGGAGAGGGCTCTCTCCAGCTCTATCTCGGAAAAAGGTCTTCAAAGGGGCTGAGATGACTTATAACGAATACTGATTTTAGGCTAGTAAAGAGATAGGAAAATTTGATTTTGATTTTTCGTTTTTTTGTTGAAAAAATGGGAAAAACAATTTTGGGTCCGGGGATAAGGCCAGATCTTTGCAGAATTCGATTTGGGGCGAGGTAGGCATTAGTCTTGATGTTTTTTATCAGATGTATGGATGGATCAGAACGACAAGGAGCTGAAGAGGGAAAGGGAGAACATGGATCCTCTTCAAACAAGTGAAAACATGTAAAACTAAACAAATTTAAAGGCAGAGCACTGAAAACAATGGATTCAACCTCATTTACTCATTTATTTAGTTTCAGAAGCATAAGTAGGGAATGGCATACATTAAAAATGAAAGAAATTACAATAAAATGAGAGAAAACACCATCAAGAACTGAAAGCCACAAGAATCCCAACAGGTGCTGCAAAATCTCTGATCTTTCCTTAGCCAAAATATGAAAAATATGTACAATAGTGTGTCAAAGTTTTCCCAAGAGTCCAACCTATCCAACCTCTGAAAATGATTGAGAAATTACATCATATAGACCATCCTAACCCCTTCCCACACCTCTAGGGGTCGAATTCCTCCTTCTAGGAGTAGTTCCAACTAATTCTAAACAAGGAGCTAGAATCTAGGCAGCCAAACAACTTGCCTCTAAAAGGAAGGAAACTGATTCTTACATTTGATTTTTACTTTTTTAGGAGTGAATCTTCTAGAATAGGTAAAAGTGAGCCCAAGTTACATGCCAACCATAAAATTAAATCAAGATAACTCAAAAATTACACCCACAAGAAAAACTGGTCCAACTGGCCGAAATCCTGAGCTGGAAGATTAAAAATGGACCAAAAATCTCTATGCGTAGCGCGCCTGAGCTATATGCGTAGCGCGCCTTTCAGCCTGCTTTTGGGGCACTTCCCGGAGTCCAAATTGAGCTCATGATAGCTCGTTGGAAAGCCCTGGATGTTGGATATCCAACCCAAGTGGAATTTTTCAATTTGGAGCTCATTTTCCCCTCCAAAAATTCATTCTCCCAGAAGTACTTCCTGCTGGTGAAAAAGGTGGCAGAAAGGTGATTTTCATGGTGTTTTTTGCCCTTTTGATCATCCAGAACTTGATGAAATGCTTTGGTCCAACTGGAGCATGCATAAATTACCATGAAAAACCCAAAAATATAAATTTTTCCTCCAGCAGGTGTCCCAATCATAAGCGAGCGCGTCGACGCGCTACGCGTTGGGCTGAAAAATCTGTTTTGAGACCAAAATTTTCCAAAATGACAAAAATTTCTCCAAATTTGCTGAAATTTGGAGCGAAGATCCCCCATCATGCCTTATGCTCAACCAAGGAAGCCTCGGCCAAGATTCTAAGCGGATCAGCCCTTTTTCACCGTTTTAGTGCTTTGCTCAACCTTGCCTTCAGGATCTTCATTTTAGCTCGGCAGACGTGATTACGGGCCCAATAATGATTTTTCATATGAAAGAACATGTCTTTGTCTCTTTCCTGAACCTGTGAATGTACCTGTGCTGATGTAGAAGGTGAGACCCCTTCCACGCCATGTGGAGATAGTACTCGCGCTGCTGATGAAGTCAACGAGACCCCTTCCACCTTTCAATTCGACTTCTGCTATGAAGAATTATGAATGTTTCCTGATAAAAATGGTTTATAGGACTTGGAGAAATATCTTACAAGTGATTTCTTTGATTTTCTTTGCAATGACCCATTTTGATTTTCTAAAGTACCTCTATGGTCATGATCCTTTGAAATTCCAGGTAACCAACGAAGAGTGTAAACCTTCAGGGCCTCACCTATTAGCTTATGTGAAATTCTTCCCTTAGATTTAATAGCAACTATTACTCGCTCATACAAATCAATATCCATTTTACAAATGTCTTCAACCCACCAATCCTTTGGAACATAGTGATGTTTAGTATTTTGTATTCCATTCCATGGAGGACTATTACTGTTTCCTACACATGGTTGGCCATTTACTGACTTCACTCTTGTGTAAGTGAAGGACCAATCAACCTTTGAAGGATCAACTGAAGTCTTAGAAGCAATTGAGTCAATACATCTTCCTACAACCTTGAGGTTTCCTGACCAGGGTAAGAATAATTTGGCAGCCTGCAATACAATAATGGAATCTTTCCAGCTTCGAAATAAACTCGCACTGAAAAAGACACATCTGATGATTTCTTCTTCAAAACAGGGTTTTGAAAAAAAATCAATCTCGCATTATTGACGATGACATTTCATAAAATAAAAACTTACTGAACCTTCCTCTAGCCTGCAAGCATTATTCGACATGTTTGAAGACCAATGACGAAGGACTGACAGGACCGTGTCTAACATTGGCTCCAATGGGGATGGCAGTTGTCGCTTCTTGGAGGTGCCAAGAATCTGCAGATCTTTGGGAGAGCAGACAGTGCCTCCATCCATTGGGCGATGGAATCATTATTTCGAAGAAATGACAAAAGACTGATGACTCAACTTATTAACTGGAAAATCGACTCAAACTGACTCGATGCAAACTGAAATGACTGAATTAAAACAAAAGCTTTTTGAAAAGGGCAGCAGTCCATCAAGCTTTAAAATCATGATGGAAACCACCTGCATACTGATATGATATGTACAATCATGTGTAGTGTGCCTTCCAATGTAACCAATCCAGCAGATGGCTACACCCCAAATTTCTGCTCTTACTCTCTTTGAGCAGGCGGAATGATGAACCTGTAGGCAACTCAAAATAACCACTGAAACCAAAGCTTAGGATTGTGAACCAGGCAATATTTATCCTTTCTAATGCTTGCAGAAGAATGCTGAAGGGGTCTTGAAAATCCTGAAGCACTGGCTCATCTGGAGATCCAGCTGCAAAAATACAAGTATTCACTCCATTCTGATCTGAAAGGACAATTGATTTCTGAGGGATAGAAATGCACAGAGAGGTATCCGCCATCTGAGTGTTAGCTGTAGGTTCCTTGATCATGAGAAATTCTGACATATATTCCTCAACTTCATGATCTAGGTCATTCTTAAATAAAAAACAATCTTCAAGATTATCAAACATGACAGCCTTATCATCTTTGTGAAAGAAAAAATTATCTGTTTGCTGATCTACAAAACTGATTACAAGACAGTCATCTTTTTCAAAAGAGGAAGAAGTTTCACCAACACTTTCCTGACTATGTGTGCACTGCAAATCTGCTGTAGCTTGGGCTGTAACAAAACCTCTCAAAAGTAGATCTATCTCATCTTCAAACAAAGGAGACAATGCTTTTTGTTTTCTTTTACTTAAACAGTAATTATCTTCATATGACAGGGCATTCAAACTATCATTTATTACTGAGTTATTGAAAGGAAATTTATCGCTTACTTGCACAAAGATCTCATTCTGTTTTTCATGAACTGACTGGATTGCTTCTTCATGAAGGCTATGTTCTAATGATGGACTGACAGTATGACTGAGAACATTTGGATCCATTACTGTGTCTTCTGCATTCCTGATGATTTCAACAGCAGAGTTCTCTTTGATGGGCTTCAGCACAAGATATGCTTGGTCATCACAATCTGAATGTAGTTCTGAAATAGCTGACTTGACTGCATCACATTCTGAAATTGAATCTTGACTTCCCTGCATGTTGTCTTCTTCTGTGGGCAGATTTGAAACGACACTTTCTCTTTCATCATTTTCAGCCATATGGCCATCTTCAACCTGCTGATCTTGATTCTGCTGCAAAATTTCCTGATCATCTTGATGGGTATCCTCTAGGTTCTCTTCATGTTGCTGAAATGGATTCTCATACAGAGCCTCCATGATATCATCATCCATGAAATTAACATCTTCATAATATTTCTCAAGGCTTTCAATAAAAGTAGAAGCATGTTTGCAACAGTCATGAACTAAATTTAATGATGGATAAGATACTTGATATCTTTCAATGAACAGGGCATGAAAATCCTTTAAACAGTAAATACAGGACGGCGGCAAATTTTCATACCAAGATTGGGCTTCACCTTCCAGAGTGGCCAGGAATATCTTCATCAAGCAATCTTCAGGAAAATCCACCTTCAACTTGCGAATATGCATGTGAAATCTAACTCGATGTAAAGCAGCATCTTTCTTACCATCATTGTTAAACGTAGGCAGATTCCTTGACCAATCTACCTTGGGCATCTTATTCGAAAAACCTGGAATCTGATCTCAGCTCATGGGAGCATATCTTCTTGTGATTCGGTCCATCTTGAAAATCTCACAGCTACTGATCTCCCTGCAGTGAAGTCACCATGAAGCATTGATTTTTGGATTTGTTCAGTGAATGAAGTCGCCAGGTGAATGATTTCAGCCTTGCGATGTCTGACCGTTGTTCACCATCAACCATCAGATCTGAACTCGATACATGTACTAGGGCAATTTATAAGTTAAGTATTACGATTACAAGCTAGACCGGAGATCCACTGAAGCAGTGTTTATCTACTATGCACTCGCAGAGCAAGAGCAGTTTGAAGGCTACCTGGCATGACTTCAGACTCCGTCTATAACAAGTAAACGTTTTAAGTTTTTCCCCATTATGGTCGCCACTATGTTAGCGCTCAAATCTACCTTAGGCTGAAATAAGGTAAAACTCAAGGCTACATCAAACCACGCTCAGCCTCGTAGCTAGCCCTACGAGGACAGGAGAGGGCTCTCTCCGGGTCTATCTCGGCAAAAAGTCTTCAAAGGGGCTAAGATGACTTATAACGAATACTGATTTTAGGCTAGTAAAGAGATAGGAAAGTTTGATTTTGATTTTTGGGTTTTTTGTTGAAAAAATGGGAAAAACAATTTTGGGTCCGGGGATAAGGCCAGATCTTTGCAGAATTAGAGTTGGGGCGAGGTAGGCAGTAGTCTTGATGCTTTTGATCAGGTGTATGGATGGATCAGAATGAAAAGGAGCTGAAGAGGGCAAGGGAGAACATGGATCCTCTCCAAACTGGCGAAAACATGTAAAACTAAACAAATTTAAAGGCAGAGCACTGAAAACAATGGATTCAACCTCATTTACTCATTTATTTAGTTTCAGAAGCATAAGAAGGGAATGGCATACATTAAACATGAAAGAACTTACAATAAACTGAGAGAAAACACCATCAAGAACTAAAAGCCACAAGAATCCCAACAGGTGCTGCAAAACCTCTGATCTTTCCTTAGCCAAAATATGAAAAATATGTACAATAGTGTGCCAAAATCTTCCCAAGAGTCCAACCTCTCCAACCTCTGAAAATGATTGAGAAAATACATCATATAGACCATCCTAACCCCTTCCCACACCTCTAGG
Organism: Pinus albicaulis; assembly: GCA_034641835.2. NCBI lineage: Eukaryota > Viridiplantae > Streptophyta > Pinopsida > Pinales > Pinaceae > Pinus > Pinus albicaulis. The sequence continues at coordinate 447,558,031 of CM076577.1, forward strand.
GGTCGAATTCCTCCTTCTAGGAGCATTTTCAACTAATTCTAAACAAGGAGCTAGAATATAGGCAGCCAAACAACTTGCCTCTAAAAGGAAGGAAACTGATTCTTTCACTTGATTTTTACTTTTTTAGGAGTGAATCATCTAGAATAGGTAAAAGTGAGTCAAAATTACATGCCAACCATAAAATTACATCAAGATAACTCAAAAATTACACCCACAAGCAAAACTGGTCCAACTGGCCGAAATCCTGAGCTGGAAGATGAAAAATGGACCAAAAATCTCTATGCGTAGCGCGCCTGAGCTATATGCGTAGCGCGCCTTTCATCCTGATTTTGGGGCACTTCCCGGAGTCCAAATTGAGCTCATGATAGCTCGTTGGAAAGCCTTGGATGTTGGCTATCCAACCCAAGTGGAATTTTTCAATTTGGAGCTCATTTTCCCCTCCAAAACGCCATGCTCCCAGAAGTACTTCCTGCTGGTGCAAAAGGTGGCAGAAAGGTGATTTTCATGGTGTTTTTTTTCCCTTTTGATCATCCAGAACTTGATGAAATGATTTGGTCCAACTGGAGCATGCATAAATTACCATGAAAAACCCAAAAATATAAATTTTTCCTCCATCAAGTGTCCCAATCATAAGCGATCGCATCGACGCGCTACGCGTTGGGCTGAAAAATCTGTTTTGAGACCAAAATTTTCCAAAATGACAAAAATTTCTCCAAATTTGCTGAAATTCGGAGCGAAGATCCCCCATCATGCCTTATGCTCAGCCAAGGAAGCCTCGGCCAAGATTCTAAGCGGATCAGCCCTTTTTCGCCGTTTTAGTGCTTTGCTCAACCTTGCCTTCAGGATCTTCATTTTAGCTCGACAGACGTGATTACGGGCCCAATAATGATTTTTCATATGACGGAACATGTCTTTGTCTCTGTCCTGAACCTATGAATGTACATGCCCTGATGTAGAAGGCGAGACCCCTTCCACGCCATGTGGAGATAGTACTCGCGCTGCTGATGAAGTCAACGAGACCCCTTCCACCTTTCAATTCGACTTCTGCTATGAAGAATTATGAATGTTTCCTGATAAAAATGGTTTATAGGACTTGGAGCAATATCTTACAAGTGATGGCTTTGATTTTCTTTGCAATGACCCATTTTTATTTTCTAAAGTACCTCTATGGTCATGATCCTTCGAAATTCCAGGTAACCAACGAAGAGTGTAAACCTTCAGGGCCTCACCTATTAGCTTATGTGACATTCTTCCCTTAGATTTAATAGCAACTATTACTCGATCATACAAATCAATATCCAGTTTACAAATTTCTTCAACCCACCAATCCTTTGGAACATAGTCATGTTTAGTATTTTGTATTCCATTCCATGGAGGACTATTACTATTTCCTACACATGGTTGGCCATTTACTGACTTCACTCTTGTGTAAGTGAAGGACCAATCAACCTTTGAAGGATCAACTCAAGTCTTAGAAGCAATTGAGTCAATACATCTTCCTAAAACCTTGAGGTTTTCTGACCAGGGTAAGAATAATTTGGCAGCCTGCAATACAATAATGGAATCTTTCCAGCTTCGAAATAAACTCGCGCTAAAAAAGACACATCTGATGATTTCTTCTTCAAAACAAGGTTTTGAAGAAAAATCAATCTCGCATTATTGACGATGACATTTCGTAAAATAAAAACTTACTGAACCTTCCTCTAGCCTGCAAGCATTATTCGACATGTTTGAAGACCAATGACGAAGGACTGACAGGACCGTGTCTAACACCGTGCATGTTCTTTCTTGTTTTCCAGGTTGGAGAGGAAGAAGGGTTGCTGGGGGTTTGGACCCCACGGGATCTACATCGAACGTAGGACTACGGGTGAGTTCTGCTATCGTTGTTATCTGGTTTTTAGCATTCAAGTGTGGTTGTGTGTGAGTCCTTCTGAATAGCATGCCCTGATCTGTGGAGGTTTTGACCCAACAAACCTCTAGGGTGTTTTTCCCTGAAACAACCTCATAAAAATTAAAAAATGAAACTTATTAACAACTAATTTAACTTGCAAAGTTAATAAAAAATCAATTCCATATGTACACACATGTATGGAGATTTAAGATTATATTTAAATACCGTGAACATCCCCCGATCCTTGAACCTCCATATGGGATTCGGTTGATTTTCGTCGTTCATCCTCCATGATATATATATCTATTGGTGGACATTTACACAAAATAAATTTCAGAAAATCAATTTGTAATTTAGTGTACACAAATTATGTAGAACACAACTTTCAAAGCAATAATTGATGTGTGAAACTCAATTTAAGAAAAAAAGAAATTACAAAAATGATAAGTTCACCAAATTGCGCTTTACATGGTGGGAGCACACTTGGTATAAAATTGAAAAAAGCACATGGTAATTAAAAAAGAAGCATGAAACTCCATTTAAACAAAAATTTCTTGAAGTCCCCGCATTTTAATTTTATAAAAACATGAAGTTCACTTGTTGCAAATGTGAAGTTCACCAAGTTGCGCTTTACATGGTGTGGTGGGAGCACACTTGGCATATAATTGAAAAAAACACATGGTCATTAGAAAAGACGCATTTATAAGTACACAACACAAACATATCCAAGATATGTTACAATGTCCATCAATAAATTTTGAAGGGGAGCGTCTCAACACTAATTCATCTTTGAGAGATGAATCTTGAATTTTTGAAGAAGAGCATCTCAAAACCAATTCATATTTGAGAGATGAATCTTGCATTGGCATTTCTCTGTATAATTCTGATTCATCTTTGATAGATGAATCATGAATTGGCATTGCCCCATGCAATAGATCAGCAGACATATTATTCACATTTGTACAATGCCTTATACTAAAAAATTGAAATTGGCTAACAATATTGTTTTTTATTCCATGCAGTTCTTTTATCCTCTCCTTTTTAACTTGGCACACGCCATTCATCTGGTTGCACACAAGTTTAGAATTGGTGAAAACTACAACTCCATTTGATCCATACTTCATCGATGTTCCCAAGCCTTCTATCAATCCAATATAATATGCCTCGTTGCTTGTTGTTCTTCCTGGTATATTCATTTTCCTTTGGACGACTTTGCTAGTCACAATATTGGAAAGCACATATGTAATCACTTCTTTCCATGGATTGGGATAGAAAGAAACTTCTATGCATAATTTCCATTTTTCAACCATATTTAATGGTTTTCCTATCCCTGAAAAAAAACAAATTCAATAAAAATATGTATATTAAATCGACATTTATTGCAAATGCATGAGAAAAATGACACAAGATCATGAGGTAAATGACATGTGCATTGTTTATCTTAAAGTTTGACTTAAAAATTTTATGGTAGAGTTCACATCTAAAATCAATGGGAGGAAGCCTTTAGTTTGTGGGAGAAATGACACATGTACACAGTTTACCTTAAAGTGGCAAGTGTTTTATGGATATTAGAGGAAGCCTTTAGTTTGTGGGAGAAATGGCACATGTACATAGTTTACCTTAAAGTTGTTGTGTTTTATGGATATTAGAGGAAGCCTTTAGTTTGTGGGAGAAATGACACATGTACATAGTTTACCTTAAAGTTGTGTTTTATGGATATTAAAATGAAGAACTTCTATTTAGATCCAATCCAGAGATTGACTGTAGGGACATTTACTAGATATGTCACCTTTCATAAAAGATGAGATCCAAAGGCTACCTGGCCCTTTACAGACTCTGCCTATATAACTTGTAGAAGTAAACACTAGAGGCATTAACAATATCAAAGAAGGTTTTCATGCTCAGACATGGGAATGTGTCTCTTTCCCTACGTAGAAAAATAGTTCAAGGTAGTTAATCTTCATAGACATGTCATCAAGCAGGTCAATGTGATCATCCCCAACTTACTTTTCATGAAATTAGGCTTGGAATCCTCTACAACCTGGTCGATGGAGTTGAATTGGAACTAGGTCAAGGCCTATACAAAATACATGCTAGTGAATAAAACTTACTAGGTTATGCCAACAAATAAAGTGGGAGAAATGTTTTCTCCTCGAGGTTATCCAATTGGGTGTGTAATACCAACTTCACCCATTTCCTAACAGGTTTCTCTGTTAGGTTACAAAGTGTCTTAGGCCATTAACTTCGATAGACCTCAATAGATTATTAGAGTTGGAATTCTATTCCTCAAGTGTGTAAGAGAAGAAATAATTCTTGTTTAGATTTTAACAATGGCTAAGATGGTCAAATTTTTATTTCGGAAAACAAATAAACTACATATGCAAGACTTCAATATTTATATGCAATTTTTTTTTCAAATGCAAAAGTTAGTAGGATGTGCAATATCTATGCCAATTGCAGGAATATTTAGGGGATCTCTTTGCACTATGAGCAGGAAACAATTTATTGGTTCTCATACTCCCGAGCTACTTTCTCTATGGAATCACAAAATTATAGTAGAAGGCCAAGTCATGAATCTAATTTTGTTGATTGCTAAAGGCGAGAATCACCATAGCTAGTCCATGTAGTCCTCCACCACTACCCCAGATTGATAAGTTGTTAACAATTTTCCTCATTATTTCAAAGAAGAAGAAGCCAACCAAATATTTTTATCATGTTAATGATGTTTGAATTTACATTATAACATTTTTTTAGGGAAATAATAATGGTTGTGGTCCATTCCTAATGACAAATAAGTACCCCTTTAATTGCAGGTTTCATCATGATAGTTAGTGAATTGTTTTGAAATCTATGAAAACTGCTTTTGTGCCTTTATGGAAAGAATTTTGGTTTTCCCCCTCTTATTTCAAGCAGATTTAAAGAAATTTTGCTTCTAAAATTTATGTCCATGTGTCAATTTTGATAGGCTTTATGTTGTTGGGAAACTTTTTATAGATACAAGGGATTTTCACATGAATTTTTTCAATCGTTGAGACTTCTCAGCTGGGAACCATTTTGTGTGACATTACTAACATGTAATATATTTTATTGATAGTTAAAGGAAGCATTTTATATTGAAAATGAATTAGAAAAAAAACTTTCAACATTGAAACTAGGATTCATCATGTTCAAACATTCTTCCATAGAACATCCATCGCATTAGAACTATAGAAATGAATAGGAAAAAAGCTATGGTAGGACATGATGTCATGATCCTCATGATGATTGAACACTGAAATTGATGCACACTAACTACCTATTACTAACAATATTCATGATGTTAAGCACAAAATGTGTAGTATTATGCCAAATGTCATCTATTATCTAGGTAGCAACTAAATGGCACAAATTATTTCCTATCTTGTGGAATTTTAGTTTGATATTATTCAAAACCTTATTAGTTATATATTTTTCAATTTCCCGTGGATTCATTGAATTTTTTCTCCTACCATCTCCCTCTCTCACTCCCCAAATTATTGTCATCAAACATGCCCCGTTGAGGATCTGGAGCAATGTTTTCACCATACTTAGAACTGTCATTGCTGCTAATTGAAATTGGAGAGTCATGTATACTAGATTGCTTGCTTTTGGTGGCTCTTACTTGGACAATATCTTGAGATGAGTTTGACATGATGGTCATATGAGGCTAGAAGATACTTGGTGTGATTTTCCATAAATCTTGAAAAAAATAGATAAAAAATGTCATTTTCGATCATTTTTTATTAAAGCTTCTGCATACAGCAGATGTTATCACAATTGCAACACAATCATGTTCCATGAGCATGAATTATGAATGTTGCAAGCCAAATTGCAAGGAAATTTGCATTCATTTTAGGCAAAAGAAGGCTATGACATTACGGTCCATGCTAGAAAAAATTATGCAAATAAGGTTGCTGAGTCAATACTTACCATGTGTTTCAAAGCCATAACGAAGGTTGGCTTTGAGAGTGTCCTCCCAAAGCCCTGTCTTGAGATGAAATTTAATTCAATGTCTCTTAGAGTTGCAAGGTGGAATTGATAGAACTATTTGATTTCTTTACCATAGATAGATATCTCCTTTCATCTATACCTTTCTCTACCATCTTATTTCCAAGTGAAATGGGAATTTTCACATTTTGAATGCCATTACCATGTAGTTTGGTAGTCTGCTAGCTATACCTATCACAAGTAAGGTTGTCATACCAAACTATTTCTCTTGCTCAACTCAATGACCATGACTCTCGTCTCACACTTCTTACTATAGGATCTTCAATTGTACATGTCACTCAAAGTTGGGGGTTCTAGGTCTACACCTATTAGGTAAAGTTGTATTTTATGGCATTGTGGTCCTTAAATTTGGAGGTGTTCCACCTGAAAAAGTAGGCATTAAATATGGATGAAAAGGATTTGTTTTAACTTTGATAGAATTTCCTTGTGGAATTACTGAATTTCTCGACGACATGATGCTAGCTTTTCTCAGAAAAGAAGGTTTTGGAGGATAAATTGAATTCTTTTGACTTATTTTTGGCATTGAAGTTTGAAATAGTAGTTTTGATGACTCCATTGATGACCTTGATGAGGAATTTGATGTGCACACAATATTGACTTTGAAGATGGTTTAGAAGACGTTGAAGAAGTTGTAGATTTTGGTGTTGTCACTGAATGTTTCTTTGTTGTTGGACTTGATCAAGACACAATTTAACTTTACGAGCAGATTGAAGACCCTGAAGAGGCTTTAGATTTTGTTGTTCTCACTGAAGGTTTTTGTTTGGTTTTGTTTCTTAAACCATCATTTCCATAGGACATTTTTCGTGAATAGATTCTTGACCTTGATGAGAGGATATGATACCTTGAAGAGGCTACATATTTTGGTGATGTCACTAATTGTTTCTCTCTTATTGTGTTTGTTAAACTTTTTTATCCCAGAGGAGGGTGTTATCCAATGTGAATTTGAAACCCCCCTCACATTTTTCAATGAAGGTTCTATCTCAATGTTAGGGAGCTACACATTATAGAAATTCAATATGATGTGCCAAAAACTTTACAAACATCCCAAAAACAGAAACCACCTATTATATGTCAATTAAATCTACAAGGAACCACTAAGAAATATGGTAAAATATAGAATTATGAATCCCTTCAATTAGTTAAAAAAAATATATATGAAGAAAGCACCCAGAGGACTAGAAATAGCAATATAGTAGAGAAAAAGAATAGTATCTCAACAGCTATAATTGCAAGTCATAAATTAATATCATATATTCCAATTTTAGTACTAAAAGCAAACCCAAAATAACATAAAAGCAGAGACAACATTGTTTTACATGTAAGTAAACATTGTTAATGGAAATATGCAACATGGATTGGCATAATCATGCCTTTATCAATGAAATTTCATCAAACCATTGAACAATTGTGCGCTAACAATATTTAAATAATTTAAAGGAAAAAATTGACCTGTATTGTATAGTTTATGGGACAAAAATCAATATGTAGAAATATTCACTTGGTTTTTATAATTCGGTAGAGGAATGACTTAAAATGACCTTGTATGTCTTATCATTTTAGAGCTCAAATTTTTAGGAAGGATTTAAGTATCCACATTTCAAGAAGCACTCGAAGAGGTTGATAAAGAATATAGGAAGACAAAAAACTAACCAGTGGTGTAATAAATGGATTTTTTGGGAGGTAGATTGGCATATGGACTTTTGGTAGCTAGAACTTTTCCAAATAAGTGAATGTATTTGAAAACCGAACCTCTAGTTTATTTTGGTTTAGACAAGGTCTAGAATTTGAAAAGTGAATTCCCTCTTTCTTCCTCTTACATGTCCAATGATCAGAATCTGGATTGAGGGAAAAAAACTTCGAAAATAAAAAATTTTCATTTTATTTTTTGTACACATGAGTTTTTAAAAGCTAATTAACTCATAAATTTCTCACAAAATACACTTAAAGATTGACACATAAACCCCTTCCCAATTGGCTAACTTTAGATGATCCTAAGCACATTTTTATTTAACTGATGAGGGAGATAGCATAACAAAACTAGTTTGTCCATATTCAAATCAAGTTGGTATCAAAGTACAATTTAGCTCATTTTGGTCAAGGTTAGCTAGAAGAATTAGCTATTGATTTTTTTATTTAAGCAAGGAGAGTTTAGTTGTGTGCAAGTTTGTATGTGAAGAGAAAGTCAATATTGAGAGCTCAGTTCTTAAATCACGACAAAGAATATTTTTATACATTACAAGTGTGATGGAAGCTTCATCGAGTATCTCTTTTAATCAGTCTTCCTTAACAAAAATATTTGATAAAGAGATGTTGTAGAAGCTCTACATCATGAATTATATGGTGCAAGAGATGTATGAAGATAATAGGGAGAACATTAACCTTCAAGATAAGTTGATTTCCAAGAATGAGGAGAAGCAAGAAATTCTTGAAAATATGCATGAGATGGAGACTCAACTCCATATTGCAAATGAAAACCAAGCAAGGATGCATGACATGGAGATTCAACTCTATGATGCAAAGGAAGCCTTAGCCAAGTATGTGAATGAAAAAGAGGTATGCAATTCAAGTTTGTCTTCAATTTCCTCTCAAAGTGAATGTGCACGTGCTTTTGAGAGACACACTAGAGGAATAAGGTCCAAATTTTTGATTAAAATGGGCTATGAAAGTAAAGGGTTAAAGGCAAACATGTACAAGGCATATTTGAGCCAAATGTTGTTGAGGAAAGGCCTAATTATTTGGGTCTTGGTTATGGAAAACATGATGGATAATGCTCCAAAGCCAAGGAGGCACATGAAGTTGTTCCAAGAAGGAATTTCATTTCGTGTTCATTACCTTAAGTTTGTGAAGTTTGTGTTCATGATGAATGGAAAAGTATGACACCCACTTTGCAAGAAGATGTTAATAATCATGCAGCTAATGAGAATGTAAAAGAAGAGGATGTTGAAAGCTCTAAATTCATTGAATTCATTGCTAGTATTCCGAGGAGAGCCACTACCTCATCAAATTCACCTCCTCAAGAAGGCGACAAAGGTGAATGTTCAAGGTATAAATATGCCTTTAATCAAATTTCTTTTGATTATGATAAAAATGGTAAATATTCACATAAGATTTGGAAAAGTTTTCATGTTCCTTTTGTGGTTTGAATAATCATAATGTTTATAGATGTTGGAAGAAGATGTCCATGCACATGAAAATTTATAAATAAATGAGGCAAAAATTCAAAGGCCCATTGGTCAAGGAAAATGATGTTGAAAATAAGATGCAATTGTTTTGCACTCATTTCCACAAGAAAGGTCACCTTGTAGACAAGTGTTGGACTTTGTATCCAACAATTCATCCACCACATTTGAAGAAGGTGGAAAGAGATATTGACAAGAATGGAAAAGAGGATTCCATAATCGATGAGGGTCAGGATGATTCACATGATGATGAAGTGTGGCTTAAATAAGCGCCATTGAAATGGTTTGGTAAGGGATGGTTAGATTTCTTATCCAATTAAGGCCTTGCATTTATTTTGATGTTTCATGAATTTCTTTGCAAATTCAAAGTATGGTGCATGTTTCATGAAGTAAGATGTTGAAAGTAGAGTTATGTTGACACACTTAGATGCAACAAATATGGAAATTTGTACATGCTATTATTTGACTTGAGAGTCAGTTGTTTGAAGAGGCATGTTTTGTCGACTTGTGTTTGGTTGATGGTTTTATACACCAATATGTAAGAGTACATGGAGATATTCACATGATGTGAATTTTTTTTCTTTGAAGGAGAAAAATGATATGTCAGCGAGCTATGTTTCTTGCATAACATGTTTTTTAGTTTGATGGTTTTGTTTGTGACAAGACATCACAAGATTTTGGGAAGGTCCACTCTTGAGCGAGAGCCTCATGATTACAACCTAATCATGAGAATCAAATGGGAGTGCATCCTTATTTTGAAAAAAAACCTCTAGATAGGATTGTAAGCTACCTAGGACTCAAACCATTATTTTTAAATTTGAAATATCATGGTGTGCTGTTTCGATGCCTAAATCCACAACCCTAACATAAATTGTTTTATTCTTTTTTTGCAGGATTTAGTTGGTTATATTAAAAGTCAGTTGAATTTAAAATTCTTGGCTTAGTGGCATGAACCAAAAATATTGTGTATTAAATGAGGAATTTCGCTCTCCCAATCATTTCTAAATCACCTATATCACCAAGAAAACATTTTTAAGAACATACTTTGGTATGGGAAAGACCTTAGGTCCTTTGACTGTGCACATGTGGTGTGAAAAATTGAAATTGACAATGCAAAAAAGTGAAATTATGAATGAAACCACGAAAACGAAAAACCCAAAAGTGGTAAATGATTTAAATAGACCTAATTAATTATTTACCAACATAAATTCTTCAATTTTTAGCAACTAAATGATAGGTAAAAAAATAAATAAATTTGTAATTATGGTTCGAAAGTTACATAATCTTAAGAAGCATTTTAAATTAATTCTATCTCATAAAAAGTATCCCTCCTAACTTAACAAATACTATCTCTTCCCATAAGGTTCACGACCTCCCTTCCTTAGCACACAAGACATAAATACAATTAATATTTCAATATGTTAATTCCTATTGAAACAAACGAAAAGTTGTATAGATGGTTTCAAATATTATAAGAAGGTTTTTGATATGGTTGAGAGAATGTGGAAAATAGAATCCATAAACAAAAAAATTATTCAAAATGTATTACTTTCAAAGTATCAACAAGGAATGTACAAGGGTGTTCAATGAATTAATGCTATTTAAATTCCATGATGTATATTTCTTACTCATAATTTTAACAAATTATTAAATAATGATCTAGATTGGATAATTATATTATTTTTCATATATTTTGATGCTTATAGAGTGAAAAAATTGAAAGAATCAACTTGTAGGGTCATTTTAATGGTGGGTGGAGAATTGGGGTCTAAAACCTTTTGGAGTCATTTTGAGGTATTAAATGACATTTCTTGGGGTCAAACAATTATCCCTTGTGCCGAAACCTTGACCATTGTTCTACATTTAAAGACATATCCAATGGTGCAAGAAAAACATAAAATGAAGTTCATTCAAAATTTATGCCTTTAGTAAGTTGACCTATCATTTTGACCACCATGGTACGAGAGAATGTCATTTTAGCCCCATTACTCATGCATAGAAAGCTAGCTACATGTGGAATTTTAACAAGACTCTAAAAGGTCTAAAATCACAAACCTCGTTAATGGTTGATGGAGTCAAATCTTACACCTAGTTGGCTATCACGCTATGTTAAATACTTGGCCACTAGGAGGAATAAGAGTTCCATTTTGTGTTATTGTATTTTGTTCCATAGTTGAAAATACAACTAGGAGTGTGAAGTTAGAGAAAAAAATGTATAAAGTTAAGTTTTTATAGCAACCTTACATGCCAAAAGTCTTAGCTAACTCTAGAGAGATTACCTCTTTCTTTGTACTTACATATTTTCCATACCAGAAAAGAGAGAGTAGAGCATGTTTACATTTTAGTGTTGTTTTTCTCCCATAAGGATTTCCTAGTGAAAAAGGAGTAGAGCATCATTACTTTTTAGGGTTGCTTGTCTCCCATAAGGATTTCCTAGGAAAATAATTGTGTTGATTGTAGATATGTATGTGTGTGTTTCATTATGTTCTCTATTTCTTACATTGTGTTTCATTATGTTTTCTATTTCTTACATTTGATTGTTTTATTCATTTAAATAGAAATTTAGTTATTAAAAGTTCTAAAACTTAAATACAAATTAATCTTCATTATATAGATTTCACTTATTTTATCAAATTTGTTGTGAGAAACTATTTCATTATAATAACTATAAAACTTGATTATTAAATAACAAAATTTTGTATTGATAAACATCTACACTTCTCCAACCTAAAAAAAATACATATATAACTTTTAGATACATTTAGGCATGTGTTTTATTTTGGGCATTCAAGTCCAGTTTGTAAGCAATAACCTAACACTTTGGGAGTTCAAGTCCACTTTGTAAGAAATAACCTAACACTTTGGAAGTTCAAAGCAGGTTTGTAAGTAATAACCTACCATTTTGTATTAGGTTATGCTAAATACTTTAGAAAATAGAAGTTTCATTATCACTTGAGGTTATTCATTATTCTAAATACAAATATGAATCCATGACTAATTATGGAATTATTCTTACTTTTTAGTTTATACATCTAATTTGATATTTTAAAATGTACTATGTCCCATTTTGGTTTTTTTTTTCTTTCTTTCAAGATTTTGACCAAACTGAAGAATTAATGAATGATAGCAGTTGCATATACTAGACATATATTGTAATACTTTTGTTTTGATTCTCATATTTTGTAGAGACAAGTCCAGCTAAACTGTGAAAGATCTATGTAATTGTACTTTCTTTTCTAATATATAAGAAAGACTGTTTTTTCTATTTGAAAAAAAAAACTAACACTTCTTATATTAGGTTTTCTGAAATTATTGAAATAATTACTCTGCCAAGGGAGATGATTATCATAAAGATCTTATATTTGAGATGATTATCATAATGATCTTATATTTGACGTTCAAGTCCAGTTTGTGAGTAATAACCTAAATACTCTATGTATTGCAAGTTTTCTATTATTATTGGAAAAAAATTACTCCATCGAGGAAGATGATTGTCACAGGTTCAAAGCGAACAAAAATGGAAATGTAAACACAAAATGTACATGGACTAAAGAAAATGTTGTAGTACATTGAGGATCATCATGCAAAATATGACTCATAAATCTTAGACAGTTACACAAGAAATTGTAATGGTCAGAAGCCACGAGGGGCACCATACATGAAAACTTGGTACATTCGTGCTGCAACACACGTGAAATAATACTACTACCAAGATTATCCAAAAGAGGGAAAACCAACCCAAAGTAATTAACTGGAAAAATTCATGAATTATTAGCAGAAAAGAGATTCACGACTCATGGGACGCTGTAATTTTCGGTAAAATACCATTTGAAAATAAAAGCAGTGAAAACACTACTGTGTGTAAGACCTTGGTAGAAGAGGTGAATTTATATTTATGAGCAGTGAGCTACAAGAGTCCATGATCAGCACAGAAATCTGAAAAAAAAAACTAGGAGATGTTTTTTTTTTTTTTTTTTTTTGGGGTTAAATGAAAAATGTAGGATGATCCAGTAGGGGTTGAAATGTAAAGAAAACACATTTTTGTTTTGTGTGTTTTAATTTAGCTTAAAATCTACCAGCTAAGACATAGGGGGGAAAAAAACAGAGCGTTGTCTTTTTGGGTTAGGAATTACAAGGACGTCTGAGATCTGCTACAGCAGGCGTTCAGAAACATAGAGAAAAATAGAGGGTCTGCTAATCCCATGCCTGAAAGAGGGTGAGTGGAATTATATCTTTAGGTTATTTGTTTTTGTAGGTTCTTTTAACATGCTTACTGTTTCATTTAATTGTAATAGGTCTAGGAGAAAAAATAAGTAAATATTGAAAGGTGATTATGTTAGGCTTAGACACATGTTGCACTCGTTAACATTGCATAGCACGTTAACGAACCATTTTCTCAAATAAATCAACAACATACGAATTATTATAATGATCAAAGACTTAAAACCAGAAAAGAAAAGAATCGACATATTTTCGACTATAACCAGAAAAGCAACCATTTAAAACAATATGACATACAGAACTATACACCATTTATATTGCCCATACCTAGTATTGCATTAGACCAACAACGCGGACGGGAGGAGTGAAAATGCGCGAAAAAATAGACCTGCAGTAGACCAACAGCGCGGACGGGAGGAGCGAAAACGCGTGAACAAATAGACCAGTATCAACAGTGACAAAAAAATGCGCAAACAAAGAGACCGGTAAACAAATCAACTTCGCGGGCGATTTATTTATAGAAACTAGTTCGACCGAACTATTTTAAAAGTAAAATTTCGGCCGAACTCAAAGTTCGGCCCAACTTTTGTTGGAAGTTCGGCCGAACTTTTGTTGCCGGTTTTCCCATCTCCGGCAAAAAATCTGTTTTCCCATGCCTTCAGTGTGCCGTCAATCTAAACGGAATCATGAGTTCGGCCGAACTTTCTCAGAAAGTTCAGCCGAACTATTAAATAGTTCAGCCGAAATTTATAAAAGGTTCGGCCGAACTATTGCTGAAAAAAAATTTCGGCCCTTGATTCTCACAAAAGTGTAACCCATCTTCACATATCCGCCCAGTCACTGGCCTCAAGATCGCTCCCTAAGCCCGTGGACTGTGAAATTTTGTAATGGCCCAACCTCCTTTGTGTCCCGAAACTACACACTAAGTTTACCCAATGTCCATCCCCTCAGCTTGTGTCACTATCTCCTGGAAATGCACATTTTTCTCCCTCAACCCAGCCTAAACCATAGGAGCCTCACTCAATGAACCTCTAACATATCATGTGCATCTCTGTAATATTAAAAAATACCCTTAATTTGAATACATATTGGAAAATACCTATAAAAATCACATTATTTAACTCCCTACCAATACGATCCCAATATACCTTCCCAATTTAAAAGACTTGTTCTTTCATTAGATATTGTAGGTATCCATATTTTCAGTAATATTTTTTATACTTGTTTATATTTTTTCATTAATTTTGTGCTCCATTTTTTATACCCTCAAATATAAAAACCCTTTACCCCCTATATATCCCCCAATACATTACGTCATTTTTTCCTGAATATATATCCCCCATTATGAACCAACGTGGTATGGTATAGCTCTCGCAGTGAAGCCCCCATGACCTGAAATATGCATTGCGTAGTCTCAAGGGTCAAGGCTCCCCCTTTCCTACTTGAATTGTGCAAATGTGCCGTCACTAAGCCCTCTTCCCTGCTCTCCTTTTTGTTTTGGATCAGTGAAAGGATTAGTATGCACAATTTTAGACTAGGGGGTTTTTCGAATTGATTTTGTCTCGTCATGAGTGAATTGTAGGAACAGGTACCCTATCATGTCATGGACAGATTATGAGGAAGGATATGAAGGAGGGAAGCATGTTCGAAGACACTCTTGTAGTTGAGTACGCAATCTGATCAATCAGGAGAAAGCAAAGGGACACTAGTTTGCGACCACTATTCAAGACTTGAGATCATTGAAGATTCCTTATAACCAAGCCATGCAGAGGTGAAAACAAAAGCATCCTCTAGAAGACACTCAACACTTGGCTGTAGCAGTTTCTTGACATTACCACATCATCAAGCAGTCCATGTCAACAGTGTCATGTCAATTCATGTCATGAGTGGTTACGCGCCACACTATTGTGGACATTGATGTAAAATATGTATTGTAAATGAAATTCCAAAGGAAATTTGTGGAATATGAAGAGTCATGTAAAGTTGAAAAGTCATAGGAATTCAAACATACATGAGGATATATGAAGAGTCACATTAAAGCTGAAGCATCACCTCCTCATTATTATATATACCCCCTCATTGTAAGAGCAAAGGATCTTTCACCTTGGCTCCTCTCGTGAAGCATTAAAGAGATAAGCTAGTTATTTTGTGGAGCAAGGAGTGGCTATAATGATCCACTAGTAGAGATAGTGATGTTCATTGTATACATGTATCTTGGAACTTTTACTTAATAACAAAATCGTTCAACTCCAACATGATCTTCATGCATGGATTATGGATGTTTGTAAGAGTACTCTACAGAAGTTTGTATTTCATGTTTTCTTTTACATGTGCTAAGGTAGTTGAACTATTTTAGTTCTTTTAGTACTTATCTTATTGATAATGTGCTGTAATGGTTATTATTTTTGTCCCATCCTTGTGGACTATTCTGTAGTATATTAGATATACCTTTATCACTCATTGGTTGTTATGATTGTCACATCTCTTATGGAATATTTTGCTAGATGTTAGAAAAATCCTTCTGGTTCATGTGTGTCCCTTATTGGGTGGTACTATTACCTCTCTTTTAGAGGCTCACTTTCCTCCCTCTCTCTACAGTAGAATAACTTGGACACACCTACAAATGAACACTCACTAGGCACACCTTCTAGCTTTTTGAAGGAACCATTGCATCCCTCTCTCTTGCTAACAATTAGAGCGAAGGAAAATCTTTAATAATTTGGCAACCGGGCTATATACCAGATGTGACTCCTACACCAAACACTGTGAGGTCAAATTGGGAATTCATATTGGGAGATCCCCTGAAAGTTTGCAGGTCCAACACTATCAACAAAGCCTTTGGATGAAGTTTCTAATCTCGAATCAATTAATTATGATCACTAGAGACAAATAATTATGAAGAGAATTGTTGGCATAAGGGGTCTTGAACCAGGTTCAGAGTTAGAGCATAACCAAAAAAACCCTCTTACTACTGGCCCTTTCGACAATGACCTACTTGCGTAGGTTAAAGACTCACCCGAAGAAGTATGGGGGGGTGTTGGAACCAGGTTTCCACACCTTGAGAGAGAATTAAATGAATTTGGCACCTTCAGATCTGATTTAACACACACACTGACTTATGAACTAGAACCCTAACCAGAAACCCTAGGTTAATTAACACAGATTAATCTAGTGCGTGTAACCAAATGGAAGATCCGCAATTCCTTTAACAGTTATAAAAATGTGATATTCATCCCTTACAAAAATAGATATATGCACTTATCATTTATTTCAACCGTAAACTAGGTACGCAACCAATCCAATCACAGATAATACAAATCATAAACATGAACATAAATCATATGC
This sequence comes from Pinus albicaulis, assembly GCA_034641835.2. Classification (NCBI taxonomy): domain Eukaryota; kingdom Viridiplantae; phylum Streptophyta; class Pinopsida; order Pinales; family Pinaceae; genus Pinus; species Pinus albicaulis. Next base: position 447,574,693 of record CM076577.1, read on the forward strand.
GGAAACCGATGACATAAATATATTACAGATGCATTTAGTACTTAGAGTTACCCAAACAGTTTTGTATTCATCAATAGTTCTCAAAACCCTTAGTTTTGTATTACCCAAACAGTTTTGTTACCTGCACACATAGCCAACAAGGTTCGCACATAGCCAAACTAAGGTCTTCGCACACACAACCAGCAGGAACCTTTCAAAAATAGACGCTTACAGAGATTCGCTTCAGAGCTCAAAACATAGGTCCCAGATTATCCCAAAAACTTTCTTATCTGACTCAATCTATACTTTTATTTATATCTTAGCCTATGCTCATACTAAGGTCCGCACTTGGTTTGAGACTCCTATAGTTACCCTTTATCCCATTAAAACTCATGAAGGGACTTTGACCCGCCCCAAAGCCCCTTGACTGTGGATTTCCTAGCGCACACGACTCCAAACTACAAAAAATACTATTAATTACTCCAAATATGCAGTCCTAAGGGACCTTGCTCCAACAGTGTCCCCCAACACAATATTGTGACTCATCCCAAGTCACATAGGTACTAGGGTCTTCATCTTCGCCTTCAGCTCCTCGATAGCGGAATTGAAGGGCGCAAGGACACCTGCATTTTGATCAACATCACTCAGAGTTATTTCCACCAACTTTTGAGAGGTAAGCCCCTCTGCTGTGAGACTGATACTCTGGTAAGTTTGGCTTAGGTTCTTAACAGCAGCATCTAAATATTGTGATAGATTCATTGCTTCATCTACCCATGACTTCATGTGGGTAGTCAGGATGTGTTTCTTCCTTCGCAAGTATTCAACCTCATCGTGCAGAACCTGGCTTGTTGCAATCATTCCATTCTATGAGCAGGCACAAATGTGGGCAGCACCTCCTGAAGCTCATCGAACGCCTATTATTTGGCATGCAATTCCTGTGATATTTTATTCACAAGTGGGTCGGTCTATACCGAATTCCACAATCCCATTGCTACGTCCAAGAGTTTAGTACCCTTGGTGACTATTACTGCAATTCTTGTTGAAGCTTCCTTAAATAAGGCAGCGCGCTGTGCTCGCACCTCTGGTGGAGTTTCTAGCTGAAGATTTTCTTGAAACTCCGTGATCTGTTGCTCGAAATCTACTCTGACTTCTTGTAATTCGGAATGGCAGGCCTTCAGGGCAGCCACTAAACTTTCAATCTTGGCATGGGGCACAACAGAGGCAGGGATAACAACCTTAGGTAGATCACCACATAGATGATCAATAAAATTCTCTAACTCCGCATACTATGCCATCGTTTCTTGATGTGTTGTCTGAGCCTGGAGAGATTCCTGTGTTCTTACTGTGACCTTCTGCTCTGCCTCAGTGAGTTGTAGGTGCATGCGCACCTCTCTGCACTATATCTCATTTGTAATGATTTTCTGGATAGCGTGCAGCTTTCCACTAGGGAGCATTGATAATTCAATGCTAACCTCTAAGCAGGTTTGAACATATGTGCACAATGAAAGTTGTTCCATTGTAACTACTGCTCCAGGGAAGGGGCAGATCTTGTTATCCGTCATGTTGATGATCATACTTATGCTCTCGCTCGATTGAACTGGCCTCGCCTGAGCCATTCTCACTTGAATGTTATCAGTCTTGAGATATAATACCTTCAATCCATTCTACAGAGCCTCTACTACAGCCTTGTATTACTCCTCAAGCATAGTCCACCGATCCTCGAAGGCAGATGCAACTATATCAGAAATCTTGTCCAATTCATCCTCTGTGAGAGTGACTTCCTTCGTGCCTTCCGTCTTGGATCCTTTTCACTTTTTGCGTGGGCCCTTGGGGATTTCAGTGTCGTGCTTGGTACCTCTGGGGGATTGAGCTTCGGTACCATCTAGGCCATCTGTACCACCAAGATCAGTGTCCTTCTCCAGCTCAACTTCCTTCTCCACTTATTTCTTATCTTCCTTCTCTTTTTCCTTATCAGTGGCCTACTCTGCTTCTTTCTTGTTGGCTGTTGTTGTCTCTTTACCAGATGTTGAGGTTGTGACAGGCTAGGTCAAGCCTAACCCAGTCTTCCATGCATCGGGCTAAGTCGCAATGACCTGGTCGATTTCATATTTTGTCACCATATAAGGCAGGTTATACCATACTGGATCTTTGTGTGACCAGATTTGCACATTGTGCATTAACACTTTGAAGTCTGCAATGGCCTTGTATTTTTCATATGTGGCCGAGAACAACCGTGGGCATGAGTGGATAGCCGCAGCTAATTCTCCCTCGAATAAGACCCATAAGATCTTGTTACAGGTCAATTTTGGCATCATCCGAAAACACAGATCAGTATTCATTAGGGTCTATCATACTCTAAATTGGTTGCTACATGCCATAAACACGTCATCACATTGATGGTCTTCCTTCACGAAAGTTTCACTGCTTAGATTCCAGTTGAAGTGCCCCATTGATCCATCAACGCACCCCTAGATAGTTGTAACTTCTTTGCATAGCATCTACTCCCATGCAAGGATGCGTTGCAGAGGATCTAGGCCCACTTTAGAGTGTGTTAGTCGACTAGGAGGGAATTTTTCATTGGATTCCAGGAATCTTCCCAACCTCTAGTGACTTATAGAATTTTTTCAGCTTTCACCTCATCTAATAGCCTCGAATTTGGAACCCATGAAGTCATTAAACCTCTTATCCTCCTATTTCCATGAACAAGGAAACCTCTTCGTCTATTTTTAGGAAAGCCATTCATTGATTCATTTATGTCAAACTACCTTCATATACTTATAAATAGAGCACTGAACATAGTGCACAAGGGGGAAATAATTTGTGTTAAGTAGAGTTATGCTGGTGAGATATCAACTCTTGAAGCTATTTTTCATGTACTGTGATGCTGCTAGATTTTTTATGTTGGATGTGATGAGGATGGGACTCAAGCTAGATGAGTGACAACAAATCGATCAACTAGTTGTACTCTTCCTTCTACTTCATAATAAAGACATGTATTCATTTCCTAATGCACGTTTCAATGATGTTATATGTGTATTTTATGAATTTAATCGATTCAATTTGTTTAACTTGAATAGATCGTATTTCCTTTATGTTGTTTTTTGTCTTCTATTTTCCATGGCAGGTATCAATCAAGCGAGTTAAGTTGGATTGAGAGTGATGAAAGTGATGAAGGGTGGCGATGGAAAGAAAACATATTACAAGTAGGTCTCTCTCCCTTTATCTAATCATTTTAAGTAAAATGTTAGATATATTTCTTTCTGTTGTTCTAAGTGCACCACCACACTTAGGGAAAGCATACTTATCCGTAGGTTATATTTCTGTGAAACAAATTGGCGACCATACTAGGGATCGAAAGATCATCCCTGGTGTTTTTTTCCTTGTCCATCAACATATAGTAGGCTTTACCTGCTTATTTTCAGTCATTTGAATGTGTCTTAGAAAAATTTCTGTGTTTACCTGCTTTTTCAGAGAGTCCTCTGGCACCGACGCATTGTTGGTCCTGACATAGTGCTTTGCATGGAACTGTTGGCTAAGGTACAGTGCTTTGCAATGCACTGTATCCCACTGAGGGGTGTGTTTCTCCTGTGACCAACTAAAATCTATCTATTTTTTATTTTTCCAATTCATGTCAGTATTTTCTTGTCGAAGTTTTGAGTGATTGATCACCTCTAGAGACCAATTTTCCTCTACTCTTCTTGCCTCACTTTGGATTTGTTTGATCAATGTTTCCTTGTATTTTATTTATTATTTTTTAATAGTTCCAAAGTTAAATTATACATTTAATCAGTTCATTATTTTCGAAAAGAGGAATTGTCATTTTAGTCTTTGTTTCTCTTGAAATTTTTGAGTGATTGTTTGTGCATTAGTTTTTTTTCGTTCATCTAAACTTAAAGGAAACTGAAAATAAAAACATGCATTTTCATTTAGGGATTATGAGTGCTGCTTAAGGAATAGTTTAGGGAAAATTTTCATTTAGATGTGTTGATTTATGATTGCAAACAATCTGATTGCTCTATCTCTAGTAGCTAGTTTTTCATTATCGAAAATCAATTCAAAATGAATGTTTATCATTCTAATTGTATTCTAGGAATGTTCAATACATCTCGCTATGAACCTGAAAGACAAACTGATAATCAAGATCAATATAAAATTTATCTAAATTTATCTAAGGAATCATTGTAACATTAACGATAACATTTAGAGGTCTAGGTTAGAAGATTTGTTCTGACGTCGTTAAAAATAGCAACTATCGTTAATTTTCTGTGATACATTTCGAGTAATACCTCATTCCACGTATGTAAGTATATCATAGCTCGTCCATGTACTTTAGGGTATATTGGGCACTGTTATAGTACGAAAAGTATAAGGAGATGCTCTCTCTATGCAATTTCGCATTAGACAGTGATAATACAGATTGGGCCTCCACGTACCTTCGCATATATTTTGGAGGACAACTTTAAGTTTCTTACCATCCATATGTAACCGAGTCGGCCGCCTTGTACCTGTGATACATCGAACATAGCATTCGGGGAGATTGCATGAATGTATAATAAGTCCTTGGTTTACTGAGGCAGTATATTTCAGTTCAAAGTTGTTTGGTAAACCTTTTGCCTAGTATCACCCTCTTTTTGTTTATTTGTTTTTAGTATAAAATCAATTAGAAATTGTGGAATAATATCAACCCCTTCCCTGTCGTTCACATAGGAAGACGAATAAACCTCCATTATCGATAGAAGCTACTCCTAGTAGATGAAGGCGCGCTTACCCTACCAAGTCTGGTACCTTTGGAACTCTTGGTGCTACATCATTTAATATACCAAAGACATCTGATCCTTTGAGTACTGAGTCTCGATTCGTTTCGACTAATCCCGGTTTATCTGCTATTTTCAAGACAAAACTCTCACAATTACCTGAGGACACCGAAATTCAATCCAATGAAATGGTAAATCCTAAACCCAAGCTTGTTCAACTGGAATTCGATCCAGTAGTTGATACCGAAGTCGAACAATAAGAAGTTGTTCTAGTGCAAACGTATGATCCTCAGCCATCCGTAGTTGTTGAGTCTTCCTCTTTACCATAGACTTTAACACCTAAAATTTATCTCGGTCCTGATGATAAAGTGCTTCCACATAGTTTGATTTCGATAGAGAAAGAACTTCAGGAAGATACAACCCCTTCAACTCACACTCATTTTGGGTCGGGGCTTCATTTATATCAATATTTTCCTCATTTTACCTATTTTTCTTTCGTTGATCCTTTTCACTCTCAATTTCCCATAGATTCGTTAGAGTATTTGTTGGGTTATTTAACCATGGAAGAGACAGCATCCGAGACTATACTGTCTTTTATGGCTATGATAGCATCTACTGTTGCTTCATCTTCGATGTTTTCGATGACACCCAAGGAACATATTATGGTGGTCCATTTGTCCCACTAGGTTACCAGGCTTTAAATGGAACCTACTTTGGTGTCATTTCTAGTCCATGGACTTCACCCATGTCATCACCTAGAATTATATCTGGTTCATATATTATGAGTACTAAACGACCTGACCCTCAATATCAGGTTGTTCCATCCAATTACCATCCATCTTATCGAGTATTTGTTGGATACCCATCATATGAAAGTCAGTATGTTCAATATCCCTATACTCCATATGTTGGGGGGCCATAGATGTTCATTCCATATGGAAGTACTACGCCGTATTTAGGTACTTCATATGCTAGAATTCCTGTTTTCCAATGGCAGTTTAATGTCCCAATTTTAGCCTCAAGCTAAAATGGAACATTATAGTTGGCATATTTTTATTTTGTTAAATAAAATGGGTAAGGAGACACCTTAACCCCTTTTGATGGAGAAATAACCCTCCTTGTGTGAAAGGAGGGATAATAAAGCAGCTAGATTGAGCACCACATGGTGTGAACAGGATTGGGTCAAGAATTATCTAGTCATTTTGACCTAGTCAACTAAAACTATCTAGATACATTGCACCTACTTGGACAACGCAGTTTTAGTGGAGGCTTCACTTGCTTGAGCTAGAAGCAAGTGTGAATGGGACCCATGGTGAGAAAGGTTCCTTTTCTTTATAAGGAGGAGATGGCAGCCCATTTTCATTGTGCATTTGGCTTATCATTTTCGTAGGGTCTGCAAAGACTTGCATCCCCAGGCTGTTTAGCAGGGTTTGTATTGTTCTTCACCCAAGGGTGTTCCCGGTCGGGAATCCCTACCTCATCCTCAAGGAAGGAGAGGGTTTGAGCTTAATTTCCTCATTCCGAGATTTGGCCAAGATTCTCTCTGCAGCTATAGTGTTATTTCTGTAGCAAATTAATGTTGTGTTGTTGGGTCCAGCAACAGAGGAACTTATAGAGCCATCCTTTGGCTTATTCTTTAGGGGAGATCTTGCATATTATTTGGAGGAGTAGATGAGGTGACTCTCGAGCTTATTTTTAGAACTTTTTCACTAGGCCAAACACTCACCATCTCTCATAGCGCATTCTTGGGCAGATACTGCGTTATTTTCAAAGGCAGTTGCTGGGAGAGCCATTTGAACTCATCAGGATGATTGTTCTTGAGTAGAAGGATCAACCTTCTGCTGAAGAAAATTATCAGAGGAGGGAATCACTATTTCAGATCTGCCATAGCCTCTTTTTATATTTTGATTCAGTTGCAGTGACATGACAGATTGTCACATTTGTACATTTTCCGGCATTTCTAGCAATCTCTCCTAGATTGGCTATAAATAATGTATTGGAGCCCATTCTTCTATTCTTGGGAATTTATTTCTATATTTCAGTCATATTTCATGTACTCATATCTATAGCAGCAGCTACACTCCTAGAGACAGTGATGTCACTGCTCTCTGGAATTTTATGTAGTTGCTGCATCTCTTGTATCTCATTGTTGACTCATTGGAGGTGGATTCTCATTGAATGAGGGGATTATTCCTCATCATATTTCTATATATTTTTGCTGATATATTAATGTACATGATGGTTGTAATATATTTCATCTTGTGTTGTATTCAATTTGGCAGAGTTTGATGATTATGTTCATGTATTGTTGTAAGCTCTTTATTTGAGCATTTTATGAGAGATCCACTTTTGGGAGATCTGTATAAGCCTTCTAGGCTTATTTCTTTGAGATCATCTTCTGGAAGAGGAGTTTTTTATGAATTAAAAAGGGTATCTCATCCCCCTTCCTTCTTATTTTCACACTATCTTCCTTATACAACATTCTTGAGGACAAGTTTGCAGAAATTTCCCATTTGGGACATTACAATGGTATCAAAGCATGATCTTTGGCTCAGCGTGTGGCTTCAAGCCAAAGTGATGAATCCCTGAAGGAGGAAGATTTAAAACTCTATAGATAGAGTCTGCAGAAGGCCAGGTAGCCTCTCAATATCATCCTTTGTTCAAAGGTGACATATCCAGTAAATGCCCTTGCAGTCAATATCTGGAATAGAATTTTGATATTCCTAAGAAGGGAACTTTACAACTGTGCAGCCCAAGATAAAATTCCAATATAAGGATAATATCCTCATTTGGAAGATGAGATGTACAAAGAAAAAAAATAAAGAGGAATGACGGAAGAGTAGGTTTCCCTTCTTCTTTTCCAGACCCTGGAGGGTATCATTGAAGACCTTGAAGAGAAATAAAAGGAAAATTGGAAAGATTTTCTAAGAGGGTTTGTGGATGAAACAAGCCCTGGCTATTATCATGATGGGTGTGAGCATTCAGCCACACATGCAGATCCACAGCGCAGTTCATTTTCCACTTGCACTTCTGGAAGGATGGAGAAAGGAGATGAGGCCATTGGGGGAGCAGCGCTGCAACCCAAAGGTATGGCTCATGGTTTATGGTTTGGAAATTCTATTTCATGCAATCATGAAAATGTAGAATCACATGATGGATTCACTAAAGGGTTGGTGAGAGAATTTGATGAAAATCATTGTGAATCTCTTTGTAACAAAACATCAAACACTTTGCATGCATTAGAGAAAGCCATGAAACAAACTCCATTCCATATTTCTGAAAGGGATGAAAATGTGTATGACGACATGCTAAAGGCAAGATCCCTATTATATGAAGGGCACTCTTCTATTTGTGATGACATGGAGATCCCTCTTTCAGAAGAAGACCAAAATCCATGGTCTCTCATTGAAGGGGAGACATACTCACATATTAATGAAGAGAATGTGCATGACAAAATCCACAGTGCTATCATATTGGAGGAAGATCCAACACCACATGGAAATAATAGGGCAGCCATTTCTTATAAGGGAGAAGTCCTTGTTTATATGCAAGGGATTCCAAGTATAATAACATGTGGGAAGCCTAGTACAATTCCAGAGTCATTTTCAACAACTTGTGGGGATTGTGAGATGGAGGAGGAAGAGAAGGACCAGCATCAAGGGTTGATACACCCTTATCTATTCCGGAGAGTCTTTGCACAAAAAGAGACTATAAAATGCAGTGAAGAGAGGGACAAGTTATTCCTCTTATATATACATTCCACTTTTGATCTTGATGTCCCACTATATGGAGGCATTCCACCTGGAAGGCCACCTGATCTAGCATTGATGAGGGGCATCTTGTCACATAGTTCACCACTCTTGGATTCTGAAGAAGTGAGGACTTTGGAGGAGTCCAGCACAACGCAGAGAGTTTGGGACAGACCCAAGGAGGAGAGAGACACTCTCTCATTTTCAGCATCACCCACTCTCATCAGTTATACTGCGCTGATAGAGTTTGCCGCAGGGATGGAGGATTGCATCTTCATGATGCAGGATGACTGCTCCACATATTTTATGAGGAGGAGGATAATTCCTTTGGGGAATGACTCTTTCACACATGGGAGTAGCTGGAGGCTACTCATGCTTACATTGCCCAGGATCGGGATATTCCTTTTGGATGACAGTTTCTTATGGGAGACTAGATTCCCAGGATCACCATTATTATTTGAGCATGAGCAGCTGCATGACTGGCATGGCAGCATTTTGGAGGTTGAATTTGGCATAGGGGATGTCAAATTAGCAGGCAGCAGCATGAGGGGAGCACTACATTTCATATTACCAGCGTTGTCTATGAGGAGGATGGATCCAAGTTGGAGGGCTCAGCTTTGGGTTGAGTATTCCAAGGATCTTGATGCATGCATGACTCTTGATGACACCGACAGAGATGAAAGATACATCTTTGATATGATAGTTATCTATTTTTATGACAGAATCTTCTTGGCTAGAGTTTCTAGTCTCAAGGAGAAATTATTGCATGCATCATATGTGGACTTTCTAGCTATGCACCTTGATGCATACTTTGCTTTGCTAGAAGAGTTCATTCAAGAGGGCATCCAGCCTGATTTATATCAGCATATGGACATATGCATAGCCCGAATGATTTTGGAGAGGTTTGCACCACCATTTCCCTACTCATTGGAGGTGAGGGAGAGAATTCAGATGAGCCATTTCAGCTCAAGGACCAGGGTACATGGTAAAGAAGGTATATGTTTTCATTTTGGTTTACCTTTCTTTACATTATATGAGCAGCTTGATGAGCTGAGGATGATAACATATCCTTATGCTCCTTATTATGATGATGTACTTGTGGCCCATTGTAGCAATGGGAGTGGTTATTTTTATGATGGTTGGTGAGGGAAGCCACATATTTCTCGGTGTGCATCATTGGCACCAATTTGTACTCTCATGTTTTCACCTTATGAGATGTTTGTGGCAGAAAACAAGTGGCTGGAAAAGAAATTGTTAATTTCAGTTTTGATGCAGGCCAAGGGTGCACTACGCTGGTTCCTCATATGGAACTATGATTCACTCTTCGGTTGCCATGTGGCAGCTTGTTTTCATTGTATTTTGCTTCCATATGTTGCTGATGTTTGTATACTCACTGGAGGCTTTGATTGGAGAGTGGGCTTGGAGTTGGAGATGCCAAATGGGATTATGATTCTCCCTTTTTCACATGTTGTATGTTTCAGAAGAGACCATGGGCACACCATGATTGCCATGTCACTATTTTTCTCTCCATATAGGAAGAGCTATTGGGAGAGGATGCATTATTGGAGGAGGCACTTCATGGTTGATTTATTTTGTGGGGAGGCTTGAGCCAATTATAGATACCATGAAATTTCAGCCCAATATCAGAAACCCCGTCATACTTATCATAAATGGAGGGAGAAACTGCTTGGATGGAAAAATCTAAACTCTCCATTCAGCCCCAACATATTGCATAGATCCGGGGTTGAGAACTGCTTTGTTGAGCTACTTAGGATGGCTCATTTCATTTGGATGATTGCATAGGTGAAGGAGTCACTCATTGGGAATAATAATTCCCATTTTTTTCATCACTCCTACCTTGAAGACGCCATTGAACCACAAGGAGATTTCCACTTGCACCTTCTATTATCTCATGGTGTATTCTTTGGTTCTACATACTTTGAGGGATACATGGAGGACAGATTTACTGCATACCTTGATGAGCTATGGTGGGGTATATTGATGAGGAGGCCACAAGAAGAGGGGGAGATATTTTTTTCTCTCTATGCAGTTGCTTGAGGACAAGCAACATGTGGGAGGAGAGGACTGTAATGTCCCAATTTTAGCCTCAAGCTAAAATGGAACATTATAGTTGGCATATTTTTATTTTGTTAAATAAAATGGGTAAGGAGACACCTTAACCCCTTTTTATGGAGAAATAACCCTCCTTGTGTGAAAGTAGGGATAATAAAACAGCTGGATTGAGCACCACATGGTGTGAACAGGATTGGGTCAAGAATGATCTAGTCATTTTGACCAAGTCAACTAAAACTGTCTAGATACATTGTACCTACTTGGACAGCGCAGTTTTAGTGGAGGCTTCACTTGCTTGAGCTAGAAGCAAGTGTGAATGGGACCCATGGTGAGAAAGGTTCCTTTTCTTTATAAGGAGGATATGGTAGCCCATTTTCATTATGCATTTGGCTTATCATTTTCGTAGGGTCTGCAAAGACTTTCATCCCTGGGCTGTTTAGCACGGTTTGTATTGTTCTTCACCCAAGGGTGTTCCTGGTCGGGAATACCTACCTCATTCTCAAGGAAGGAGAGGGTTTGAGCTTCATTTCCTCATTCTTTCATTTGGCCAAGCTTCTCTCTGCAGCTACATCGTTATTTCTGCAGCAGATTAACGTTGTGTTGTTGGGTGCAGCAACAAAGGAACTTATAGAACCATCCTTTGGCTTATTCTTCACGGGAGATCTTGCATATTCTTTGGGGGAGTAGCTGAGGTGAATCCCGGGCTTATTTTCAGAACTTTGGCACTAGGCCAAACACTCACCATCTCTCACAGTGCAGTCTTGGGCAGATACTGCATTATTTTCAGAGGCAGTTGCTGGGAGAGCCATTTGAGCTCATCAGGAGGATTGTTCTTGAGTAGAGGGATCAGCCTTCTGCTAAAGAACATTATCAGAGGAGGGCATCACTATTTCAGATATGCCATAGCCTCTTTGTATATTTTGATTCAGTTGCAGTGACAAGTCAGATTGTCACATTTGTACATTTTCCGGTATTTCTAGCAATCTCTCCTATATTGGCTAGAAATCTTGTATTGGAGCCCATTCTTATATTCTTGGGAATTTATTTCTATATTTCAGTCATATTTCATGTACTCATATCTATAGCAGCAGCTACACTCCTGGAGACAGCGTTGTCACTGCTCTCCGGCATTTTATGCAGTTGTTGCATCTCTTGTATCTCATTGTTGACTCATTGGAGGTGGATTCTCATTGAATGAGGGGATTATTCCTCATCATATTTCTGTATATTGTTGCTGATATATTAATGTACATGATGGCTGTAATATATTTCATCTTTTGTTCTATTCATTTTGGCAGAGTTTGATGATTATGTTCATGTATTGTTGTAAGCTCTTTATTTGAGCATTTTCTGAGAGATCCACTTTTGGGAGATCTGTATAAGCCTTCTAGGCTTATTTATTTGAGATTATCTTCTGGAAGAGGAGTTTTTTATGAATTAAAAATGGGATCTCAGCCCTCTTCCTACTTATTTTCACATTGTCTTCCTTATACAGCGTCCTTGAGGACAAGTTTGCAGAAATTTCCCATTTGGGACATTACAGGCAACCTACTTTTCCTATTTAGCCACAAACAGTTATGTATCAATATCAACGTGTTGAACCTATTGCTTATGTACCTACTACACTTTTCATTTCTTATATGGCTATTGGCCAGTCTACATAAGTGGGTCCTTCCACCCCTAACCCTCAAGTTTCGGGTTTACAGACTCCATCTTCCCAAGATGGTTTTCAAAAACCATCTGTATCAGGAATTTCGCAACCACAAGCTAGTTTACCTTTGTCATAGGCTTCTACTAGCCTTGTGTATTCACAACTAGGTCTGAATTATCCTGGAAGGCAACCATTTCATCATATACCATGGCAGCCATAGCAACCATTCCCACAGTATCAGGCTTATCCAGGACCTCGTCAGCAAGCCTACCCCTATCTGAGTTACCAACAACAGAATCCATTTGTTGGTATGAAAAGGCCTACTGCTCAGGAAATTCCATCATATCCTGGTTATGTTCAACCTGGCCTTAATCGACAGTTGCCATTTGTTTCAATGTTAGAGTTACCATATTTAAATCAGATCACCAATGATCCCATTCATTATTTAACTTGGTGGCCAGTGATTCCACGTAAATTACCCTTGGACATTCCAAAATTCAATGGAAATTCTGGAGAATATGCCTCTATGCATGTCATGACTTATCATTTATGGTGCTCATCAAATTCCTTAAACGATGATTATGTTGGATTGCGACTTTTCTAGCGAACGCTTAGTGGTCTGGCTGTGAAGTGGTACATTGAATTACCACGAGCTTCATTTGATAACTTTATAGCTTTAGCCACTACTCTTTTAACCCACTTCCAGTTACCATCAGCTATGAAACCATGGAAAATTTTAGGGGCTAATATTCGTAGGTGGGCTAATTTTCCATGTTTTTACCAAAAAAAAGATTCGCTAATTTCCATTTTTTCCAAAACTTATTCGCCCAAATTTTATAGTATAGAATTATTTTACCTTAAAAATTGCCATAATTTTATATAGAGCAATATAAAATCATTATAAACCTTAATATTTTTGTATAAATATCGCCAAACTTTTTATTATTTTAATATTAGAAGCTAGTAAGATTCGCCAAGGTTTCTAAACTTTAAGATAAATTTCCATCCTTAAAATTTTCCCTGTATGAAACTGGAACAGAACTTTTGACCAGCTTTAAACATACCACTACTACTCATATATCAGATCATATACATGAGTTGTGTCATCGTCGTCAAATGGTTAAAACATTTGTTCTTGCTTCACTTTTAGCTGAGTGGTTTATTAAGTCCTTGTTGCCATCTATCTCCGAGGATATGGCCAAAGTCGGTGTTGTCACTCTAGAGAAAGTAATTTCTTATGCCCAGTATCTGGATCTGATTTACACTCATTCTGGCATGCTTTATGAAAATATTCCAAATGCCCTGCGACCAAATTTTATTGTTCCTCCTGCTCCATCTGGTCAGGACATTCATGCCGGCGATGGTGTGACTGGTTCTGCTAGCACTCCGGCAGCAAGTCGATTATCTGGTCCTACACTTGATATTTCAAATAAAAACCCTACTACATATGATCCTTCATCTTCTTCCAAAATCCATGCTATGTCATCTGACAAAGGCAAAAGTGATAATAAACCAAGAAATAGGAAGAAGGGGAAAGACAAGAAGAAATCAAATTCACCCCCGTAAGAAAAATCATCTGATTCATCCGGTTCTTTTTGAAAACCTCGTTACCATTGCTTGATATGTAATGAGGTGAATTTTACGTGATATTTTCCTCACCGCTCAGAAGTCCCAAAGCTTCTTAAGACTTCTGCCACATCTGCAGTGTTGAAAAATCCTTTTCCGAACTCGGAAATACATATGGTTGCTACGAATCCTGATTCTAGTTCGCAAGTGCTTATGATATCCGCCACAAAGCCCAAAAATGATGTTTTGATGTCTAATCAAAGTAAATATTATCGTAATCCATTGTCGTCGTCCAATGGTCAGGGTATAGATCAACCTACCACTTCGACTTCGACTTCATCTGATTCATCTCCATCGCCTATCATTTCAGAGTTAACAATAAATCAAATGAAGGGAATCGTTCACAAATCTACATTCAACCCTCGAGCTCGTGTAGTTCAAAATTATAATTTAGTAGAAGAGTTGGCTCAATCACCTTCTACTATGTCAATGATTGAGGTTCTTCAAAATTGTCCCTCCCAGAAATAGGCTTTGTTGTCCGCAATTGGTTGAATCAATCCGACGGATTCAAATATTGTAGTCTGTAATCATGTGGGATATGTGCCAAAATTACCATCACAGTTAGAATTCTTGACTCAAGTACATGTCTTGAATTTCCTCATTCATCGCACTATCATTGATGAAGGTGCATCTACTTGTATCATGTCAATGCATTGCTGGAAGTCACTTGGCTCGTCGACTTTGTCACAATCACCTATGATGTTGAAATCTTTTGACGGTCGTAAATATAAGCCTTGTGGAAAATTAAGTAACCTACAAGTAGAACTATGGGGAAAATCAGTAACTATTGAAATTGAGGTCATTGATGGACCCCTCAACTACAACATATTACTTGGAAGACCATGGGTTTACGCTACGGTTGTGGTAGTATCTACTTAATTTCATATAATCTTCTTCCCCCATAAAAGAAGTATCACAGCCATCGACCAACTCTCGTTCTTCGCCTCTAGTTCCCAGGAAACTGGAAGTGTTCCATTTTTTCATGGACCCCCACCTTCTCTTCAGAACATTGGTGTAGGATTCTTTAAGGATCATTCCCTAATGGGCACCTTTTTGTTATCATCTCCTACGACATCAGCATAAATCACACATATAGAGACCTAAAACATGATATCTTCCACTTCATTTGACTTAAGGAAGATACCCAATGATTTTGAAGTAGTTAGTATGGGTGACGTCATGTTGCTAAGTCCAATTGAGCTAGCATAGCAATCAATTTTCTTGGCTTATGCGGCCAATCCAAATACATTGTTGTTGATTGTTTGGGTTTATCGTTCTTTGGATTTTGGTATTTCTTCTGATCCATTTTCACGTGTATTCTCGACTAATGAGAGCATTATGGAATCCATGATGCCAGAAGAAGAACCATGGGAATAATCACATCAATGATCCCATCTTCCATATTACAGTGAAGATAATCCATCTGAACTATATCACCATACTATTGTTGATTTCTTGACGAATTATATTACTATCCACACCGTCGATTCTGAGCAAAAAGCATTGAAAATCGAAGAAACGATTTCTATCGATATTTCGACTAAACCCGGTACTATATAAAATATTCATGTTCATGCGTCTTGTTATCCATCTGAACTTGACACTTACCGCAGTATTTTCCGTGAATGCCAAGATGTATTCGCTTGGTCATATGAGGAAATGTCAGGTGTCGACTCCAGCATTATTGAACATGAGCTTAAAATGTATCCTGATGTTAAGCCGGTACGACATCGCCTTTGTCTTGTTCACCCTAATAAATTTGTTTCCATTAGAGGTTGAAATTTTTTTGTGTGTTGGATTCATTTACCCTGTTTCTCTTACCGATTGCGTATCTAACATTTTTCCTGTCATGAAGAAATAGGGGAAAATTGGAGTGTGTGTAGATTATTGGGATGTTAATCATGCTTTTCCGAAAGATAACTATCCCACTCCCTTTATTAGCCAGATTATTGATGAATTTGTCAGATGTGAAATATTTTATTTCATGGATGGATTCTCTGGTTACAATCAGATTAATATTCGCCTAGAGGACCAATATAAAACCGCTTTTAACTGTCCCTAGGGCACATTCTCTTATCGAAAGATCCCTTTCGGTTTAAAGAATGTTGGGGAAACATTCGAGAGGGTGATGAATTATGATTTTCATGAAATAAAGCATATATTTCAACCATATCTGGATGACTTACCTGCACATTCACGGAAACGGGCTGACCACCCGCTACATCTGAAAGCAATATTTTTATGATGTTGTCACTGTAAAATACGCCTCAATCCTCACAAATGTGTGTTTAGTGTTGGTATTGGTCATTTTATTTGATTCTTCATGTCTAAAGATGAAATTTGGCTTGATCCATTGAAGGTCCAGGCTATTCTTGATTTGCCTGCTCCTTCCAATCTGCTTCAGTTACAAACACTCCATGGGAAGGCTAAATTTCTAAGGAGGTTCATTCCTAACTATGCCAAAGTGGCTAAAGGATTTACTCGAATCTTGAAAAATGGGGTACCCTTCCATTGGGATGAGGTTGCGCAAGCCTCCTTTGGTGTTCTTAAAGATACCCTAATCTGAGCATCATTAATCTATCCCCCAAATTATCATAGTGAATATTTCCTATATCTTTCTGCAGCAGATACAACCATCGCTATGGTTTTAGTCCAAGAAGAATATGGTATTGAACATCCGATATATTATTTGAGTTGTAATCTCAATGATACGAAAGTTAAGTACACATACATTGAGAAGATCACTTTGGCATCCGTTCAAGTTGTACAAATATTTCACCTTTATATCATGCTCTGAAAGACCATTGTCATTTTGGATTGCAACCTTATGACATACATTATGTCATGTCAATTGCTGGGGGGAAAGTATTCAAAATGGATCGTCATTTTGCAGGAGTTTGATTTGGAATTCATCAAATCCAAGTCAAAGAAATATTTGGTGTTTGTTGAGCTTATTTGTGACCTTCCTTTGAGTGGTATCGATCCTACTATGGAACCATGAATTTCGGACGAGTCTTTGTTTCTGATCAAGTCATCTAACCCATGGTATGGAGATTTCATAATCTATCTCCAAACCCAAACTTTTCGGCCTAATACCTCTCACTCACAACAACGACGTATTTGATACCAAGCCAAAGATTATCTGATCGTCGATGATACACTTTATCATCCTGGTATCGATACGATTTTAGGTAGGTGCCTCACGCATGAGGAAGCCAAAAATTTTCTAAAGGGTTTTCATTCTGGTGCATGCGGTGGACATTTGTCTGACTATGCTACCACGCAGAAGATTCTCCACGCTAGTTACTTCTGGCCTACCATATTTGGCAACTACATTATCGCGGTTATAAGTTGTAATGCTTGCTAGATATTTGATTGTAAAACTCGTTTTTCACCAGCACAAATGCATCATGTCATCATTGTTAGACCATTTGAAAAATGGGGCATTGACTTGATGACATGTAACCCTCACTCGACTGGGGCGCATGGGTATATTATTGTCGTCATTGACTATTTTACCAAGTGGGTCGAGACGATGCCTACAATCAACAACACGGGACAGACAATTTCATTGTTCTTTTTTAACCATGTGGTTTCACAGTTTGGTGTACCGCAAGCTATAGTCACAGATCATGGAAAACATTTTTCGCAATCACATGATGGATGATTTGACTGCCAAGTTAAGACAGTCACATGATAGTTCTACCCCTTATTATCCACAAGCTAATGGACAACTTGAAGCTATCAACAATATTCTCAAGTGTATGATTCAATCCATGATCATGGTTCATAAATGAAACTGGAATTTGATCCTGTACTCTACTTTGTGGGCATATCGAACCCTGGTGAGAAATGCGACCATATTCACTCCCTTTCAGCTACTTTATGGTCTATAATATATCTTACCGATACAATGTGAAATACCATCGTTGAAACTCACGATTGAGCTGCTACCTGACACTTTTGAAGAAGAGGCATGTATTTTAGATCTCATCCATCTATATGAAACACGTCGTGAAGCCACATTGGCCAATGAAGTGCATAAGAGACGAATCAAGGTGCAATATGACCGCAATTTCAAGTCTCACGCCTTCTCAGAAGGATACCTAGTCTTTCTTTATGATCAGGAAGCTGATAAGATAGGAATTGGGAAATTTGAACCATTATGGCACGACCCGTACATTGTCAAGCGCATTCCAGCTAAGGGTGCCTACGAGTTGGTAGATTATGATGGGATTCCATTGTCGCAGCCTCGAAATGGGGTGTATCTTAAACATTACTATGCCTCATTTTGTGTAGTAAACATTGTATTATATGCTTTCATTGCATGTGTGTAGTTAGTGTTCCTTTTAGAGTTTTTTTTGTGGTTAGTAATCCGCTTTGCATTTTTTTTTGCAGATGTCAGAATCTTTGGAACCATTTGTTGGATATGTCGATGGTGCTAGTAATGGTACTCAGAATTTATCCTCTGCATCATGGGCCATATTTTCTCTAAGTGGCGAGTTAGTGAGTTTCCAAGGGATTTGTATCGGTCAATTGACCATCAATATCACTCAGTATAGTGGGTTGATTGAACTACTCTCTAATGTCATTTCACTTGGAATTTTCCACATCATCATCATGCTCGACTCACAGCTTGTTGTAATACAACTTACTAGCATCTATATTGTCTGAAATCGAGTAATTCATCGCATGTTCCTTAGAGTTCGTCTTCTGGAAAGACATTTTGATTACATTCAATATCAACATATTTCCAGAAATTTGAACACTCGGGTTGATTCATTGGTGAATTATGTGTTAAATAGACATTTCTAGCATATGTAAAGATAGATTTTCAATTCACATCATACAATTGAATAGGATTGCACATAATCATAGAAAGACATTGGAAGTAAAACATATCTATATTGAGTTTTTTACAAAATTGTGTCCAAGACACAATGGTCATCTGACCTCAAAATGTATACAGGCATAGCATAATATAAGTAAACCTAGTGATACTCATGATAGTAGGTCACTGCTTGGGCTATCATGTGCAATAGCCTCATCCAACGGCTAGGCACACTA
Source organism: Pinus albicaulis (assembly GCA_034641835.2). Classification (NCBI taxonomy): domain Eukaryota; kingdom Viridiplantae; phylum Streptophyta; class Pinopsida; order Pinales; family Pinaceae; genus Pinus; species Pinus albicaulis. Next base: position 447,593,592 of record CM076577.1, read on the forward strand.
ATGGTATGGTGCTGCAGCCTCATAGGTAACTCCTCGATTCAGACATTTGGTATCGCAAGAGTCAATCCCTCCACATGTTGTTGCAACTCAACAAGAGTCTTGGCTAAATAAAAATCCTATAGGACTGCTCTTCTGACAGTCCTCTTTGTTTGTTCTCTCACCTGCTATGCACGAACCACTGGTCAAACGGTACCTATATATGCATACACAAAAAAAAATTAGCTTAGTCTTGGAAACATCAAAAAACACAAAAATATGTAAAAAAACCCCAAAAGTCAAAAACATGGTCAATATTTTACCTATAGCACCCCTTTGAGCGTTGGCTAGTAAAATCAAGTTTGGATATCTACATAAATCCATCCCTGTGTATGGATGCTTCTCTATGAAGATATTTTGTCTTCAGCGCCAACTGAAAAATGCAGTGGAAAATGAGATCGATGACTGACCAACATGTCTAGCCATCAACTCAACCCACTACTACATCTGTGGATCTCTAGGACCAGGTAATCCTAGAATCACATGTTGTTGATGCATCAAGGGAACTCGTTCCAAAAAAAATTGATCATTATTCATTAGGATCTATCATATTCTAAATTGGTTGCTACATGCCCTAAATAATTCATCACATTGATGGTCTTCCTTCATGAAAGTTTCATTGCTTAGATGCCAGTTGAAGTGCCCCATTGAGACATATACACACCCCTAGACAGCTGTAAATTATTTGCAAAGCATCTACTCCCATGCAAGGTTGCATTGCAGAGGATCTAGGCCCACTTTAGAGTGCATTAGTCGACTGGGAGTGTGTTGTGAAACCAACTCCAAAAATAGAATAAAAGAGATATCAACGCCTTAGAAATAAGCCACTTTGAGGGGGAAACCTCCAATACATTACATGAATGAAAAATTCTTGGATGATACAAATGACCAAAATCTCCTTCTATATATAGGAGTCCATGGGGCCACAATATAATCCTAGTGGGGCCACAATGTAATCCTAGCCGACCTAACAATAATAATTTAAGGGCACAATAACAATATGGGGGTTATAGGGGTAAAACAATAACAATAAGGGGGGCTACACTAACATAATAAGGGACTACACTATTAATATAGGGAATTAACATGCCCCTCTCCTTCAAACAAGTGTTGTCGTCAACGCTTGATTATTTCTTGATGCTTCTATATAAAATTCTCATCCTCCCATGTGAAATCTTCTACAGGAAAGTTATTCCACTTGTTGAGATACTCTAAAATTCATCGTAATTTTTGATTTCTTGTTTCTACGACTACTTCAAAAATTCTTTTGATGTGATGTTGATCTTCCTGTTGTTTCATTAGATTCTGCATCAAAGTTAGGTTATCCTTTGAGAGTTGAAGAACTTGTTGTTGATGCTTGATGTGATCTTCCACTAATTTATCAGCCATGTTAGCTATTATTTGATCCTTCAAACCATCCAAATTAGCCTTCATTTATGCTTTTAAACCATCTATGTCATCTTCAGTTTCTCTTCATAATATCGAAATTTGTTGCACTTGGTACCGTAATTTTGATATCTCATACTGCAATTCTTCCTCTTCATGCGTCATAGTATATATTTTTTAGGGCTTAATGGGTATGGAATTATTTTTTGGAGGCATTATAGAACCCAATATGATAAAAATTATAAAATATGCCCTTGGAATCGCTTCAAACTACTTTTTCAAACAAATGTTATGCAATTTTAAAAACCAAATACACACCTTTTTCTTGATTTTGAGGATCTCGATATTGAAACTGAATTACCTTTGTGATTTCAGATATTCAATATCTAAAATTTGGCACTAAGATAGCCCTCTAAATTCTCTTTAGAATGCCACAGGTCTGATCTAATTTGGATTCTTTAAGACAAAGTTGTGCACAATCTCCTACAATGACCTAATTATGGACTGGTTCAGTAGAGCAAACTTGTACGACTTTCCACATGTCATTGTTTCCTCCTTTGGCTCTGAAATTGATATACCGAAAACTAAAGTCCATGTACTTGCGGTCACTTTTTACGGCATTCCAATCCGATGCTCAGAGAGAGATCTATGGATATTTTCCCACGATCACCTCTTTGAGATGAACTTCAGAAGCCTCAGAAAGCCCTAACTTCCACAGATCATATCTCCAAAAATATTGCGAACCAATATCTGAAATTTTGCAACGATGTTCCTAAGGATTGTTGCTTCGCACTCTAAAAATTTCAGCTTCTAAACCTTCATATAAAAAAAATTATTACGAAATACCACGATGACCTGTTTAGGTTAAATTCAGGTGCCTGCAAAATGACCTAACTTGCACATATCATATCTCAGAAAAAATTGCAAACCAAGCTCTGAAATTTTACGATGATTTTCCTCAGGATTTTGGCTTTGCACTCTAAAAATTTAAGATTCCGAAACTTCGTAGAAAAAAAATATATAGCGAAAATTCCACGATGACCTCTTTGGAGTAGCGAAACCCTAGAATCTCAAAGCTCTGATACCAAATGTTGTGAAACCAACTCCAAAAATAGAAGAAAAGTGATATCAATGCCTTATAAATAAGCCACTTCGAGGGGGAAACCTCCAATACATTACATGAATGAAAAATTCTTGGATGTTACAAATGACCAAAACCTCCTTCTATATATAGGAGTCCATGGGGCCACAATATAATCCTAGTGGGGCCACAATGTAATCCTAGCCGACCTAAAAATAATAATGTAAGGGCACAAAAACAATATGGGGGTCACAGGGGTACAACAATAATAATAAGGGGGGCTACACTAACATAATAAGGGACTGCGCTATTAATATAGCGACTTAACAGAGTGAATTTTTCATTGGATTCTGGGAATCTTCGCAACCTCTAGTGACTTCTATAAATTGTTCCAGCTTTCAGCTCATCTAATAGCCTCAAATTTGGAACCCATAAGGTCATTAAACCTCTTATCCTCCTATTCCCATGAACAAGGAAACCTCTTCATCCATTTTTAGGAAATCCATTCAATGATTCATTTATGTCAAACTACCTTCATCTAATTATAAATACAGCACTGAACATAGTGCACAAGGGGGCAAAGATTTGTGTTAAGTAGAGTTATGCTGGTGAGATATCAACTCTTGAGGGTATTGTGCATGTACTATGATGCTTCTAGATTGTTGATGCTGGATGTGATGAGGATGGGACTCAAGCTGGATGAGTGACAACAAATCGATCAACTAGTTGTACTCTTCCTTCTAATTCATAATAAAGACATTTTTTCCTTTCCTAATGCATGTGTCAATGATGTTATATGTGTATTTATGAATTTAATCAATTCAATTTGTTTAACATGATTAGATTGTATATCCTTTATGTTTTTTTCTGTATTCTATTTGCCATGGAAGGTATCAATCAAGTGAGTTAAGTTGGATTGAGAGCGACGAAAGTGACGAATGGAGGCGAGGGAAAGCGAATAGATTACAAGTAGGTTTCTCTCCCTTTATCTATTCATTTTAAGAAAAGGGTTATATATATTTATTTCTTTTGTTCTAATTTCACTACCACACCTAGAGAAATCATACTTACCTGTAGGTTTTTATTTGTGTGACATAGATCTTATTCTCCATCACTCTCTTCGGATCTGTGGAGTCCCATAGGTTAGAGTAGCATGCCCCTTCGAATATACCAGGCTCCACATTTCCAAGGACTGCATACTCTGGCGTCTCCCACGCGACCAGAGTAATGAGTAAGAGTAGCCACAAATAGCAGAACTTCTTTCCTTCCTCTTTCACCTTGCGCACGTTTTCCAGGAACTCGGTACAGAGGAATTGCGACCAATTGTAGTTGAGGCCTTTCTCGCATTGCCCTGCCAGTGTGATGACATGCGCAAGGACCACCTTAGGCCTACATTTGCACATCATTTTGCAGCCTAACACCAAATTTCCAAGGTGCACCACTGGGTCATCGATCTGCTACATTAGGAAGCCCTTGGAATCCCATCCCACCTTGCAATCCTTTTTGACCTTAGCAACTACCTTCAATTCCTAGATTTTTCCATAGCTTTCCATAGGGTTGGGACCCTTCTTTGGTAGGCTGGTGATTCTACAGATCAGCGTGGATTCTATAGGAATATGATTCTGGACCCATAGGCACCCATCGTGTACCAGCACCAGCAACTGACACATGCAGAAATCTGTGATGGGGTACCTGTCGAAGTGAGGAATCCTCAACAAATTGAGAATTCCAGAATTACTCAACCCGTGTGCCCAATACATGGGCTCTAATTTCATGACTCTAGCATATAAAATATGCTCTACATAAAACTCAGGTGCCAGGTCTCGGAATATATTTTCATTGGCTAGATCATGATCATCAAAGTTTACTGTAGGGATATTTCTAAACACATCCCCCTCCAATGTGACCGCTTCTCGGATCAAGGGCATTTGTAGGTAATCACACATTATGTCTAAATACTTTGGCGCCTTTTCACGGAGGGTTTGCACAGCCTCACATACTTTCAAAGCAATGAAAAGGGCTCAACAGAGTGTAGCCTCCTCTGTTGCTGATATAGGTCTTTTTGACAGGTCGCCCATAGGGGACTTGTCCTTCGCTACCTAGCACAGGGACATCATATGTGTAGGCGACATCTGTGAATTTGAGGACGATCCCTTGGTCATATTTCCCTTTCCTTTAGCTGACGTGGACATGACTTCATGCACTTCGACAACAACTTCATGTACATCATTGGAGCCTGGTTCAGTAGACGTCGTAAGTGGCACAAAGTGCTCCTAAGACTCTTCACTCTCAGCAGCGGAGTTATTTGTTGTCATTCTGGGCTTGAAAATAAATTGAGGGTTACTCACGTCGGATGCGGGGGTCTCATGGCCAGACATATAGTTCACTGAGATGATTACAATGTGCAATTCACTCAAACAACAAAGGAACAGAATGTGACTAGCTTCCTCACTTTTATAGGAGATCCATGGTAAAAATGGTCAGAACTTCATTAATGGCACCTTATCCCCATAAAAATGGTCAAAAATCCCGTGAGATATTGTCATTAAATGCAGGAAACCTGCTCCATCCAACGGTAAAATCTATTTTTTCACCCATATTTACTGTTCCAACGGCTATGTTTTTCCCATTGTGCACAACCTATGCGCTCATGTCACACCTTCCTGTGTATTTTCTCTGCCCAGTGCACATACAAGTGGATTTTGTATCTCCAGCCATATAGTCATTTGGTAGGCATAGGGTTATCCCTATATGGATTTAGTCGGCTTCCGTTGATGTACTGGAGAAGACTCTCGTCGTGTAATGTGGAAAAGCGCACTGCACCTCCATTAGTAATCTCTTTCACAAAGTACGACCCCAACCAATGATTTTTGAACTTCCCTTGGTGGCACGTAAACTGACTATCATACAAAAAAAAAAGATCTTCTTCTTTAAATGCCTTATGCTAGAGGTGCCTCTCATTCCAGGCCTTTTCGTGCACCTTCTACACTTGATGATGGAAGTTAGCAATAAAATGATCCTTTTCTAAGGCAACCAATTGTGATAAAAATTCCTCCATGATGTTTGGTTCAACCATATTTTTGAATGTTGCGATGCGCGGGCTTGGGACAATATATTCCATCAACCTGATTTCTTCTTGTCCATAAACAATCCTGAATGGTGTTTTTCCATTCAATTTCTTGCATGTAGTCCTATAAGCCCATAAAAACGAAGGGATGCGCATGTCCCAATTGTTTTGTTTTTCATTATAGATCTTTGTGAGCACATTCTCCAAGATTTTGTTGAAGTATTCCACTGCACCATTTTATTGAGCGTGATAGGGAGTACTCTTCTGGTGATGTATCTGGAATTCCTCTATCAGAGATTCAATGGTTTCATTAACAAAGTGCGTGCCCATATCACTCATCAATATATTTGGGCACCCAAAATATAGTCAAGATATTTTCAAAAATAAAATGTGCAATAGTGTCTGTAGTACAATCTTTTACTGGCTTTGTAGTGATGATATAGCGTGCATCAGTATTTTTCCCAGGAGGGTTAATAGGTCCAAAAAATTCTATGGACCATTTATCAAAAGCCTGCAAGACCATCTATGGCTGTAATGGTATTTCATCATCTCTGCGCGATGGCTTCCCTATTCTTTGGCATGCATCACAAGCTCAAAAATATGCATGTGGATCATTATGCAGTGTGGGCCACCATAACCCAGCACGTAGCACCTTCTGCGTAGTAGATTTCCCTTCATAGTGGCCTCCTGCCACTCCCCCATGAGCTTCAACCAAGATGTCCTGCCTTCCATGTTCCAAAACATACCTTCTTAATACTTCATTCACTCCCAACTTGCACAGTTGACGAGCAATCAATGTAAAATTAGTTGCGCATGAAACAAACTCCTTCTTTTGTTGCATCAAGTATTCAGCGGGCACACTACCAGTAGTCAAAAAGTGAATGATATCTACAAGTTGTTCATCAACCACTTTAATAGCAAAGAGTTGTGAAACAAATAGTACCTCCTCCAGACTAGTTGGTTCCTCCCCATTCTCAATGCTTGATAAGTGATCAGGTCCAGCAGTCAATCTATTAGGCTTAAAAAAGATTTAAAAATAATATTCCTAAAATAGCAACAACCATCTACAAATATTCCCTCCCAACGCAGGCTTATTGACCATATACTTCAAAGAAAAATGGTCAGTGAACATCTTGAAGTGCCCTCCTAGCAGATAATGCATATATTTCTACAGAGCGTAGACCATAGCCAAACCTTCCCTCTCTGTGGTTGAGTAGTTTTGCTATGCATTGGAGAGCTTCCTACTAGCAAAACCAACGAGGTGATCAATATCTCCTTCTCCTGACTGTGCTAAGACAACTCCAAGTGCAATGCTGGATGCATCAACATGCACATGGAAGACCTTGGACCAGTCTGGGAATATCGGAATAGGTGCAGTAACCATATTTTCCTTCAACGGCTCAAAGCTCTTTTGACATACCTCTTCCCAGAAAACGGACACGTCCTTCTTCAACAATTTCTCCATAGGTGCAATGATCAAATCATAGCCCTGAATGAATTTTTTGTAATATCTGGTGTGTCCTAGAATAGAGGGAAACTGTTTCTCATTGTTAGGGACCTCCAAGTTGATAATAACTGCAATCTTGGCTGGATCTACAATCAATCCTTGCTGACAAAAAATATGCCCCAACAAGATTCCAAAAGGAACACAAAAGGTAAACTTCTTCAGGTTAAGAGAGATCTAATTCTTCCTGCAAGTGTTGAACATCATATGCAGGTTGGAAACTTGTTTCTTTACCAGCCCAAACACAGTTTAGTCATCGAAGTATACTTCCAGAAACTTATGCATGAAATCCTTGAATAAAGATACTACTACGCGCAAGAATATAACAGGTGCATTCTTCAATCCAAAAGGCATGAATGTTTATTGGAAGGATCCCCATTCTATTGCAAAAGTGGTCTTACTTCAATCTTTTGGTGCAATCCTTATCTAATGATACCTTGAAAATCTATCAGTGAAAGAGTAGGCTTCTTGTCCTCCCACATTGTCCAATATCTCATATGAAAATGGAGTAGGGAAGGGGTCATCTACAAATGCATAATTTAGTTTACGCAGGTCCACACAAATATTTATCTCTCCCTTAGTCTTCTTTTCCTAAACAACCATCAGGCTCACCCAATCAGACTGTTCCACAGGGTCAATGATTCCTCCAACAACCATTTTCTCCAATTCTTCCTTCACTTTCTACTCATATTTTGGATTTAACCGGTATGGTCGCTTCTTGATGGGGCGCGCATCTAGTTACAGAGTGATCTTCATAACTCCCAAATCTCCTACAATTCCTTTGAGCTCAGAAAAAATTGTGGGAAATAGGTCCTGATATTCTGTCAATAGCTCCGCAACCTTTCCCATTGTTTCATCATCCCAATAATCTCCTATTTTGGCCAACTTTGGCTGATCCTCCATCCCAATTTTGATTTCCTTTAGTTTTAGAGGCTTAGTTACATCCACCATTCCTAACAATGATCCTGCAATTGCGCGCTCCCCCTCAGATTCTAGAATATTGATATTTCATAGATCTTCCTCGTTATCTTCCACTGACAGATTCCTGCAGTTTACTATATCTTGCATCTTTGCTTCCCATGCTGGCACAACACATTCTATCCGAGGCTGGGAATCATCAAATAAAATTTCTTATATATCCTGTAGGGCTTCGTCTAATCCCTCTAATCCATCGGCCATACTAGATGTTAACAGAAAAATTTCACTCATTTTAACCCAATTAAGGGTCCCTCAGCGCAAATCCATCTCCAAATACCATGCAATAGGGATTGGTTCCGATGTATGGAAAAACATGTGAACCCATTCGGCTCTAGGCTTCTTATCCCAAATCTCCATCCATGTAGTCAGGTGTTTGCGCAGATCACCTCACCCACCAAAAATCTCAGTTGGTGGGGTTGTGCGTTGCTCAAAGCGCAACTGCATCATTCTTCTGCATTCTTCCCAATCCTCAATGTTTCCTTTGTGCATATCCCAACAATGTGTTGGCATTGCGCGCATAGCGAGATCAAGTTCACATAACCTTCTCTCTTTCGGGACATCCTGCTCCATTTTTTCCAAAAATAATACAGCACTACTAGAACCATCAAAATAGGGCAACTCTTGTACCTCTGAAGAGATGCATCGTAAATTTTTAGTGACTCTGAGGCAGCGCAACGCAGAAACATCATGCAGAAAATTATGCCAGTTCTCCATTTCTCCATCTGAATCTGAGAAACATGGGCTATCATTTTCCCAATTTAGCATCCCATCATTAATAGGGTTGATCCAATCCTCATCTCGTACAGTCAACTAGTATATATGGTCGACATCATCCCCTTCGTTCACTGGTTTTGTATATCTCTCCCCTTCTGCAGGATCCAAGGGTACTATAACCCGAGTACCATTGTTCTCAAAGATCATACTTATGTGCTTCAAGTTGACGATGCCCCCCATGTCTATGGCCCAATCTAGCCCTAGCAGCATAGGGTAGGGGTATGCATCATCCACAATTTGTATTACTTCAAAGTCTGTGCATACCTTTACTCTAGCAATGTCTACCAAAAACTGTGGGTGTCTCCCTAGTGGAATGATCTTCTGCTGAATAGCCATGCGCAGCGGAATGGTGGACCATTGCAGCTTTGGTTCACCCATATTCTGCCAGGTCTGCTTAGGTAGAACATTTTCATCAGACCCCATGTCCAAAATGACCTGATCCATTTCGTACTCCCCTATTTGCACAATCATGCACATCTCTCAACCAATCCTCTTCTTATTCTTGTAGATCTTGTTTACAGCCTTACTCTCATCTTGAGGCAACTCCTTATCTGCGCAGCTATCTATCAGAGCCTGAAGGTTTTCTACTTCTTTCTGATTATGAAATATCTTGATGCAGCTTTGTAGGAAAGGCTTGAATTCATCATCAATCTTCACTTCTGTGATTGACTTGGATGTGGATGCACCTAGAGAAGAAAAATCCTTTCTAGCTTCTACAAAAGTCTCCTTCTCCTTCTGCAGATTGAGCCCTTCCTTCTTTTCAGACGCCTTTCTTATCCATGGCTCTACATCAGCCTTCTTTCCCTCATATTATCCAGTATCAACACCACTGCGTGTAATTATGTTTATACTCAGATCATCATCTCGCAACTCATCTCTAACCTTTTGGATATTTTTCACATGTGTTTGTTGTTGCTTCTCCTACATTCTAGCAATCAAAATAGGACAATGTTCAATAACATGATCAAAATTTCTACAATACCTACAAGACTGTCCTGCAGGGTTCAGAAAGTCATGCACATAGTGTCTAGCGTCTCCCCAGTTATAGCAAATCAGTTTTCCTCTTCCACGACCTGCAGCTCCACATATCCCTCCTCCCCTTCCTATGGATGGAGATCCACCACGCCCAGAGGGGGATGCTGGTGAACATGGGTTGACCTGCACTCTATAGAGGTTGGAATTGTCTATCATCAGATCAAACATGTGGCAGTGATTCTCATCATGGCCAACCGAAGAGCAAAACCTACACCATTATTGCTTAAATTCTGGTACATAAATTTCTTATCGAGGGAAATGGCTTGTGTCATGCCTTCCAGCCATTTGATATTCAGTGCACCATAATGTAGGAGTACCACTTGGTCCTGCAGCATCCCTAGGTCGCATGGATTTGGTCCTCTCGCTTGCATGTAGCATTGAAGAAAGGTACACTTATATTTTCTGTGACCGGAACCCTTACAACGTATACACCATACATCTGCACCAACTTATTTTCCTCTATCTTTGTGCAGGTTCTGAATCTCCAAGTGCATTTCTTCTAACTAATTTTGGATCTGTAGAGTTCCAAATTTTTCATTAGTTTTGGGCACGACTTCCAATTTCATATCAACTTCAAGGGCCTCCGATTGAGAATCAATTTTTTGTTGATTCATAGGGCCACGCGGGTGTGGAAGGAGCATGGAAATAAACCATTACTTATGATTCTTACCATCATATATAAATCCTCCATTGCTGATAGCATGCTTCAATAGTCGATCTACCTCCAAGACAGATTTGTTTGGTTCTTGTCGGATTTCTTTCAGTTCTGTTACACATTGTCAGTAGGATTTTGGTTTTCTGAACTGCTACTTCAAAGACTTCTTGATCTCATAGATAGTAGGATCATCACTTTGAGCCAAATATCCCACAAACCAGTCCAACTCACGACCTTCAAACACCATGACTAGCTTCGCCCTTTTGTGTAATATTCCCAAATAGGGAATGCAACAATACAAGATAGATATGCAGGAAAATAACGCAGATCATCAAAGATACGTCAGGAGGAAAATAAGGAGACCTTTAAAATGTATTTACAATAGAAAAACAGATGTACAATGAGGCCCACAAGATGCATAACTAGATATACAAGTCACCAATAGAAGAAAATCCTCAAAAAGAGGTGCTGCAACCATGTGTATAGACTGAAAAAGGCTTGACAGCGTTATTTTATTAGGCTACAATAGTTTTTTATTACACTTTAGATCTAGAGAAAATAAATGCATGAAAATTCAGATCTATAACAGATCCATACACTAGATAGGCTCCTCTTCAAAATCCCCTTGGGGTTTTCAACATTACACCATGTACAAGGAGTAGATCTGAGATCTAAATCTGCAGATTTGAAGAAATATTCAGATATTCAAAAATATTCATATATGATCTGATATGTACAATAAAATGATCCTCTTTAATGGATCTCCAAAGTGAAGGGTAGATCCCCAACACTTGAAAACCACTCCTCCAAATGATGTGCCAAAAGGCCCTACAACAGCACCTACAGGAATAACGCAGATCTGGAAGAAATAATGCACCGTAGGGTTTAGAATAAGTTTTTCCACATGCCAAGATCTGAAAATTATGCTCCAATGATCCAATACTCTCTTGCCAATGGGATAGAATCCTTCCCCATTGAAAAGGAGCACTAAAATGGTCTAGATCTGAGTAGATCTAGCCTCCACTTTCTGCAGCGTTCAAAGAAAAACAAACCCTCAATAGGATCTGCGTTGTAGTTGGAAGAAGAAGCTTGGCCTTCAGCGAGATAGTGGACTATACAATGCAAAATCTTCCAAGAGGCCTCTCAAGGAAAGAGGTGGGATTCCCGATCAGGAACACCCAAAGCTAAACAACACTATTCTAAGCTAAATAGCAAGAGAATGATATATGTCTAAACATACAATATATTCAGAAATCTGATAATCCTCAACAACCATCTCATGCTGCCATCCTCTTCCTTTTATAAGTTAAGAGCTTGCAAACCCTAAACCACCTTCAATGAAAACACTCCTTTCAGCTCTACTCACCTTATAAGCAACTGATAAGGTGAATGTTGCAGATCTTCTCCTCCTCCATTGGTGACACCAACATGTGATAAGCTTCCTCCATAAGCTAAGTGTTCACCAATCCATCCCTCCATGAATTGTTCCTCCAAAGTTCTCATGAGATGCAAGTAATCCATCCCATAAGGAGACAATAGCTTAAATGAAACAAACATGATTTTCCCAATGTCCTCCCTGAAACATGTATCATAAGACACATAGAGAGTATCCATCCCATAGGGCACATGCATACCTCCCATCCTCCCTCCATACATTCTCATAAAAAGTACAATTACATCATCAATGTATGGGAGTAAAACTTTGTACAAACAAATAGAAATTTGTGCATATGGAGGTGGGTCATAGTCCCACATGTGGAACCAGTGCAATGCATCTCCTGCCTGCATCAAATCAATATATGGTAAGTGGTTTTGCCACCACTTAATTTCTTCCCATGTCATATCACTATGGCTGAAAGTGTGAGATATATTTTGTGCCTTAGGTGTGCACCCATCACGAAACAAAATCTCCCTTTGTCCATCAAGGGAGTGGCCAAGTTCAGAAAGTTTTGTGGCCCAAATTTGGCCATGAATTTCATAAGATATAGTACTCCTCCTTGGATTCATGGCCTCCATAAACATGGTGAAATAATACATACAAATAGAAAATAAATTATTATTTACATGAGTATGTTCTTCACCAACAATCTTCCTCATACAAATGGAGTGGTGCATAGATCTATCTCCTCTCTCAAAAGAAGGAAGAGATGGATGAAATAACTCTTTCATAGAGTCATGTTGCTATCCCAACTCCAAATGGTTCATGCATTCTTGAAAATGCTGATGTAGTTCTCCTTTCAAGCTTTCCTAATCAAAGCTCCTCATGATGATGTTGTAGATCTTCATCGAACATATGTGGCTGAAACAAAACTCTTCATAAGATATTTGTAGCAACTTATCCCTGAGCTTGGAGGCTATAGAAAAGAAGATCCTACCATGATGATAGATGAATCATCCTTGGACTAAATAGCCCTCTTCATGCAACTGGTCATCAAGTATCATACAAGTGTGAAGATCCTTGGAATAATCCACCAACAGTTGGGATTTCCAATATGGATCTAAACTTCCCAACAATGACAGCGTTGAGATGTATCAACCGAATTTTTTGTCATGTTTCTGCTCTCCTCCTTGACATCTCCCATGCCAAAGGTATGTGTTGGAAGTTCATTCCTTCCCTTCTTCTCCTCCCACAGCGCATAATCAGAAATGAGAGTTGGTGATGATGATAAGGGGAGAAGATCTCTCTCCTCCTTGAGCCTACCCAAGACTCCCAACGCTGTATCATTGTCTTCCAATGTTCCCATCCCTCCTGGATCTAAATTTGGAGCATCATGTTGTGAGACATCTCCCACAAAAACTGAATCAGGTGGCCTCCCAGGTGGTTTGCCACTAGACAAAAGTGTCCCATGCAGCAATCTCATGAGCATGATAAATGGGACTATAAGGTCCTTGCTTCCACTATGCAAATCCATCTATGTTCTTTGTGTGGAAGTGGTATGTGAGGGGTATGTATGCATGCCTTTGATCATTTGAGTTTCACCACTCTTCTTGTGCACCCATTCCATTTTCAAAGCTTCCCAATCAGTGGTGACTTTCCCCAATGTTATCAACCATTGAACACCCAAAATCACATTGGTGTTAGGTATGTCAACCACAAAGAAGTGATCAACTAAAGTATAAGTCCCCATGGTGACTGAAAGTGATGGAACATAATGCATGCATTGCATTTTTCTATCTCCTCGGACTAAAACAGAGAATCCCTCAAAAAAATCAGTGGGTATTTCCCTCCTTTTCAGAAGCTGGGCATCAATGAAATTGTGGGTAGCCCCACTGTCAATCAGAACAGAAACCCTCTGATTCATGATGGAACCTCGAACTCTTAAGGTCAAGTACTTAGGTACTTCTCTCAAATATTCAAGAACCCCTCTAATAGGATAAAAATCTCCATTCCCATCTCCTGATGGTGTTGGCTCTCCTCCTGGAGTGTCAGCGCTGTGACCTCTTCTTGGTTCATCTTCTTCTTCCTCCTCATCATCTGAGAAGACCTCTATGTAATGTGATTTTCCAGTAGCACATCTATGTCCAGGTGCCCATGATTCTTGGCAAGTGAAGCAAAGCTTCCTTCTTCTTAGATCTCTCTGGACTTCATCATCAAGAGGCTTCTTGTATCAACTCTCCTTGGAAGGAGCAAATTTTTCTTCCTTTCCCTTTGAGGGAAAAGAGGGCTTATGCTGGAAGCTTACCTTTGCTTTTGGAAAGGCATGTTGAAGGTCTCTAGCCCTTTCAATAGCATCATGCAGGGTAGTGGGCTTGGTAGATTTAACCAGCCCATGAAGAGGTTCATCTAAACCATCAATGAACATGTACACCCTTCTTGTTGCAGAAAAATCAGGAACCATAACAGATAATCTTAAAAATTTAGAAATGTAAGATTCTATATTACCTGATTGTTTCAACTTTTCAAGGCTCATGAATGGTGCCTCTGGATCTCTTCTATCAAATATTTCCACTAACCTTATAGTGAACTCTGAATAAGTAGTCACATTGGAATGACCCAATGTAGACAAGCCATGGAACCACCAATCATGTGCTTCACCTTCAAAGTGCAACGCTACAATCTTGATAGCCTTCGTCTCTGGGACCTTATTCAACTAGAAGTAGATGTCAAGTTTTTCTGCCCAAGCTTTGGAAAAACACTTGGATGACCCATCAAAGTTGGGTAAGAAGAATCTACCCATAGAATGGTTTCGATCATGATTCTGAGTGAATCCACCACCTCTATGATGATTCCCTGGTCTTCTTTTTTCCTTTATGTGAAAAAACTCCTGAAAAATCAAGTTTTCTTTGAATCTCTAATTTTGAGACTCATATTCTTCAAAATAGTCTTCAAGGGATTCATGCTCTTGAAACTCTTCATTTCCCACAGCCAAAATGGTAGGCATGGTAGAGCATTGGGAAACTTGTGGCTGATGCACTGGTTGATCATTCTAGTGATGAGACATGCCAGAGCCTTCTCCAAGATGAAATACTTTAGGGGATTCTTTGATTCGGTCGAATCTCATCTCTTTGATCTCTCTAGCAAGATCTTGCATGGCTCTAAGAAGTATCTTAGGAAAATCCTTATCTTCGTCTTAACCTCCAGATAAAGGGGCTTTACCCTTGTCTTCATTGTCATTTGTGTAATCAAATTTCTTATGTATTCTCTTTAGATACCTCTTCTCTCTGTCAGTAAGAGGCTCTTCTTCTTCAGAAGACATATTGGCTACCTAGAAAGCACAGGTTGTGCCAAGATGATGCTCTGATACCACTGTAATATTCCCAAATGGGGAATGCAGCAATACTAGACAAATATGCAGAAAATAACGCAATTCATCTAAGAGACAACAGGAGGCCAATAAGGATACCTTTCAAATGTATTTACAGCAGAAAAATAGATGTACAATGAGTCCCACAAGATGCATAACTAGAAATACAAGTCACCAATAGAAGAAAATCCTCAAAAAGAGGTGCTGCAACCATGTGTATAGACTGCAAAAGGATTGACAGTGTTATTTTATTAGGCTGCAACAGCTATTGATTACACTTTAGATCTAGAAAAAATTAGTGCATGAAAAGTCAAATCTATAACAGATCCATACACTAGATAGGCTCCTCTTCAAAATCCCCTTGGGATTTTCAGCATTACAACATGTACAAGGAGTAGATCTGAGATCTAAATTTGTAGATCTGCAGAAATATTCAGATATTCAAAAATATTCAGATCTGATCTGATATGTACAATAAAATGATCCTCTTCAATGGATCTCCAAAGTGAAGGGCAGATCCCAAACACTTGAAAACCACTCCTCCAAATGATGTGCCAAAACTGCAACAACACCTACAGGAATAACACAGATCTGGAAATAATATTGCGTTTTAGGGTTTATAATAAGTTTGGCCACATGCCAAGATCTGAAAATGATGCTCCAGTGATCCAATACTCTCTTTTAAATGGGATAGAAGCCTTCCCCACTGAAAAGGAGCACTGAAATGGTCTAGATCTGAGTAGATCTAGCCTCCACTTGCTACAGCTTTCAAAGACAACCAAACCCTCAATAGGATCTGCGTTGCAGTTGGAAGAAGAAGCTTGGCCTTCATCTAGATAGTGGACTATAAAATGAAAACTCTTCCAAGAGGCCTCTCAAGGAAAGAGGTGGGATTCCCGATCAGGAACACCTAGTGCTAAACAACACTATTCTCAGCTAAACAACAAGAGAATGATATATGTCTAAACAAACAATATATTCAAAAATCTGATAATCCTCAACAACCATCTCATGCTGCCATCCTCTTCCTTTTATAAGTTAAGAGCTTGCAAACCCTAAATCACCTTCAATGAAAACACTCCTTTCACACAAAGCAGCTCCATCTAAAACTGTGTTGTGCCTCATTGATGGCCACTCCTCCAAGACAATGTTGTAGATTTGGTCAAGGTTGACCCAGTCAAAATATCCACCCCCTTTCACACCTAAGGGTGCTTGCTTACATAGCCAAGATTTAACCTTTTTCAAATTTGGCATTGATTTATTCTTTATTAGGAATTTTATGGACCTCCTTTACACTTTTATTCTTTAAGCAAAGAAAGAAAACAAAATGAATATTTGAATTAGCTTAGGACTAATTAGAAATATTAAATTTTGACAACATCAGTATTGAAGTTTTTCGCAGTCCATACTACACCTGCAACAAACCAGAACTTCTCCATGTCTTCATCACACACACCCTTGAATTTTGGTAGCTTCATATGCGCAACCATATTGCCCCCTGGTGGTGGAGGTGGAGTAGGGGATGACTTACCCTTGTGTGACTTTGCCTGTGGGGTGGATGGAGGGCTACCTGTAGCATGCGTAGCCTCACCACTCTCTATATCACTATTAGGTGGGTTTCTAAGAGGGCCATATACAGATCTGTCTCCTCTCTGGTTAACCCGAAAGTATTTTCCACTGTGTGTAGTGCTTTCAACTTCGTTTGTGGTCATTCACTCGGTGTGACTGCAAAAAATAACCTTTTCACATAATAGCATCTTAATCACCAAAGGAAGAGAACATATGAACTTACCTCTTGTTCCTTTGAAGAACCTCCTTTCAGCTTCAGAATATGACAAAAAATGATCTACTACAAAATCTGTTACAAACCCACCGAGAATGCTTTCAACCCAATGATCTATAGTGCAGGTGATAGAATTATCAGTCTTCTCTAACTGTTGGATTAACTCAGGTTTCCACTAAGTGATATTATCTTCCTTCCAACAGGTTTGAAACTCAGCTAACCTTAATAACCACTCCTACAATTCATGCACAAAGGTCACAAATAATATTTCGTGAACCTATGTGAATATATACTTATTTTCCCACTCTTCAGCAGACAAATTCTTACTTATGTTCTCCTTGATGGAGAATTTGTGTATCTTTTGTTCAAACTATTCTTCTAATTAATTTTTCGATGGATGCCACATCACCTAATCTCTCTCAAAATGATCCCGATCTCGGCAATGGAACCATTTTTTGGCTTAAAGTGTCCTGACCCAGGTTCAGAGTTAGCGCGTAACCAACAAAACCCTCTTACTACTATCCCTTTTGGAAATGACCTTCTTGCACATGCCAAAGTATCACTTGAAGCAGTATGGGAGGGTGTTGGAACCAAGTTTCCACTCCCTGAGGGAGAATTAAATGAAGTGGGCACCTTCAGATCTTCTTTAACACATAGACTGACTTGCGCACCAGAACCCTAACCATAAACCCTAGGTTAATTAACACAGATTAATCCAATGCGTGCACCCAGAAAGAAGATCCGCAATTCATTTAACAGTTCTAATAATGTGATATTCAACCCTTACAGAACTATATCTATGCACTTATCATTTATGTCAACTGTAAACTAGGTGTGCAACCGATCCAATCATAGATAATACAAATAAAAAACATGAACATAAATCATATGCGGAAACCGATCACATAAACAGATTACAAATGAATTTAGTACTTAGAGTTACCCAAACATTTCTTTATTCATCAATAGTTCTCAAAACCCTTATAGTCCTTCAGATCCACCCGCACACACAGCCAGTAGGCTCTGCACACAGCCGAACTAAGGACTCTGTGCACATAGCTAGTAGGAGCCTTTCAGACACATATGCTTACACAGATTCTCTTCAGAGCTCAAAACATAGATCACAACTTATCCCAAAAACGGTCTTATCCAACTCGATCTAGACTTCTATTTATATCGTAGCCTGCGCTCATACTAAGGTCTATAAACTGTGGTTTTAGACTCCAATATTTACCCTTTAGCCCATTACAACTCATGAAGGGACTTTGATCCTACCCAAAGCCCCTTGAATGTGCATTGCCTGGCACGCACGACTCAAAATACAAAAATTACTATTAATTACTCCAAAAATGTGGTCCTAAGGGACCGTGCTCCAACAAGAACATAAAGAAAAATAAATATAAGTTTGGATAACGATGTGCCTTGTGTTTCAGGAGAGCTTGTGCTAGATATGAAGAGGGCCAAATTGAGTAAGCCATTATCTACCAAAATAAATATTTATAATGCCACTAGTGATAAAACATAAATGATGAGGCTGAATTAAAAGTGATGAGAAAGGAACTTCAGTTTCTTATAAATCAAGCTATATATTACAAGGAGTTTCAAGAGATAGTGGCAATGTTTGTAGATGATGTGATAATATAAAATGAGAAACATCAATAATTTAAAGGTACATTTATGGAGAGGATATAAAATATTTAAGAGGATACATGGAAATTTTCCGTAGTACATAAATAGGTTCTCATATCGAGAAAAAATGGGGAAATCTACAAGGCTAGATTGAATATATCGAAGAAATTCATAATTCTCAAGGATAAGAAGATTGTGTTTCCTAGATATTAGTAGATGAAAGAATATCTGGGATGTCGGGAGTAATCTACTATTAGGCGAGACTAGACATAGAGCCAAAGAACCAAGTGGATGAAAAATAGTTTATTTTCCTCAAACCTTAGGATAAGGCTACTGAGATTAGGATTGATCTTCACTTACCTATTTTAGGTCCACCTAAGGGGTTTCGGAAAATAAAAGTAGTAATATAATATTTTTGAAAAAATACATAGAAATATGAAACTAACTCCATAGGGATATCTCTAATAAAACAAGGTCACATGAAGAAATATTTAGGCACTAAATTCAAGATGACTGATAGGATGAAGGCCTTGATTCCTAAAATAGAAAAGTAAATTTAGCACCTTAAGAAGAGAAAGCATACCTTGGGTGTTCCTATGGATCAACATGAAATTTTGCACACTCATTTGTGTGAGGATTTTTTTGTGTACTAAGTCACCTATGATATGAAGCATGTATCAACTGAGTCATCTAGGTTGCATGAGTCATAAAAAAATGCAATAATTATTTAAGTCTTTTCAAATTTTGTGTTATTTTTCTTGATATTATTTGTAGTTAAATTTTTAAAATAAATATAGTAGTCAACCTCTTAGAAATGGTCTTTGGTCTATGGTGTGACTTCTCAACTATTGTAATAGAGAATGAATTCTAGGCTTAATTCAAAAACACCTTCTAAAGTTTTTTTTTTTTTTTTTTTGATAAATTTATATGCATTAAATATTTATCGCATAATATTCTTCAATAAATTTCAATGTCACGTGATTCAAGTGAGAATTTCATTATGGTTAAGTTATCTTTAATGTTGAATAAATTGCTAAATATATTTAGTGAACAATTATTTTCTTTATTAAGTTAAACAATAGAGATATTGTGGAATTATTTTCGAAAGTATCACAAATAAGTTTCATCTCTTTATTTTTTTTGTTATTTAGTTTCCTATATATTATCTAATGAGTAAACAATGTTCTTAGTGGAATTTCTTCTTTAAAAATATAAAATCTATAGACAGTTTCATTAACTACTTCCAAATGTTACCCTTGGCATAGATTTCTGCAAACTCTTTTTTTTTTGTCTTATTTTAGTAGATAATCATAAAATAAAAAAAGAAATTAGAAAAATAGTGAGAAAAATAAAATTAAAACAACTTTTAAACTTCATCTAAATGTTTTCGGGCCATTAATTTAGATTATTATCCTATGCCAAAAACATGGAAGATAGTAATTGAATCTCTTTCTTGGGTTTAATTTACTATTCATAATTGGGTATCCAACCCCTTAACACAAAATAATGCAAATAAATTATACCTAACCCCTCAACACAAACCAATAGAGATGAATTGGAACATAAGATGGAATAATGGAAATATAGTATCAAGATCAAGGTGAAAGATAAAATGAAAATTGGAATAACTAAATAAATCAATAGAAGTTGTTCTTATAAATTTGATTGATGTGAGGCTCCATAAAATTAATAATGTGACTAAAGGAGATATGGATATAAAAATACAAAGCATTGATGTAAACAAACTTCCACCAATATTCATGTTCCATGAGAATTCAATTGTGATATTATATCAAATCATGGATGGAATACTAAGAAGATCCACTATCCCAAGGTTGGGTTAATAAAGTTGGAAGGATTAGATTTATTTACATAGGTGAATCAAATATATTAACAACTTGAATTACATAAGATTATGGATTATAAGAACAAAATTTCATTCAAAACTATATATTTTGAGATAAATCCATATCAATGATATTAATGGATTGTTTAAGGAAAACCTCATTGTTAGAGTTATCCTTTAGTTTATTTGTAAGGAACCTACATGCACAATATGGTTAAAAAAGTGGGAATAAAACTATTTTATGCATTTGAAAATAATTCAGAACTCAAGTTCCATTTAGGATTATAATTTAAAATTTTAGGTATTGTCCACAAGGATGGATAACATAAGTGGGAAATATTTATGGAAGATTATGTGAGAAAAGTAAGAGAACATAATAAACATGAATTTCACTAATACATGATGAATCTATACAAAAAGAATACTCAAGAAAAGAATTAGATACCCATAATTTTACTATTAGAGGTAGTAGAGATATATTTGTTCATGATAGAGAAACCACTCATGCGTCAATTGACTATCATGGAATAAAGTTGATGAAATATGAGAAAAAGGCCTATGCTTTGCTTGTGATTTAATAGTTCCAAGGGAAATGTCAACAAAAGAAATTGTTCACATTAGAAAATGATGAAGAGGAGGAAATTGAGATACCCTGGCAAATGAGTAAAGAGGAAATTGTGATCCAAAAAACAAGGAAAAGGGGATGTGACATTTTACATAAAATAAATCAATTTACCATGTCTGAAATATTAGTTCATGTAATGGTAGGTAAAATGACATCTCAAAACCTCCATATCATAGGATACATCAAGATTAAGAAGATGATAGTACTTATTAATTTAGCTAGTATCAATAACTTCATTGATAAAATATTACTAGAGTGTCTCAATTTTTTGTGTAGCTAGTGGCAAATTCCCAAGTATTGGTTTCTAATGGTAGTTGTATTAAGTGTCAAGGAAAATGCCATAACATCAAATTTAGAATATTGGAGGAGTAGATGCGGTTCTAGAGATTCAATGAACGAGAAACTTGAGAACAATTTCTACAAACTATAACGATTCACTCATGATATTCAAATTTGAGGGAATTGCCTATGAATTAAAGCGGTTAAAATATCCACCATTTCATATGATCAACTCATACAGAATGGACATGCTCCTAAAAAGGTGTTGTAATTAAGTTATTGCTAGACGTATTTTTTGGAAGTGAAGAAATGAGATGAAAATAATTCCGTTAGAATTAAAATGTACCATAGAAAAGAAACATATAATATTTTAACAGATTCCTAAATGGATGCATCGATTTAGAGATCGTTAACATCAAATTTTTCTCAATTAAAAACTACGTCTCTCAATAAAATACCTTACGCATACACACATATACCCATATCAACAGAAGAGTGATATAGAGACAATGATATAAGATATGCTAGATGTAGGTAATTTTCAACTAAGAAAATGTTCCATTTTAGCCTCAGTAGTGATGTTGAGAAGAAAGAATAGCTCTTGGAGGATGTGTCTTGATTATAGCCTACCATAGCACAAATTCCCCATTGGAAATATTTGTTGGGAATGTGTTATATTTCTTGCATGGTGAGTTTCATGCAACATATGTTGTGCTGGTTTGGGTGGTGGGTGCAGGGTTGGCAGTAGAGTGGAAAGAAGGATTAAGGTCTTGTAGGTGGGACAAGAAGGCCCCCCTTTACTTGAGGTTTTAGGGGGAAATCCCCCCTAATTATTTTTCGGGCTATTTTTGGCCCATTTTCAACTTTCTTTGGGTGTTTTTTAGCTTGTAACTTTCAATCCATTGTAGTATAATCTTGGCTAAGGAATTAGGATTGTAATGTACTCAGGGTTATTGGATTATAGTTTTGGACTGAAATATTATATATTGTATTATAAATGGTGAATTTAACACAATGAGATTTAGAGGTGGGGCTCTAAGGCTCGCTAATGTTATTCTATATTTTTTTTTATTAAGAATATATATGAATTATTATGCTTTAAAACTTTTAGTATTGTTGAATTATTATATGAGCTTCATGGCATGTGGCTTACTTCACAATGCTACATCTTAAATTATATAACAACATAAAATTATATAAAGGTAGAATATATTTCAAAAAAAGACTTTTAGAGAACAAGAAGAATGGTAGTGTGAGTTCTTACTCTTTTCTTTTTAGTTGACTATCATTTCTACTTTTCAAATCCTTATGAACAAAATTTCCAACCTCATTTTAGGAAGTTTCTCTTGATTTCAATGTCAAATATGTATATATTATATAAAGCAATTGAAAAAAAAAATCATTTTGGTTAAAACATTTCTAGTAGTCTCAGTATTCTACATTCTAACCATTTTTTCAGTTAAATTTATTTGAAATCTAGAAAATATTTATTGGGATTGCACGCTTAAGCTATGCATACTATATAATCCAAGTGCTCAAAGAAATTTTCAAGGTGTTCAATACATTTATGCATTCATAAATGCAATTTAACTCACACTTATCAAACACTCAAAAGAAATAATCTAGTAATATATAAACTATTTTTTTTTTAAATTACACCTCAAAAAATTTAACTACTCTAAAAACTAACTAAATTTATAATTAAAATAGATCTATAATAATAACACAATATATAATTAAAATAAATTTAAATACAAATAATAACCTAATTTGTAATTTAATTTATTTTCATATTGTTTATTTTACTTACTAAAAACCTCAAATTTTGAACTTACTAACTACTTTTTACAACTAATAATAATTATAAGTAATGTTTTATTAAACTAATAATAATTATAAATAATGTTTTATTACACATTAATAACTGCAGTCTCATTATTACGATTTACCTTCAATTTCTCTCTCTTTTTTAAATTTTTTTAAAGGAAATGAAGAAACAATTGAGTAATTACATACCCACATATATATAAAAATTAGTATAGAGAATATACTAGTCTCAAACCTTTATGGTTTTTTGCTTTATATAGATTTGATTATTTGAAATTTCTTTGGGTATTTGGAAAGGTAAGCTCCGAGGATTTGATTCTTGGTTGACAAAGAGGTTATCCTTGGGCATTCAAATGAAATGAAATTTTAACGTGTGTTAGATTAAAAATAGTTTATAGAACTATGAGTTTCCTGTTTTTGGCTTTTTGCATTTAAGTTCTTTTCTTATTCAAATTGATGATGAGCTAGCTCAACCTTCCAACAATCTCATAGCTAAAAAGACAATACCAAGAAACTGATGCTAACATATTCTTATAACTTTCTCTAATGTATTTAAACGCATCACATTCCAAAATGAAATGATTCCACTGCGCCAGATGTGCAAAATGTACACACTCGTTCTTCCCAAGCCTCTTTAGGCCTTTTCCATAGTTCTTCCCAAGCTTCTTTAGGCCTTTTCCACCGTCCTGTTTCACACAGAAGATGATGCTAGTGGGTTCTTAATTGAGGAAGATGATGCCGGTTGGTTCTTAATTGAGCAATAAGAACCTTTTCCCTCCACCGAATATTACCTCCAATGTACTTTTTTGTTAGAGATCATACTTAGGGTTGAATTCTTCAATGTAGTACTTCTTCTTTCTACCCAACAATTTTTCCCCATACCTGTTTACGAAACTTTTCTATAACAAAATTCTTTAGCTCCTTGCTATTTGTGGGACAATCATTGAGGTAGATATTCCACTTTTGCATCCATGTGTAGTTTTGTCTCATCCATGTTTTCTTTTTTTCACTCATTCCTTCCTTGAAGATAACATTGAGCCATCTACCTACTCCCATTTGCTCAATTCTTGTTAGATATCTTATGCCCCCCACTATAGCAATTGCTTAGATGGGAGTTGCTCATGTTTCACTCAACATTATCTTGTTCCTGTTTCACTCAACATTATCTCATAAGTTACAAAACTTTTTATTTTGAACTTGCTCATGATCAAGCGTTTTTGGATTTTCTTAATTTGCTTCCATTTTGATAAAGAGTATAGGGTTGAGCACTATTTAGGCAAAGGCAAAACTTATTTCCTGAGCTATATGTTATTAAATGTTGTTGGGCATATATTGCCCACCATTAAATTTAAAAAAATTTAATAACATATAAAGCTCCCGTACAATATATGCCCAAACACATTTAATAACTTATAACCCAGAAAATAACACTCACCTTTAGACAAAAGCGATTAACAGTTGCATGCCGTGTTTGGGAAAATGCACTTCTATGAAAATACGCAACATTCCGGCCAGGATAATGCACACCAATTAACTACTGTTTATACTGACAGATCTATACGTAATAAAAATAAAATGCATCTCATCTATAAATACATGTCTTAAGCAAAGAAGTTGTTTCCATACGTAGTAAATATGCTGCACCTGTACTATAGCTATAGCATTCCAAGGGCGAACTATTAATTTCTCTGAAATTCCATAAAATCAAAACGTCACTTCTTAATTACATTGGTCCATTTTTTAAAACTAGTTTATTCTAGGCTAAATAAGTTGTATGACATTGCATACCTGCACTTTACATATTTGTTTTAAAGTAAAAAACTGAAAGAAAGCAAGAAAGTATAGCATTCCAAGGGGGAACTATTAATTTCTCTGAAATTCCATAAAATCAAAACGTCACTTCTTAATTACATTGCCCCATTTCTTAAAACTAGTTTATTCTACGCTAAATAAATAAAGGCATTATAAGTTGTATGACATTGCATACCTGCACTTTACATGTTTGTTTTAAAGTAAAAAACTGAAAGAAAGTATGGTGATGATTGGCGAAGACAGAAGGGCCAAAAAGAGGAGGACGATGAATATGCCGACAGGTATTAGCAAGAGCATGAACGGTGGAGGCGGCAGTGGCGGCAATATTAGGGGAAGAAGCAGTAATAAAGCTGTCCACAAGAAAAGAAACAGTATCTTTAATACACCCTGCATTTTCAACTCATCTCAATCGCATGCTTTGCGTTGCCTTGTCTTGTCTTCGTCCAAAATCTCCAGAGACAAGCTTTATGACAATTTTCCGAGCAATCAAGAAAATCAGGCGCAGGAACAAGATAAAGAGGGTTCGATCCGAATTTTCAGCTGTTTTGCAGGTATACCTGACTAAAAGCCTCCGAAGATGCATATGGCATCAAGTTTATGGAAAAATGCCCATTCTTAACCCTAAACGCGCCAAAAGCTTCAAGGTTTATGCAAACGTCCAGAAGATTCCCAATCCTCGCGCCAAAAGCTTCAAGATTTATGCAAACGTCAAGAAGATTCCAAGCACTCGCGCCAGAACTTAGAACTTAACCTTGAGCGAAACTTCTGAAATGCAAGGAACTTCTAAAATCTAAGCAAGGGCTTCCATCCTTTTTCAGAAAAGCTTCGAAAATTTCAGAATCTTGGCCAAATATTCTGATCTTCACGGTAAAGATTCGTTATTGATGGCAAAGATTCCGATTTTAATTGGTGAAAATTCCGAATGCAAGCTAAATCGAATGTTGCGATAACCTAATACTGTGCCAAACTGTGCGAGACATTGTTGGAATCATTGGAAAAACGAGGCGGATTCGTCCCTCTCCCATCTTTTCTGTACGGCTTTCCACGCGGTCCGAAAATGAAAGCAACTCTACGTGACTACTCACTAAGTCGAGGTTAAGTTTTGACCACATTATTTTATTTTATCGACAAGTTCAAATATTTTATGTTTTGGTTTTTTTTCCGGTAATTATTATGATAATTCTGTTATGTATTGTTGTGATGTTATAATTTTTTATGGAGTTGTCTTTAGTGCGATTTTTTGAAGTTTTAGGTGTTGAAATCTGGTGAAAATTTTTGAGGTAAAATTTTGGTTTTTGTTATTCAAACTGGTTTTTTGACTCTATATATGGATTCAGCACCCTCAAAAACCTCTAAGACACTTAGATTGTGCAAAGTTAGCAATCAAACTTTTCTTTTCAATAAATTCCTGCCGAAGAAATTACACCATAAAAAGTCACTGTAAAAGCATTCAAAAAGTCGCACTACTCGATTTTTTATTATATACTTAACCACATTATTTTATTTTATGGACAAGTTCAAATATTTTATGTTTTGGTTTTTTTTAGGTAATTGTATTTTTCAGAAAGGGAAAAAGGTTATCTGTTAGATATATAAACAGTTTCAAGTACATCATATTTAAAGCTGGATAAATCACAACAATGTTTATATGTATTGCTCTCATGTTATATATTGAATATTTTTAAAATTTTTGAATTTACTATTATTGTTATTATAGTGAATTGAATTGGGAAATTGGTTGTTTTATTAACTAAATATTCAAGAAAATGTAACCGTTATTAAGCACAATCATTCTTGCCCAGCATTGGTTGTATATGTACAGAAATCTAAGCACCATAAAGTACCATGTCTGCATTGAGGATTTTCTGGTCATTACTATTATTGATCACTTCCATCATAGGAAGTTAGTAATGCTTAGTAATGCCAATATAGTTGGAAATTAAATAAGAATGATTCAACCCTCTCTTCTTGATTGTTTTTTTTTTCCTTTCTTTTCTCTTCTATTTATTTATTTTATTTTAATAATATTATTAAACTTAATTTTATAATTAATAAATAAATTCTTATTCTTATTCTTATTATTCTTATTAATTTAATTTAATTTAATCTAAAATGATTATTATTATTACAATTCTTCGCACAACTTATTCAAGGCTAATTTCTAACAACTAATTCTTATTCTATAAATAAATATTAATTTGATTTGATTTGATTTAATATTAAATTAATATCAAAATAATAATAATAATAATAAAATTCAATTCTTTTAACAATTAATTTTTATTCGCTAATTCCTAACAACTAATTCCACTAATTCTTAAACTTAATGTATCTTTACTATTTAAATATTTGGATACATTGATTTTTTCACTTTTGTTTTAAAAGTGAACCATATTAAATAATTCTAAATATCTACTAAATCTTAATAATATGATTAATCCCAAAAACATTTTCATTTATAATTTTAATAGTTTCTAAAAATATTAAAAAATAAAATGTTTATATATCCACTCATTTTTATGCTATAATAAATATTAAAAAATAAAAAGTTAAGGTGTTCATATTGTTATTTCATGAGTTTATATAAAATTTCTTTTCTTTTTTCTTATGCCAACTAACTCAATTTTCATATTTAATTTTTCAAAAGGCATATATACTCCATCTTTTGTACAATTTAAACTTGTTATTATAAAAAAAACATATATTATTTACCATTAAACATTATATTATTATTATTTTAATATATAGTAAAATATAAATATATTTTAATTAATTATTTGTTTTTAAAATATTTAATTTAAATTATAATACCTTTTAATATGGCTGAAATTTTTTTAGTTGAAAAGAAAATCACGAATTATATTAATTAATTAATTAAATTAAATTGGTATATAATATAACTAAAAAAATTACAATTTCATTTTAAGATATCTTTTAATTTTGTATTTGTTTTTTCCCATGTAATTTACTTGATTGAATAAATTAATTTTTAAATTTTTAAATATTATATTTTAAGTTTCTATTTTTTTTTTCCAAAGAAAAAAACGAACTTTCTATTAAGCAAATAAAAAGTTACAGAGTATATGTCTCATGGAATTCAATAAAACTATATGTTTTTTCTCCAAAGAAAACAAAAACACATAGAGTATAACGGGTGGTGAGAGAAAAAACGGTAGATGATTCCCTCCAACCCCATATAGCAGTGTGAGATAAATTGCACCAAAATCGATTCTCGGGCCTCCTCTACAAGAGGAAAATAACCCAAAAACAAAAACCGAGAGAGGCCTGGACCAGCATGTTTGTCCTTCAAAATAAATTCAATGTTAACCAGCGAAAGAAAAACGAACCCATAGAGATGCTCAGGCCTCCTTCATAAGAGGAAAACAACCCGAAACGATATCTATACAGAATGAATCTGTTTAGTGCAAAGTACCCCACAACAAAGTTCCCAATAGTCTTATGTGAAACCTATGTTGTAGATAAAAGAAAGTTCGGATGGTGACAACAACAACAAAACTTCCAGAAGTAACAGAAAGGATTGTATGTCCCAAGAAAACTGAAGTATGAAAATCTTGTTAGGGAGCAAAAGGAGGTTGTTCTGTGGTGCAGATCATTCCTCCTTTGATTTCTTTTATGGTCCAGACGCCCATAGCCTATTGTATGCCCTCCTTAGATAGGAGGTCTGCATCCATGTTTCGTTCCCTGTAGATGTGGCATACAAAGAGTTCATTAAAATAATGTTTCAAATTCAAAACTTCTTCTAATACAGGAAGCAACATATAATGTTGGCATTTGAATTCTCCATTAAACTATTTGATGATATTCAAAGAATCTCCAAATATCTAGGCAAACTTCACTGCTAGATGGATAAGCCAGCAAAGAAGAAATTTTAGGGACTGTAGTTCAGCAAAGTTGTTTTTTCTGGATCACAGACCCACTAAGGCTTTTAATAACTTTCCAGAAGGGAAATGGATTGTCATCCCTGCTCCACATTTGTTTTGGGGATCCGAAGCACCATCAAAATAAGCACATGGAATATCTCCTCTTATCTCTTCGACCCTAACGACCCTCTCTTTATTTTTAGTACTAGGCATGGGGATGTTATAAAAAATGGAGACCCCTTCCACCGCTAAGAGTTCTGAGGGTAGGACTATGTCCTTGAAAATGACCCCGTTCCTTACAAGCCAAGTGCCCCAAGAGACAATCGACGGTAGATTTTTCACTTTGTCATCCTTTTCTTCATTCCACCAAGTTTGCCATGCTTCGTTAATAGATGGCGCTCCCTAGCTCTAAGTGAGCTTTAAAAGCCTCAAGGATTCTTCCCAGAGTTTTATGTTGAAAGGGAAGTTTAGAAAGAGATGGTGTATTGATTCCTTGTTTCCCTTACACAGAGAGCACCAACCTGGCCCTATATTACTTCTTTTCTGGATATTATCCCATGTTGGGAATTTTTTCTTAAGGATGCACCAAAAGAAGAGCCTAGATTTTATTGGACTTTTAAGTTTCCATAACAGTTTGTACCACCACTCAGGAGAAGCCCACCCTTTTTGTGACATTAGCCAATTATAGCCAAACTTGGCAGCATACTTACCAGAAGGAGAGTAGACCCATCTCAGGGAGTCCAAGCGCTCATGGAGGTGAACATTGGATCTTTGCAGTTCCCTTATAAAACCCTGCCATTCATCCCGCCATTGTTCATCAATTTGTAACTCCTCTCTTGATTTCCACGCTTGGCCCCATATTGTAGATTGGCCTACTTGCTCAATCTAGCATAGTCATTGAATATCTTTATTTGAAAGATGGTTGATCAGCTCCCTAGAGAAAGAAAAAGCATTGCTTCACCCCACCCAGGGGTCTTGCCCAATTCTGACATGTTCTCCATTCCCTACATGCCATGCCAGACCTTGTTCAATGATGTTTATCGATTCTAGCATAGCTCTCCATACAACCGAGGCCTGAGGGTGTCTTTTGAGCAATGTTATAAGCCATTCTCCAAATGGAGTTGGGTCAATATATTTTCTTTTTACAACCATGGTCCCCAGATTTTCCAGAGAGATTAGCCTCCAACCCATTTTTGCAGCGAGGGAGGGGGCGAAAGCTAAGATATCCTTGATGCCCCGACCACCCCACTCGTTCGAACGTGCCACTTTCTCCCAAGCCAGCCAAGGCAGTACCGAGTCCTCCATTGACCCTGCCCATAGGAATCTGCTACAGATCCTCCTTATTTTTGAGAGGATTCCTTTAGGAACCCAAGTTAGGGCACTCCAGTAAACCGGGATTGCCAAAACCACAAACTTGATCAAAACTAGCCTTCCCTCCCTAGACAACAATTTAAAACTCTATTTCTTTATCCTAGATTCAATATTCGCCACCAGCCAGTGCCAGTCCTGGATCCTATAAGAGTCAGGTTTTAAGTAAAATCCTAGATATTTGAAGAAATCAGACAATTTTTTTACTTTGAAGGGGAGCTCTTTTGATATCCTTCCTACTTCCACCCTTGAGAACCCTCCTATTGTTACGAAGTATTTTTGACCGTTTATACTTAGCCCCGTTGCTTTTAGGAGCAGGTTTAGAATATCTTTAATTTGTCGAATTTCAGGTCTACTTCCAATACTAAACAAAAGGATATCGTCAATGAACAACAGGTGGGTAATATTGAGATTGACAATGACTTCGATCCCTTTGATGTCTCCTCTCTTTCTTGCATCAAGTATCATTTGACTTAGGCCTTCTTCTGCTAGGAGGAGAGAAGGGAGGAAAGTGGACACCCTTGGCGTAGAACTCTTTGGCTCTGGAAAAATGGTGTGGCTGCCCCATTAATCAGAATTGCAAAAGTTATGTTTGTGATGCAACCCATCACCCAATTTATAAAGTCAATCCCAAACCCCAGGTGGGTCAGGAGCAGATGAAGGTAAAGCCAACTTATGCGATCGTATGCTTTGGATAGATCAATTTTAACAATGACTTCTTTCTTCCCACTACTTTTGAGGCTATGTAGTGTTTCCCGAGGCACTCCAACCGCTTCATGGGTCTATCTTCCATCCAAAAAACCAAACTGCTCTTTTCAAATGTTCCTAGATAGGATGGGTTTCAGACGAACAATGATCACATTTTCTATAAATTTATAGATACATTTACACAATGAAATGGGTCTAAAGTCCTCAAAATATTTATGGTCCTCCTTCTTTAGGATAAGAGCCAAGAAAGTTGAATTGAAAGGTTGGTAGATGGAGCCTTTGACCCTTGATTCTTCAACCATCCTTGCCAACTCCTCCCCCGAGGTCTTGAAAAAGTGTTCAAATAATTCCACTGTCCACCCATCTGGGCCTGGCCTTTTGTCCTTTTGCATTGACTTTAGGAACCCCTCAACCTCTTCTTTGGACACATGTTTCATAATATTTTCATTTTCCTCCTCCTCCGCATAGCGGGGAAAGAACTGTGCCACTCGAATCACCTCTGCAATGGAGGCTTCAGCAGGGGCTTTAAAGAGCTTTTTAAAGTGATTGTTTCCAAGAAGCGCTAGGTCTTCAAAGGATTTTGTTGTCCTCCCTTCCTCCGAGTTCATGCCCCAAATGGTGTTTATATTCTTTCTCCCTTTTGCAAAATTTTGAAATAATTTTGGGTTTTCATCCCCCACTGTCAGCGAGATAGCTCAGCTTTAAAGTCTCCACTGGTCTTCCTTTTCCAGCAGGATTTTCCTGCGGTTTGATTCCAACAACATGATTCTATCCCTTTTCTCACTAGATTCATATCCATATTCCTCCGGCTTTTCAATCCGGTCTAACTCCTCTCCTATGTTACGAAGGGTTTCCTCCTCGGCCAATCGTTTCTTTTTTGCCCATTCCAGAGGGGCCTTTTTCATTAGTTTTAGTTTCTCCATGAAAAGGTATCCTTTTTCCCTTCCCAACTCCTCCTCCCCTGTCTTCAAAATTGATTGAAATAACACATTGTAGGATTCATCCTTCAGCCAAGATGGGTTAAACTTGAAGGGGGATCCTGGTTTCTTATTTGGGCCTTTTAGTTCCAGAAGAATAGGAAGGTGATATGAATCTCCACCTTCCCCAACCCAATGCCTAAACACCGGGATTCTTCTCACCAAGTCCTCTTTTAGAAGAAACTAATCCAATCTCTTCGCCACTCGATCCGCCCTAATTCTTTTGTTCCTCCAAGTAGGGCCTAACTTGATCAGATTAATGTCAACAAGACTCTTCAAGACTATATTGTTTAAGAATAATTCTACTAGGGGATCGGCATGGGTAGAGGGTCCCCAAGCTTCTAAAAGCCCTAGGGAGAAGTTTAGATCTCCTCCTCAGGTTGATCTCCTCGGGCCAGACCTTCCTTAGGATTTAAGCTAACCAGGATCCTAGCAGCAATTTTGTCCATAGTTAGTTAGAAGGACATATAGACCTTCAGAAACTGGCCCAGGTTTTTCCCAATGGCCCTAAACACTGACTCCATCGAGAAAGGGATTGGAAATCTTGGGAGCTTTACCCAAACCGGTAACTCTTCCAGATTTTCTTGTTGCGCATCAACCAAAGAGTTCCATTTTTTGAAAAGAATTGGGGTTTTTTACAAAAATCCAATTGCTCCTCAGAACCCATTCCAAAGATTCATTCTTGTTGAATTTGATCATAAACCAACCACACACTAGAATGGATACTTCGACCTGCCGCTCCAGAGCCTCTTTCCAGGATATAGAAAGCCATTCCTTGATGTAATTAGCCGAGTGTTTTTTCCCCTTAGCTATGCCCACTAATATGGTTTCAGCTGCCTCCATTACCTCGTCGACCAGAATATCAACGCCTAGCACCAGGCTAGTGTTTGACTCCTTCCTCTTTATTAGCTTAACTTTCTTTCTCTTACCTCCTGCAACCTCATTCCCTCCACCTTCCTCGAGCCCTGGTGTAGTTCCTTTTGCATTGGGTCCTTCTGAAACGAGCGGCTTTGACTGCCCTGCCTCCGAGCTTGGAACCTATGTGTAAGAGAGGGTCTCTCTTACCTAGCCCTTCCTACCGTTAGTACATGTAAATCCCACCTCTTCTCAGCGCACATCCAAAACCCTTTCCTGATTCTCTGCTTGATCCGGGAGAAAAACCCCTCTGAGCTGGTCACTTCTCGTTTCCCTACTAGACCAAGGTTTTGCAGGAAACTCTTGTCTGCCTCCGACCAGGATTCCACTGCCTCGACACCCTGGCTTGGGTAAGGAGGCACATGCAAAAACCTTTCTCTCGACTGTAACGAACTTTTATATGCAATAGCCCAGTCCAAATGAAACCCCTTGACTGGTTCCGACTTTCCTTGAGACTCGACCAGGAAGGACTTCAAACCTTCGTTCCCTTTGAACCCTCAAGTGGCCACAATGTCCTCAAGCCCTCCCGAAAAAATAGGGTTTTTGAGACCACAAGATGAGAGGGTACTTACTTGGTTTCCTTTCGATTCCTCGACCACTTTCTCCGACAACGAGGGTGTGAAGATCTGCTGCAGTTCTGGGCTTCTGTCCACTGACCAGGCTCCATGGCGCGTACTGAGCAGGATTTCCTCTAGCATCCCTAACACTTTTCCTTTCCCCCAAACCTCCCCCGAGCCTCGTGACTTAGCTCTTGCATGCCCTCCTGGATGGATATACTTCTCAACATTCCGCTCCGAAACGTCCAAACCCCAGACTGTTAGGATGTCGCCTCGCTCGAGATCAAGATCAACGGATTCTCGTTCTCTAACCATGGTTATTTGCACTGTTTGTAGGAAAGGTGCTTCCCCGGAAACGATAATCCCCTACGAGCTTTGAAGGCGCGTGCTTTTATCTCCGTAGGGCATCGAGTTTAGGGGAGACAATAAACCCTAACACCATTCTCTCGTGGCCTAAACCCCCAATGCCTCCTTCACCATTCCCGATGCCTACCGTGGGGTTTCGCGAGCTGCCCATGTGTCTGCCATACCGTGACACCTATGCCAGGTGCCTCAAACCCAAAGTCCGCCCTGGATCAATTGATGTTGGCCCAAGGTGACCTGCGTTCGAGTCCGCCCTTCAAACCTCCATTGTTGTTTTCTTTCTTATTAATTTAATATTATTACCTTCACAAAAATCAAATACCAAACCCTAAATGACATGGTATAACTTTAGAAAAAACGTCACAGATTATGCTACAAGTATTAGGAATTTTGGAAGTAGGTGAATTTTACGTGTCTACGCCAAGTAAGGAGAAGTTTATCGTATAATAAAAACGTCACAGATTATGCTAAAAATATTTTGATAATTATTTATTCAGAGTGTTGTTAAAAGGCATTTAGATTGTGATAGCTCACTTGTAACATTTGATGCTTCATTTTCAATGGGGGAAGAAATAGACGGACTGAAAAATGTGGTGGTCACTCGGGTAAATGACATGTTTTGTTCTCATAAATAATTTGATTTGTTTCGATATTATTTTTATTTACATTAACCACTTCAATTACGAGAGAGTCTCTCCATTCTTTTCCTTTTCTTGATGGTTACTTAATTTAAAGTCGATTCCGCAGTCCTTATTGCTTTCTTAATTGAAAGACAATAAAAAGGTAAAAGATACTCATACGCTAAGTAACTTCCCTTTTTTCTCCAAATGGGCCTCTTGATGTAACCAAACATTAAGTAACTTACCTTTGTTTTCCAAATGGTCCTCATGATGTAATAAAAAATTAATGATCACGACGACACGAAAGGGATATTTTTTATATTTAGTTGTCAATACATTGAACCATCTCTTACCTGCACTGCACGCTTATCATCTTTTTATAAAGTGCTTTTTCTATTAAAAATTGTATATGTAAATTCCATATTTCATAAACACGGTATTAAAAAAAACGGGAAAGAAAAAAAAAAATTGTGTTTTATTCATAGCTTAAACATCACTTAATAATGACATATAAAAAGCAAAGTGTATTTAAACATTGTCTACATTCATTGTAAGGAATGTTAGTCATAGCTGTTAGGAATTCCATATTTCATAAACACGGTATTAAAAAAAATGGGAAAGAAAAAAAAAATTGTGTTTTATTCATAGCTTAAACATCACTTAATAATGACATATAAAAAGCAAAGTGTATTTAAACATTGTCTACATTCATTGTAAGGAATGTTAGTCATAGCTGTTAGGAATAGGCCATACAAGGTTTCACTTATTACTAGAAAGTTTGGGACCATGGAAATCAAGTACCAATGTCATGAATTATTTTTCATAATGAAATAGAACGGGTAGCTTCAAGCTTAATCATGCATCTTACAAAAATACCTGCGTGCTTGATGCATAGCTTTACTCGCTTTGGTGAGACCTAACAAAAAGAGGTCACCTTATGCTGAATAATATAATTAAACCGCGTGTATCACATGATTTAAATAAATAAAACATATATAATAGCATGTAACTTATAATGTATAAGCTTCTATATTAATGGTAATTATTATTATGGAATGTGATCTATGCATAAAAATGTAAAGAAACAAATTTAATATAGAAATGATTTCAATATTTTTTTATTAACTTATTTTTAAATGTGCCAAAAGTTTTTTTTGGAAGTTACGTTTATATTAAAATTTATAGAATTTTATATTTAAGTATTTTAATATATATATATATATATATATATATATATATATATATATATATATAAAACCATATTGATAATGATGGTTAGCATCTATTTACACCTTCTTTGATTTAATGTGCATTAAGCAAAGAAAGAAATTATATGATTCTTTTCATAATTTTACTTTTGTCATAGATAAGTTTTAAGAGAATCGTTTCTAAATCACAATAATTTTTTTGAGTGAAAATGATAGGAAGACGAGTATTGTAAAGAAATATTTTGAAATTGTGATATAGTGTAAATGTACATATCACATTTTTTTTTAAGAGAAAGTGTTTTTCATCTTCAACCTTCTTATTGTTACAAAGCTAACCAACTTTTTCAACCCACAATATTTTAGGAATTGTCCAATGTCGTGTTTTATTAAGGAGCTTGAGAGTTTGCTCCTAGTTCAGCAATGTTGATTTTCCTCTTGTCAAAGCAAAGAGATAATTTTGGTATTCTAGATTAGATTTGATAACCTCCTTATACTATCTTAATTCTCTTTTATCCTCTAATACATTATCACACCGCAATTTTTTCTTAAATGTAGATTTAATAATATTTTTTATATCATTGTTATATTGTAAAGTGACCTATTCTTTTATTTCCTAATAATTTAGCCACGATTTAACATCTCTATGCCAACCCTACTTGAGTTATGGATGGTTTAACCGGATTTTGAAGCAATATAATGAGGCCTATTATCTTCCATGTTCTTTATAATGTTCTTGTACATTAGGTACCTATTCATAGTTGAGTTCTTAATGAGAGAAAATGATTTCCAATGAGGAAGATAGGATAAGGTATGTTACCTTTAATTATGAGATTATAAGTTGTAAAATATCTTTTCATTTTCCCTATCTTTCTCTACAATTCTTTTGAGATGTTGCAACCCCAAACTTTAGAACCATATAATACAACATAAGTGATAAGAGTATCAAAGTGGATTTTTTATTATTCCATAGCCAAAGGTCAGGTTATTTATAACTATTTTCATGTCCATAATAACATTTTCACCCTTCATTTATACTTTTCTAAATTTTATAGTTCTAGTTAGGCTTGTGATGAAGCTCAATTTTGAGATATTTGCACGACATCACTTTCTCTATGCTATTGTTATCATACATGAAATTAGTATAACTGATCTTTCTTAATTTTATTTTCATAACCTTCATTTTGTTAGTGTTAGTAGTCACAACCATACTAGAGTATAAATCGTTCAATTTTTTTGGTTTCTTGTCAAGATCATAGGGACTTCTTGTCATAAGAACAATATCATTAGAATGAAGAAGAGGGATGATGAGTATACCAACTAGAGTTAGGAAAGCACAACCTACTTCTTCTAAACAACCATATAACTTGTTCATGTATATGCCAAAATGTGTAGGAGATAAACAATAACCTTACTTTAACTTCTATATGAAAATTAATTTATTTTAATCATCCCTTAGAGTTCCTAAAGTTGGAAATTATATTCCCATACAACCTTATCATAATAGACTTAAACTTGAAATACAATTTGAGCTCTTCTAATTTATTCCAAAGGTTAGTCATGAGAATTATGTCAAAATCTTTTATAAAGTTAACAAAATAACGTAGGATATAGGCTTTTACTATTTAAACACTTCTCCACAATGATTCTAAGTGTACCAAGATGGTCAAAAAATGAATGATAGCTCCTAAATCCAGCTTGGATTTTAGCTCTTTTTTTTCATTTTTTTTAGCGTGTACACTAATATTCTTTCACAAAATAATTCCATGTAATGTGGGTAAAGTGGGGATAATTAACTAATCTTATTTTACAAAATAATTCCATGTAACTTGGATAAAGTGGGATAATCATAATGTTCCTATAATTAGTAGGAATTTTTTATCTTATATTTTAAAAATAGGTACAAGGAAACTTGATTTCTAAATTGAAGAACTGGAGGAAATTTCAAAAAATAAGTAAATCAGAATGAATATTTACATCATATATAAAATAAAATGAATTTATTGACTTGTTAAATACCTCCCTTACCTTAAAACTAAAAATCATAATTTTTTATTTCAAATCTTTCGTCATAGTAGTTATGTCAAAGGTGTCTTTCTATGTATTGATATCAACAAAATTACATAATCATATGTTTAAGGAATTCAAAATCTCTCTTATAGCCACTAACATCACTAGTAATCCTACTACTTGTTTTAGTCATAACTATAAATTGTGTCAAGGAAATTACATTTGTATCCCATAAAAAAAAAGACAATCAAAATTTTATAATTTAGAATATATTCTCCTACAATTCGTTTTATCTTATATAAAATTTTGTAGTAGAATAAAGAATTTAAACAATTATTTATGTATGTATTCATATGAGTGTCCATATTGTAGGTCTTGAACAATGTAGGTTCCTCATGTCATTACTAATCCATATTTTGATAGTCCATATGATATCATATTCATGTCCCTATATATGTGAGCCAAATGGATGTCTAAGAAACCTGTAACCAATAGTTGTGCATCATAAAATAAGGTTTATAAGGTGAAGTTCATTAGCATTTTTTCTTTGTGCATATTTCCTATATAACCAAAATTTAATCACCGAAAATTTGATTTTGAGATGCTCCAAACTCTTGTTCAACCTCAACACAAGTTTGAGATTCATCAAATAACAATACTTATTTGCTTCTTGACCAATTTTATCTTTAAATGAAATAAATATAATTTGAAGAAACATATAGTATTCCTCATGCTCCACCCTTAGGAGGAATCACTTAAGAGGCGCTATCAAAGTATTCCATTGGATGTTCTTGTTTATTACCTCTTTTTTCAAATTATGTGTGATTGTTTTTCCTGTAGTTGTAAGAAATAATTTAAAATGTTTAAACCTTGTAAATTAAATTTGAGTGGAAACATTTCTTTGTCATCAAACAACATTTATTTTCCCAACCATAATCCCTAGGTTATGTTTAAAGGAATACCAGTAATCTCTTTTGTATTCATTTTACGATGCTACATAGTAAATGTCTCTTATATGCCTTCACCTACCTAACAATGTTTTAATAGTAAATCATCATTTTTGCCTCATTTTATACCTCCTTTACATATGTGCAGGTCAAAATTACTTGGATTTTCATTAGCTTTCAAAAATATAAGAAATAACAATGTTTCCTTTATAAATCCTACATTTATGATGCCTATAAGTTTATTATAATTACTTAGGATAGAAGAAATTAATGTAATCATGAGTCAATTGGTATTAAAACATAGAATTGCTCCATAATTTAGTCTCTCACAATTTCTAATACCAATAAAAAGATTTATTTTATAAATTATATTATATTATTTATAAATTATAGTTTCAGATAGTATAGTGTTATTTTTTTATTACATTGAGCTAAATAAGATTTTTTTACTTCCTACTGATTATATATAATTGAGAGAGAGAGATAGAAAAATTGGACCAACATTAGATGAATCTAGGAGCAACAAAAATGGGTTTTGACCAAAATTGTTGGGAATTTCATCAACCCATAAAACTTGAAGGGAAGGAAATTATAGGACATATGCTACTTATTGAGCTACTTATATTCCTCCCTATGGTGTATGGTGTTCTACTAATTAAGCTATTGGTGCTAGCTAAGATTCAAGTAGTAATTGGAGGTTAAACACATGTTATTATTGGTGCTTTAATGGATGGACCTAGAACTAGGAACCAGACCCTCCCCAACAAATCACCGGGAGAAAAACACCTTGTTGCATATTATTTTACAAAGGAATTAAGTGTTGTAAGATTAGTATTTTTTTTTAAATCAATATTCTACAACTTTTGTCATTCATAGTGGATATTTTAACAAATGTTTCATATACCTAAAATTTTTGAACCCATAAAGGTTTTAGTAGATGTTTTATTTTTCAATATTTTTATTGGTGACACAAGCGATGCATGTTTAATTAGCATTCTCTAATGTGTACATAAATCTAATAATATTGGTGCTCATATAATTATTACACCTTGGTTCTTTCACTCTTGTTATATGATGCACCAATGCTCACATGAATATTATGCACTGTATCATTCCTTTTTGTTTTATGGTGCATTAATGCTCATATAATTTTTAAGTACTTCCTTCTTTATTTTAAATTTTAAATTGTATGTGCTCATATGCGCCTAAATCAATCATGGATGTGTATTGAGGTTTTTTTTATTCATATAAATGCATTTTTGCCTATATTACCATGTGCACTAAAAGAATGTAAAAATTTGAACACTATAGGTGAGATGTTAGTGCTATTATTTATTACTATGCATTTATTTGTATATTATATTTAGAGAACCACTATGTACTGTAATCATGTACATCATAATATTTTGAAATCATAATAATCATACATTATATCTTATAGTATGTCACTTAAAGTAACAATGTCTATTCACATTTTTAGCACCAATGCACTAATATAATGAATAGGCACTCATTCACATGACTCATAAAAATGTACTAATGTTAATTTTATGGCAGACATTGTTTAATGACTTCAAAAAATTACAATGCACCAATATGTATATATTTTAGTTAATTTTGTTTTTACAAATTACAATTAATCGAATATATATATATATATATATATATATATATATATATATATATATATATATATATATATATATATATATATATATATATATATATATATTATTTAGATATAATAATTGCATTAATGCATTATACAATGGATTACACTTATGTTGTTTCTTACAATGTAAATCGTACATATATTAATTAATCAACATCGAAACATATAAAATAATGGAAAATGAAATATAATAAGAAACACATCAATTGTAATACAAAATGGAACAATGTAAAGGTTTTCAATTATCAAAATGAAACCAATATGTAAATGTTACATTTATTAGTAACCTATCGACATCAAATTAGGGCTTTAGGTCCAATACATTAAACAAAATTCCAATACCTACTTGTTACACTTATTGGTAACATGTCCTAAAGCAGTTAGGACAATATGTCAACTCCATTAAACACAATCACCAATTTTCACAAACAAATATTTGAAAACATACAACACGCAATAACATTCAATTATATTTATTCTCATTCAACACTTAAACTATTAGCATTGATCAACTTGCATCTATCATCACTTTTAAGTGATATTGTACCTGTGTTATTTAGCATAATTTTTTCTTAATTAGTTTTTCTTTTTATGTTTTGTCTCTTCAAGTTCCATCTATAGACATAGAAATAAATTATACTAAGTATATATACATTTATATAGTAAAATATAAATGATTGTGTAAATAAATAAAAAGTGTACCATAGTAGCAATTTTTTTATAAGAAATTCAAGTTCATTCAAATCCATGCCCCATGCTATCTCTCAAAATATTTTTTGACAGCTCCATGTATTCTTTGTTTCTTACAAGTTTAATATGCCATGTCAAAGCATAGATATAATTAGTAAAGGGTTTGTTGTCATTGAATTAATTATAAAATGAGGGAAGTTAAGAAATGTACCTACTTAAAAAAAAACTCAATTAACCCTTAATAATTCAACATATACTCACAACCCATACTTAATCCAATGTGGAGTAATCTTTGATTGGATATTCTTTGTACGCTATCACCTCTTAGAAGAAATCCATAGACAAGTGTAAATTGGTTATTTAAATATAATGATCATAGTGAAAATAAAATGTTATGTAAGGCTGAACTTATAAGTACTCACAAAATTTGCAATCAACCATTTTATTCCGTTTCATTTTGTCTTATTTGTAGAGTGTCTTCCATTTTTATTTATTTATTTGTAATAGAACAATTGAAATTACTATTTCATGGAATAATTAGATTCAATGTAGATAAATAATAAATAAATGATTACATACTTTTGATACATAAACCAGATGGCTCCCTTGTGATGAAATTATGTTCATTTCTTTTACCATCTCCTTGTACACCTTTTTGGGCATCTCCTGTCACATGCATGGTATTATTGGAAAATGTAAAGAACAATGATCACATTTTTGGAAGGAGATGAAATTAAATATAACAAAAAAATGTTTTGGTAATTTTCCGTGTTATGTTATTTTAAGGCTTTACTATTGAAAGCCTCATAGGTCTCATTGAAAATTGCAATGCTTCCCATAGTTTATATATAACTTGATTCTTGAAGCCATTAGATTGATTTTTGTACTGTAAGTGAAAATTACCTCTATATGTTCTTTCCACTAAGTTCTTTAGTAGTAATAATTTTTAGATCATTCATATTTTGTTATTTTATGATTTTACTATTTCAAGTGTTATAGGTCTCATTAGCCATTTGAATGCTTTATGTAGTTAATATATATCCTGATTCTTGAATCCATTTGATTGATTTTTGTATTGTAAGTGGAAATTACCTTTATAATTTATTTCCACTATATCCCTCATAACTTTTTAAAAAGTTAGCACCACCCCTTGCTTTTCTATTAACTTCCATCACCACTTAAGATGAACTAATTACCAAGTAATTATCATTTACATCCTTTATCATTTTTATCTTCTTAGGACAACATTCCATTTCCTAGCTATCGAACCCTACATAACATTTAAAAAATATGAAATCAAGAGTTTAAAACTTGTCAAATGATTAATGTTAATAAAATCATTTATAGTAAGAAGTCGAATAAAACTTCATATGGATGATGCAATTAAAAAATATCTTTTCAATATTTCTATAAATCATTTATAGTTTTTTGCACTAAAATTATCAATAATATTATCGAGTTTTATTTATTTATTATGACCTACAATAAGTGATACACACCATTAATCTGAACCTATAGATAATTCAAATATATTAAATTTTCAATAATAAGAAAAAAATAATTTTCCTTATTATATCTATGGGATGAGTCATTTTCATGCTTGTTACAATAAAAAAATGTCATTGAGATTTTATCAACCATGTTATATTAAAAAAAAACCTAAGAATCATAAAATATAGTGTAGAAATTTATATAACTAATATGTTATACATCCGAGATTCTCTTGATCACACACTATTTTATGGGAAAGCTTAAAGCTGAAAACCCCCAACTATCTGTATATTATATGTCATAGAGATCATGTAACAATCATCATACAAAGCTCCTCACAAGATCTCGGTACAATCTCCAATTGCTACACACTAATCAGGTCCGATCTAGAAAATCACATGCTCCAGTCTCTGCCACCTGCTAGATTGCCTCTACTGCGCAATCACTGCTGAAGAATGGCTCTGAATGAACTAGAATTGGTCCAGCCTTGCTCACATAATCCTCATTGGAATCTCCAACCACTGTGTGTTGCAAATCATGCAACACTATAGTCACCGCTGATAGTCACACTGCTCTTTCACCTACCTCTTCACTGGTCTCCACTAAAACTTTCCATGCATTGTAGTTAACTGATGTATTCTTTAGTTGATTAATGAGTTAATAATTAGTGAATTAATTAATAATTAATTCACACCACTCTCACTAGTGTATCAATCCGTTAGACTAGATACAACTAGCTCAACTATGTTTTAACTCGGTTAAACTAAACACAACTCCATAACTACCTCCAAATAAACCTTCCAACTAAATCACATGAGTTCTAACTGAAGTATCCATGCAATAGCTCCACTTAACCATCAGGAATAGCGTAATTCCTTCTGTCAGCTCTTGTGCCACATCTGTTCACTTAACTGAAGTGCTCTAAGAGAATAAGATAATGTTTATAGTCCAAATATTATTAAGAGCTAATAATATTCAACATGTCTATTTTTAGATTGGAAATCTAAAAATAGATTCCGCCCAATATGTCTAAAAATATAATTCGATCTATTTTTCCAACTTGACCAACCATCCACAAATAACATCCTGCAACTCATAGAATATGATCGACATGTCTAAAAATAGACTTGCGCCAAAAATAGCCTACGGGCCACTTAGTGAAGGTGACTCTTTTCACTAAGCTCATCATCTTGTTGCAATCTCAACACTCCCTCTCAACAAGATAGGGATTATCTGCCACCTCGATCCTAACCCTGTGGTATTCGAATTTGCTCCTGGTGAGCGCCTTCGTCAAGATATCAGCATCCTGATCCTCCGTGGGAATGTATGAAAGCAAAATGATCTTTCGCTGCACGCAATCTCTGATA
Organism: Pinus albicaulis; assembly: GCA_034641835.2. Classification (NCBI taxonomy): domain Eukaryota; kingdom Viridiplantae; phylum Streptophyta; class Pinopsida; order Pinales; family Pinaceae; genus Pinus; species Pinus albicaulis. The sequence goes on from CM076577.1 coordinate 447,637,425, forward strand.
TGATGATACTGGATGTCAATGTGTTTAGATCTATCATGAAATACTGTATTAATTGAGAGTTTGATGCAACTCTGATTATCACAATATATCGCAGTAGGATCTAAGTGTGAACCGAATAACCTGACTAGGATCTTCCTCATCCATATAGCCTCGCATGCAGCCAAAATCGCTGCCATATACTCGGCCTCTGCTGAACTGAGCGCCACGGATCTCTGCTTCCTGCTGTACCAAGAAACTGTTGTCGACCCAATACTGAAAATCCCTCCAGATGTGCTCTTTCTATCCATTGGGCTCCCTGCCCAATCGGCATCCGTGAAGCCACACAGCTTCACCTCATCCGACTGTTTGTACTATAATCCATATCCCGATGTGCCTCTGAGATATCTCAATACATGCTTGCCTGCCTTCCAAAAGAGCTTGGTAGGATTAACCATAGCTTGTGAAAGCTGGTTAACAGCGTAGCATATGTCAGGTCATGTATTGACTAGATACATAAGCGACCCCACCAACTGTCGGTAAATAATGGCATCCACTACCTCTGCCGATGTAGCATCCTCTTTCCTCCATCCACCAGGAAGAGGAGTGTCGATAGGCTTGTAGCCATGCATGTTGAACTTCTCCAGTATCTCACGGGCATACTTGCCTTGACACACAAACAATCCATCACTGCGCTGCCAAATTTCCAATCCTTGGAAATAATGAAGGAGGCCCAAGTCCTTCATCTCAAACTCCTTTGCAAGATCAACCTTGCATGAGTGTATCAACAGTTCATCACCCGTCAAAATCAAATCATATACATAAAGTACAATGATCAGCAACTTACCCTGCACCACAATCTGGTATAGGTTCGGATCCGCCTCACTCTTGGAGAATCCAAGTTCGGTGAAATAACTGTCTATCCATGTGTACCAAGCACGAGGTGCTTGTTTCAACCCATACAACGCTCTTTTGAGCCTGCACACATGCGACTCGCTGCTGAAGATCTCGAAACCTTTAGGCTGCTCTATGTACACCTCCTCCTCAATCACTCCGTTGAGGAATGCAGTCTTCACATCCATCTGATGAATGTGCCACCCCATCTACGCTGAGAGAGCAATAATCGTCCGTATGGAAGAATACCTTGCGACAGGTGCAAAGGTTTCCTCATAATCGATCCCCTCAATCTGTGAGAAGCCTCGGGCAACAAATATTGCCTTGTACTTCTCCACACTCTCGTCAGCTGCTTGCTTCACTTTGTAGATCCATCTCAAACCTACCATTGATTTCCCTTCCGACCTTGGGACAATATCCCATGCACTGTTTCTAACAATCGAAACATACTCTTCCACCATGGCATCTGCCCATGCGGGGTCCTCCACAGCTTCCTCGAAAGAGGATGGCTCTGTCACGATACACTTGCTCATAAAAGCCATGTATCCAGTATACCGGTTAGGTGACTGTCTCTGTCTACAATGTGATTTAGGTGCTCCTACAATCTTCTCTGCATCCTGAATCAGTCGCTCAACTTCTGTAGTGCGCTTCCACCCTCTGATGGTTGGCGCTGTATGAGTGATTTCTTCCACTCAATGAACCTCCTCTTGTGGCTGATCCACATCCTGAGGCTCATCCTTAGGAACTAATAGCTCCTCATCTGCATGCAAGTGTGGCTCCCTCTCAAGCGAACACTTCGTGGCTTTCTCCTCATGAAATTTGATATCCCATCGCACAACAGTCTTCCGACTTTCTGGAAAATACACACGATAGTTGTGGGGTGTATCAGTGTACCCCACAAATATCCCAACCTCTGCGGTCAGCTCCAGCTTCTTCCTGGCATCCTTCGTCACATGAATGTAAACAAGTGAGCCAAAAATCTTCAAATGAGAAATATCAAGCTTCTTACCAGAAAATGCCTCTTCGGGTGTACTCATGCCAAGTACTCTGTGAGGACAACGGTTTTGCACATAAAACACAGTATTGCATGCCTCAGCCCACAAGTGTATGGGAAGGCCCTGATAATGCAACATCGCTTGTGCAACACCCACGATCGTTTTGTTCTTTCGCTCCGTGACCCCATTTTGTTGTGGGTTATGAGGCGCTATGAGCTCTCTTTGAATTCCTTCTACGTTGCAAAAGTTCTTGAATTCGCCAGAGATGAATTCACCACCATTGTCACTCCTAGGAGCCTTCACCTGCTTCCTCGATTATTTCTCAACAAGTGCCTTGAACTCATAGAAATTTGAGTATGTCTCGCTCTTCTTCTGCATGAAGAAGATCCAACACTTCCGAGAAAAATCATCAACAAATATCACATAATACCTGTGTTTTGCTGTCGAAGCTACTGAGAAAGGTCCACACACGTCTATGTGAATTCTCTCAAGCATCGTCGTGGCGTGACTATCCTTCTCATGAAAGGTGGCTTTCACAAATTTTCCCAAAGTACATCCCTTGCACTGATCTGACTGCGCAAGTGTACCTTTGGGAAGCTCGGTAGAAATCTGCTACAAAATTTTCAAAGCACCATGGTGAAGATGGCCCAATCTCCTGTGCCATAGCTCGCCCTCATCCCAACTCACCACTCCTTATGCCTTGCCTACCATTGTTGCGCAGCCATCTACCTACAATTGATAAAGGTTCTTAACTCGAACCCCTATCCTACGGGTTTCACTAGTTGCCTTACTGCGCAGGAAAGCCTTTCCCTCGCTAAAGACAACATCATATCCCTTGTCTTCTAACATAGCCACAAAGATAAGATTCTTCTTCAATCCTGGAACATGCATCACTTCCTTCAATACGAAGGGTTTACCAGACTCCCTCTCAAAGGAAATGGTACCGATACTAGTCACACTGTATCTACCATCATCACCCATCTCGATGTGCACTCCAAGATCTTTCTCATCCAGATCAGTAAACAAATCTTTGTCTCCGGTCATATGAAAAGATGCACCACTATCAAGAAACCACACTGAACCCATCACACTTGAGACCAAGCATGCAATCAATGAAAAATCTCGCTCAAATTGCGAGGCTAAGGCCTCTCCAGCTGCAGATCCAGCAACCTACTTATTTTTCTTCTTCTGTGGACAATTAGTGGCGTAATGTCCGTGTTGGTGACAATGAAAACACTTCACCTTAGACATGTCATGCTTCTTGCCTTTCGCACCGGATTGAGAAGAATTCTTCTTTCTCTTCCCCTTCCTTTGGCAGCCAAAGTGCAATTTTCTTCATCTGCACTCTTCGATGAAGATATGTCCCTAGTACTCTGCCTTATCTCCTCTTGCACAAGATCCGACCAAATTCGCTCCCATCATGGCAATTTCTCCCGACCATTGACAGAGTCCTGATAGGAATGCCAACTCTTCGGAAGCCCAAGGAGAGCCAAGCTCACCAATTCCTCGTCATCTACAGTAACCCCCACACTTCCCAGCTCATCCCTGCACTGGAAAAAATTCGTGAGGTACTTGGGTATATTGTCACCTTTCTCCATTTTTATGTTCCTGAGTTTATCCTTGAGTGCCAACTTCCTCTGGTCGCTCTTGCTTTGGAATAAATCTGTCAAATATTTCCACATCAAGAATGGAGAAGCTTTACCATGAAGGCTTGACACTATGTGATCCTTCACACCCTCCAACAGAATCCTTTAACATTTTACTATCTTCTTTTGCCATGCATCAAGTGCGGCAACATCGCTAGAAGTAGGTTTTGGAATTTTTGCATCTATGAACTCCTTCAACCCATTGTCATCCAGCACCGCCTCCATCCTGTCCTTCCATGAAATATAATTTGAGCTGCCCTCAAGGGCATAATCCAATCGCAATCCGTTGAAAGACATCTCAACTTCGACACCAAGAAAACATTGCTGCAAATTCGAATTCCACCAGCACAAAACTCAACCGCTTCAATGTTTTGCAATTTCTCCAATGATCAATATTACTCTGATACCATGTAGAAATTTATATAACTGATATGTTATACATCCGAGATTCTCCTGATCACACACTATTTGAATTCATGCACAATACAGAATCTCTTCTACAATTGATCATTAATTGCGGAAATAAAAACAATCGCATGCGCACATTAAAACCATAAACATTCACACATATGAACACAGTATTTTATGGGAAAGCTTAAAGCTGAAAAACCCCAAATATCTGTATATTATATGTCATAGAGATCATGTAACAATCATCATACAAATCTCCTCACAAGCTCTTAGTACAATCTCCAATTGCTACACACTAATCAGGTTCGATCTAGCAAATCACATGCTCCAATCTCTACCACTTGCTAGCCTGCCTCTATTGCACAATCACTGCTGAAGAATGGCTCTGAATGAACTCTGATTGGTCCAGCCTTGCTCACGCAATCCTCATTGGCATCTCCAACCACTGTGTGTTGCAAATCATGCAACACTATAGTCACAACTGATAGTCACACTGCTCTTTCACCTACCTCTTCACTAGTCTCCATTGAAACTTTCCATGCAATATAGTTAACTGATGTATTACTTAGTTGATTAATGAGTTAGTAATTAGCAAATTAATTAATAATTAATTCACACCACTCTCACTAGTGTATCAATCAGTTAGACTAGATACAACTAGCTCAATTATGTTTAACTCAGTTAAACTTAACACAACTCCACCAACTACCTCAATAACTCCACCAAACTCTGTCACATGAGTTCTAACTGAAGTATCCATGAAATAGCTCCACTTAACCCTCAGGAATAGCGTAATTCCTTCTGTCAGCTCCTGTGCCACATCTGTGCACTTAACTGAAGTGCTCTAAGAGAATAAGGTAATATTTATAGTCCAAATATTATTAAGAGCTAATAATATTCAACATATCTATTTTTAGACTGGAAATCTAAAAATAGATTCTGCCTAATATGTCTAAAAATAGAAGTCCATCTATTTTTCCAACTTGACCAACCATCCACAAATAGCATCCTGCAACTCATAGAATATGATCGACATGTCTAAAAATAGACATAGTCTAAAAAAAGACTTGCGCCAAAAATAGCTTGCAGGCCCACTTAGTGAAGGCGACTCTTTTCATTAAGCTCATCATATTGTTCCAATATCAACATATAGAACTTGTGAAATATTTTCCACAAAACAATATTTGGTGTGCATAAGAAAACAATATGCACCAATATATGATTACTGTTAATTAAAAATTTAAAAACATTTTGTTTACAAACTATTATATTCATGTGATAATCTATAAATTAATAGATGCACCTATGCTTCTAATATATATTGGATCATAAAATTATTTGGCATCCATTTTCATTCTTTCATAGTGGAAAAAATGAAAGAATCAACTCATAGGACCATTTTTTATTAGCGACACCTAGTTTGTCAAATTAGGGTCTGAAACCTTCTAGGCATAGTTTGAGGCATAAAAAAAAGGGTAAAATAATTATACTTAAGTGTTAAACATTTTTATGCTATTATACACACATATACCTCTATAATGGCACAAGAATCACCTCAATGAGAGTCCATATGCAAAAGTTATGCCACTCAAAAGTTGAACTTTCTATTTTGGCCACCATAATTTGAAAGGATGTCATGTCAACCCCCATTATTCATGGGTAAGGGCTAGCCGTGTGTTCATGACAAATAAAACTATATAAGAGTCAATATTTTAATTCTATTTAATAATTCAATGAGTTAAAACTAACCACTAGTATGCTATCAGGTTGTGTTATAATCGGGTTAGTAGGCGAAAAAGGGGTTCAATTCTATTGAAGTGCATTTTTTTCCATTGATTAGTAAAGTAATCAAGAGTGGATAACAAAATATAAAATAGAGTGGATTTTTACACTATAGTATCACATGCACCACAATCCTCATTTATTTGTACTTCCAACAATTTTCCATTCAAAGAAAGAAAGGAATGCAACCTCACCTTCTAGCTAGGTTTTCTCGTGAAATGGTTTCTTAATGTATACATTTGTTCTTATGATTGTGAGTGATCATATTTTTTATGTTCTATATTTTCCACATTTTACATATTACATGCATACAATTGCAACTTAATAAATATAGAAGTCTAAAAAATAATTTGCATAATATAGATTTTGGATTTTAAGTAATTTTTTATCAAGTCGGTTGTGATGAATTATCGAGTGGAATGTCCATGATAGTTAATATATTATGTTTGTATCATAGAAATTTTCTTCAGAGTATATTATGGGGAGTTTTAGGGGATCTATATCTTTAAGTCAAAATTCAAAAAACCCTAATCCCATAGAGGATAGATTTGCATGGCTAGAAGCAAAAATCAAAGACATAAATCATAATGTGAGCCTCCTCATGGTGGAAATAACCAATAATATTGTGATATTCATAGAATATGGAGGTTCTAATGGAGAGGTTAGATTGGTGGGGAAATTGGTAGATCACGAAGAACCAAAGACTGATCTTAAGAAAGAACTTGGAAATAATCAACCCCGTTTGAGTGTGGTAAACCATTCACAATCCTATTCAAAATGAAAGTGAAGGTTGAAATCAAGAAATATCAAGGTGATACTATCACACTAAATCTAAATGATTTCTTGCACCAATTATAAGTTCATTTTAATTTCCATCATATATAGGAAGAACAAACCATTTCATTTTTGTGGCTAAAATTAGAGAACCATTCCTTGACCTGGTGGGAAAGACAAATGGAGACCTTAAGGCTGGAGGGAGATCCTCCAGTGACTAAGTGGAAGGATTTGAAAATACTCATTAAGTCACAATTGTACCTTATTAGGTATGTAGAGGACCAATGGATCTAGTTGCAATATTTCAAGAAGTAGGGGAAAAGTGTATAGGAGTACACCACATAGATCAAAAGGATGGCCATAATGCAGGGTATCTATCCAAAGAGCCCATATGTACTCCTAAAGTATCTAGGGCATCTACATAGCCATCTAAGAAAGTAAGTGATGTTGTTAAAACGTATATTGGTGGATGTGGGTTGTGTACATGCGCAACATGTGGATAAAATAGGCTAAAATAAATAGAAATCAAGTGGTTTCAAGCATTAGGAGCACTAGGATGCTTCTAAGGAGGGGAAGAAGAAGTGGGAAGGGGGGAGATAAAAATACAACACACCAGTGTAAAGGTCCTAGAAACCACTACAACCATTATAAACTTGATGGTCATACAATTGAGAAGTTATGGAAGTTCCATTCATAACTTAACTTGAAGAACAAAATAAAGAAGGTAACAAGAATAACCTCATGGCCATTGATTCAAGAAATAAAGTTAAAATAAAATCAAACATGGATGAGAATATTGCCTACACATAAATGAAGATGGAGGTGAATATGAGTAGCCTTTAGTAACAAGAAGATAATGAAAAGACAAGAATCTTCCATATATAGGTCAAGAAGACAAAGATGGATACTCTATTTGACTTAGTATCATAAGAGAGTATCATTGCAACAGAGTTGGTAAAAAAAATTGGATTATAATTCCATGATCATACAAGCCCATATCCATTGGGATGGGTAAATAAAGATGTAGAAATAAATATAACCAAATAGTGTAAAATAATATTTACTATCAATGTTGATTTTAATGATGTAATTGAACTTGATGTAGTTCCCCTTGACATATGTGGAGTGGTGCTTGGATCTCCCTATATGTACATGTGGGATGCAATTTTTGTGTGAATAACCAACTAGTACCACCTCATCAAGGTTGGAAAATCCTTCATAATCAATGTACCCAAGGGAAAGTCCAAAATTTTTCTAGTAAGTGCTAACCAAGCTAAGAAATTGATGAGTTTTAGCAAGAAGCATTACAGGAAATTTCAACCTAAAATTGTGAATGAAAATTTCATGTAATTTCCATTTCAGAATATGTAAATCAATCAAAATCCTTTAAATTTGAAAATAGGTACATAAAAATATTTTGGAGGGAAAAGAAGAAAGATTATTTTTTTTTAATTGTATTTTTTTCTTATTTCCTTATAGGTTTACTCAAATTTCAAGTGTAGAGACTCATTCGATGTTTAATTAAATTCCACATCGAATGAGTATCCATTATGCATGCTTTTGAGAAGACCCAAATCAATAAAAATTAAAGATATATTAAAAAGGTTTGTTGAACAAACATTTAAAATATATCTTCAATTTTTATCAATGTGGGTCTTTTCAAAAGCATACATAATTGATACTCATTGGATGTGGCATTACACTCTGCATCCAACGAGTGTTTACAATTGAAATTTGAGTAAAACTATAAGGATATAAGCAAAAAATAAAATTAGAAAAGGTAGTTTTCTTTTGTTTCCTTCAAAATTAATAACTCTTATTTTATTCTTTAACTATTATTTTGTTATTTTTCCTTAGGAGGACACTTTTAGGCTGAAATTTTCTTTATATATTTTACTACTTTTAAAATAAAATCATTTTGCAGGAGAGTCAATAAGAGAAAATTTATCCTTGGAGGGGTGTAATAGAAAACAAAAATAAAAACTAGAAGAGTTGTTAAGGAATAAAAGGATGTGTTCCAAGGGACAAAAGGGTCATTTCCTAAGATGAAAGAGGATCACAAGATCCAACTATTGCTAGATTCCCGATTTCTAAACATTGGGATATATAGGAAGTTTGTTATAGAAGCAAGTGAGGTGAGGAAACAATTGCAACAACTACTAGAACCAGGTGGCATTCAACCAAGTACCTTACCATGTCGGTCACCCATAATCATCACACCACAGGAGGATGGGACTTGGTCAACGTGTATTGACTACAACGTGTTAAACAAAATTATTCTTAGGAAAAGGTACCCTTGACGAGGATATATGATTTGTTGGATTAGCTGCAACAAGCCAAATAATTTAACCAAACTGGACTTAAAGTCGGGATATCTTCATGATTGGGTCAAAGAAGAAGATACTTGGAATATTGCCTTCAAAACCAGAAAAGGTTTGTATGAGTGGTTATTCATGTCATTTTTCCTATGTAATGCACCAACTACATTTATGATGTTAATGAATGATATATTTCTTCCTTTTTTATATTCATTATGTTATTCTCTATTTTATTTATATATTATTATATAATGCTACATAGGAGGAGCACATCTAACATTTGATGCAGGTGCTAGAGGCATTAAATAGTGAAAAATCCTAGAAAATCTCAATAAGCAAGAGTTTTCACAACAATCTTTGATGTATCTAGGGTATGTGATAGGTGAAGTAGAGCTAAAGATAAATCTTGGCATGATGGAGGCCATTATGAAGTGGCTCATGCCTACTAATGTTTCTAAGGTTAGGAGTTTTGATGGGATATAACAATACCCGAGGAAATTAATAGCCTCATTTTCAGTATTAGTCGTAGCACTCCATGCCATAAAAGTGAGTGGAATGATTTTCCATTGAAGAAAGAGTTAGTAGAGGTCCTTTGAAGAGTTGAAGAAGAAGAACAGTTAAGCACAAGTTTTGGCATTACCAATCTTACAATAGCCCTTTGAGGTGGAAACAAATGTGTTTGAGTATGTTATGGGAGTGGTCATGATGCAAGGAGGAAGGCCTATATGCTACTGTTTTGAAGTATTTCATCAGGTGGTTCACAAACACCTTACCTACAACAAGGAATTTTGTGCCCTAATGCAAGATATGAAGAAGTGGAAATACTGTCTGATGCGAAAGGAGATAGGAATACACATATATCACTAGCTAGTAGGTATATATAGGCCCAAAGTAAGCTATAACACACCATGCATTACAAGTGGATGGGATTTTTACAACAATTAAATCTGGTGATCAAGTACAAGAAGGGATGCACAAACAAGTTAGTTAATATGATTTCAATGCCACCCACATATAAGATCAAAAATTTTGGAGCCTTGATGAAATTGGAATTGTTCACCCATGATGCATATAAAGAGGCATATTTAGAGGATGAGGACTTCAAGGAGGCGTTTTAACAATTGCAGGGCCAAAATTCATGTGCATAATGGTGACGTGATAATTCAACACCATCTCCAAGATAGGTAACTATACAAGTTGGATAATTTATGTATTCCTAAAGGTGAGCGAATAATCTAGGAGGATCGTACGGGTCCAAGTACAAGTGGCTTAAGTACAAAGGCTCAAAAATCAAAGTGTCAGAAATGTGGAAAACTTAATGTCAAGTTTAATATCTCATCTTTCTGATTCCAACAACACAAATGACACTCAATTCCATGTCTGTATGGAAGTGTTAGAAGTAGTCAAAGTTCTGGGTTGACTTGATGAGGTGGAAATCTTAAGGAGGTAGCATTTCTTCCAGAGTCTGGTGGCCAAATTCCATCTAGCTCCAGCCGGAATCCAGGCGAAATTGTAGGACTGTTAAAAGCACTCCTTCGGTCAAAATCAAGAAGATTTAAACCGAATGGGTTGTTATTATAAAAACAAAAAAAAATAGAAAAGGGAAGGGTGGGCCATGACCCCCGCACTCGCTCCAACCATACAACAATAATATATTAAAAAAAGGGGTTCGACATCCATGACCCCGCCACCCCCAAACCTACGAAAACAGTCATCTTAATACGGGAGGGGCACGGGATGTCAACACCGTCGTTCCTACCCACTCCACATATGATGCTGGCGGTGGATTTGGGGCGGGCCGCTCGATGTGGGTCTAGCCCCCTATATCATATATTAAAATAAAATGCGACGAGGGTTAAAAATATATGCCGCCTTTTTATGGAGGGGGTGGGGTTTGACCGCCTGACCCCCTCCCTCAAACTTTGGATCTCAACCAATTCAGCTAGCAACTCCCTTGGGGAGTCTGCCCAACCTCCACTTATTTAAACATTCACTTCAGAAGTGTGCCCAGGCAGACTTGGAGCGACGTGCTTACCAAGACACTATGGAACCTTGAGCGCCTTGTAGGAGGGGGGCAGAACCATGAACTGAGCTCATTTCTAAAGGGCCCAAATTTTTCCAGCATCAGAATCAAGAAAATTTTATATGGATTCTTCACCTCTCGGCGACATGAGTTGAACGGTGCTTTCTGTTTCTTCAGCAGAGGTCTCCAATTTTCGGGCACTTTCAGCTATGGAGGTATAAGGGTGTAATTTTTCATTAATGCTTGTACTTTCATTTTATTTGCCACTTAATGAAAGAGGGCCTCCCCATTGATTGAGTAGGGCCTAGAGATGTAGTCCCTCCTAGATGAACTCCGTTATCAAGTTCTTGTCTTCTTTGCATGATTTTCTGTGGTTCGTTCTTCTTATGTTCATGCCTTTTAAGTTTCATGGTTAAGATGCAATTTTACATGTAATTCTTTAATCCATCTCAAAGCTAAATATTTTGGATCAAGTGGTATTAGAGCAAGTCTTTGTAGATGTGAATTTCACGTTTGTATGCTAGCCAGAAACATGTTACAAAGATGTGAAGGGAAACTAAATTATTTTGATCCCGAAGCGGGACGTGCGCTTCGAAGAAGAAACATGGATGACAATGCTAGAAATGAGGAGGAGCTAAATTTCCACAAAAAATTCTACACAATGGCAGATTGAATCAAGAAGCTGTTCTCAAGGCTTGAGAAACTAGAAAGTGCAGGGGAAAATTCTCTAGAAGGAAAAGGTTCAGTGAATGGAGATGATGGAGGGGATCCACCTCCTTCTCCTTTTGCGAGTGGAAGTTCCTCTTCTTCTTCTCACCATCATCATAGGAATTAAGGAAATGCATCTAAGAAACCTTTCTTTAAATTAGATGTCAAATTTGATCTTCCCATGTATCATGGCAAAAGTAATGCAAAAAAGCTTAAAAAATGTATTAGGCAGATTGAAGTCTATTGCATGATTCAATAGATCGAGGAGGACGAGGAAAAGATCCAGTTGGCCTCTCTTTGGTTGAACGACACTGCTCTTGTTTGGTGGGAGAGAAAATTGCAAGGTAGCCAAAATGTGGGTAACCATCTCTCCTCATGGTCCATTTTTTTTTCTGCATTGAGAATCCAAGTTTACCCTTTGGGATATAAGAAAAATGAATTAATGGAATTGAAACACCTCAGGAAAGGCAAAGGTAAAAATGTACAATACTTCACTGAAGAATTTAGAAAACAAGAATTCAATTTAGGCATTCCATTAGATTCACCAAAGATTGTAACCAAGTGTATTGATTCTCTGTATAATTACATAAGACATTCATTATCGTTGTTTGAGCCTCCTACCATCAATGAGGCCAGTGTGAAGGTCATGCATCTAGAAATCAGGGGAATGCATGAACAACATGACCACCCAAGAAGAACTGCAGAAGCCAAGAGAAGGGGAGAAAAGCCCTCTTATACACAATGTGAGAAAGAGGGACATGACGAAGAAATTTGTTGGAAGATGAACCCTGAGTTGAGACCCGAGAGGAATGAAAAAAAGGGGAAGAAGAATACTACTACCATCGTTCAGTAGAACCAAGATTCTGAATCAGAGGAAGATGAGAAGGTCATAGCTGCAGGATTTGCTCGAGGTAGACCAATTGGCCCAGGGTCTGATTCTGGTGATGAAATGAAGCTTGCATAATTTGGGATCGCAACAGGAAGACCCATAGACTTGGGTTTTTATTTAGGTGATGAAACAAAAATTTCAACAAACATGGTACCAAATATGAAAAGGAAACTCACTATGACAGGGCTCCAAGAACTTGAAGAGATCAACCAAAGCATCCAAGTAGAGAATATTGAGTTAAGGAGGCTCCTACAAGAATTGAAGGAAGAAAAATAAAGGTTACTACACCAGTTACAATCTAAGGATGAGGCCTTGGAAAAGTTACTACATAGCCAACCTGAGGTAAGAAGAAACCCTTAAATTTCATGTACTTTTCATGATGACGATTTCTTTGCTTTTGAAAAACATACTACAGGGATCAGATCCAAACTGCTGAAGAAAATGGGGTATCAAGGAAAGGGCCTCAGCATAAATGGTCAAGGCATCGTAAACCCCATAGAATTCAAGGAATTTTCGTGTGATGCAAGACTTAGATACACCAGGAATGGAGTGGGAGAAAGCTCCAACGCAACTAGTGACCAACCAATGATAGATAATGAAATCACTTCCTCATAGTCCAACGATAGTGAGGGTTCCATGAACACTTATCGAAGGAACACCAGGGAAATGCATTAAAATATGATACGGAAATTATGGAGGAAGAAGAATCATCACAACTAGGATGAACCCAGAAACCTATATGTAAAACACATCAAGACCAAAAAGCACCCATGAAGAGTCCAGTCCTCAAAGCTATTCCATAGGAAAATCCACCACATGGAGATGACCCATTTACTTTATTAAGTAAAATATGGTTTTTTATAGGTATTAGTGTTATGCTCAAAGTTGTAAATCATGTGTCGCAAATAAATGTAAAAGTGATGATGTGTTCCCATCGCTTCAAAATGCAACGATGATATTTTTGGGCCTTTTCTTATGAATAGCTAAGGTATTGGTTTCTATTATGTAATCCTTGTCCAACGAGTGTGTGCTATAAAATCATGGAAAGTGGAGGGTTGTTGAGTCATGTGTGGCTTGTACATGGTTGCAAATGTTGTACCGGACTTGCGTGCAGGTGATTGGAAGTGTACAGACAAACAATGTGTTGAGTGTGTTAATTATTTTAGTGGTCCAAAAGATCCTTAGTGGAGAGGAATGATCCAGGAGGGATCGTACAGGTCCAAGTACAAGTGACTTAAGTACAAAGGATCAAAAATCAAAGTTTCAGAAATGTGTCAAACTCAATGTCAAGTTGAAGATCTTGTCTTTTTTATTCCAATGACGCAGACAACACTCAATTCTGAGTTCGTATGGAGGAGTTAGAAGTAGTCAAAGTTCTTGGTTGACTTGATGAGGTGAAATTCTTAAGGAGACAACATTTTGCCAAAGTCTGGTTGCCGGATTCCGGCCATCTCCAATCAGAATTTGGGCGAAATTATGTGATCGTGAAAAGAACTCCTTCGGTCAAAATCAAGAAGATTTAAACCGAATGGGTTGTTATTAAAAAAAGAAAAAAAAATTAAAAAAAGGGCAAGGGCAGGCCATGACCCCCGCCCTCACTCCAACCATACAACAATAATATATTAAAAAAATGGGGTTGGAGGCCATGACCCCGCTGCCCCCAAACCTGCAGTAACAGTCATCTTAATATGGGAGGGGCATGGGCTGTCAACCTCGCCACCCCTACCACTCCACATACGATGTTGGCGGTGGATTTAGGGTAGGCCGCCCGATGCGGGTCCGAACCATGATATCATATATTGAATGAAAATGAAACGGGGGTTAAAACTATATGTTTCCTTTTTACGGAGGGGGCAGGGTTTGACCACTCGACCCCTCCCTCAAACTTTGGATCTCAACCAATTCGGTTAGTGGCTCCCTTGGGGAGTCTGCTCAGCCTCCACTTATTTAAACATTCACTTCAAAAGTGCACCCAAGCAGACCTGGAGTGACACGCTTACCAAGATAGAGTGGAACCTTGATCACCTTACAGGAGGGGGGTGGAACCATGAACTGAGCTAATTTCCAGAAGGCCCAGATTTTTTCGACATCAGAATCAAGCAAATTTTATATGGATTCTGCACCTCTCGGCGACACGAGTTCAATGGTGTTGTCTTTTTCTTCATCAAAGGTCTCCAATTTTTGGGCACTTTCAACTATGGAGGTATAAGGGTGTAATTTTTCATTTATTCTTGTACTTTAATTTTATTTGTCACTTAATGAAAGAGGGCCTCCCCATTGATTAAGAAAAGCTTGAAGATGTAGTCCCTCCTCGATGAACTCCGTTATCAAGTTCTTGTCTTCTTTGCATGATTTTATGTGCTTCTCTCTTCTTATGTTCATGCCTTTTAAGTTTCATGGTTAAGATGCAATTTTACATGTAATTCTTTAATCCATCTCAAAGCTAAAGATTTTGGATTAGCGACTGAAGCTTATTAGAGAGGGTCACACCTCCAAGTTTGCAGGGAACTTTGTTGTAGGTAAGGAAATGGACAACTTGCAAAGGTATGTGTATTGGTCAAAGATGTAGAAACATGTAGCTAGGCTTGTAAGAGTATGCATGCTTTCTTGTACCATAAATCGTAGTAACTAGAAACGTGTATATATAATCCCTTACCTATACCCACTCATCCTTGGGAAAGGATTTCCATGGACATTATGGGAGTTTTACCAACAACTACGAAGGGGTATGCCTACCTATTCATGGTAGTTAAAAGGTTCAACAAAATGTGGATTCTGATGCCCTATAAAATACCATAAATGGGAAAGAAGCATCAAAATTGTTCTTTGGATAGATTTATATGCACTTTGTGATACCAAAGAACATCCTTTTAGACAAGGACACAATATTTCCTAATGTATTTTGGACTATGTTATGGGAGAAGATGGATATGGAGTTAAATAGGTATAAAACATTATGTCCAAAAACATATGGTTAGACAAAGGTAGTAAATGGGAATTTGATGCATCTCTTGATGGGTTACAATCAGAAGCATCCAAATACATGAGACATAAATATAATATATATGCAACACTGTTATAACAAAAAATACACACTTATATTTCTATGTCATTATTTGAAACTTGTTTTGGATATTTTCCACCCTCACCTTTCGATATCAGATATGGGAAAAATGGATGTGTGACAAAGGATCTTATAAGGATTCCTTAAGGGTAGACAAAATTGTGGAGAATATAAGTAAATTCTATCTATATTTACAAGAGACATTGTAGAATTCATAAGAAAAATATAAGGCCAAGCATGATCAACATATAATAGAGTGATTGTTCATGATGGGAGATGGAGTATGGTTACAAATGAATAAGGAGAGGCTACAAGGTATTGGTAAGAAAATCAAGGATCTATGATATGGTCCCTTTGAGATATTAGAATGTTCGAGAGATAATTCTTATAGCTATAGTCTACCCCCATACATGCACATTTACTTAGTGGTGAATGTAGAGAATCTGAAACTCTATGGGCCTTCCATGCTAGGTTAAGAGAGGAATGGGTCCTACCTCTTATAGAGGATTTAGCACCAGACGTGATCCAGATTTATGAAGGAATACAATAGAATACACATGTAACCATAAATACAAATATGCAGTGGAAATAACACTTCATTTCATCAATATCAAAGAACTGAAATTTTCTTACAGACAAAATAGAAATAAACTAGCTAGGGCACTGGTAGCTTATCTTTGAGAAGAGATGTGGTGGCTATAGGCCTATGAACTTAGTTACAATGAGGCACGAGGGCCTATTTATTATTTAGAAACAATGGAAAACCATGAACATCCAAAACCTTAACCTTAGGAGATGAAACGCCAAAACTATGGGCCCCATTTGGGTAAATTGGTGTTTCAACTTCTCGAGGACATAACTTTGGTATACAATCTCTGTTTGACGTGCACCATACCTCATTAGAAATATCTATCCGAGGATTACAAACTTTGATGCAAGAAAGATAAAATATGTTGCTCTTGGTTATAATTTAGGGCCTCAAAATGGCTCCGAAAGTTCAAGACCCGAAAAACTGCCAAAAATAGTAAGTTGTGCCGAAACTGAAAAAATGAAATAGACAATGGTGGGGCCCCAAGTGGAATAGGTGGGTGGCCACCAATATCCACCTGGATCAAGATTTTCAGGTAGAGTTTATGGAGGATACAATTTTTCAGAATATGTCCAAAGCTATAAGATAGGGGCAACATGATCTTTGCTAGACTGGGTTGACAAGAAAGATTCCAAACAAGGCTAAATGGTATGTTTGAGAGAAGGCATAGAACAATTTTCCTCATCTCATTCAGTAGAAGCATTTTGGGACCAAAATCATCTAAAAATGGGGAGGTGTGATAGGGATTAAATCATAATATTATTTCTCATCTATCTCAAAGCTTTTAGACTAGAAAAGGTTAAGGAGTTAGCTCATAGGACCATTTTTACCAGCGAGATCTAATTTTGGAAATTAGGGTCTTAAACCTTTCAGCTCTAGCTTGAGGCTAATTTTTTTTTTTAGAGGGTAAAAATTCCCTGCTCAATTTATGTAAAATTTCATGCTATTATACGCATATATACCTTTCCAATGGTGCGATAATTACCTCAATGAGATTTTTTATGAAAAAATTATGCCACTCATAATTTGATCTTCCTATTGTTACCACCATAATTCAAGAGGATTCCATGTCAACCCGAATTATCTGTGGAGAAGGGGCTAGCCACAATATCATGAAGAATTAGAATGTAGAAGAATAAATAGTGTAACTCTAGCTAAGTGTTGAAGGAGTCAAACCTAACCACTAGTGGCTATCAAGTTGTGTTTATAACCAAGCCATTAGGTGGGAAAGGGGTTCCATTGAACTAGAGTGAATTTTTTTCCATATATGAGAAGATTAGTTGAGAGTGGATAGGGAGAGAGAAAACATAGAGGATTTGTGCACTTTAGTAGCCCATGAACCGTAAGCCTCATTTATTTTTGCTTGCATCAAGTTTCCATTCATAGAAACAGAGCAAAGTAGTCTCATATTCCAACTGGGCATTCTCTCGAAAGGGTTTCCGAAGGTATATATTATGTTCATATGGTTGTTAATGATTTATTTTTTCTATTCTCTGTTTATCACATTTTACGTATTGCATGCATGGAATTGTAACTTGATAAATCCATAATTTTAAGGATGAGTAATCCACATAGTATATATTTTGTATTTTAAGAAAATTTGTATCATATTTTTTATGATGAACTATTGAGTGGAATATTCATGGAACTTTACGAATCAACTTCATTACTATTTATTGCATGTTGTAGAAGATGTGAAAAAAATCAAAACATAGTGTTTTTGGTATTAAATACTATGTTATTTACTTTTTAAACTGAGCAATATTTTTGATAGGAGCATGCACATCAGTGTGTTATTTATGTACAATGCACATCATGAACTATGAATGAATCTTACTTAAAATAAAAATCCTAGTGACAGGGTTTGAGATCCAATGCAATAAGTGGTCCCATTGAAACAAACACTAAACACCCCATATATAAGTAATGAAACCCTCTACAAATGTATTCCAAAAATGAAAAAAATAATATCCTAAATTACAAAAGCGAAAACAAGAGAAGCAACAAGAAAGATAAGACTTCTAATACTAAAGTTAATTATGATACCCTTTGATTTTTTTAGAATGTTCCTAGAATTGTTTGAGTCAAATAGGGGAAAGATTGACATGCTTAATAGAATAGAAATATTTTCATGAGCCCAATTCCTTATTTATTTGCTTCTATATATCATTAAATATTTTTAATATATCAAAATTGATGTGGTTTTGTTCCCCTTGTTATATGATTAACCTTTCATTATCATACCTATTACTAAATACCTCATCTAGCCTTATGGGTGTCTATAATAGCTTTATGTTTTCTACTATGCATTCTCTATCCGATTTGAATTTTTTTCTCTACAATAACCAAGATGATATTTAACCCTATATATTTCTCCTCATGTCTATAAGATCCATGTCCATATTAAATGTTTGTAGTCCTCATTTTGAACTATTTCCTTACGTATAAATCCTTAACTCTATAAATTGTGTTTTCAACAATTCCTTTTTAGATAAAATAATTCAACAATTCTAGAAATTATACATAATTTTCTACCTTTCAAAGACGCCAATTTCTGTCCTTTGATTTCTTAGTTTTTTTTTTTTTCAAATATAAATTATGGGTAGATATATGGATCATAATATTCACTAGTTTTCCAATGACTACTCTCTTGCTCAACTTTTACCTTTTCACGGAAATTTATTTCTAAAGCCCTTTTGCCCATGTATTTAAGCCCTAATAAGAATTCATTATTAATGTATTATTTTTATTAGGTGGTTGGCTAGAGTCTTTCATTGTACCCTTTGTCTTTTGTATACCAAGGAATGTTGATTTTAGGATCAATTTTGTCCTATAGATTATATTTAATGTAGAATTTGTTTTCCCTCCTGAAGTGGAAAATAATAATTGGCTTCTTATAATTTTTAGGTGTATAGTTATAACAATTGGTATTAGGGTATACAAACCTAGGGTTTTACTCCAAATGAGTCATTGTGGAATTTTTAGCATAAATTTTTTGGGGAAGATTTAGATCATGAAAAATTGTGACAAATAAGGATAGATATGGAAGTAAATTTGGTCAAACTATCAATTTTTCATTCACTATAGTTTTATAGATACATCCAATGGAAGATAGGGTTTGTGAATTTGTATCAAACAAACATTATAGTTGTTTGTACTTAAAATATAAAATACACAATGAATTGTAATGTGAGTCCTATCAAATAGACACGTCTCTTCATATGAAGGGAGCCCCACCTAGTATTTATAACAAGCCCCTAATTTGCAATTTTATCATATATATATATATATATGATAAAATTGCAAATTAGGGGCTTGTTATAAATACTAGGTGGGGCTCCCTTCATATGAAGAGACGTGTCTATTTGATAGGACTCACATTCACACATTTTCATTAATTATTAATATGTTTCTTATATTGCCACCCCCTTAAAATTTTCTTTGTTCTTAAAGAAAGTATAATGAGGAATAGGATATCATCAACGAAAATTTTGTCTCCCAAGATGAATTTTTTTCTTGAATTAATAAGAATTGATCTATCAATTTGGTGTTAATAATTTTTCTTGAATATTCTAATTTAGAGTAAGATAATCCACAACATATAATTGGGCAACCATTATAGAAGAATATTCCATTATTTATCTTCATAACAACCTATTTATGTAAATATCTTTCCAGATTAATCACATCATTAGGATTTGGTGGATGTTTCGAACCAACCAATGTGGTTCATCCTTAGGACAAGGTGAAAAGCCAATCGATCTTATTGAATAAATAGTGTGGATGCATCATTGCCCGATATTAGCCGAAGAAAACTAGCCATTTAAGACTAGTCATTTAAAAACTAGGCGTTAATGAATTAGTTAATTAGTTAATTAAAAATTTTAAGTGATTAAATTAATAGATATTATAATAATAAAAATAAAGATTACTACATAATATTTAATTAAAAATTTTCAAATTGATTAATAAATATTAAATTAATAGATATTATAATAATAAAAATAAAATGTATTATGTAATATTTAATGAAGCGCAATAACTTCTAGATCCATTTGGTTTTCTTTCACCCTCTATCGACTAGATGTATGAATAAAATGTTGTTGGTATCAATCACTTTTCTTCTATTTTGTCTTCTTTGGACTCCTACCCATTTGTGTAAATTCGATCAGGAACCGTTCTTAAATTTAATTCTGATTCGTTTTCATAATCTTTTATAGATTCAACAAGATGCATCACACTCCCTCACCACATACTTTGTATGAATTAATCATTGGTTAAAATAAACTAAGACTATGTTAAAAAAAATTAAAATATAATTAATGTTTTGGGTGGTAAGAAAAATTACATTCAAAAAAAATAAAAATTCTTTTATGAAAAATAAATATCTCTTAATTATTATTTTTACGCATGATAAAAACATAATTATCTATTTGTTCGAAATATTAGTACTTTATATAGAAACTAAAGAAATCTACCTCATAAAATTACTCCAAGAAAACAGAGTATTCATTTATAGAAATTATGTACACTACAGGAAATTCTAGGACACAGTTATGAGAATTCCTATGTAATTACATGATCACTACAGGGAATTCTAGCGCACATATACATTAGTACCTATGTAATTACAGGAAAAACATAGTGTATTTGTTTCTTATATACACCATGGAAAACTATAAAACCAACCAAATAAAAATTTGAGAAATCATATAATAAACATGAGTAGCATGTGCCAGGGGCCCCCCTATTCGGTCTTACTATTAAAGATATGAAAGGTCACGAGAAAATTATATAATAGTGTGCATAAATCCTTCTTGTATTTACTAAAAACAGAGGTTCGATACAAAATAGTGGGTATGTCTCAAAAGTATTTTTCTCTCCAACACATGTTTGTATCATATATCTACTTTTATATAAAATACTATTTCTTACCCAGGATACCCAAAATCAAGGTCAATTCAGAATTTCCATACTAACAATAGACTAGTACAAAATAAACGTAATTTCCCTCAATTACATAATGCATATTCTGATTCTTGAATTATGGTGTCTGAATCTTGGCTCCTTTGGAGAATATTCTCGAAGATACCAATATATTCTACATAATACGCTAATTTGGTACACCTTTCCTTTGATTTCTAGAATGAATAAATATGGATCAGCCTCCAATTGTCAAAATATTCCCTATTGATGTGGAGCATTGCGGTGGCTTAATACCTATGTTTACAAGTGTGGACTTTTCAAATTTATTAGTAACAAGAATAACTTTTTTATAAACATTTAAAAAAATAAAAAGAAAAAACAATTCTACAAGTGATTTTACTTTTAACTTTATAATTTAAATGACATTTATTTAACAAATGATCTGTAAATTGTTATGGATATTCCACTGGATAGTTCATCACAACAGATTTGACAATATTTTATTAAAATTTTAAAGTTCTACACTATTACAATTTTATTTAACTTCTAGATGTTTATATTTTACTATAATTAGTGCATGCATGCGAATGGAAAATTATGAAAAAAAAAAGAGAAGAAAAAAAATAAGCTCTCACACACACATAAGACATAACATATTCTCTAGGAAACCATTTCAGGAGAAACCCCGTCTCGCAGATGGCTTCGCTCTGCTCTCTTTCTCTGTTTAGAAATATGTTTGCAGTTATAAAGAAGTAATTTTTGTGGCATGTGGGCTGCTATAGTGCACAAATCCTCTCTGTGTGATCTACCTCCTATCTCTCCTGGCGATCTTTGATCAACTATGGAACAAAATTATCGTGAAAGAATGGAATTCCTCTTCCTCCTAGTTGCCTAGTTAATTTTGACTACATCAACTCTTAACTAGAGTTACAATATATACTCTTCGAGAATATTTCATATCATAATCAAATGGCTAGCCTATTTTCCATGAATAATGGGGGATCATGTGGCATTCTCCCGAATTATAGGTGTGAAAACAGGAAGGTGAACTTCTGAGTGGCATAACTTTTTAATACAGACTCTGATTGACATACTTCTTCCACCATTGGAAATATATATGTGTTTAGAATAGAATGAAAAGGTATTGAATATGAAAGAAAAGTTTTACCCCTAAAAACTTTGTTTTATGCCTCAAAATTCTCTTGAATGTTTAGAGCCCATTTTCTCAAACTGGGTCCCACTGGTAAAAATGGTCTTGTGAGCCATTTCCTCCATGTTTCCACTCCATATGCATCGAGATGGATGGAAAAGATTTTAATGATCTAATTTAGATCACACCTCCCCATTTTTGGAGGCTTTTGGTCCCAAAAGATTTTACTGAATGAGGTGAGGAAATGTTTCCTCCCCCTTCTCTCTGGTGTACCATTGAGCTTTGCTTGGAATTTGTCCCTTCAACCCAATATTCCAAACGTCATGATGCCCATGTATTATAGTTATATACCTCTTCTATAAAATTGTATCTCTTGTGAAATCTGCCTGAGCGTCTGGTGCCAAATCCTCACATAAGGTAGGACAGGTTCCTCTTCCTGATCCAACATGGAAGTCTCATAGAGTTTAAAATTATCTACATTCACAACTAAGCAAATGTGCATATATGGTGGTAAACTAAGTCGATAGGAATTATCAACCAATTTTTCTAGTATCTCAAATGGAACACATCAAAGAGCCTTGATTTTATTACCAGGCCCCTACAACCTCTCCTTGTTCAACTTTAACCATACTTTGTCTCCCACATTGAATGACTTCTCTATTTTCTGGTGACCATTCCCGGCCTTATAATTATCCTGTGACTTATGCGGTGTTTCTTGTACCTATAGATGGATCAGCCTAATATTCTCTATAAAATTTTCCGCCCTCTAAGATCTTCCTTCACTCCTCCTTACTTTCCATATCCAATATCCAAAGTTGAAGGTGGAAAATATCCAAAACAAGTCTCAAATGGGGACTTTCCCGTAGAAGTGCAGACTTCTTTGTTTTAGGAATTTTGTATATATAGTATATTTTCACCCTACTTCTTCGGATGATTCTGATTGTGTCACCTCGGAAGCTATACCAAATTCCTGTTGACTACTTTTATCTACCCATTTTTCCATGGATGGAATGTTGTATATATCTTCAATTTAGTGTCCATCTTCTCCCACAATATATTCTAGAATGCACTGAGAAATCTTATATCCCTGTCTGAAATGATGCTCCGTGGTATCCCAAACTGCACCAATACCTATCCAAAGAAAATTTTTTTTTCTTCTTATCTGCTAATGGTATTTTTACAGGGCATCAAAACACACATCTTGTTGAACCTTCCAACTACCACAAACATCTAGTCATGTCCCTTCCTGGTTGTCGGTAAAACTGCCACAAATTCCATCGAGATGTTCCCCCAAGTAAGAGTAGGTATAGGTAAGGGATGATCATAGACCCTCTCTCATGTCGCTGTTGAGCCTGGTAATGGGTATGTATTTAATCTTAATTATCGTCCTTTTTCCTCATCTTCATCCATTTTTTTGTCATAATATAATAATATCATGAATGGATTTTGATAAAGAATGATTGAAATAGTCCTAATATGGTTTAACCATTCAAACTAATTTCCATTATTGTTATGATGAAAATAACAGATAAAATCATAGCTGTTCCGAAAAAGGAACAACATGATCTAATAAAAAGGAAAGAAGGCATGATAGCAAGGGTCAAAACAGAAACCGAATCCATGAGAATGACCAACTGTCTAAAGATAGTAATTTGTTGCAAATCCCTCAAGATCCCCTGATCTTGAGGGATCACATTTGCCTCTCTTTTAGCTATAAAAGAATGAGAAAAGTACGAAGACAGGGGGAGAGTTAATACGATGATATAGAAGAGCGAAGAATGTAAATCAGACTATATTACATACTATATTATGAATCTTTCATTTACACATCGTTTGTAATGAACAGAACATAAATCTGAAAGACAGATTTATATTGTAATGACTACGATGATTAATAAATAAGTTGCGTTGTTGTCCATTCGATTATTCTGGAGTAACTAAGCAGTGTTCACTGGCGGCTAAGGGCCTCGTCCCTGGTGAATTTCGATGCTATTCTTTGTGCTATACCTTTCCATTTACTGCAAGTATATTATGCTTTTCTGCGTTACAGTGAATTGCCTTTGATAATTTAGATCTCTGTATTTATTCTTCTGCGTGCGCATTTCTAGTTTATTGAGTTGTTTGTTAAATGAATTAGATTTTATTATTTAAATCACATCGTGTTATTTCCATTTACTTTCCTTTTGTTCGATTTTTTAGATCCAACTGAAAGAGCTTAGTTCCTGTTTCTGTGCTCTCGGTTAATTGAATCATTTGAATTAAAGAATGAATCACAGTTTTAGATTATAATGCATAGATGAATCCTTTTCTTTAAACTTCATATTTATGATTGCATCTGTATTCAATAATTTCTTTTACTATTACTCT
Organism: Pinus albicaulis; assembly: GCA_034641835.2. Classification (NCBI taxonomy): domain Eukaryota; kingdom Viridiplantae; phylum Streptophyta; class Pinopsida; order Pinales; family Pinaceae; genus Pinus; species Pinus albicaulis. The sequence continues at coordinate 447,661,937 of CM076577.1, forward strand.
TTATATGAACAGCTCGCACATATTGTGTACACACTTGAGATAAAAGGACTTACCCTGGTTGATAATTAATGTGAGGAAATTAGGAGTTTTTAAAGATGCCTCTTAGCACCCAACATTTTGCCGCCGTTGCTGGGGAGTGTGTTGCCACTTTGTAAAGAGTATTGTATGATTGATGTCTTTTTCTGCTGAGGGAGAATTTGGGTATTAAAAATGGAAGGTAAGAACCTGCGTAATGAACGAGTAACATGCTCGCTCACCCACCCGCTTTCTAGCATAATTGCGTAGGAGTTTAAGATAGGAATGAATGTTTGTATTTTTTTGCATGAATCACTAAGAAACCTGACAAAGAAAAAATTCTTCCTCCTAAACCTGAAAAATCTAAGGGATCGGTGACCCTTGGACGATCAACTTTTATCGACGAAATTTTAAGAAAATTTGAGTCTCAGTCATCAGTAGGACCCTGAATTATTGCTGCCAAATGTTATATTGACTTCCTTCAAACTGCAGAATCACCATCTGTAGCTAATGCTGAGATTCATAGTAAAACCGAAGGGACTGAGCAGAGTTTTCAAGATACTAAGAACGTACAAGCCTGCCCTTCACAAGAAGGAAATTCCTACAACCTCCGTGAAGGAGAAGGAGAAACAGGTAAGCCTGAAATCGAATTACCAGAACCTAGATCTCCTGAAATAGTGACTGAGCAGAGGATACCCAATATTTTAGATCAGGGTAGTGCTGTTAAAACTTTTCCAGCCTCTGGTGGACATCCTAGGAAAAAATCTCAATCTATGGAGATCCTTGAAGGATATTGGCATATTTTTGACCAAATGGCTCATAACCAGCAAACTCAAACTTCTACATTGCAATACCCTATTGTTGACACATTTATCAATGCTCCCATGAAGGCTATCCCATTACAGAACATTCCTACCTTTCATGGGCTAACTTCAGAAGATACCAATGCAGTTATTTTTTAATTTGATGTCTTATGCAGGGGTTATGATTACACTACTGACCCCAAAAGGCTTAAGCTATTCCCCTCTACTTTGAAGGGAGAAACTCTACGTTGGTTCATGGGACTCGGTGGAGGCACCATCAATGATTGGGACCAAATGAAAAAATCTTTCCTGAAGAAATACCAAGATTATTTCCGAACTAGAGAACTAAAAGATGAAATATTTCAAATGGTATCTAAGCCTAGCAAGACTTTGGAAGAATATGTAGAACGTTTGCAATATAATCTACAAAGATCTCCTTACACAAATCTGCCTAATAATTTTTTAAAAACCACGATGATCAAAGGTATGAAAGACCAATGGGTAGAGACACTAAATATAATGGGTAAAGGTGATATCTATCAAGAAAATTATAACATTCCAGGGTTAGTTCAAGGCTAAAACTATTCGGACGTGATGCAAACCTCAGAGACAGCAAAGCTTCAAGAGAAAGCATTACACGAAGAGAAATCGGCAATCTGTTGGAGGATTTCAAGACTGATAGCCTGGGGACCCTGACAACACAATTGGATGTCATGCAAGCTAAGAAAAATCAGGCTATAACATAATATAACTTGGCTATTTTCTGCCCCCGTTGCAGACAAAAGCATAGTAATAAATAATTCCCTCTAGATACAGTACAAACATGCACCATATGCACCAAAGAGCACACCACAGAAAGCTGCCCATCACTTCCAAGATTAAAAGAAGTCTTCAAGGAAGAGGAAGAAGAAGTGGAACCAATGTATCTGTTGAACCAATGTCGTCAATGGAAATCACGATAGACAGGTATACCCACTGATCCATCTTCATTCTTTCCTCCCTCGCAATATAATTCTCAACAATATTCAGGGGCAACATGGAAGAATCAGCCACCTTTTTTTCCACCTCAAGCATTTTTTATGCCACTATGGACTAATCAGTAAAATTCAAATAACAATAGTTGGTTGAATTTCCCTTACCCACCACCATTCTGGCAGAACAACCCTTATTCTTCCCAATGGTCCCCTTCCACTTCAAAAAATCAGTATTGGAAATAAAATTGGCAAAGAGCTACAAACCAGCCTATGGGGATAGTCCCTCTGCCTCAACGAACTTTACCAGCACCTTATACGTTGTAGCAGAATCCTCAATCTAATATACAATTGCAGCTTCTAGCTTAACCCAACCTAAATCCAAATAACAGACTAGTTCAGTCAATACAAATCATTGAAGGTCTGGACCCTGAAAATGAGTTGAAAGGATGTAACGAACTTAAGTTAAGATCTGGATGCATAATCACTCTAGATAAGGATAAACATTTTTAATCTGAATAACCTCACACAAATGAGCCTCTGACTGTAGATGATCAACAAATAAAACAAGGGGAAGATACAGTCAGATAGAAAAATCCTGAACAAATCATAACTACTTCCCCCCCATTCCCAGAAATATTGTTGATACCACGCCCGATTGAATCTCATGACTTTGATCTTCTGGGTGAACTGAAGAATATTTGTATAAAAATCCCTCTCCTCCAGGCTATCAAAGACATTCCAATATATGCCAAAACTATCAAAGAATTGTGTATAAAAAATTCTGCGAGGAAAACAAAAATAAACCCTACTGTCCATGTTGTTGGGACTTTGTTTGACTTTTTATTAGGGAAAGAAACTCCTGTAAAATATGAGGATCTTGGAAGCCCCATTGTCACATTTTAGATAAATGGTTGTTCTTTTCCCAATGCTTTAGTCGACTTAGGGGCAGCCATTAATATTCTTACAACTACAACTTGCAACATTCTTGGCATCACAGCCTTGGAACCAACAACTACCTTACTGGAGCTAGTTGATCGATCAGTCATTAGACAAGAAGGGACATTACAAGATGTGATAGTCTCTGTAGACACTTGGAAACACTTAGAATTTTTTATTATTATTAACCCTAGGAACCAGCTAGATGGACATCCTTTAATATTAGGAAGGCCTTGGCTAGCAACTACTGATGCTTATATCAGCTGCCGGACAGGCAGTATGACTATAACCAGGGAGAATGATGTGAAAATTTTAGCTTTATACCCTCCTTCTCAGCCAAGCCTGACTATTATAAGAACCAGGAAGCAACCTGCAACATACTTCACAGAAAATATTTGGTCACCATTAACTGTGGTAGATGCCCTTGAATTCAAAAACCAAACTGAAGACGATGTTATTAATACTTTTATCAATCATCCTACCACAATATCAAGTTTGAAATGCCACATGATTGAAGCAGTCCTTGACAATGAAATCGAAGAATATCCCCTGAGATAAATCAATGACAAAAAAATACCAACGACCACCGTTTATAATATCAAACCTATCAAAATTGAGCCAGGGAAGATCCTAAACATTAACAGTAATCTGAGTGATGGCCAGCAACAAAAACATACTCAAGTTCTTAGGAAAAATAAAGAGGCTTTCGCTTGGGACTACTCAGATATGAAAGGGATTGATCCTCAACTATGCATGCATCACATCTACACTAAGAAGGATGCAAAATCCATCTGACAACCTCAGCGTAGATTAAACCCTCACCTAAAAGACATCATTAAAGAAAACTTCAAAAACTGTTAGATGTGAATTTTATCTATCCTATATTCGAAAGTAAATGGGTTTCTCCATTAGTTGTGGTTCCCAAAAAGAATAGGAAAGGGCGAATATGTGTTGACTATAGAGAACTCAACAAGGAAACGCAAAAATACCACTTTCCCCTTCCATTTATTGATCAGGTCCTAGATACACTAGCAGGGAAGAAATTTTTCTCTTTCCTGGATAGCTTCAATGGCTACAATCAAATTCAGGTTTCTCCTGAAGACCAAGATAAGACCACTTTACCTGTCCGTGGGGAACATTCACTTACAAGGTATTACCTTTTGGATTTTGTAACATGCCTGCCACATTCCAAAGAGCCATACTCAATATTTTTTCAGACTTGATAAATGAAGGATTGGAAGTATACATGGATGATTTCACACCCTATGGAGATGACTTTGAGCAAGCATTACAGACATTAGAAAAAGTTCTGGAACGATGTATTTCTACCAGCCTATGTTTAAGTCATGAAAAGTCCCATATGATGATGACAAAAGGCCTGATCTTGGGTCATTACATCTCAGCAGCTGGAATTCAGGTAGATCCGGTGAAAATAGAGGTAATTCTTTTACTAGCTACTCCCTGCACTCAAACATAGGTACGTAGTTTTTTGGGACTTGCTGGATATTATCGTAGATTTTTCAAGAATTTTTCATAGATTGCTACACCATTATATGCCTTAACAAGAAACAATGATTTCATATGGACTGACAAATGTGACACTACCTTTATAGATTTAATACAGTTAGTATCAACATCACCAGTACTATGAGGGCCAAACTAAGATATACCGTTCCAAATTTCATCAGATTCATCAAACACAACCATTGGAGTATTTCTTGGCCAAGAAGAAGAAAAGAAACCCTATGCTATATGTTACATTAGCAAAAAATTAACCCCTGTTTAATTGAATTACACAGTAATGGAGAAGGAGTTTTTAGCTGTTATTTATGCTATTAACAAATCCAGACACTATATAACTTGATACCCTGTAATTCTATATATGGATCACTCTACTATTAACTACTTATCTAATAAACCTATTACGAATGGAAGAGTGACACGTTGGTTGCTAATTTTGCAGGAATTTTATATAACTATAAGGGATCAACCAGGGAAGGAAAACCGTGTTTCTGATTTCCTCTCCTGAGTGTCAACAACAGATGATGCAATAGCAGTAGAAGATCAGTTTTCGCATGAACACCCATTTGTTGTAACCTTAAAAACATCATGGTATGCAGATGTGGCAAATTTTTTAGCAGTGGGAAAACTACCTAAACATTTGACACCCAGAGAAAGGAAATCCATAGTACAGCGCAACACTCGGTTGTCCTGGATTGGAGGATATCTTTTTCACACAGGGGACGATATGCACATCTGCAGGTGTATTAGGGAAGATGAAATTTATGATATCTTAAAAGCCTACCACGATGGACCATGCGGTGGACATTTTGTAGACCACAGAACTGGACATAAAATTTTACAAATGGGCTACTACTGGCCCACGATTTTTAAGGATGCTAAGAAATTTGTCCAGACTTGCGATAGCTGTCAAAGGATGGGTCTCCCTGGCCAATCTGATGAGATGCCCCTACATCCACAACTGGTAATAGAACCTTTTCAGTGTTGGGCATTTTATTTTTTTGGGCCAATCAACCCATTATCCAACCAGAAATCATATATATTGGTTGCAACAGAGTACGTAACTAGGTTGGTGGAAGCAGTAGCATTACCTAGAGCCACAGAAGAAACCGTGATACACTTTCTTTTCGAAATTTTTGTACGATATGGATTACCTAGAGAAGTAATCATTGATGTAGGGCCGCAATTCGTAGGCCACAGGATTGTCGATACATTGAAAAATCATCATGTTATTCATAGAATTACCTCCCCATATCACCCGCAAACAAACAGGCAGGTAGAAAGCACCAAAAAAGTAATTGAAGCTATTCTAAGAAATATAGTCTCATCACACAGAAGAGATTGGGCTACTCGATTGCCATAATCCTTGTGGGAATATTGTACAACTTGGAGGAATACTACTGGATACTCCCCATATCAACTGGTATTTGGTAAGGAACCTATTTTTCCCATAGAATTTGAAATAAAAACACTAAGGACAGCCCAGGAAGTGGGATTGGATTTAACTGAAGCCCAATGTTACACCATTTTCTGGTCATCTAACCTATTATCATTAGATGGACCAAGTACACCATGTAAGACCAATTTTACCCTAAGTAAAATTGCTTTCACTATGTAAAATAACTTAGTAAAACACATTTATTAGGTTTTTTATGGTCTAAATAGGAAACCCAAAAGGGAAATATTAAACAAATCTATATTTGTTTGATTTTCCTCGTGGAATAATTAATTAAACAATAATTTAATTATTATTCCTGGTCATGTTTAACCCAAAACAAAGAAATTAATTAGATAAATCTTTATTTATCTTATTATTTTATAGGAATAATTATTTAAATCTTATTTAAATAATATTCCTTGTTAAATATGACTAAATCATCCATAAATAATTAAATAAATCATTATTTATTTGATTATCTTTCAACCACTTCCTTAAAATGATAAATAAATCATTTATTTATTTATTATTCACAAATAAAGGGATTTGACCTAAGTCAAATACTTTTCCCTCCAACAAATATAATAAAATATTCCATAAAAGGTGGATCTAGATTTGGTTAATGTTATTTTAATCATGCACCAAGATCTAGAATGACCCAATATTTTGTTATAAATAGGAGGGTTTTTCCTATCATTCTTGACCTTTTGTTGCCTATTGGATCACTCTAGATCTAAACTCTTGGTCTGACTTTGAGCCATTATCATTGTCATATTTTCCATTATTTGCTGTGTGAGCTCCCTTTGAGTTCTATCTTTGTATGGGTTTTCTACACCAACAGGAGAGAGAAATGCTAGATCTGAAGTGCTGAGGACTTCCAAGAACCCATCCCATTGAGGAGAATTGGAAACACCTTCTTGTTTTCCTCCCAAGTGCCCTTAATACAAAAATTCTTTCAAAAAATATTGTTCTTGTCTTGTCTATTGGATGTATGGAGCAAAACCTTATTTTTACTGCTTAATGTTTCTTTATGCATAGATCTAGTTTTTTGCAGCACTTGTCTTGATCAACTAACTGCAGATCTAAAGATATTGGCAGCCATATTTGATGTTAGGGCTATAAGTTATGCATAGCTAAAGTGGTCTTTGTCGTACACTTCGACAAAAGATTCATACTAACAAATTAGCGACTCCGCGCGGGAACGAACACGAGAATCTGCGGGTCCCCATGAGACGGAGCCTTGACCTCCATTTACACCCGTCATCCTTGAGAGATGATTCGCCTAACCTCCTTCCTGCGGACACTCTCGGCTCCCCCTCAGTAGACCTTGGATCTGCTAACGTTGCACATATGAGCCCTTCTCCGCAAGATGACCAATCAAGCATTACTACATCATCGGGTGATCCTCCTTCCTCCAGTCTTTCCATTTTTCAGTTCGATGAAGACATTATGGAAGCCATGACCAACCCTAACTTTTCGTGGGATGATATGCACCATCGCGCATACTTCCTCCCACAACAGTCCCATGACCAATATGATGTGGAAACTAAAGATTTCATTCCCAATGCAGTTGATTGGTTCAAAAATCCCATCCCTGCACCTGATGCTTTCGAAGAAGGAAACATGGCCAATATCTCTCCTACCATTAAAATTGACATTTCGGTCAAACCGGGAATCGAAGAATATATCACCTTGGGCGCCCAATGCACCCCGAAAGAAATTGAAGCTTTCACTCAGCTTTTCAAATAATTCCGTGATATTTTCACCCGGTCCTACTCCGAAATGCCCGGACTCGATCCCACCATCGTTGAACATCATATCGACACATGGCCCGATGCCAACCCAGTCCGTCAAAATTGAGACCCATTAATCCTTCCAGACGTGATGCTATCAAAGCCGAAATCAATAAGCTCAAGCAGGATGGTTTCATTTATCCCATTGAATACACCACTTGGGTGTCCAACCCAGTTCCTGTCCTCAAGAAACAAGGCACCATCCATGTCTGCACGAACTTTCGCGACTTGAACAAAGCTTGTCCCAAAGACAACTTCCCCACACCATTTATTGACCAAATCATTGATGCGTGTGCGGGGCATGAGGTTCTATCCTTTATGGATTGTTTCTCCGGATACAACCAAATCGTTATCCGTCCTGCTGATCAACTTAAAACCGCGTTCATCAGTCCGTGGGGAACTTTATTTTACCGGGTCATGCCATTTGGCCTTAAAAACACCGACACCACTTTTCAACGGGCCATGTCTTATTGTTTCCATGACTTAGCTCATATTATCCTCGCTTATTTAGACGACCTCACTGCGCGTTCTAAGCATCGGGTGCAGCACCTCCACAATCTGCGTACCGTCTTTCTCCGATGTCGCAAGTATAATATCCGCCTTAACCCATTGAAATGCGTCTTCTGCGTTCCCGCCGGCCGTCTCCTAGGCTTCATAGTGTCTAAGGACGATATCACTCTTGACCCTTTGAAAGTTCAAGCCATTCTTGAACTTCCCATTCCGCGTACCTTACGCCAGCTACAAAGTCTCCAAGGCAAAGCTAATTTTCTTCGTCGGTTCGTTCCTGACTTTGCCACCACTGCACATGGGTTACTTAGACTCCTCCGATCTAACATCCCATTTGTATGGGATACCTATGCTCATGAGTCTTTCGATGCCCTCAAGCAGGCTCTCACATCCGCTCCCTTGATCCGCCCTCCCGATTTCGATAGGGACTTCATCCTGTACATCTCCGCTTCCACCTATTTGGTCACTGGAGTTCTTATCCAGCAAGATGAAAACAGTATCAAGCATGTGATCTACTACGTCAGTAAGAACCTTGTAGGGCCTCCTGTTTCCTACTCACATGAAGAAAAACTAGCGCTGGCTGTCGTGTTCTCGGTCAAAAAACTTCGTCATTATATCCTCATGCGTTCCACCAAGGTTGTGACTAATTCCAACCCCATGGCTTTCCTATTGAGTCGCCGCATCCTCACTGGGAAGTACGCCCATTGGGTCGTCATCCTTCAAGAATTCGACCTCGAATTCGTCACCCCAAAAAGTAAGAAAGGTTTAGCCCTTGCTGAACTCATTTCTGAATTACCTACTGGAACGCAGGATCCCCCAGTTAATGATGATTTTCCTGATCAGCACTTATTCGCCATTACTTCGGACGATCCTTGGTACGGTGATATCCTCACTTACTTACAAACCCAAAAGTTTTCCCTTCACCTTGATCGTGACGCTCGACGACGTATCTGACACCAAGCTCCCCGCTACCTTCTTATCGGTGACGACCTCTATCGTCGTGGTATAGATAATGTCCTTCGTCGTTGTCTCACACACGCTGAAGTTGAGCAGGTCCTCAATGCCTGCCATAGCGGCGCTTGCGGTGGCCACCTCTCCGGTCTTGCTACTGCTCAGAAATTCATGCGCGCTAGGTATTTTTGGCCTTCCCTCTTCAGTGATTGCATTGAGGCAGTCAAACACTATTCCAATTGCCAACATTTCGCCCCTAAGGCGTGAGCTCCCCCAGCTCCCCTCCATCCTGTCATCACAACTGGTCCCTTTTGTAAATGGGCCATCGACTTTATGGAGTGTCGCCCGCCATCCGCTGGTAACCATAAATATATCATCGTGGCGGTTGACTATTTCACAAAATGGGCCGAGGCTATGCCAAAATTTAACAACACGACAGCTACCGCAGCCCTCTTTTTCTTTAACCACGTTATCGCTCGATTCGGGGTTCCAAAACAACTGGTCTCTGACCACGACCGACATTTTGAAGATGAGATATGGCGTGAGCTATCCTCACTGTTTGGTTTTGAGCACCAATATTCCTCCTCCTATTACCCCCAAGGTAATGTCCAAGTTGAAGCAGTCAACAAAATCCTCAAGACCATGCTTCAACGAATGGTGAATAAGCACAAAACCAACTGGCATCTTATGCTCTTCCCTGCTTTGTGGGCCTATCGAACTTCTGTTAAAACTGCCACCGGGTTTACTCCTTTCCACCTCGTTTTTGGAGAGGAGGCAGTCTTACCGATCGAGTGTGAAATCCCTTCCCTTCATCTGGCCGTTGAACTTCTCCCTGATACCCAACCTCTAGAACAACGACTTATCATGCTTGAGCGCGCCTCCGAAGACTGTCGTGTTGCATTGCAAACCATTGAAGTGGCTAAGAAACGCACCAAAGCTCAGTATGACCGAAAAGTACACCCTCGTACTTTTCACGAAGGCGACCTTGTTCTAGTATATGACCAGGCCCATGATGTCCTTGGTCACGGGAAGTTCGACTCATTATGGCTAGGCCCTTACATCATCAGTAAGGATCTCGGTAAGGGGGCATACCTTTTAGAGGACTTCGAAGGCAATCCCCTTCCTAATCCTCGCAATGCACTCTATCTTAAGAAATACTACCCTTAGCATTTACCTTCTGAAATGCATGTTTTATTTTCTTTTAGATAGCCATCATCTTTTTTTTTTTTTTTTTTTTCATACTTTGATACTTCGCCAGGATAGACCTTGTCCCAGAAGGATCACTTCACCTCTCCTCAAAATCGAGTTTCCTCACTTACAACACTTGTACTTGGGGCACCACTTTGCCTCCATACTTGTCCTTGTTCGTGTCGATTTTCGTCATGAGATACCATCTTGTACTCATGTTTTCATGGTCCCCCATGGGACCTTTTCTGTGTGGCAACACCATCGAGTCGCCCTTGTTTAGAGCATCCAAGTTGAGTCAAGCACCATCGAGTCACCCTTGTTTAGAGCATCCAAGCTGAGTCATCATCACATTCATGGAGTCTATCCCAAGTCCCTTTGTACCCCGCTATAGTCCTCCATCCTTCATTTCTTGGTCTCTCTCTTGTGTCGCACATTATGGCCTTGATCCCCCATCCCCCTATCCTTATGATATTGTGTCGGTCGTTGTCATGTCACATTCATGCCCTTTATGCTATCGAGGAAGTCATCCATTCGCTACTCGGCCCCTCCATTCCATCATCATTGGTATTAGTACGTCAGTCGCTCTACTATTTTCCTCTCGTGCCTTAGTTGGGGATCTCTCATTGCCTCACCTATGGCGAACCTCCTTTCATTGCGTGGCTCCTTCATTCCGGAAGATAGGTATAGAGGGTGTACCTTGGTTCCGGCTTCCACTCTTGTTCGGAACCTTGGATCATGCAAGATCCTCAACTTTCATGACATTTGTTCCCTCGGCTGCTGTACAGCCAGATGCAGCGCAGCAGTGTGTGCAATAGCAACCATAGTATACCCAGACGTGACCAGTTATTCAGCCCCTCGCAGGGGTGGCCACAGGTAACCCCCGCGCACAGAATGACCTCTTCATTGCAGCCTTCGATGCAGCTCCATATATTTGATGATGTCGGCCTTAGCCGCTTGCAGCGCCTCTTTGATTTGCATGTATCAGTCAGATTTTGTGAGCCCTTCCCCGCTTGTAGGGGGCATTTGGGTTGTATTTGTATCTCATGTACTCATATATTATTGTATAAGTCCTGGCTGTTATCCCAGGCACAGCATGTATATGGGATCCCTCATTGTATTTCTATCTGGCTCATGTTTATGCCGGCTGTACTTTATGGTTCAGTCCCTTGTTTACTGGACACACTATTCTTTTGTACTTTGTCTCGGCGGGCATAGGTATGCCTTCCCCGCTGCCTTTAGCACAGGTACCCTCTCATAAAAAGAGACTTGTTGCACCTGCAAGTCTCGTCTCCTCGGGGTCTAGTTCTTCAGCACCTTAGTCTACCTCACATTTCTCTCTTTGACTTCCCTCTTGATGTCTGGTGATTGAGTTCTTACAATGTACTTCGGTCATACGATTTGCTCCTAACACTCGCACACTAGGGGGCAATCTGTTACACCATTTTTTGGTCATCTAACCTATTATCATTAGATGGACCCAAGTACACCATGTAAGACCAATTTTACCCTAAGTAAAATTGCCTTCACTATGTTAAATAACTTAATAAACCACATTTATTAGGTTGTTTATGGTCTAAACAGGAAACCCCAAAGGAAATATTAAACAAACCTATATTTGTTTGATTTTCCTCATGGAATAATTAATTAAACCATAATTTAATTATTATTCCCAGTCATGTTTAACCCAAAAACAAAAAAATTAATTAGATAAACCTTTATTTATCTTATTATTTTCTAGGAATAATTATTTAAATCTTATTTAGATAATATTCCTTGTTAAATATGACCAAATCACCCACAAATAATTAAATAAATCAGTATTTATTTAATTATCCTTCAACCACTTCCTTAAAAAGATAAATAAATCATTTATTTATTTATTATTAACAAATAAAGGGATTTGACCCAAGTCAAATACTTTTTCCCTCCAACAAATATAATAAAATATTCCATAAAAGGTGGATCTAGAGTTGGTTAATATTATTTTAATCATGCACCAAGATCTAGAATGACCCAATATTTTGTTATAAATAGGAGGGTTTTTCCTACCATTCTTGACCTTTTGTTGCCTATTAGATCACTTTGGATCTAGACTCTTGGTCTGACTTTGAGCCATTATCATTGTCATATTTTCCATTATTTGTTGTGTGAGCTCCCTTTGAGTTCTATCTTTGTCTGGGTTTTCTACACCAACAAGAGAGAGAAATGCTAGATTTGAAGTGCTGAGGACTTCCAAGAACCCATCCCATTGAGGAGAATTGGGAACACCTTCTTGTTTTCCTCCCAAGTTCCCTTAATACAAAAATTCTTTCAAAAAACATTGTTCTTGTCTTGTCTATTGGATGTAGGGAGCAAAACCTTATTTTTACTGCTTAATGTCTCTTTATGCATAGATCTAGTTTTTTTGCAGCACTTGTCTTGATCAACTAACTGCAGATCTGAAGATATTGGCAGCCATATTTGATATTAGGGCTATAAGTTATGCATAGCTAAAGTGGTCTTTTTTCGTACACTTCGACAAAAGATTCATACTAACACCCAAATTAACAGATTGCAACAAATAAATGAATTAGATGAAATCCAGCTTTCGGCTCTGTAGAATAATGCACTCATTCAACAACAAAGAGCTAAATGGCACGATTCTCTGATCAAGAAAAAGACATTTCATGAAGGCGACTAGGCACTTCTCTAGGATTCTAGGTTTCAAGACTTCCCTGGCAAATTGCAGACTAGGTGGCTAGATCCCTATGAAATAAAGGCAGTACATGAAAATGGCACTCTTATGTTAACCACCATTGATGGGTATGATTGTTCCTTTAAAGAAAATGGGCATCGGGTGCGCCTCTACCAAAAACCTCTCACAATAGAATCTTTTTGTCAACAGATACGGAAGGATTCCACCATGCAAGTTTTAGCTATAGAAGATAATCCTTCAGCAGCTTCACCTTTGTAGAAATTTATTTCTTGATTCAATTTTGTAAATAGGATTGCTGATTTTTTTTTTTTTTTTTTTAATGAAGTTGGTTGCTAATTGTATTAAAAAAATAAAAGGGAGAAAGAGCTCCAAGGTTACAAGGAGAATTTTTTTTTTTGCAGTGGAGAAGATAACTGATTTAAGCCTTACAACTCTTTTGTTTTTGGTGTTCGATAGGAATAAAAATGTTGAAAATTTATATATGCGAACAAATTGAGAAAGCAATAAAACATATTTGAAATACATGCTGATAAACAATAGGAGGATTAGTCAATGTTTATGTGACTAATTTGACTCGCAGTAGAGTTCTCCAGATTTTCTTCATTTCCTGCTTTCCTTATGTTATTGGAATCAACACTAGGATCATTGCACTTTTCGAGCATAAATTTATATTCGGATCGATTCATCAGTATGGGAACATTTGTTGGAGAGGTTATCAAACCGAGAATGGAGTGAAGACACTCGTGAGAGAAAGAAATTGACATCGGCTGTGTGTTTGTCTTCAAGGGCTTTGACATCTTACTTTAACTTAGCTTCAAGAGTTCTCAAGTGAGCACGTATTTGTTCAAGCTCTTCCTGCAAATCCACATAGTGCAAGCAGTCTTCATTCCTAGCTAGGCTATGAGTCAGAGAATAAGGATATCTATGAGAGCAATAGCGCCAACCTGCACAAAGAAGATCAAGACAAATTCAACCTACACAAGAAATGTTAAGAGAAATAAAAAAGCAGTAGGGAGGGGAGAGTAAAGTATCGACCGCCCATGGGAAGCTTAAAGGGGACTGTAGAGTATTTGAGAAGGGAGATCGAAGGTGAAAGGACCAACAGCTTGGAGATGTGCGATTCAGCTCTCAATCAACGCTCTAAATATAGGAAAGGGGATGAAGAATGAGGCAAAGGAAGTAGTGATATATAGAGGCGCAAGGGGCCTTCTTGCTGGGAATAGTCTGAGGCTGCAGAGTCAGAGGACCAGAGTCACGAGCACATTTAGAAAAATCGGATATGGAAATCAGAATAAATCTGTCAGCAACAGAGAATATGATTAAGGAATAGGGGATGTGCATAAAGATCATTGCGTTGAAGGAGGCCTGGAACTCGAGCACAGGCATGGATAGAAAACATATCAAATTCTTTGTTTTAAGACCAGAGGATGTGATATAATGAGGCATCTTTCATTTCACTGAGAAGTATTTGATAGCGGCTGATGATTTGATCGAGGGGGATATTTGCCACAGGGCTATTATGCACCATTAGACTGATAATTATTGATGAATCGCTCAAAATGATGGCACTTTGAATATTGAGATTCATGAGTTGACATATTCCTTGATATAGAGCCAGAGCCTCAACTCTATTGTTGGATTGGACTCACAAACTCCATTCAAAGGTAGTAAGGGTGATACCGCTATCATTTTTAATAATCCCACCAGCTTCGACAATCTGAGGATTGAATTTGGATGCGCCATCAAAGAAAAAAGTGGGTCCGCCTCTGTCCTTTATCCAATTGATGAAGTCGATCTCTCTGAGACAGATTTTCTAGGTGATATCAGATCTAAAGTGAGGCTTAGGCGTGGGAATGATCTGATTGTGTCTAGTCAAAAGATCTCGGAGCAAAATCTTTTCCTCTGTACAGAGATCATTCAGATCAATCCTGAAATTTATTTTAGCAGTTATGATCTCCAAGGTTAGGCTCCAGATTTTTTGGCACAATTTTCTGTAGGAGGGCTTTTTATCCCTGAAAATTTGGTTATTCCTAGATAGCCAGATATTACACAATGCTACAAGTGGGAGGGTATTCCAAAATCTTTTCGAAAGGTTGGTCTTCCTGTTTCTCCAAGGGAAGTCGAGTTTCCAAGAGGATAGAAAATCAACAACGAAATTTAGAGTATTCCAGTTAGGGTGGAAGAAGTTGGAGAGTCCAGTCCAGCAGTGACTGGTGGAGAGACATCGGATGAAGAGATGGGATATAGTTTCCTCTTCATTTTGAAAATTTGGGTAGATTGAAGGCCCTATGATGCCTTTTTTTTTAAGGTTTTTTGCAGTTAAGACCTTGCCTTTCAGAAGAAGCCAAATAAAAATTTTTATTTTTGGAATTGCCTCCGAATTCCAAACCGTCTTCCAGATGGTCCAAGTAGGGGAAGGAAAGAGGTCCTTGCAGAGATATTGATAGACTGATTTGATTGTGAGGACATTTCTGGAGGGATCCCATCTGAAGCCATCGATGCTATATTTTGTAGTGGGTACTAAGCCTTGAAGGTGTGATTGAAATTTTTTTAACTCGTCTTTAAGGTGTGAGGGGACTTTTGGAGATTTCCATCCAATCCACATTTGATTCTTAGCATCCCATTAAGCGAACTAACTCAGAAAATTGAGTAACATATTACTGTAGAATTGCATAATGTTCTGTGATCCGGGCTTGTCCATGATGGGAGAATGTCCCATAATTCTATCCATACCAATATGGATGGTATTACCACCTTTTGGGACTTTAGACAGATTCTGAAGAAGGATAGGGATGGATTTTTTACAGGAAGACCAAATTTTGGAGCTTTATATGTTAGGTATTTCATGATATAGAAGTTGTTGTCGGTTGGAGTTTAAGTATTTCACTTCTAGAAATTGCTTCCACCAAGTTTGATTGCCATTAATGAGTCTCCATAGAAGCTTTCCTCTAAAGGCTTGGTTCATGAGTCTGGGGGATCGAACACCAATGCCTCCATGTTCTTTATCTTGAATTACTTGATTCCATTTAATGATATTGAACTTTTTTCTGTCACTCTTTCCACCCTGCCAAAAGAAATTCCTCATGAGGGCTTTGATTTTATTATGAACACTGGCTGGGGCCAGTAGAAGTGAGAAGTGATATAATGGAAGGGAGGAAAGCCTAGCTTTGAGAAGAGTGAGGCGACCTGCTGGGTTGAGCCAAGAGGATCCCCATTGCTGAACTTTCCTCTTCATTTTTGTCAATTGTCACATTCCAGACTTCAGTCTTTAGGGGATTTGCACTGACTGGCATTCCTAAATAAGTGAAATGGTCCCAATTGAGCTTGCAAGGAACATCAAAAGTGTTGGATATACTATGTATAGTTTGATCAGAGACATTCCATCCATAAACACAACTTTTGATGTGATTTATAATATCTCCAAAGAATAGCATAAATTTATCTAAGACTCTTTTGAATTGCTAAGAAATGATGTTGGTAGCTCCCCCCATTAGCAAAGTGTCATCTAAAAATTGGGAGTGGTTCATGTTTTTAACTCCATTGCCATATTTTGTGCCCATTATGAGGCCCACCCATCTCATATGATCCAGAGTTCTACTGAAGGAGTCTGCCATAAGAATGAACAAATAAGGAGAAAGGGGGAATCCCTGCCTTAACCCTCTTGTGGATTGAAAGTAAGGTGCAGGTCTTCCATTAATAAGAGGGGAAATCCATGGTCCCGAGACACAGGCTTTAATGAAGTCAAGAAAACTTTGGTCAAATCCCATTTTTTGAAGCACTGCAAAGAAAAAGGAGTGCCTCACCCTATCAAAGGCATTTGCAAGATCTAGCTTCAGAATTAAGCCTTTTTCATTTTGGGAAATGATGGAATGGAGTGCTTCTTGAACAACGAGGATAGAATCAGAAATTTGTCTTTCAGAGATGAATCATCCTTGATTCTCAGAGATGATGGTATTCATATGAGGCTTGAGGTGAGCAGCCAGGATTTTCGTGATGATCTTGTAGGAATAATCGCAGAGGGAAATGGGTCAGAATCTAGAAAAGGTAGAGGGGAAGTTTTCCTTAGGAATGAGACCTAGGAAGGTTGGGTTAGTATATCCTCCCATTTTTTTTCTTTCCGGTGGGCCCACTGAATCATTTTCATGAAGTATTTTTTAATGATATCCCAGTAAGTTCAATAGAAGGATATCAGAAATCCATCTAGACCCTGAGCCTTATCTAAGTGAAGAGTACAAATAACATTTTCAACCTCTTCTTCAGCGATTTCCTTATTAAGAGAGTGGTTTCTCTCTTCAGTGATCAGGGTCGGAAGATGTTGAAGCAACTCCGAATAATTTTTAGGAAAACTGGTCTCTATGAGAAGCTCTTTAAAATGCGAAGTTGCAACATTTTTTATTTGTTCTTGATCTGTTTTAAGGTTCTCATGTGCATCACTTATAGACACCACGTTGTTTTTGGCTTGACGAATTGTGGTTTTCTTGTGGAAGAAAGTTGTATTCTTATCTCCCACTTGAAGCCATATATTTTGGGATTTTAAACGTCATTTATCCTCTTCCTTCCTATTTATGTTATAACTCTGCCAATATAATTCTTTGTCTTGATTAAGGTTTTCTTGGCTTGGTACTTGAAGATCCATAGTGGCCTACACATCCTTAAGCTTATCTTTAATTTCAGTTTTTGCCTTTTCAGGTCCTCTGTATTGGTTTTTTGACCATTCTTTTAAAGCCTGTTTTACTTTCTTCATCTTGGTCTCCCAAATGAATATAGGTGAACCTTCAACATGTTGGATCCACTCACAGTGCACAATCTGATTTGCAACCTATGTATCGATCCAAAGAGGGCAATACTTGAAAGGAACGGGCCCAAGAGGGCGTTGCTCAGCAAGGGAGAGCGTGATTGGGTAATGATCAGAAGAGGAGAATGTAAGCACGCTGGTAGAGGCTGAAGAGAAGCAAGAAAGGAGTGAGATAGCTATTAAAATTCATTCTAGCCTTTCCATGATATTTCCTTTACCGATTCTCCTGTTACTCCATGTAAATCTGCGATTTTTTAGGGTTACGTCAACCAGTTCCTGTTCTTGCATTATTTTTTCAAGATGGCTTTTGAAGGGATCTATACCAAATGAGCCTCCCCTCTTTTCGTTCACATGAAGAATGAGATTAAAATCCCCTCCCAAAATAACATTGTCGTTGTCTTCACTGTTCATATCCTCCCTTAATGAATCCCAACATGATTCTTTATCTCTGTAGTGATTTGGACTATACACATTATATATAATGATGTCCTGCTGATTTGTACTGTTTTCTAGAACAGTTTTGAGCCAATTTGGATTTGCAGTGGTGTCTTTCAGATGCCAAGTGTTTTTTGTCTAGAGAGTAGCTAGACCTCCCGATGCACCTCTTTACTCTGACAAGGTGCCTTCATATTGTTTTTCAGTGCTTATTATTCTTTGAATATCTGCCTCACTTTGTTTTGTTTCCTGCAAGAGGATGATTTCATGCTTTTCTTGGTTTATTAGATCTCGTAGGGATTTTGTTTTGGAGGGGTGCCCTAGACCCCTAATATTCCATGACAGTATTTTCGTCATTGTGTAAGGATAGTTCGAGGGGTTTCTTTCCCTCCCTGCTCCCTTTGTGCCATTTCTTTGTTATTATGCCCAAATATATAGTTTTCTATGGGGTTCCGTGTGCCCAATGCTATATATTTTTGTGCATTTTCATTTTTTTAGTGCTTCATGGATCTTCTTCCAGGTCCCTGCTTTTTATGGGGTTCCAGAGAAGCTCCATGCTCTTTGGAAGCATTTCTGGTGATGCGAAGGGGGGTAGTGTCTTGGGAAGATGAAGGGAGATCTAGGATAAGAGGAGTGGGGAGGGGTGGGTCCTAAGGGGGGGGAGGCAGGAAAAGAGGAAGATCTTCATTAGGGAGGGATAAAGTAGAGAAGGGATTATATTTGTCCAATGGATTGTACATAGGGGCTGAAGAAGCTGACGAGAGAGAATTTGGATACAAAACCTTATCAGGGAGAGGTGGAACAGTGGTTGGTTTAGATTGAGGAGATGATTGCGGATTATTCTTTGCAAGTGGGTTAGATTTCCTTTTTTTAACAGGCTCCCAATGCTGCTCCGAGTCCTGAATTTGAACATCAATATTTTTTGAACAACGATTTGCAAAGTGGCCATATTCGTGACATACCTTGCATTTGAATGGGATCTGCTTGTAGTCGATCTGCTATATGTGCGTCTATTCGTACACTTTTAACTTGATAAATTCAGGGAGGCCTTTCCCCAAGTCCACTTTAACGCAAATCCTGGCACAGGCTAGCATATTTTCTTTAGGCTCACTCCTGTCTATGAATTTTCCAATAGCATTTCCAATAGTTTGGATATAATCGTCTCCCCAGTAGTGTAGAGGGAGGTGCGGGAGACACACCCAAACCGGGACAACACTCAGCACATCGAGCTTAGGGTCAAAATCAGGGGTCCATTTATTAAGATACAGGCCTCTGGAGTCCATAAAATAGAACCTATTTCTGAATATTATATCTTTGTCTTCTCTAGATTCGAAGTGGAAGGTGAAGAACCCCTTTCCACAGAATCTGATCGAGATCTTACCAGCGATCTTATCAGACCAGTTTATTTTGATCCATCTCTGAACCATCTTAGGGGAAGGCTAGAGGCCCATGAACTGGCCTATAAGTCCTTTTTCTGCCAACGAGAGAGCTGCCATACAAGGGAGAGAGGGGGGAAGAACAAGTTCTTGAAAACCGTCAAGATTTTTAACAAATTTTGAGACTGTAGGATGAGATTTCAGAGGTCCCAGAGAAGCGATTAGATCCGTAAAGGTGCGGGCCTGAGCCATGGCAGGGGTCACGACCGGAGGGGATTCTGGAGATCCCATGATGATGTCAGAGCAGGGGCCCAAGATAAAGGTGTAGAAAAGAATAGTTGGAGGTCCCAAATGGCAACCCAAGCACTGAAGATGAAAGGAGGCTCAGGGTAGGGGCCCAGAAGCTGTAGCGGCACAGGGAAGTAGGGCAGGAGGCCCAGAGCACAGAGGTTCAGGGCATGAGGCCTAGGCACAGGGGTGCGAGGGAAAAATTTAGGTCATCAGGGCACCAACGCTGTTCCCTATTTTTTGTTCCTTGTTGTTCCCAAACACAAAAGACAGGCTCAGGGTAGGGGCCCAAAAGATGCAGCAGCACATGGAAGCAGGGCAGGAGGCCCAGAGTGTAGAGGAGCAGGGCAGGAGCCCTAGGCGTAGGGGCGTGAGGGAAAAATTTAGGTCATCGAGGCGCCATCGCACCAATGCTCCAAATCATCCTTTCTTGCATAATTTGCATTGTAGGATTGTTGAATTGATTCTTTTTTTTCTACCTATTTTGTTGTTCCCTCTTCGGAACAACACGTTTTGATTTTTTTGTTAACTTTTCGGAACAACACTTTTTGATTTTGCTGTTCCCTTTTCGGAACAACAACTTTTGATTTTTTTGTTCCCTTTTCGGAACAACAGTTTTTGGTTTTGTTGTTCACTCTTTGGAACATCACTTTTTGATTTTGATGTTCCCTCTTCGGAACAAAACTTTTTTATTTTGCTGTTCCCTTTTCGAAACAACACTTTTTTATTTTGTTTTTCCCTTTTCGGAACAACACCTTTTTATTTTGTTGTTCCCTCTTTGGAACAACACTTTTTGGTTTTTTTGTTCCCTCTTCGGAACAACACTTTTTGATTTTTTTGTTCCCTCTTCGGAACAACACTTTTCGATTTTGTTGTTCCCTCTTCGGAACAAAACTTTTTGATTTTGTTGTTCCCTCTTTGGAACAACACTTTTTGGTTTTGTTTTTCCCTCTTCGGAACAACACTTTTTGTTTTTTTTTTTCCCTCTTCGAAACAACACTTTTTGATTCTGTTGTTCCCTCTTTGGAACAACACTTTTTGGTTTTGTTGTTCCCTTTTCGGAACAACAATTTTTGGTTTTGCTGTTCCTTTTTTGGAACAACACTTTTTGGTTTAGCTGTTCCCTCTTTGGAACAACACTTTTTGGTTTAGTTGTTCCCTCTTCGGAACATCACTTTTTTTATTTTGTTGTTCCCTCTTCAGAACATCACCTTTTTTGTTTTTTGTTTTTCTTGTATTTTTTTTTCTTGTAGAAATGTTTTTTCCAGCACCCTTGTTATATATTTTCCCAAACACTTCCAGTTCATATTTTCAGCTTCATTTCTTTGATTCTTTTTATAGCCTAAAAGAGAAGTACCTTCATGAGGATAAATAATTATGGATTTTATAAATCAGGTGACTATTTTTAACATTATGATCTTTGATAAAGACAACTTCTTGATGATAGGCTTACAACAATTGAAAGGGACACAATTATTTATATTTTAATTTACTATATTGATTTCTACTATATATGATATTGATTGATCTTCTTTACCATGCTGGTTCTACTTTTCCTGGTTATAATTCTCTTTGTTTATTATCAATGGGATTATGGGTATAATTTTTCTTATTATTGATATGTTTCAACTTCTTACACCATCCCTACTCTTAAGGAGTACTGAGCCTCCCTCTATTTATCATAAAAAAAAATGATATGTAATGGAAAATAATCTACAAGTAGAGGATGGGGTGTCTCATTAAAGATCCAACCTACCATGTTCATAAGGATGTAGCAATGTGACATTCCCATTATGGCCACCACACCAGGGTTATGATCCATTGGATGGTTAAAATATCCTTGGAATAGGAGGTCTCATCACGAGTCGACTTGCTCACTTTTGCTACTTCCCAGTGAATGGCAGTGTGGTTATCTAGTTACCATGCCAACACACTAGTCTCTCCTGTAGAAACAACAATAAAATGTTTTAAATTATAAATTTAGGATCCTACCTCACATGGATTAAAAATCAACTCTGTCGAGGCTATGGACGCCTGCTAGCAGAAGAAGCTCTGCTTATGGCATTGAAGTTCTATTTCCACAATCAATAACTCTTATAATACCCTCTTCCCATTTATCTTTTTTTTGAGAGAATATTTCCTCTAAATACACCCCTACTCTGAACCTCTATGCATGCATTTATGTTTTTATTCAATCATATCATATCATACACAAAGCCGTTTTTTTATATTTTTGTTCCCTTTCCTATCACTTAACTTATCATCAACTAAAGCTTCTTATCTCTTATCATTTATTATCATTATATACCATGCTTTTACTATATCCATATTTCTTATCATCTCGTCATTCATTTACATACTCTGTCCCATTTATGGATGTACTCTTCATCCTTACATCCTGCCGCCGAAATCACCATTTCCCATCTAATCGGTCGAAAGCGACCTCTCATTTCGAAGGATGAGAAGACTTCCATTATGCATGTGATGACATCTTTTTACTAACTAACATGATATCCAATGCTTATGCGTCATGTGAGAATTTAACAACATTAGTTATACTTAGTTTTTTCAACAATTTGTTGTTCTATCACTCTAAGTATCGCTATGCTATTGTGTTTTTCAAATACAGTTGTGCTTTTAAGTTTTCAATATTGCTATTTCTTTCTGGCATTGCTATGCTTTCCCGTATTACTGTTTTTTTCAGTATTTTCGTGCTTTTCCGCATTTCTGAATTCTCCCATTACATCCATCCTTTGCAAAAGAATTCAAACACTATGGGTGGTAAGACAGTGTGCTGTGAACCCTTAATACTAGAATTATCTGACAGAGAAAAATAAATTCTGATTCAAGCAGGATGGATATCCTATCTTACAACGTTTCAAACCCCAAATGAATAAATTGTTATTGAGTTTATACATAATTTGTAGAATAGGGAATCCATGGTAAAAGGCAGAAATATTATAGTTACAGATGTTGTAATAGTAGAAGTAACCGGATTTCCAACAGAAGGCACCACATGGACACAAAAACATGTATCGACACAAGACGCGATGGAGACCTTCAAGGACAAAGATGAAAAATTGGTCAGAAAGGGAAAAGTCTTTCAACCAACTTCTCTCGCAGAACCATGCAGGGAACTAGCAAGCATCGTCCAAAAATACATTACCTATGATGGATGTCGTGATGTGGTAAAGCCAAGACAACTCAAACTCCTAGCTGTTCTAAAACAAAATATTACTGCTAGTTTGATTTCCCTTTTAAATTCTTTATTACACAAAACTGCTACTAGGATAAGACGGGCCAGGCACCCTGAAACAGTGGTAAGTCACCATGGACTGATTAGAATGATCATTAGTCATAGCCTAGTCCAATATGAATTGACTTGGGATGGTCTCATTAGGGCCCTAGAAAGCATACAAAACCCTGTAATTCAATAGCCCACAATTGTAGAATCAAGTTAGCAAAACCTTAGTCTCAAAAAGAAAAAGGATTGCCCATCCAAAGGTCGAACCTCACAAACACAGGAGGTCTATAAGAATCGAATTAGCTCAGAGAATAGCTGTAAATCAAAACGACCAACCTATGCAAACATTCAACTTAGTTATGGTAAGGGATTCCGAGTCTGAACAAGAGACACTAGGTTTAGAGGAAGAGCCAGAAGAGGAAGCTGGGTCAGAACCAAAACAAGGAGAAGAATTAGAGCCAGAATCTGAACAAGAAGCACTAGGTTCAGAGGAAGAGACAGAAAAAGAAGAAGAGCCCAAGGAAGAGGTTGAGCCAGAATCAGAGCCCGAAGAACAAGAACAAGAACAAGATTATGAATTGGAAGTTGAAGTTGGACGAGATTTTGAGGCAGGAATAGCCAAGGTCGTAGAAAATCTCGATGTATACATGCAACCTGTAAGACCTTTTGGCCCTAGCACACTGGAAACACAAGCCTCGAAGAATTCTGGGCACATAGAAACTCCTCCATCACAAGAGGTTGTAGACACAGAAATTGCACAGGAATCTGATAACTAGTCTGGTAATACAATTTTGTTAAGCCAGGAAGACCCACAGAAGTTTGTAGATATAGACATTTGTCATGAATGTAAGAATCAATCAGGCAATACAGTTCCTTTGGAACACAACCTTGAGGGTCAACAAGCAGCCTTAGAAATAGTTGATAAACCTGTTAAAGGCACAGATGCTCCTCGAAAGAACCTAGGAGCTGGGGCAAAACTTAAGAAGTTACGACAACAATACCAAAACCTCCAAAAGACAGTTAAAAGGTTACGACGAAAAATAAAAAAATATAAAACATAAACCACCACACCTGAGGTGACTTTAGTAGCAATGAAATTAGTAAAAGGCGAGAATAAATCAGTGGAAACTCAAGCATAACTCCCCTCCACTAGGACAATTTCCACCCAGATTGATTTGAATGAACACTTGGTGAATGCAGTAGTTCAAACAGAGGTTTGGTCCTCCCAAAATAAGCAAATACAAACTTATAAGGTACTCTTTCACAGCATTGGCACCCAAACAAAGAATAAATCTTAGAAGAACCCTATTGTTTTAAAGCTTCAGGAAGAATTAGTGCAAGCCCAGCTTGCTCTAGAACAACACCAACAACAGAAAGTATCCCTAAAACAACATCAGAGGTTACAGAAACAATTGAGAGACTTAACCCTAGCAAAGAATGAGGCTTGGGATAAGGTTAGACAAGAAGAAGAAAAATTGGAGAAGATGAAGATCAAGTTGAACAATGTTAGGGAGCAGTTTGACACCGTTTGTTCATTGTATTCTGATGTCCTGACTTGTTGATCGCCTGCCAAGAACTATTCCTTGTTCTTGTTAGAACGCTACTTATTGTTGAAAATTAAAGTTGTTAGAGCCGGTCCGCCAATTGAGTTGGAAACAATAGAGGAATTTATAAATTGCTGTGAGAAATATGGAGTAAAAGTCCAATGACTTCTTTGTGAATTCTATTTACATAATTTTATATTGGATAAAGAAGTGGATGTAAATCCTAGCCCTTTCGTTGTGGATATTCAATTCCAGACCTTTATATCTTTTGCAGTCAACCAACTTAAATGGTTTAAAGCTTACAATTCATTCCAAAGACAGGAACACAATCTAGATCTTAGGGTAAGAGATGAACCTACTCACCCTCTGCAATTATTTGCTAAGCATAAAAGATTGATGACACAGGAGGGTGTGATTAAAACTTTAGGGCCCATCCATACGGAAATTGTGCAAGAGGAAAAACATACTTCCTCTCCATTCAGGACAGAGCCCCGGTTGCATCCAAAATGAGATGGATGGTTTCAAGCAACCACATTAAGGAAAGGGAACCTTTTAACTATGGAAACTTCAAGGCTGATGCAAGACGGTTTATCCCATGTATCAAGCTCATATTAAGAGAAGTACCCTATTGGGTGGGATGCTGCTTTAGCAGCCTTATTATTTTATATCCTCCTGAAGGATATCAGCCTGATTATGATTTACCTGAAGGACAGGAGGTAGCAGCCTTTACGCAACTGGCATGAAATCATGGTCTCAGGCCTCTTATGGACATATATTCTCCAGCCTACTCCTTAACTTCTTTGCATAAGAATTATTTATTTTCATAGGGACATGAAAAAAGGTAAGTAGAGGAGTATGTTGAGACTGGCAATGGGTATGCATTTACTCTTAATTATCGTCCTTTTTCCTCTTCTTCATCCATTTTTGTGTCATAATATAATAATATCATGAATGGATTTTGATAAATAATGATTGAAATAGTCCTAATATGGTTTAACCATTCAAACTAATTTCCATTATTGCTATGATGAAAATAACAGATAAAATCATAGTTGTTCCCAAAAACAAACATCAGGATCTAATCAAAAGGAAAGAAGGCACGATAGCGACGGTCAAATGAGAAACTGAATCCATGAGAACGACCAACTGTCTGAAGATAGTAATTTGTCGTGAATCCCTCAAGATCCCCTGATCTTGAGGGATCACATTTGCCTCTCTTTTAGCTATAAAAGAATGAGCAAAATATGAAGACAGGGGGAGAGTTGATACGATGATATAGAAGAGTAGAGAATGTAAATCAGACTGTATTACATATTGTATTATGTATCTTTCATTTACGAATTGTTTGTAATGAACAAAACATAGTTTTGAAAGACATATTTATATTGTAATGACTATGATGATTAATAAATAAGTTGCGTTGTTTTCCATTCGATTATTCTGGAGTAACTAAGCAGTGTTCACTGGTGGCTAAGGGCTCGATCTCTGGTGAAGTTCACTTCTATTCTTTGTGCTATACCTTTCCATTTACTCCAAGTATATTATGCTTTTTTTCTTTACAGTGAATTGCCTTTGATAATTTATATCTCTGTATTTATTCTTCTACGTGCACGTTTCCATTTTATTGAGTTGTTTGTTAAATGAATTAGTTTTGATTATTTAAAGCACAACCTGTTATTTCCATTTACTTTCCTTTTGTTCGATTGTTTAGATCCAACTAAAATAGCCCGGTTACTGTTTCTGTGCTCTTGGTTGATTGAATAATTTGAATTAAAGAATGAATCGGAGTTTTAGATTATAATTCATAGATGAATTCTTTTCTTAAAACTTTAGATTTATGATTGCATCTGTATTCAATGATTGGTTTTACTGTTACTCTCTATATGAACAGTTTGCACATATTTTGTACACACTTGAGATAAAAGGACTTACCTTGGTTGATAATTAATGTGAGGCAATTAGGCGTTTTTAAAGACACCTCTTAGCACCCAATAGTTTCTAGGTTTGTTTGTACAAAAAAGCATGCATCCTCTTCTAAACCTAGATACTTTATCGTGTATCTTGTGCTAATACACATACCTTTTAAAGTTAGCCATGACCTTCCCTATACCAAAGTGCCCTACAACCTTGGAGGTATGATCCTCTCTAATCAACTACAATCACTCCCCTTCAAGAAAAAATAGCTTATTCAAAATGAATAGTAAATCGTCCTGGAGATGGTAGTCAACTTTTTTATCATCATCGTGAAGATGAATATAAATAAAAAACTGTTGATACACCTCCTTGAATTCCACATCTTATAAATATGTCTCTATGTATGCATCATCGTTGAATGGCTCCATGTGCATAAGAGTCCCAAAAGCTGTGATTTTTGATGTGGGTGGCTTTGAAAGCATGTTGTACAACTTGTTTTTGATTCCCTTCTTATACTTGATAACCAAATGAAGCCGTTGTAAAAACCCCATCCACTAGTAATTCCTGGTCTGTTGTAGCTTATTTTGGGCTTGCAAGTAATGTAACAACTAATGATATATGTGGATTAATGTCTCCTTTCCCATCGGATAATGCTTCTAATTCTTCAGAAATTGCAACATAGCATAAATATCCTTATCACAAGTAGGGTAGTTAAGAACCTTCCCATGAAATACTTCATAACTGTAGTATACAGGCCTTCCTCCCCGCATCAAGAAAACTCTCATAACATACCCACTCGAATCTATATCCACTTGAAAGGGTCACTGCAAGTTTGGTAATGCCAAACTGGTGCTTTTCTGATCTTCCTTTTTAACTCCTTGAAATCCATTTTCTGACCTTTTCCCCAATGGAAACTCTTTCCACTTTCTGTTATGGCATGGTTGGTGTTGGTACTGTTGAAAATGAGGCTATGAATTTCCTTAGCTACTGTGTTTCCCCAATGAAACTCATGATCTCAGAAACATTAGTAGGAATCGAAAATTTCATGATGGCCTCCATCTAGGAAGGATCTATCCTCAGCTCCCCTCCACCGATCACGTACCCCAGATACACCAAAGGCTGCTACAC
Organism: Pinus albicaulis; assembly: GCA_034641835.2. Taxonomy (NCBI): domain Eukaryota; kingdom Viridiplantae; phylum Streptophyta; class Pinopsida; order Pinales; family Pinaceae; genus Pinus; species Pinus albicaulis. The sequence continues at coordinate 447,689,482 of CM076577.1, forward strand.
AAACTCAAACTTCTTGATATTTGCTAGCAGCTGGTGCTTCTTCAATGTTTACAGCACCTATGTCAAATGTGAATATGATCCTCCCAAGTAGCACTATATTTTAGTATATCATCCAAATAAACAATAACAAATGAATCTATCAAAGGTAAAAGTACATCATTCATTAATCTCATAAATGTAGATGGTGCATTACATAGGCCAATTGGCGTAACTAACCACTAATACAAACCTTTCCTAGTTTTGAAGGTGGTATTCCATGTATCTTCTTCTTTAAGTCAAACCTGGTGATATAAAGGCTTCAATTCCATCTAGGTGAAGTCCTTTGTGTGTTACAACTAATCTAGAAAATCATCTATCCTAGGTAGGGGGTATCTGTTCTTGAGCATGATTTTATTCAACGCCCTATAATGTATACACATCCTCCAAGCCCCAACCTTCTTTGGCATAATGATGATGGGTGACCCACATGGTGATGTACTTGGTCGATTGACACCATGTTCCTGTAGTTGCTGCAACTATTTCCTCACCTCACTTGCTTCTATAACGGACTTCCTGTACAACCCAATATTTGGTAACAAGGATTCTAGCAATAGTTGGATCCTATGCTCCATTTCTCTCTTAGATGGTAATCCTTTAGGCTCTCAAAACACATCCTTGTATGAATGTAGAAACTCCTCTAGTTTTTGTTTCTGCTTCTTAGTAAACCCCTCTAGGGATTCCTTGTCTCTTATTGACTCCTCTACAAATTGGCTTTCTCTTAAAAAAAAATTTACTTCTTGCTAGACATGATAAATTTGTTGGCTTGGTTGGCACTTACCAGTGAAATTTTTGACTTCCCTTGGTGCCCGTTGATGATAAAAATTTTTCCATCCATGATGAGATAATACTGATCGAATATATTCATGAATATTTCATCTCACATGTACATTAATGGACTCCCAAACACAAATCCACATACATCAAGGGGAGCCGCATCAAGATATACTTCATCAATAAAATCAACATCGATAGAAAATCTATTTTTTCATTGTTTTGTTACCTTCAGATCTGCATCCTTATTTAACCATCCTAATCAATATGGGTTTGGATGATCACGGAATTCTAGCCCAAAATTTTTGACTAGATCTGTTTCAATGAGATTCTCCTGCAATGTTGAGTCAAACATAACATCAATATTTGTCTTCTTGACTTATATCTTTATATGGAAGATTTTGGCCATTTCTTTCTCTTCCTGTTGCTGAAGGCTACTCAGAGTCACCTCCTTATGTACTAATGTACATATGATCTTGTCATCCATGTATGAGTTTATTTCAAATTTGTTGCTCGAATTCATGGCCATGGTATTCTTCTTTTTTTTATCTTTCTTCTTGTTCTTCGGGTTTAGCTCTCGACGCAAATTCCTACACTTATCCTATGTATGGCCATCAATGTTGTCATGGTTACAGTGGTTTCTAGGATCTTTGAACTGATGTGTTTTTGCTACTGTATTCTTATCTTTTCCCCCTCCTTATAATATTCGAGTTTCTCCTTCTACTTCGATCCACTTGATTGCGCTCTCTTCAGGACTATGTTCTTTAGGTATTGTGCCTGTACACAAGCCTCATCTACCGATTTGGTCTTGAAAAACATCACTTTCTCACACATATGGTGGTGCATACCCCCCAAATACTTAAGGAGTACATCTCGGTTCTTTGGAGAGATACCCTACATCATAGTCATATTTCTGAATTTTGTGGTGTACTCATTTACGCTTTGGCCCGAATTTTGCCTAAAGTAATGCCACTAGATCCATTTCTCCTCCATGTACCCAATGGGAAAAAAATATGAATTAATGAGGGTTTTGAAATCCTCCCACTTATTCACTGGAGGTTCTCCCTCCAAACTTAGGGTTTATGTGTGGCTCTCCCACTAAGTCAGTGCATGGCCCTCTAATTTCAGTTGCGAGAATGAGATGTTTTTCCCTTCCTCGATCTCATGGACTCTGAAATAAACTTCCATTTGTTACAACAAGCAGTTCAAATTCATAGTGTTGATCTTACCGTGTTATGACTTGATATCTAATTTTTCTTCCATTTTAAATAGGTACTGATTCATGAAAATCCAACTGAGTTGATATTTTTCGGGTTCTTTCTTCGACTGCTTCTCTATTTCTCCCCGACCTTCTGATCCCTATTCTGATTTTTCCACTGCATTCGAACCCCCATCTCCTCTGAATGTCCCCAGATTTATATTCAAATCCTCTATGATGAGGCTAACATCGCTATTGATATCTATGACTTTTTTTTCGAGTCACATAAACCTGATCTCTACAAGATCAAGAGGTTCATTTAGAGATTCGTCGACCATGATTAGGGTTTTACGATTTTTGGCCTCGCCAATATATATCCCTTCAATATCCAAAAAATACCCAAACAAAATTTCTTTGATACTAAATTATCTAGAAATTATCGTGGATATTCCACTAAATAGTTTGTCACAAGAGATACGACAACATTATATTTAAAATATGAAGTTATACATTATTACATTTTTATTTAATTTCTAGATTTGTATATTTTACTATAATTAGTGCATGCATGTGAATGGAAAATTATGTATAAAAGTAGAGAAGGAAAAGAATAATCTCATAAATACACATAAGACAAAAGATATTTTGTGGGAAACCCTTTCGAGAGAAAACTCATCTGGAAGGTGAAGCCACGTTGCTCTCTTTCTCTGTCTGAAAATATGGTTGCAAGTACAAAAAAGTAATGTTTGTGGCTCGTGGAATGCTACAATGCACATATACTCTTTGTTTTCTCTACCTCCTATCTCTCCTGGGTATATTTTCTCAGCTATGGAACAAAATTCTCTCAAAAGAATGAAAATCCTCTTCCTCCTAGTGGCCCGATTATAACACCGCCTGATAGCCTACTAGTTGTTAATTTTGACTACATGAAATTTTAAATAGAGTTACAATATAGATTCTTCTAGAGTATTTTACATCATAATCATGTTTCTAGACCATTTTCCATGAATAATGGGGGCTGACACGACATTCTCTTGAACTATAGGTATGAAAATAAGAAGGTCAAATTTTGAGTGGCATAACATTTTCATATCAACTCTGATTGACGTGCTTCTTGCAATGTTGGAAATATATTTGTGTGTATGATAGCATGAAAAGGTGCAACATTAAATAGGAAAATATTTAGCCCCAAAAAAATTGTTGTTTGATGCCTCAAAACACTCTTGGAATTTTTCATTCCCTATTTTTCCAAGCTCAGGCCCGCTAGTAAAAATAGTTATGTGAGTTGATTCCTCCACTTTTTCCACTCCAAATGAATCAATATGGATGAAAAACAACATAATGATCTAATTCGTATAAATAAAACTAGTAAAATGATATGAAATGGAGGAGATAATGTCAAAAATAGGGTGGTCACAAATATTAATTTTTAAGCCAAACAAACATTACCTTCTAGTCTAATTTGGAATGGTTCCATGAAATACTTTAAGTCAAGTTCCAAGAGTTTGTGGTCAACCTTAAATGACCACCAATATAATAATTTGGCTTCTTCTATCCCATTTGGTTTTTGGTCTTCCTTAAAATTCCATATTCGGATAGAACATCCAACAATTGGTTATTGTTCACTTTTGTATTTCAGTACTTTTCTTGTCATATACACCCCTTTGAATTCGGGGGGAGGGGGGGGGGCGGGGGGGAGTGTAGAGAATGTTAGTAACATAATCCTTTTGGGTTATGTGAATTTGGCCTATTCACTTTAGTGGAAGGAAAAAAGCCTTAAGTGAAGCCCAAAATTCATGTGAAGTCGAGGATACCTCTTTGAAGATCAAAACCAAGGGTCACAAAAAATGCATTTATATCTATATTATGTGAATAATATGCATTACACACTTTATCATATGTTGATTTTTTTTGTGTGTACTCTAAAAAATACTATATAATATCACTCTCTATTAGTTATTTCATTAGCTACTATTATTAGTCTCCCCAACTTCCCAAGGCTGAAATGGGATTGAAGAAAGGTAACCACAGACCAAGCTTTAGGTCAGGTAGCTAGCCCTACCAAGACTAGAGAAGGCTCTATTATTGTAAGTTATGCCGTCAAAGGAATGATTGAGTATCTAATGATCTTAGGCTAGGTATGTAAGCTCAGTAAATAGGATTTGTTTGAGGTTTTTAGTGTTGGATAGAAAATTCAGTGAGAAGACTACATGTAGGATTTTTTAGGTCTGAATTCCAAGGTCAATTTTCAGAGAATATGTGAGGCTAGATAGGTAGTTTGAAAGCATGTTTAATAGGTCATTGATTATAGTATGAATTAAGAGAGAGTATGAAAGATCACTGAAGTGAATGCATTCATTTAGAAGTGAATATACATAGCATGTAAACCTTGCTTAAAACAGAGCATGAACAGACATGACTTCTTCTTATAAACTTACAAGATAAACATATGGAAAGATTTATCTGAAAGAAGAAGATATAGCATATAGCATGAATAGATAAAAATGCATAATAAGAACAAATTCTCCATTTCATATCAGAATATTTTCAACACAAGTTCTGCAAATATGTCTTTGATTTCATTCCAAAATGTTGGTTACAAGAGCTCCAATGCAAAAAATAAGACTATCAAACCCCACAAAAGACTAAAGAGAGTCTAATTATAGAGGATATGGACTATGACACCTCATCAGGTCTAAATCCCATCCAAAATGGATCATAAATCATTAGGGGAATTTTGAGGTCTAAAATGGGCCTCCTAAGGAAATAATAAAATAATAGCTAAACCAATAAAATAATATTTATGATTTTTCAATTCACTTTTTGCACCACAATCCATGTAACCATAGTTAAATTCAATTCAAAATTTGTACCAAAATAAAATTAATAAAAAAAGTGTATTGATGTGACTATAAATAAGAATGAATTTTTCAAGAAAAAGTAATTATCATTGAACAACTAATGCATTTGTCCATTGTACTTAAATAACTTAAAATAAAATATAAATACAAATTTATAAATTCTTAATTATATTATATACTATTAATTAAAATTTATATTATTTAAATTGTATAATAACATATAATTAATATACTATATAAAAAGTAATATAATATAATATAATATAATAAATGTATAGGGATATGCATTGTTTCTTTCGAGAAATATGAAATGACAATAATATATTTTTATTCAAAAAGTGTGAAATGACATTTATTATGAGTACTTTACTTTGAATTTAAAGGTACTTAGAACACTACCATGGTTAACCATGAGTTTTTATCCACCATTGAGAATGTGACAAGTAAGTATCTTTAACTCAATCAATGCCACCTCAACCATTAGGGATGATGTCATCCCATAAAATGTGATTGGTTCCCATAAAGTGAATTTTGATCGTACATTTTCCTTAGGAGGCCCATTTTAGACCTCAAAATTCCCCTAATGACACAAGATGATTCATTTCCTAGATTCTAGGGAGGTTAGAAACCATTCCCTGAATTTCAGCTATGAACTAGGAGTGTGTGTCCCTTACATTAAATTACATATTCCCTCATTATAGGAGGAAAAAACCAACTCAATATCTCTAATTCCATCTCATAGAACATAAAAAAACTCTAATTTCTGACATTTTTTGAGCTTGATAAGTGTCCCGATGAATCCAATGCTAATTTGTAACATTTCTGACAGAACGATGGCAGAATTTTACAGAAACATAACAGAAGTTTGCAGGCACTTTTGAGGCACTTTTAGGAGTCCAATTCCACTTCTTTAAGAATGGTCAACTAGCCCTGTGTGTATAGTTTCCATAAAATCTTGAATTTTTCAAAATTACACACAACAAGTCCTCCAAAAATCCATTCTCCCAAGGTTACTCCAAAAGCGTAATAGAAGCTCCAAAAAGGTGGCAGAGATATGAAAAATGACTGGTTTTTGAGTTTTTTCTCCAAAATTAAATATTTTCATGCGAAGGGGGTTCCTGATCTGTAATTTACTCATCAAAATGCATCCATACATGTAAATAAATCATCATTTGGATTCCCCCAAAATAAGCGTAACAAAAGTTTGTTACCCTTCTGTGAGGAGGAATTTCCAAAATAGTGCAAAAATCACAAAAAATAGAAAAATTGTTCAAAAATTTTCAAAATTGGTTCTTTAGCACCTTTGAGTGGTGGAATAAACATCAAAATAAGCTTCAGCCAAAAATTCCAAGATAACCTTCTCTTTAAGCTTCATTTGTGCTTCTTTTAGCCTTTTCTTTAATTGTTTTAGCCTTATTTGAGAAATTGTGTTCCTGGTGAGATAATGATTTGCCATGTGTCTTTGAATTTTATTTTCCCTCTTAGCCCTCTTCAAGAGATTCTCCAAATGCTCATTTACCCTTGAAAACCAAAGCTCTCTATCTTGACTAATCTCCATGGCTATAAACTCATCAAGTCAACTCTTCAGGTGGATGAGTTGACTGTATTTCTAGCTCCAGTGCCCTTTTGAGGCCTATTTTTTTTGTTCTTATTAGCTTTGTTTCAGCCTCCATGTATAGCATTTGATCAAAATCAATAACCCTCTTACCTTTACCTTTGTATTCCTCTAGGTCTAGATTAGGCTTGCTTTGTAATCGCTGCTTCACTTTCAATTGAAAATTATCTTGCTGTAAGAAAGTGATTTGAGAATTAACAATGGAGAACATCTTCCTCAACTCTGCTATTTCCTCATCCTTCTCTCTAATGATCTCCTCAGCTGATATCATCTCCACCTGCTTTGCAACCTCAACCTCCAATGGTGTTGATTCACTACGCTGATGCAAAAGAGGTTGCTCCTCTATCTCACTTTGTTCCATAATGGTGTCAAGTGTAAGAACACTTTTGGCAGACTTAGGCGCAAAAATTTGTCTCTTCCCCTTCTCATAGGTATGAGTAAACTCAAAAGCCCTAGGAGCATCCAAAGACTGATTTGGCATGTTAGAAGAGCCAACCTCCATTGGTTGTGCTAATGATGTATTATGCAATATAGGAGGGCTAGTGGTAGGCGTTGCTGCTAATATTTCCAAGAAATTTTCCCAAGTCATGTTGATGGAGGAAAGGTGATGAAATACAATGAGATTGATTAGACCATGATGAAAAAGACTAGTGTGATGATCTTGTTTTCTACTCTGAACCTTCTCAGTAATATTAATCAAACTCCTGTATAAGTAATATGGAAAATCAAGTGTTTTGATAGAGGTGAAATGCATTAACAGTCTGATATGGTACCTATAACTCCTGAAAAATATTCCTTCACATGTGAAGCACTTCATTATAAACATCATCAAAGGATCATATTTGTTTTTGATGTGTCTGAAAGGGAAGAGGTAATGTGGCTCCTCTATAGCATGAGGCTTGAGAAATTGTTTGTAATTTTCAATGTCTAAATCCATGCCCTTGAACCACTCCTCTCCATGAAAAGGAATACCTATTTCTAAATAAATTAGTTCTACTGATAGGCTTATCTCCACACTTGCAATAGTAACCTCTCCCATGATGAATATTGTGGCAAATAATATGGTCAATTGAAGGTGATATCCTTTCTCCATGAGCTTTTCACAGAACCTCACACATTCAGTTCTCTCAAAACATATTCTGGCCAAGGGTGAGGCATTGAGTTCATGCCTTGCGAAAGGTTCTAACCTGAGGTGGTGCCCTACTTTGAAGGTATTCTTCTAACACTCTATATTTTTTATAATTTTAATGATGAAAACCATAGTGTTTTTGTGGAATGAGTATATGTAGTGAAATGTGGAAAAATAGACTGTAGGAATAATGTAGGTTTAGAGGATGAGATGAAGGATCATGGAGTTAAGGAAAATTATAGAAATATTTCAGTAGATTGGGTTGTATTTTAGCTCTAAGTTGTGGGTGGAATGAAGTAAAATGGATGTGATGAAGGTGGCGAAATGATGAAAACACGGGAAATATCCAATTTCAACACTATGAAAATAGCTAGTGTAGAGGTGGTGTAAGTTTAAAAGGTGATATGGAGGGTTATGAAGCTATGGAAAATTATAGAAAAAATCAGTGAATAGGGTGGCATGTTAGATCCATATTTTGGATGGAATGAGGATAAACGGAAACGAGGAGGGTGATGAAATCAAGAAAAAATAGGAAATTTCCAAATTTTTCACTCTGAAAATTTGCTAGAATCTAGGGTTTGATGAAAATGACATGTTAGGGATGGTATGGATGATGGGAGATGTGAGGATGAGATATGTAAGAGGTGTGGGCTAGGGTTTAGGTACTAGGGTTAGGGTTTGTTTAGATATAGTAGGTTAGGGATTGTCAAATGAAGTCTTTTTATGTCATGGATAAGTGATGATATGGAGAAAAATAGAGTGAGCATAAAAATGATTTGAAAACTCAATAATTTGACCAAAATGGTGTAGGAGAGTAGTGAATTAATGTTTTTGAGGGTTTCAAAGGGTAATGATGACAAGCCTTGAGCTTTTTTAAAGAGTTTCAAATCCCAAAACCTAACTCTGCCTTTTCTCGAAAAGTGTAATAGTTATTTATAGAAGTGTAACACCAATGTTGAAAGCATAACATTGTCCTCCCAGAAGAGTAACAAATGTTGCAAAACACCTGCGTAGCACACTATAAGTGTAACATTGGTGCATAGCACACCCAAAAGCATAACAGACTTGCCCAGAAGTGTAATAAACACACTCAGAAGCGTAACAAAGTGTCTTGGGAATGGTTTTCTGCCTTGGATTCGAAATTTTGACCACCTTAGAAGTGAAAAGGAAGAAATAAAGGGGCTCTTCCACATAACAAAAGATAACAATGAGTCAAAATGATTTTTCTTTTGCCTTTTATAACCTTGAAATGACCTTTTTTCCTTGTAATGAAACAATACAACAAATTTGACTTTTTTGAACTTTTTTACATTTAAACCATTTTAAAACAAGACAAGTTGTCTCTTTAAACCTCCTAAGCATGTTATATCAACTTTTAAAGGTTCATGAGTGAAGTGAAGGGTGAGTGCCTTGTTTTGATGACAAATTGGACAGTTTTCAAAGGCAAATGATGACCCCTAGATAGTGACCTAGGTTAGGCGGAGTGACATGACCCTAAATCTTTAGAATGACAATCAAATTATATGACCTTCAAAGTGATGATGATGATGGATGAGATGAGGGAGAAACTAATTTGACCTAGACTCCTTCTGTGACAAAAATTGTTTTTTGAAAATTTGTTTGAAAAAGTTAAAAATTTTCACCTGTGACTTTTAGGAAAACAACTGAAAGAGTTATTTTTGATCACTGGCATACTGATACTAACATTTTATCTAGTTGGGGATGGAAGCTCATTTAGGAGGTGTCAAGAACACTGTATATCAAGTAGCCTTACCATTGGGCAATGGAGTCAAAATTGGACATTGAAAAACTTTGACAAATTGGAAATGATGAAGTAAATCTGGAAATGACTTTGACTAGAAAAAAATGACTTGACTCTGACTTGACCACTGACTGAAACTTTTTGAAAGAAAACGTGAGTTGAATGTATAATTATCATGACCTTCTCCTCGGGCTTCAAACTTCTGCAACATTTTCTGATTTCTTGGACATCAAATTGAAATGATATGTACAATGGCAGTGGACTTCACCATCAACGATCAGGTAAGGTAGTGTTTGAGGAACCCACCATTAATTGGTCCCCCCAGCACTTCTTTACCTTCAATATCCTCTAGTAGAAATGTTTTATTACCTATAAATGCAATGACCTTGTAAGGTCATTTCCATATATTTCCAAACTTTCCATGCTTACCTTTGTTTTCATTCTGCGCATCCCAGCGAACAACAACATCTCCAAGCTTCAAATCATCAGATTTGGTATTATTATCATAATTTTTTTTAATTTTCTCATGAAGCTTTGATTTATGACTAAAGACTTCTATTAGTGTCAATATTTGCATACTTCCACCAGGGATCAAAAGACATTTTTCATGTGCATCTTAGGTTTCCATTCTAAAGAAAATTTTAATCATTCCATTAGGTCATGATATAAAATTTTTCCACTGATGGTTTTCCTTGTCAAGTGTCCCATTTTCCTTCACAAGTATATTCCTGATGACCCTCTTCCATGTCTTCATCATACTGGAAATAAATCTGCTCTCTTTTCAATTTTAGTCAAAATCATTCATTCAGACAATTGTTTTCATTTTCCATTAGGTCACTAGGGTTTCATTAGGTCAGCTCATTGCAATGTCTCATTGGCAATAAAGGGCAGCAGAAGGTGTGAAAGTGATCCAGAATAAACTCATAATTTTCTTCAGTCAGGTATGCCATGTAAAGTTACATTTCATTTTTGTAAGTTTTCATCTCAAAAATGAAATTTTTGAGATAAAAACATAGATTATTTTATGTTCTAATTTTATGTAATTTTAAAGTCACTATATGTAATAAACTTTAAAAAAATCTTCCTATTCTTAGCTAAAGACAATTTCATGAAAATATACAAAACTCATGTCAAAGCATCCAAAGCACCAAAAGCATCAAAAAGTGTTGTGAGAGTTTAATGAGAAAAATGGAAAATGTGGGTCCCAATCATTCAAAATTCAAAACCATTCAAGGTATAAAAGCCCATTTTCCCAAAGAAGACCTTATTTGCTCATTTCCAAGAGGAAAAAAACACAATTTGGAGGAAGAAGTTTGAGCAAGAAGAAAAAAAAAGGAGAAATTTTCTTGACGATGCACTCTTGGGTAAGGCGATGTGCATAGGCCAAAGGTGCTACGCTTAGGAAAGTTAGGGCAGTGTTAAATTCAACTACGTTGTGCTTAGGAGAAGGGCGTTGTGCTCCTCTGTGAGGTGTTGCGTATAGGCAAGAAACCTCCCAAAATCTTCCCAAATTTCAAATTTGTCTCTTTTTCCCTAAATCAAGTTAGTAAACCCTCTTTCATCCCTTTTCCTTAATTTTATGCTTATGGGTAAAGTTTCATATTGGCAATAAATCACAAGAAAACCCTAGTTTTCCTAAAACCCTCATCCCCATGACAAAATTTCCCAAAACCCCCTTTTCCCAAAATTATTATCCCTAGACCCTACTACTTCACCCCATACTCCCAAAAACACTAAAAATACCCATCCCTAAGTCCCTTTACCCTTTTCCATTAAAACCCCAAATTCTAGGATTTTCACTCTTTTGCCTAAATTTCCACATACCCTTGACCTGTAATTAAATTTGATTTTCATCCCTCTTCATATTTTAACTTCCCATCACCTCACAAAGTTTCGTAACCCTTTTCCCCATCTCCCTTAATTTTTGTGGCTCTATCCCTATTCCTTAAAGCCCTCATTTCATCATTTCTTTCCCTGTTCCCATTCCCTTCACTCCCTCACTCACTCCATTTTCTTTCATTTTCCCTAGGGCTTTCGAAGTGCCAAAGAAACAAGTATGGAGAGATAAGATAGAGATTACATGGAGGAGGAAAATATTGATGATGAGTTTGAGGGAGATGAGGTTGTACAACAGAGAAGGCCACATATAGGAGGCAAAATCATCATAATAGAGCCAGAAAACCTTAGAGAGATAGAGGCTTCACCTTTAGCTGTGTCTTGTTTCAGATATGTTGGATGCTATGATTTTTGTGAAAAGGTGGAAATATTTCAGCATCATCCTGAGTTGACTAGGCTCTTCATTTTGAACCTCCATGATAACAGGGTAACTCTTGCAAGTTTAACTTTTGCCTTGTCCACTGCCATCATTGTCGATGCTACAAGAATTCCAAATGTAGGGAAGAGATGGTACAAAGCACATGATCTAGATGATCATTATTTTGAACCTTATGTCAAGACCAGGTACAAGAATGAAGGAATAAAAGTTTTCCCCTTCAGTTTCCTCCTCAGCAAGTATGCACCAGTGATGAAGATTATCATGAGATATTTTACTTGTGAGGGTAAATTTTCTAGATTTTACACATACCATATCAGTTTATTCATGCATTTCACTAGGGTGAGGATGCTGAACATTCCATTTTTCTTGTTTCGGGAAATTGAAAAATGGCATACTTGGTGTCAAAGAAAGAGTATCATCAGCAAATAAACAACCTCTATCATCAATCCCTCATCAAACTCATTATGCTTCATCATCTAGATATACTGAACATCTCTTGGGATACCTTTATTTCAAATGACATTTTCAAAAATCCCCAAATTCCTCCACCAGTGCCACAAGAGAGAAGAGAGACATCTACTAGTCCTGCAGCTATAAAAACAAGGAAGCATCAAGTCAAATCATTAGGGTCGGTCAAAAAATTTAGTCTAACATATCAGAGAGGGCTTAGAAAATTTTTTGCAGCAGAGAGGGAATTTTTTCCTCCACATGGTGTGGAAGGGACCTTTCCTTCTTCATCAGCACAGACAAAATTTTTTTTTCCACATGGTGTGGAAGGGGCTTTGCCTTCTTCATCAACAAAGCAGGTACATCATGCACAGAAAGGAAAGGAGAAAATCATAGAGGCTTGTATGAAGAAACAAATCAAGAGCATGAAGATTCCCATGAGGAAGAAGCTGATTTTGAGTTATTATACCTTGAAGAGTTTGATGATACTACTACATCAAACATTGGCATCAAAGAAAAGGAGACACACAACAGAGAGTTGCAAAACAATCTTGAGAGGGAAAAGTTCATCATCTCTTCCCTAGAGCAAGAGAACAAACAGTTGATAGACAAACAAACTCTTTTGGAGATGAAGTTGCTATAAGAGAGGAGGAAAAACATGATCAACCAAGTTGCCATAGAAGATCTCGAGGAGGATGAAAACATCCGGAAAAGGCCAGAGACAAGGGGCCTCAAAAGAGCCTTAGAGAAACAAGAGCAAGAACCTCAAAATTTGACTATTAACCCGCAGTTGGTAAAGGAAATTGAAGAAAACATAGAAGTGTGGCTGGAGAGAGTCAACATTCACTTGGAGAAGCTACTAGTGAAAGCCAACAAGGAAAATCAGATGCTCAGACACATAGCCCATCACTATTAGACCCGGAACAAAATTTGCAATATCAATAGACGACGGGGGAGGCAACCGAAGTATTGCCTCAACCTTGAAGGGATCTACCCTAATCCCTTCCCTAGACACTATAAATCCCAATAACTGACTGGATGTAACCGTGAAAACACACTTGTTCAGATTCAACCTAATCTTGTAGAAATGACATCGTTGAAATACTTGACGGAGGTGAGCAGGATGATCAATTCTCTTTTGAAAACGAGCAGCTAAATCATCCAAATACGCCTCGATAATATGTTTGATGTCGTGGAAGGCATATGACATGGCTCGCTGAAATGTAGCCCTAGCATTTTTAAGACCAAAAGACATCTTATTGTAAGCAAAAGTACCCCAGGGACAAACAAAAGCAGTCTTATGCTGATCTTCAGGACGGATAGTAATTTGATTATATCCGGAGAAACCGTCCATGAAGGAGAAAATCTCATTCCCAGCACACTCATTGATAATCTGATCTATAAATGGTGTGGGGTATTTATCTTTCAGATATTCTTTATTAAGGTCTCTGAAATCAATGCAAACTCAAATTGTTCCTTGTTTCTTATCTACGGGAACAGGGTTTGAAACCCACTTAGTCAAAGGAACAAGGAAAATAAATCCCGCCTTAAGCAGCTTCTCCACCTCGAATTTGATAGCTGCATCCTTCCTAGGATTGACCGGACGAAGTTTTTGCCTAACAGGCTTAGCATTTTCATAAGTCTTGATCTCATGCTGGACAATAGATGGATCTATACCAGGCATTTCCTCATAACACCAAGCGAATACATCCCTAAACTCTTTAAAGAGATCGATGTAAATCTGAATCTCTTCAGGGGAACATTCAGCTCCGATGAAGACATTCTCTATAACATTGGGATCCCTGGAAATGTTCACCAGGATAGTTGGAGAAATCACAGCCATGTTCCCTTCAGCATATACCTGTGTTGGTGCTAAAGGGTTCAGGACTGGGCGAACAGGACCAGGAGACAAAGGACTTGGAAAACTTGATTCAACTTCACTCAAATCAGGTAAAAAGTAAGACCGATGATGCAAATCATCCCACGGTCTATCTATACCATTCATAGCTTCCAGGATGGCCTCTTCAGATGGAAGAGTGGTATCAAGGAAATCCTGGGCAGAAGAAGAACTAAGTGTCCAAGCTGGAGCCACATCGCCATCCAACTCATCCGGAGAAAGAAGTGCTGGAATGGACTCTGCAGAGTCAACAATAGATTGATAAGCAATCTCAGCTACAGACATCAAAAATGCCATTCCACCCACTTGACCTTCCGCTAATGTGGAGGTAGGGGAAGGCAAGGTCCAAGGATCCTAAAAATAATGAGTTCTAAAGAACTCTCTTCGAAGAGGAGCCCTGAAGGATGAAATTTCATTTATATGAATGGTAGGAGGTGGAATATGAAAAGTACCCATCAAAGAAGAATACATTCCAACCCCTAAATTCTCAACAGGCGACTTGGTATTATCCAACTTTAGAATAGTTGAGTTAGTAGATGCATTCGGGTCTACAGGAGAATAGTCCAGTTGATCCACTGTAACAATCCTCCCTTCGTGAGGGAAAAAAATAATCCGAAATAATGAGGATGCAATGGCATCCATCTCATAAATCCAGTTTCACCCCAACAGAAGGTTATAGTCCAATCTTGCATCAACTATCTAAACCTCTATATTTATAGTTTTTCCCCCAACACAGATGGGAAAAGCTGGGATAATACCATGCAGTCTGTGAGAATGATCATCAAACACAGTTATAAGAGTAGCAGATGGAACAGCTGCGGGATATCGAATTCCCTTCCAGCATGAGAGAGACATCACACATGTGGAAGCGCCCTCATCAACGACCGTTCGAAAAATATTGAATTTCCGAAACGATGATTTAATATGAAAAGCCATATGATAGGGGAGTCTCTTTTTAAAATTAGACATATCAAATGTAATCATAAGAGAGTTCTTTGGATTGACAGCCCCAATAGCAGTGAAAAAAGCACTGCGCTGAGAAAGACAAGACTGGAGCACCTCTAGAGTCGACATGGCACAAGGACTCTGTGCCAAATCTTCCACAATAGAGTAGTTCTGGGCAGCCCTAGAATTTGGATTAATCGTCGTACGCTTAGTAGATGATTTTGGCATCCAAGGTATAGGCTCAACAGTAGGCTTCATGATGTGAAGCAGCTCAGTAGCATCGGGAGCATCCTTGGCTTTCAAAGACTCATATTCACCATAATCATGGGATCTCGTGGCGATATCCACATGAGAACTCATCATGTATATGTTTGACGAAGTTTTCCCTTCCTGGGTGCCCCCAGAGGAAGCCCCAGTATTTTGATTCGCGCCAACAACTAGCTGTTGCCCTTGGGGAAAAGGGTTTGTCAACACAGCCTGGGAACTAGAAGAACCCTGTTGAGCTAACAAGCGCTGCGCATCTTGAATTTTAGGGAAAAGGTGAGTAAGATGGTCTCCAACACATAACTTTCATGGAAACTTCACTTTCTTTTTATCCTTTGGACCCTCACCAACATGCTCGTTGGATTTATTTGCATTACCCTTCCCATTCTTGTCCTTTTTCTTATTATTTTTCCTTATTCTTCCCTTCAGATTGTTGATTTCCTTTGGGGTCGGAATTCTGAACTACATTTATTGACAACGATTGAGAAGGTGATGACTCAGCAGGCACAGCTTGACCAGAAGGAGTAGATTTTATAGAAAACTGCTGCAATTGACTAAGCAGGTTAGCTGCACCACTATTGATCGATCCAATAATTCCATTACCATGAGGACCGGGTTTAGTCTTGGACAAGTCTAATTTGGAGCGAGGAGCACTAGGAAAATATTTATGAAGGACTCCAGACTGAGAATATATCAATTCAAGCTGCTGGGCCCTGAAAATGGCCTGTTCCTCAGAAAATACCCCGAACAGGAATACATCCTTAGAAATATCTGACTGCAGAGATTTCAGAAACCATTCCAAAAGGAATTCTCCTGGAATATGTGCTTTAATAAGCCTCTTCCTTCTCCGCCATTCCTGAATATGATAAAAAATGTGGGTTGCGTCGTCCTGTTGAAAATTAGCTAGGAGTTCAGTCCCGGCATCATAACGGACAAGCAACTAGAAATGATTTAGAAATGTAGTAGCCAAATCTCCAAAAGTAAGAAAACTTCCCCCAATTAACTCAATATACCACTTGGCAGTGTTTCCAGTTAAGGTGCGTTGAAACAATATCAACCTAATCGAATCCTCGATCAGGGAGTTAGATGAACACCATAAATGGAAGGTGGTGATATGATCAGCCGGGTCCTCTCCATTCTTGCCTTCAAACTTTGGAATGTCTGAAGGTAGTTTGGTAGGAACCGGAGGCCACCCCAGACTATATTGGATTGGATCATTCGTCAATTTCGATAGATCTAGCAAGTTTAACATTGCCAGAAAAGGTAAGCGAGGAGGAGCCTGAGGATTCCATCCTTGGTGGGATGAATTCCCTACATTCTGAAAAGAATAACCTGGATTTGATGAGGCACCAGGTTTCCAGAAAGAACTCGTAGAAAATGTTGGGCCATAGGACCCAGCATTTGGAGAAGGACCCCCTCCCAACATAGAGTTACCAAAGATCGGACCAGTTCCCCCCCCCCGAAGTAATGAATGAAGAGGAAAGCCCCTGATAGGGGTTACAAGCATTGGAAAGAGGGGAAAAAGTCTGATAATCACTCGACAAAGGGAAAGAAGCATTCCCTTGTTGACCAGCGTAAAACTAATTCCCTGCCCCCACTGCTGTAAATACAAGGTTCCAACCTATAAAGGTAGTTGAACTCTGACCTCCAGACCAAGGGTTAAAACTCTGAGTCTGAGAAGTAAAAGGAAAAGACCCCAAGGAAGGATTCAAACTAGGAATATGCCTAGTCCCGAAGGGGAACCCTTTAAAAGAAGCTGACCCACTAGCAATGGAAGACATGGGTGTAGACGCAGTTGCAGCAGCGGAAAAGGAAAACGAAGGAATCCCACTAGTGGGCATTCCAAAACAAAAGGGACCAGATTGAGAAGCATGTGCTTGGGTGAAACCAGAGCCAAACACAGAAGTACTAGAGGCAATCGAAGATATAGCAATTGTGCCTCCTCCTTCTACTGAAGCAGGAGTTTGAATGCCTGCAGCACTCACAGCTGAAGCCGCGTTCCCAGTCGCGGCCATCGAAAGGTATGAATAAGATGGATAGGGACTTTCTGGTCTTCTTGACTTAGGTCCGATGTACTCAAAAACAAATGGATAATCAGGAGGAAGAGGAGATGGAAGTGACTAAGGAGACTCAGGTACTTCCTCTACTTTTATTCCTAACTCTCCCGGAAATAAGACTCTCGAGGTGAGCGGAACGCTCCTCTCAGAACCAACACCGGAACCAACTACGAAACCTTCAAGCCCTTGTCGAGGATGTCTCTCCACTGCGTCAGATATCACAGGGTGATATTCACCTGCTATGTTACTCCTACGCCTTCTTGTAGAAGGCTCAACAGTTTCGGGAGATAACCCCTGAACTCTCCTCGATCGACGAGGCGCTTGATCAGCCACTTTAATAGATTTAATTAGACTCAAAAAAGTATAAATCTAGGCAAGCTAGGAGCAAAGAGCACTCACTACAAAAAATCCCTAAGATACAACCCAAACAAGCAGCTTTCAGGTATTTCCGCTCCGGGTGATCAGGACCGGACACCAAAATACGAGAAAGCGAAAAATATGACCTCTAGAAAGTAGTCTGGGATAATTACGGCCCAGGCCTACTAGAGAAGGTAACAGAAATAGTTATGCTGACCTCCTAACAATAGCCTTTTCTGGTGCAAGTACCCAAGCTTCGCCGAGGCACCCTCCAGTAGTACTGCTGGAAGTGATACAACGTCTGCCTCAGGTACCACGGGTATTCCCCCCCGCAGTCACCTGTGTGGAACCTAGGAATGGAAACTATGGGCACCAATCTGTGTCAGAAGCCGGGCAGAACGGTCTTGAGGCAAGATCTAGTAAATCAGAGAGGGGTTATCTCTCTTCTCGGCCTTCACTTCCCCTCGCGCTTGACTCTCTGGAGGAGAGCTTTCCCGGTCGACCTAACAGAGTTGGATTTCGCTCAATTAATAAACTTCTATGTTTTAGTTTGAGCGGCCTTGGAGAGTTAACTCTCCACTCACCTAACCCAAGGCCCTACAACCTAGCTAGTTGGTGTATGACACTTAATAAAAAAAACTTGCTAGTTGTTTTTAAATTATCGCGCTTATTTTAGTTGGCTGTTATATTAAGTCAAGGGAATATGGAAATGAAACTCGTGATGCTTTATGACGCAGAAAAGAAACTAATGAAAACCAAAATACATGCAAATGTAGTAATTGTATTTTGATTAAAATAAATTTCTACACGGGTTCTACGAGACTATACTTTTTTTTCTTTTCAGATAACAAACTTCACACTCGCAAAAATTATGAAAAAGAATAAATGCTTAAGTGCACCTAATGCAAATTACTAAGAGCATGCTAATTCTAAGATGCAAAAACTACCAAAGAAAAGATAAATTTCCAAAGAATCCTTCAGTTTTATCACTTTTCTGGTTGTCTACAAAGCTAGTTCCCAAAATCAGAAACTCTCAGTATAAAGACACCAAAATATGCTCAAAACAAGAGAAAGAAACCGATGAAAATTCCCTTTCCAAATCACGTTAGAAACCAAAGGCAAGAAATCTCCACAAAGCTTCAAAAGATGAAAAGAAACCAAAACAAAAATGCAAAACAAAAGCAAAGGCAAAACAGAATGTTTTTGAGCTTTTTGAATTTTATAAAAGAAGACTTCAAAGAGACCGAGAAAACTATCCAATTACCAAGCCAAACAATCTCTGAATTTCAAGCAAAACTTCAACAAAATTCTCCAAATATTATAGTGCCAACTAGTAGCAAGATTTATACGAGCAAAAAGGAAGACAAGAAACTCAGCAACTCAGCCCAGAAGAATAGCACAATCTTGCAGCAAAAAAACTTCAAAGACCCAAAAATGACTCTTCAAAAATTGCAACAAGACCTAGTCACATGAAATCAAGAAAACTAACTGAAAAGTAGGAAAAAATTAAAGTGCTAAGCAAAACATAAAGTGAGGAAAGAGCATACGAGCAGAAGTTCTCTGTCCTGATAAAGCAGAACATCTAAGAATCTCCAGAAAGAGATCTTGGTACTCGAACCAGAAATGCAAGCACTAAAAAACAAGATTTGCCAAATAAGCCAGTCTTCAACCAAAAAAGAGAGAAAAAGACCAATAACCACTATCAACACAATCCAGAGACTATAAGGACACTACAGGAACAGGTCTCCACAGGTAGACAAGACTAAAAAGTCAAGAAATCAAGAATTTCAAAATTTTCCCAGGCATACGCTACTTATCAACTTTTCAACAAGCATGCATATGCGCCTGTGTCAAAGGAAACCCACGTATACGCGACTTCCTTTAACAAAAACTGCGTGTATATGCGACCGTGTAGAGGAAAACTCGCGTATGGAAAGGTAAATAATGAAAAATAAAAAATGATCAAGCCTGGCTAAAGAACCGGGTCTTTAGTCTGACTGATAAAAAGCTAACTGGACTGGAAATAATGATTAAAACTGTTGGAAACCTTTAAAACAGCTGAAACCACCCAACAGGGGAATCACAAGAATGCGATCCCTAGCGGAGTCGCCAGTTCTGTTTCGGGAGATAACTCCCTAGAGGTCGTTGGGTCAAAACCTCCACAGATCAAGGCATGCTATTCAAGAAGGACTCACACAACCACACTTGTACGCTAAAAACTAGATAAAATCGATTGTAGAACTCACCCGTAGATCCTACGTTTGATGTAGATCCCGCGGGGTCCAAACCCCCAACAACCATCTTCCTCCTTAACCTGAAAACCAAGAAGAAACGTGCACGGAAATGTAGTTGTACAGCATATATTTCTCCTAAATGTCAGTGTAATCCATGTGAAACATCATATAAACAATAATAAATGCTTAATTAATAATCTTTTCACATATGCAAGTAGATATTAACATGTGAATTCAGGAACAAGATGGTTCTTCTTCATTACGAACAACATGTACAATGATAGTAAGGTGGAGAGATCACCTGAATCCTTCCATGATCTTCGAACAGACCGTCGTCTGGATTCGTCCCACCCTTGCCTCGCTAAGATACTTTCAAGACTTCTGCACACGAGATGACATATAAAATAATGAACATCTCTAGGAAACAAGGGTTTCCTGTAAAAATCTGGGAAGTGCAGGAGGCACAGGAAATCAGACTTGAATTGGGGCTCCAACAGAGTATAATATCTATAATTTCTCTCTCTCCCTTAGGCCATGCACATGAGGGGCTTTTATACTCCCTCAAAGCAGTTTCAATCAGTTGGAAACAGTTGGCCATGGGCTGGGGTGGTTGAATTATTGGAATAACCATCAACCCATCCTCGAAAATAGGGAATTTTATATATTTTTTTAATGATTTTAATGGCATACGTGGAAAAGTATATATGGACTCGCGTATACACGTGGAAAATTCTGGGCATACCCGCATATGGGATTTGAAACAATTTTTTTTATAAACTTTTATTCAATTCTGTGGGAATGGGTGCCCAAGGCCAAAGAGACAATCATGAATCACATGAGGGTGAAAAATGATGCTATAACACAAGGTCAAATAGATGAAGGATAAATTGAGGAAGATCTGAAAGGGAAAGAAAGGAGGTGATAAACTAAAGATTCTTGTTGAAGCCTCATTAGCTCAAAATTGACATGTGGTTGTGGGCCCATCCCACAAATTTTGATAAATTTTGAAATGTTTGAAGATTTTTGAGTTGTTTTTGGCAATTTTAGAGAAACACAGGAAATTCAGCCCTATGCGTAGCACCTTGGTACTACGCTTTTTCTTGGGGCATCTAATGAGAAAAATAAAGACATAATTGGGTTCATAATGATGAGTACATACCCCCTATACGTTTTCTAAGAATCTGGAGCAAAAATGGTCAGGAAAATGGGCTGAAAACACCCCAAAAATCATGTTTCTGCCTCTTTTTCAGCGTGGTGCTACGCATATACGAAATCTTGGGAAAACGAAGTTGTGAAGGTTCAAATCAACTCCAAATCAGAAAAAAAAATATGATCTGGAAAGTAGATAGGACAGAGTTTCCATTGCGCTATCATGAGCTCAATTTGGACATTGGGAAGTCAGTGAAATGTGACCTGCAAGAGGACTTATTTTTCCTCCTTGGTGCCATGCTTAGGAAAAATTTTCTTTGTTTTAAGGTTTTCTCTGTTTCTCACGGTATTTTTGAGTTTTATCTCAAGTTGGGTTTTTCACTGATGTAATTGGTAAATATGAATGTAAATATGATGAGGATTAGTTTACTATGGGTAAATTCATTAGCTTGAGTCCTCTAGAGGTCAAATGAATCAATTTCCTCTCTTTTAGAGGCAAGTTGTTTGGTCTTCCTAGTCTTTAGAGTCTTGTTCAACATTTCGTGGAAATTGATCCTCATCTCATGGATTCGACTCCCTGAGGCTAGGGAGAGTGGTTTTTAGGTCTATATCTTCTTCTTCTTTCTCATTTTTAAGGGTTGGACTCAGTTGGATGCATGGCTTTGGAAGAGACACACTTTGTATCAGTTCTGAGCACGAATATTAATCAAATTTGCAGCTATTTTTATGGGATCCATGTGGAATGGTGTTTAGTTCCAGTTTATCCTTTTGTGCTCAGTTGTTAGAATTTTTTTTTAATTTTATTAATCATTTCATATCTATTGAGTGAATGTTTTCAAGTTTGATGAACAGAATCCATAATTTCTATGCTTTGTTTTGGGTAAATATTCACAGTCTGTAATTTCTTCAGTTTAGAAAGAAACCATGATTTCACCATGCTATTTCTAGCTCCTCACCTGTCTTGATCATCCCACCATCAAAATCCTAAAAGTGCTAAACCACTATACCTATCTTTTCCCATAAAACACCCTGCAAATTTTGACATAATTTCCCTTGCCCTGACTGTTTATGCTCCTTCTGATCTAGCACAACCTTATAAAATCAAAATCAAAACCTCGAGCTACTATACCTAGCCTAATATCTTTTTACTTAGCCATCTTGGTTGTGATCCTTACGGAGAGAGCCATCTCCTTTCCTAGTAGGGATAGCTTCTTGGCTAAGCGTGGTTTGTGGTTACCTCGGAATTGCCTTCTTCAGCCTAAGGTTCAATCCAAGTGATACCATTTTTGCGACCATACTAGGGAAGAAAAAGTAAGATCAGATCAACCCTAGTAATGTTTCATTGAAATTCTTAAACTTGTGGGTGATAAGTTTAGATTTTAATCAAAGGATGAATTGAAATTTGTAAAGAGATATTTGGTTTTCAAAATTGAGCAGACTGGCTTCCCGAAGATACACTAGATCGAATCAAGATCCAAATCCTCCCACCATTGTTAGTGATCCTCAGAACATAGGAAGAAAAGGAAAAAATATTTCGGAGACATCTAGTTCAGCGGATAATCAATCAGAGAAAAGTTCCATTCCCATATCTAATTCATTCCCTAGAAAGTTAGAAAACTTGCAAGATATTGAATTTGATATAAAATTTGAACAAAGTGTTGATCAACGGTTGCCATTGATGTCAACCCAAGCAGCACCAGGGGCTAACCCAATATTTCATGGGAATTTTTACCTACAAAATTAATATATTCTAGGTCAATAATGATTTTTTTGGTTTCTACTTGTCGAGATGTTTCCATTGATATATGGCACACCATGTAATTCTTCACGGTTTGAGAGATATTCATGTTTGAAGTTTGTAACCCCAGTTAGTGGGCTAAAACCCCATGCGGTTGGGGCATAGGTCATCGAAAATTCATAATTAATATTTTTTAAGCTCCTAAAATCCCTCCCACATTCACTTGTTGAAGCCCCTCTCAACCTAAGCATTCATATAAATTGTGATCTTCATTTCCTCCTAAGGTAAGGGATTTCGCCATATGAAACATGTCATATTGGCATTTTCGCTCTAACTTGTTTTCTACGAAGTTTCAGAAGCTGAAATTTTTACCAAGCGAAGAAATAATATCGAGGAAGCTGCAGTACAAATTTTAGATCAAGGTGCGCAATATTTTTGGAGATATGATCTGTGTAAGTCAGAGTTTTTGCAGGCTCCTAAAATTCATCTCAAAGAAGTGACCTTGGTAAAATCGTCATAACTCTCTCTCTGAGTATCGGATTGGAATTCCGTAAAAAGTGGAAGATATTGCACAGTCCGTACTTTTTTCTCTATCCATTTTAGATCCAAATGAAGAAAAAATTACACGTGGCATGCCGTACAATTGCGCTCTAATGAAACAATCCATAAATAGGGCATTGTGAGAGATTGGGCATAGATATCTCTTGAGAAATTCAAATTGGGTCAAACCTGTGGCATTGGAAAGAAGACTCAGAGGACTACTAAAGGACAAAAAATCAGATATTGAGGATCTGAAATAACAAAGATAAACCAGATTCAATATCAAGCTCCTAGAAGGCAAGAAAAAGCTAGATCATGTGTTGTCAAGGGTTACAAAGGACCAAAATTTCTACAGCAGCAAAGCAAAGCAAGGTGCAGCAGAGGGTAGCATGATAAGAGCAGCAACCAAGGTGCATAACATCAGCAAGAATTTCATCATATGAATTCTTCAAGTGGGCAGCACTGCATACAATCATTGTAAAGGTATCATTGTACTTAGTCATTGTAAATACATTATTGTACAAATTGTACTAGTGTCTATCTACCAAGGGTTGAAGAGGCAGTGTTGGGAGGTCTAGGATCATCATTAGGTGTTTGTGTCAAAGTTGGGGTTATGGTCTAGTATATCTTCTTCTTCTACATCATTCTATATCATTGTAAAGTGGACCATTTTCCCTGGTACGAGAGTCCATTCTTCTTTTATTCTTCTATAGGGTGGTAGGGTGGTGCTAGGGTGAGTTGTAGCTCATTGGGTGTTGGGGAATCCATTCAGTTGACTACTGAAGAATCTTAGGCGTTGGAGCATCCATCCAGTGGGAGCTGGAGAAGAATGCTTTTCTAGATTCTAGGAAGTTGGAGCTTTATTTTCAATTGGAGTTGAATATTAAAGAATTATTAGAAAAGCATTAGGTGGTTTTTGTCCCAGAGTGGGTTTCCACCTCAAAAAATGTGTGCATTTGTGTTCCTCTTGTTTTCTGCTATCATTGTACAAACACTGATAATAATTGAAGATTAAGTAATGCTCTAATTGAAAGGAATACTGATTCACCCCCCCCCTCTCAGTATTTCCAACAATTGGTATCAGAGCTTGGTTCCTTCAATAGCAGTTTAACAGCTAGAAGGAGGTCATGGAGCATACCAAGAATGGTGTACCTCTATTCAATGAAAATAATTATGCACTTTGGAAAGGAAGAATGGAGGTATATCTCTTGGCACAAGGTTACGAAGTATGGGACACTGTTCAAAATGGATTTACATCAACAACATATGAACAAGGTAAGAAGAATTTGGTAAATGATACAAAAGCAAAGAGTATTATTATCAGTGGAATTATTGAATCTGCTTATCATAAGGTGTTGGGTTGTAAAACTGCCAAAAATTTATGGGACAAGCTTGAGAATATATATGCAGGTGACTCAAATGTCAAAGAAGCAAAGCTTCAAATCTATAGAGAAAAATTTGAGCAACTCAGAATGAAAAAATATTGAAACATTGCTGCATACTTCCAATACGTTGATGAAATAACCAATACTCTAGAAGGATTGGGAAAGCCAGTTGACGAGAAGACTATTATACAGAAGATTCTTAGAACATTACCAGGAAGATTCAACCCAAAGGTATCGGTCTTAGAATACAGTGCAAATTTGGACAAACTCAGCAAGGAAGAATTACATGGAGTTCTCATAGCATATGAAATGAGACTTGATGAAGAAAATGGTACTTCAAATCTAGAAACTACGTTCGTTGCATCTAAGCAAACCAGTAAGGACAAACAACCTTCAATTGAAATGACATGCACCTGCAAGTGTGAAGAAAAGGGAGATGATGGAGAAGGCCTTTCAGATGAAGAATATGCTTACTTTACAAGAAAACGAAAACTTGGTAAGGGAAAATTCGAAGGTAAACTTCCATTGATATGTTTTGGTTGTGGTGAGGTTGGGCATTTTGTAGCAAAATGTCTGAACAAAAGTGATGGCAACTCAAAAGGAAAGAAAGGCTTTAAGAAATTCAACAAGCAAGGCAAAAAGAAAGGATCCAAAAGGAACTTTCTCTCTAAAGAAGATAGCTCATCATCTGATGAAGAAAGTGACAGCAAAGAAGAAGCCAATGAGAAAGTATTTTTTATGGCCAAGCACAATAAACAAGAAGTATCAAACAATGAAGAAGAAGGGTTGACCATAGAAGAATTTTATGAGGAAATCAAGCTTATAAAAGAGCTCAATGCTGAGAAGATCCGTTCCAATACTCCTGAAGAACAAGTTCAAGGTCTCAAAATTGAGGTTGAAGAACACAAATGTATTGAGGAGTCACTTCAAAATAAGTTGGAAGAAAGCAACGAAGAAAGGGAAGCATTAGAAGCTGAAATAGTCTCGATGCGTAAGGAAGTGAAGAAGGGAAAAACTATCTAAAAGTATGCCAACAGCTCAAGGGCATTGGAAGAACTCATCAACAATCAATGATCTTACAAGGACAAAACTGGCCTCGGTTACAAAGAAGAAGAAGCAAGACCTTCTACAACAAAATACAATGAACCTATGAGATCTGACATACATGAAGACTTCATTGGACAAGATTCGCAAGCACATCCTTGGAAGACAATTCCTTGACGAAGCTTTCATCCAGGTACCAACATATTTTTCATGACTATTGTTATTCATGCGGAAAATTTGGTCATAGAGCTGTAGAATGTCGCACGTACCCTAGGAACCAATACAATTCCAAGAGATTCTTCAAATATGAACCTCCCAGGACTCAACAAAACATCAATAGATTTTAAAATTTAAGAAATAATATGGAATGTTACAAATTTCAGAACTTTGGACACATAGCCAGAGACTGCAGACTTCAAAATCCTCCAGAAGAATATTTGAAGCCACATAATGAACGAACATGGAAGAAGAAGAAGACTGATAATTGTGCTCTCGCTCCCAAGGCTCAAAAAAATAAATATGTGTGGTATGTTGACATCAGTTGCTCAATGCATATGAATGGAGATAGAAAGAAATTTGTATCTCTGAAAGAGAAGAAGGATGGAACCATATCCTTTGGAAATGATGGATCTTCAAATGTTATAGGATCAGGTACCATCACTCTCGGAAGAAAATATGTTATAGCCAAGAATGTTCTATTGGTCGAAAACATGAATCACAATCTGCTCAGTGTTGGACAAATGTGTGATCAAGGACACACAATGCTATTCAACTCCACAAAATGTGAAATCAGGAAAGGCAGATATGGTAAAATTGTGGCTACAACAAGTTGAGCTCCAAACGACATATATGTTTTGGATGAAGCAACTAAAGCATGTCTACTAGCTAAAGAAGATGAAAGTTGGTTATGGCACAAATGAATGGGTCACATAAACTTTGACAATCTTGTCAGGATAAGCAAAAAGGAAGCAGTATGAGAAATGCCGAAAATCTCAAAACCTTCCAACACACTATGTGAGGCATGTCGGCATGGCAAGCAGAAAAAAGTCCAATTTAAAACAAAATAACACTTTTCATCACATCCATTGGAATTGATACATACTGATCTATGTGGTCCTGTGAGAACAAAAGGCTTAGACGGAGAATTATATTTCATGTTAATGATAGATGACTATACCAGGATGACAGCCGTTAGTTTCCTAAAGAAAAAATCTGAAGCATTTGAGTGCTTTAAGATCTACAAGGAGTTGGTTGAAAATGAAACTAATTTGAAAATAAAGTGTTTAAGATCAGATAATGGTGGAGAATTCACTTCCAAATTATTTCAGCAATATTGTGACGAAAAAGGAATAAAAAGGAAATTTTCAACAGCACAAACACCTCAACAAAATGGAGTTGCTGAAAGAAAGAATAGAACTATACAGGAAATGGGTAGAACAATGTTGAAGGACTCAAAATTGGATGAAAAATTCTGGGTTCAAGCAATTGATACGGCAGTCTTCATTATCAACCGAAGTCTTCTCAGAAATAATTGCAACAAGACCCCATATGAATTATGGAAAGGAAAACCAGCTAATGTAAAATATTTCAGAATCTTCGGAAGCAAATGTTATATCAAAAGAGAAGATCAAAATTTGGGTAAGTTTGAATCACGTGTTGATGAAGGTATCTTTGTTGGTTACTCACGCAAAATAAAGGCCTATAAATGCTATAATCTAAGACGAAAACAAATAGTGGAGAGCATAAATGTTACATTTGACGAAGATGGTGTTCTAGCGAGTAATGATGAGGATCTAGAATCTTTGAAACTTTAGACAGAGGCTAAAAAAGACACAGATAAAATTGTAGAACAAGAAGCAACTATCAACGAGGAAGAAGTAAACAATGATCATCAAGATATACCAGAACAACAACAAGAAGCTCCTCCAAGGAGAACAAAAGAGTGGATTCAAAAGAACCATCCATCAAATCAAATCATTGGTGACATAAATGAAGGTTGACAGCTTCGTTCATCACAACAAGCTCACGTTGCTTTTCTAGCAACCTTTGAGCCTAGTAGTTTTTAGGAAGCCAACTAGAATGAACATTGGGTAGCAGCTATGAATGAAGAATTAGATCAAATTGAGAAGAATAACACTTGGGAATTAGTTCCACGACCGAAAGATAAAATTTTCATTGGGACTAAATGGGTGTTCAGGAACAAATTGAATGAAGATGGGAAGGTTACTAGAAACAAAGCAAGATTGGCTTGCAAAGGCTATGCACAAGTGGAAGGAATTGATTTCGACGAAACATTTGCACCAGTTGCCAAAATGGAAGCCATTCAAATGTTTCTCACCTATGCATGTTCAAGAAAAATCAAAGTCTACCGAATGGATGTTAAGTCAACATTTCTAAATGGAGAATTAGAAGAAGAAGTTTACATCGAACAACCTAAAGGTTTTCTACTATCACAAAAAGAAGACTATGTCTGCAGGTTAAAGAAGGCTCTATATGGTCTCAAGGAGGCTCCTAGAGCATGGTATGCTCGTCTTTATGGATATCTATGTCAACAAGGGTTCAAGAAAGGTACTCTTGATAGCAATATTTATGTACAAATAGATAAAGATAATTTAACAATTTTTGAGGTATATGTGGATGATATAATATTTGGTAGCAATGACGATCGACTAAGTAAGAAATTTTCTACAAAGATGCAAAGTGAGTTTGAGATGTCTTTACCTGGTGAGTTGACATACTTCTTAGGGCTTCAAATATCTCAGCAAGAGAAAGGAATATTTATATGTCAAGCCAAGTACATCAAGGAAATGCTCAAGAAATTCAAAATGGAAGATTGCAAACTCGTCCTTACTCCGATGGTAACAAGTTGAAAATTGAGCATAGATGACTCATCTAATGATGTGGATCAGAGGTTGTACAGATATATGATTGGTAGTCTTCTATATGTAACAGCCTCTCGGCCAGATGTTATGCAAGCAATTGGACAAGTAGCAAGATTCCAAGTAGCACCAAAAGAATCACATATTATTGCCGTCAAAAGAATTCTTCGATATCTAAAGGGCACAGAAGAATATGGCTTATGGTATCCAAAGGGTAACAATCTCATTATTCAATCCTTTACAGATGTAGATTGGGCAGGAAGTGTTGATGATCGTAAGAGTACTAGTGGAGCAGCATTCTATCTAGGTTGTTGTCTCGTATCATGGTTGAGCAAAAAGCGAACTTCAATCTCGTTATCTACAGTGGAAGCAAAATACATTGCAACAACATCATGTTGTACTCAAGTCCTTTGGATGAAACAAAATTTGAAAGATCTTCAAGTACAATTCAGTGAGCCTATTCCCATATCCTATGACAACACTAGTGCCATCAGCATCTCCAAGAATCCTGTCATGCATTCAAAAACAAAACACATTCCGATCAAATATCATTTTGTTAGAGAATAAGTCGCTAAAAAGAATATCGAACTTGAGTATGTTTGTACAAAATAAAAAATTGCTGATATCTTCACTAAACCTTTACCTCATGAAGCATTTGAATATCTTCGTCAAAAGCTTGGGATACTCCCAATTTCTCATTAGATTACAGGTCTGTAGGATAGTTGCGTGTCAGGGGGAGTGGAAGTGTGTACAGGTCTGCAGGACGATTGTGTGTCCGCGGGAGTGGAAGTGTGTACAGGTCCGTAGGATGGTTGTGTTTCAGGGGGAGTTATCATTTTCCATTGATGTCAAAGGGGGAGAGAATGTTGTAGGAAGAGGTGTCATGATCGCAGGGGGAGTACTTGTGTTGCCATCAATGCCAAAGGGGGAGATTTTTGATCAACGGTTGTCATTGATGTCAACCCAAGTAGCACCAGGGGCGAACCCAATATTGCATGGGAATTTTTACCTACCAAATTAATATATTGTGGGTCAATAATTATTTTTATGGTTTCTACTTGTCAAGATGTTTCTATTGATATATGGCACGCCATGTAATTCTTCACGGTTTGAGAGATATTCATGTTTGAAGTTTGTAACCCTAGTTAGTGGGCTAAAACCACATGGGGTTGGGGCATGGGTCATTGAAAAGTCATAATTAATATTTTTTAAGCTCCTAAAATCCCTCCCACGTTCACTTGTTGAAGCCCCTCTCAACCTATGCATTCATATAAATTGTGATCTTCATTTCCTCCTAAGGCAAGGGATTTCACCATCTAAAACAAGTCATCTTGGAAATTTCGCTCTAACATTATGTCTACGAAGGGTCACAAGCTGAAATTTTTATGAGGCAAAGCCGAAATCCCAAGGAAGCTGCAGTAAAAATTTCAGATCAAGGTGCGCAATATTTTTGGAGATATGATCTGTGTAAGTCAGGGTTTTTTCAGGCTCCTGAAATTCATCTCAAAGAAGTGACCTTGGTAAAATCGTCATAAATCTCTCTCTGAGTATTGGATTGGAATTCTGTAAAAATGGGCAGATAACACACAGTCTGTAATTTTTCTCTATCAATTTCAGAGCCAAATGAAGAAATAGTGACACGTGGAAAACCATACAAGTGCGCTCTGTTGAAACAGTCCATAATTAGGGCATTGTGAGAGATTGGGCATAAATCTCTCTTGAAGAATTAAAATTGGGTTAGACCTATGGAATTGGAAATAAGACTCAGAGGAATACTATAGGACTGAAAATCAGATATTTAGGATCTGAAATAACATAGATACACTAGATTCAATATCAAGCTCCTAGAAGGCAAGAAAAAGCTAGATCATGTGTTGTCAAGGGTTACAAAGGACCAGAATTTCTATGGCAACAAAGCAAAGCAAGGTGCAGCAGAGGGTAGCATGACAAGAGCAGCAACCAAGGTGCATAATAGCAGTAAGAAGTTCATCATATGAAGTCTTCAAGTGGGCAGCACTGCGTACAATCATTGTACTTAGTCATTGTAAATACATTATTGTACAAATTGTACTAGTATCTATCTTCCAAGCGTTGAAGAGGCAGTGTTGGGAGGTCTAGGATCATCACTAGGTGGTTGTGTCAAAGTTGGGGTTATGGTCTAGTATATCGTCTTCTTCTACATCATTCTATATCATTATAAAGTGGACCATTTTCCCTGGTATGGGAGTCCATTCTTATTTTATTCTTCTATAGGGTGGTAGGGTGGTGCTAGGGTGAGTTTTAGATCATTGGGTGTTGGGGCATCCGTTCAGTTGACTATTGAATAATCTTGGGCGTTGGAGCATCCATCTAGTGGGAGCTGGAGAAGAATGCTTTTCTAGATTCTAGGAAGTTGGAGCTTTATTTTCAATTGGAGTTGAATATTAAAGAATTATTAGAAAAGCATTAGGTGGTTTTTGTCCCGGAGTGGGTTTCCACCTTAAAAAATATGTCCATTTGTGTTCCTTTTTTTTCCTGCTATTATTGTACAAAGATTGATAATAATTGAAGATTAACTAATGCTCTAATTGAAAGGAATATTGTTTCACCCCACCCCCCCCCCCCCCCTCTCAGTATTTCCAACACAAAGCTTATTCTAGAGAAAATATTTAAGTTGGGTTGACGAAACAGTTGTTGATTCCTCCATTTCCTTTCACATTCCTATTGAAGATATGTTTTCACGTACTGAATTGAGGTCACAATCGAGGTCACAGTTAGGGTCACAACTTTTACATGTTTTGGATGATCTGCATAACTTTTCTTCGCAACTAAATACTTGGGTAGTAAGTAGAACTCAGATCTCAGCTTCTTCTACCATCACTTCATCTATTTTTACCCAAAATATTCCTCATCCCCCACCTCCTTCTTCACCTAATTTTCACACTACTCAATCAGTAACTAATTCTCCCTTAATTACATCCAGCATCCAAATCCCTGTTATAAATCCTCCACCTCCAATCATCATGGTTGCAAGATATGCCCCCCTTATTCTCCCTCAGAACCTGGGTGGTATGCCCCAATATTTTCAAACCAAAACCCCTTTGATTTACAATACTCAGTCTATGACAGCCCAAAAGCATGTAGATATTATGAATAATTTCTTTGATCTTCATGAAATTGATATTGAGGATGTGAAGATGAGGTTGTTTGCACAAAGTCTGGGAGGGGAAGTGAGGAAATGGTCCCGAGCTCTACCAACAGTCACTATTGACACTTTAGAAACCTTGCATAGAAATTTCATAGAAATATGGGAAGAAAAGAAAAATCCCGTCAAATTATGTCTGAATATGAGAACATCAAAAGAAATTTTGGCAAGATTGTGTAAGATTATTGTGTGAGATTTAATGTAGTGTACAATGCTCTTCTTGCAGATATCAAACCACTGGAAGGTTTAGCATTAGTCAAATTTCTGGATGGATTTGATACTGATATGGCATATCAGCTGCATGAATGTGATCATACAACTTTAACATATATGCAAAAGAATGTTGTAAGTGAGGAAGCGAATTTTCTAGCCAAAAGAGAAAGGATGAGATTTGAAAAGAGAGTGACCATCAACGAGGAGACATCTACTTCTGATGCTAAGATGGATTCATTACTCAAATAGACCTGAACCACATATCCGGAACCCAAATTTCAAAGGACAACAACAACCTCAATTCAGAATCAAGAAAAGAGAGCAGAAAGCACCCAATCATACAGTACAACAGCAGTGGATTCAGACCTCGTTGCGGTAGAATTATTTTCAAGGAGTGGAAGAGGAAGAAGATGAAGATCCGGTTTTCAAAAAAAATCATTTCTTTATAGTAGATGGTTTGCCCATGTTTATGATTGAATATTGTTATGTAGGTAAATACTCTCTTCAGATAGAGATGATCCCTCTAGCTCTAGAGTGGGTCTAGAAACAAAGGGACACACTAATGTGTTGTTTCCTAATCATTGAATGAACAAGGGACATGGTATATCGACCTACCTAGAATCCAACGCTATCATTTTTGCTGTAGCAGTGGTGGTCTCTCGCTCCTGCCTCGGCAAGTCACAATCCGTTCGCGATTACGCTTGGATACCTGCACAAAGAATAAGAAATAAGAACAACATACAAGATAAAAAAAATTCATTCATAGCTATTAACCAGTCAAAGAGGGTTAAACATATTGCGTTAAAAGAACATCATAACACAACAGTGGAACCAAACAGTATTCATGTATATAAATAAATAGAAGGAAGAGTTACAACTGATTCTTTGACGTTGCAGTCTCCTCCAGTGGGGTTCAGGTGAAGCTCGTCTCAGATGCTTGTCAGGGAATTCGGATGGGATGAAGGCATGGACTCAAGCTCGCTCAGAATTCATGGACTCAAGCTTCCTCAACATAGTTCCTTATTATTCTATCTTCTCTAGTCATCCAGCTATAGTATGTCTAATTCTCCAAGTTCAGCTATTCAGTCATTTAGCTAGCTTGTTCTAAAAGAGATAGTTTCTTTTATAGAGGAAAAGGAGGAGGTTAGGATCCCTACAAAGGTGGGAGGGAGGCCTATCTTTTAGGTTGTTCCCATAAGAGGTGGAAACCATAAACCTAAAGGAGGCAGTCTGTGGTTTATCAATTCAACCACTCCCAATGACTCATCCTCGAGGTGCTTGGAGTGGAATCTCCACCTCTATTTTTAAGAAACATTCCATAAAAAGCTTGGTGCGGGTGGAAAATTAGGATAGAGCGCTAGCTGGCACAAGCCCAGTGTTAATTTTCCTCTTCGGCGCGAGGGCATAATTGATTATTCGTGCCAAGCCAAAAACAAGGGTTTTTGAGTCTTTGCTCAGGGAATTTTCAACCAGAGGAATGTTACTCTCATATAAAGGGACACAATGATGGTTTTTGCAAGGCATGAAACTGCTTATTGGTCATAGAAATGACCCTCCAACGGGCAAGATGGGGATTGGAGGGACAGTGAAAAATTTTTGTGTAACAGATGCCCCCTAAAGCATGAGGTCCGAGGGAAAGGGAGGCGCAAAATTCTTTATGAGAACGCATTCAAACCAAACACCGCTGTTAGAAAACCTGAAATTACGAATTCAACTGATATCTTTGATACATGAACATGTGGTATGGGCACAACCATCCATATTATAGTATATAAAAACTGATATCAGAGGTATGGACACAACCATCCAGCAGTAAGGATCAACAAATATACTCAGGTAAGGTTGTAGCCATCCAATCAAAAAAGTCATGTAATAAGTCATGATAATCCACCAAAATATGCAACCTAGATTTTATCAGACAAAATTCAGGGTCTTGCACTCCATCTCGACCCAAACAAGTACAAATTCAAGCATGCGAATATATGAGCTGAAGTCAAACATGAAATAAAATCACTTGATTACCAGCCAAAGATGAAAGTTGTTAACAAGCATGAGAGAAACCACCAATAATGAAAATGGCTCTCAAGGTAGAACCAGTACAATCCACGGAATGTGAATAGTAATCTGGTGTCCAACATCCATAGAATCACTCGATCGAAGGCCAATGATGTGGACCTTGCGTCGAATGCAAAAAACCTGCCATTAAGGCATGAAGGCTCCAAGGTACCAGGATAGAGTCTCTTGATCAAATTCCTAAATAATGAGCCGAAGTCGACAAGAAGTGACCTGATCGAAGGTGGGCCATAATGTTTCCCACATCATCGATATGAGACAGAGGAACATGATAGTAGTTATAGAGGACCAACAGAGAATCAGAGAGAGGTTGAAAACTGCAGAGGCAAACTTCTCTTGATCATATCAGCAACACGACACTAGATTTGGAAATATTTTACATCAAAGGATCTGAGGTCATGATGACGTGGAAAATATCAAATGAGAGGTCAAAAGAGATTACCTAAACCCATGGAGGAAAAAATGACGAAATTATATGTCCCCAACCCGACACAAATGCAGACAAGTGCCATGTTCAAGAGCGACATACTACCAATATGTCTAAAACTTGGTTCCATTTTCCCCCACCATTTATGGCGAGTACCCCAATTATTTTTTAAAACAAGCTTGAAGGGGATAGCATATGCTTGTGCTATAATTTTTTCCTTCGGAAAAATCCAACCTAGTACATTTTACGAGCCCTAGGAAGGAGGAACTCGAGTAACGTCATGGCGACGAAATCTGATGTCATCAAGATTTAATGAGTCTGACAAAGGAAGAACTTGGCATCTTTTCATGTTTAGAGATTTTGAAAAGAAGGCAGAAAAGAAAACTCCATCATGGCCCTTTTTGTAAATAGTCTCTTAGATCCGAAAAGGTAGAAAATAGTATCTGAAAGAACCTCTTAGTCGTGATAGGCTAAGGTATTCCTTTTTCGTAAATAATCTATCCCAACCTGAAAAAGGGGTAAATGTATACTGGGTAGATATTGCTTCACAGCCATTGTAACAAGTTCGAAATGACAAGAGTCTCGACAATATTTTAAATTTTAGAGAGTCATAAAAGAGTTGAAATATGACTCAAGCAGTGGCTTTTTTGTGTTTTTACCGAGTCCAAAAAAGTATAAAATTTAACTCGTTACTTCATCACTATGTCCTGGAAAACCTGTTGTTGCACAAGAGACACGTGTAAAACCCATTTTTCGAAAAATAATATAATAAAATAATCGAAAAACATGTCTTAAAACCTAATTAGGGTTGTAAAAAGTTATAAAATGCTAAAAATGATAAAAAACAATTACTTTCACTTTTTACCTCTTGTGGAGCAAATAGTTACCCATTTTACTATGTGATTTTGTGGCAAGGATAGCAGACAATCCAACAGAACAATCTCAAATCCGTCAGTTCCAGGTAAGAGTTGAGATCTCTCTCTTAATCTTGAGTCATTTCTTACTACCTGCAACATCTAATTTTGAATTATGGGGGAGAAAGTATGAAAATCAGGGCATGGCGGTTGGCATGGGTTTCGGGCACGGAGTCGCGCCAACAACTCAATTTTTTATACTAGGGCACGCCAATGGTGCTAACCATTTTTGGTGCACAATGCAAGTCACAAACCCCAATTATTCACAAATCCAATTTCCCAAAAGGCTAATATCATTCATATGAATGTGTTTACAGGTTAAAAGCGGAAAAATGGTGATAGAATGGAAAGAATAGGAACACAACGAAGAAGACGAGCTTGCCATGGAAAATGAGAGATGCAGGGAAGCTCTCAAGGACTGTGGACTAAAGAAGTTCTTCTTGACACCATGTCTCCATTCTCAACCAGAGCTATTACAATATTTGATGAGCATATGGGATGAGGACCAAAAAAATTTCATCCTTCGAGATCAAGAACTTGAGATTGATGTTTTTTACGTCTATTTTATCACAGAATTGTTGCGAAGGGGAGTAGCACTGATCCTAACTGGTACCCAGACTTGCATGAAGAGTATTTCCATGGTGATGAAAAAAGCATGTCGAGGGGCACGGAATGGAATAGGAAGTGGGAAAGTTGACATCCAAACTATCCCAGACCTAGAACTAAAAGTAGTGCTACATACCATTACACGATTTGTGGGATCGCAAGCACCGCATGAAGCAACAAAAACACAGTTGCTTCTTGCTGTATAATTCTTGGCACTGACCATATAAAACTAGGCAGAGGCCGTGACAATAAACATGAAACACCAGCTAACAAAGTGCAAGAAGACCAAATTGAATCAATTTGGTTATGGGTCTATCCTGGTATCGTTCTTTCTCGAACGACTACCAATTTTTTAGCGTCAGGAGGTCATAGTCCTGACACAACCAGTGACACAACCACGGATGGCCCGATGGGTGGCTCTGATGCCAAGGGCAGGGAGAAATCAACAGATGTCCTGGAGATCGGAGTTCTTTGATTGGATATGCCAATAGTTGATCGTCGTGGAGGACTGGCCCTTCTCTGGTACAGATTTTACTAGTGATCCGGACCTCCCACTCCTGGAGGGAGAGGATTAGGATGAAGATTTGGGTAAGACTAATTTTTAATTTTCATGAGTATTATTATTATATTTTGTTTATGTATGTTCTGACTTTAAATCCATGTATTTGTAGATGTCAGCCCAGAAAGACCCAGAGGCATGTCTCCAATAGCAAGGTGAATTCCTCGTGATTTCGACCCTCATGGTGAGTGAAGCGAGGAAGAGGAGCTCGTGCGCAACCTAGAGGGGATCACACATGGAGTCCTGGATTATGTATGATTCAATGATGTTCCTCACGCCTACCAGAGACATACCGTCGGGGTGTCAAGCCATATTCATTGCTTGCTGAGGCAGCTTGTACGGGCAATGAAATGTTATCATGAGCATCACACCGATTAGACACCTAGGTTTTATATCTGCATTTTTGAGAGACATTGGGTCTTAGGATGTAACAGAAACACACACATATTTTTTGAATGTATCATGCACTCTGATGAAAACACGCGATATATATATATAAAAGCTATTTTCCTATATGGACTTTTTCACATGATGATGATTTTACAAATTACGCAAATGTCTATCCAATATAATGTTAGCCATTGTATCACTTCATGCATTCATTCGTCTAGGAATATGTTGATATGTGATAAAATCAAAATGTCTTTCCAACAAATGAATTCATAAATACAATCTCAAAATTTATGGGTTTCTAACTGAATAATGACCATTGATTTGTAGAACAACAAGCTGTGAATCGCGATTTACAAGCAATGTGTGTATGCCGAGATTGATTGCCTTGGTTAATAGTTCAAGAAAAGCACTATATTCAGCGACATTGTTTGTAGTTCGTCCTTGACAAATACCTTACAGTTCTATCAACTCACCAGCAGGATCATAGACTACCTAGGCTGCTGAAGACAAATTCCTGGTACTGTGGGAAGCGACATCTACACAAATAAGAAAGACCCAAATAAGCAGGAAAATGCTCGCAAAGCACTCCAAATCAAAACATCTACAAAAATGGAAAAAAAAACCTATGTACACAAATCATGCATGAATGAATAATGCATAATATTTTTTGAGATACAACCCATTTCTGGGTTGCTCTAATGGATGACCTTCATAATCAATGAGCTCATAGGCCCCATTCTGCAATGCACGTTTAATAATGTAAGGCCCATGCCACATGGGCTGAAATTTACCTACCCCCAGCTTATCATGAGCTTGGTCATATAGGAGGATGAGATATCCTTCAACTAAAGAATGAGGGGAAACTGATTGGTCACAATGAGCTTTGACCCGCTTTTTTTGTGCTTTGATAACCAGAGCAGCAAAGCAGCGGGTTTCATCTAACCTTTCGAGATAAAGGAGACGCTCTTATTCGGGTGAAGTGTTTGGTAGTAATTCAACAACCAACTTGAGTGAAGGTATTTCACATTTAATTGGAAGAGTGGCTTCCAGCCCATAAGCCAATTGAAAATGGGTGAATTCGGTTGCACTCTTAACTGAGGTTCGGTATGCCAAAAGAGCTAAAAATAACATGAGATTCCAATTGGATTTATGGATCCCAATCATACGTTGAAGCATGGTAACAACAACTTTGTTCACGGCTTCAACCTGGCCATTGGCCTGAGGATAGTACAACGTTGAGCTATCATGACGTAGACCCAACTTAGAAGTCAACTTGGCCACCATGTAATGCTAAAAATGGGAACCATGATCAGTGAATATGGCTTGAGGGACACAAAACCTAGCAATGATATGATTGAATATGAATTGAAAAACTGTCTTACCGTTAGCGACAAGTGTAGGAATTACTTCGGCCCATTTGGTGAAGTAGTCCATGGCTATGATAATATAAGCATGCCCCCCAGTCGAGTGAGGGTTACACGTCATAAAATCGATGGCCCACTTTGCAAAGGGGCCAACAGTAATGATAGGATGAAGAGGTACAGGCGACGCATGCATCTTGCATTGATAAACCTGGCAATCATGACATTTACGAACTGTGTCAATGTAGTCTTTGAACATAGAAGGCTAGAAATAACTAGCATGAAGAATATTCTATGAAATAGCATAACCAGACATGTGACCAGCATAGGCACCACTGTGACAATCATTGAGGAATTTCTCAGCTTCCTTGAGGGTCAAACGTCAACAGAGAATGGAATCCACTCCAACACGATAGAGGGTATCCCCGACTATACGATAAGGTTGTGACTGGTGACGGATGCATCGAAAGACATCCTTTATCAACTCAGATCTGAAAGTATAAGTCTGGAGATAAATGATGATATCACCATACCATGGATCAAGGGTGCTAATCAAGAAAAGCGTATTGTATGGTATATATTCCTCAGGATGATACGGAGGAGAGTCTAAAGGCAGGGAACAAATAAAATCAGAAAAGACTAATGACTTCTTTTACTTGGTAGCAATAAACTCCAAATCGAACTCTTGGAGGATGACAATACACTTTGAGTATTTTCCCCCCAACAATTTTCGAGACAATATATAGGTCATGGGGTCGCAATCAGAAATCATAGTCACTGTACGCAAAATAATATAGTGACGAAAACGTTGAACTACTTGAACTGCAGCTAACGCTAACTTCTCGACGTGGGCATAACATGTCTCAGGGTCGAGAAGGTTACGAGACAAGTAATAAATAACATGCTCATTAACTTCATCATCGTCTTGTACCAGAACCATGGCAATCGTACTGAAAAAGATGGCTAAATAAAGGGAAAAATCACGATCAAAGTTAGGAGGATGCAATAGAGGAGCATTAACAAGGAACGTATTCAGGGCCTCAAAATACTTTTGAGAAATATCATCCCAACAGAATGGGACGCCCTGCTTTAATAAAAGCATGTATCCCCAAGCCACTTCTGCATAGTTAGGTATAAAACGAAGTAGAAAATTAGCCTTACTTTGAAAACTCTGCAACTGATGTAATGAGGATGGAGAGGGGAGATTAATAATAGCCTCAACCTTGAGAGGATCGAGTCAAATTCTGTCTTTGGATACGATAAACCCTAAGAGTCTACTGGAATCAACGCAAAAGACGACCTTGTGCGGATTAAGTCGAATATTTTAACATCGACAACAAAGAAGAATCTAACGAAGATGGTCAGGATGGTCCATATGCTTAGCTGAATGAGCGGGAAGGTCATCCAGATAAGGCTGAATGATGTGTCAAATATTGTGAAAAGCATACGACATCGCTCATTGAAATGTAGCCCCAACATTCTTTAAGCCAAAAGGGAGCTTCTTATATGCGAAAGTACCCCAAGGACAGATAAAGGAAGTATTATGTTGATTATTCAGAAGAAGTTTAATCTGATCATAACCAGAAAAACCATCCATTAAGGAAAATATCTCACTCCCAGCATAGTCGTCAATGATTTGATAAATAAAAGGAGTGGTATAATTATCCTTAGGACAAGCTCGATTAATATCATGAAAATCAACACAGACACGAATAGTTCTCTGCTTATTAATTTCATGAACAATATT
Organism: Pinus albicaulis; assembly: GCA_034641835.2. Taxonomy (NCBI): domain Eukaryota; kingdom Viridiplantae; phylum Streptophyta; class Pinopsida; order Pinales; family Pinaceae; genus Pinus; species Pinus albicaulis. The sequence continues at coordinate 447,729,545 of CM076577.1, forward strand.
AGATACCCATTTTGTCAAATGAATCAGATAAATAAAACCAGCTTAGAGAATTTTTTCAACTTTAGCATTAATGGCGGCAGCTTTTCTAGGGTGCACTGAACAAAGACACTGGAAAACAGGTTTCGAACCGGGATAAGTAGGAATTTCATATACCACTATAATAGGATAAATGCTAGGAATTTTTTCATAGGACCATGCAAAGACATCACAGAACTCGCAAAAAAGGCTAATATAAACATGGAATTCATTAGAAGAACAAGTAACCCCAATATGGATGTTCTCGACAATTCCCGGTTTAACAGAAATGTCAATAGGCATCATCTGTGTAATGTTACTGAAGTTTCCTTCCGTAAAGATACCATGCGTCAAAACAGGAAATTGAAGCGGAGGAGAAGGAGCCTGAGATACAAAACGCTCAAGACAAGTAGACATGGCCCCGAGGACACGAATAAATGAGGAATGATGATGACTGTTACAAATCTATAATTAGCAAGATTGGAAAAGTCCAATCACAGAAACAACATCGTTTCAACCACTTTGGAATTCTAGGATCTAGCCCTCTTGAATCCAGAGAGGGATCTCTCCAATAAGTGCAAATATGGATTTGTCTTTGAATTTTTGGGTACCGATGTTAGGCTAGTTATGAAGGCTAAGGGTTTGTTTTGTTTTTTGGATGGTTGAGCATGATTACTGTTTGAGGGAAAATCCTAAATGGAAAGAGTTTCAAAGGTGAGAAGTTGCAAGAAATGAGAGTAAGCTTCGGCCAAAAGATAGATAATTGCAGTTTTTAGTCCATTGGGCTATGAAGTCATAATAGGGTTTAATTGGAACAGCAAGAGGCAAGAGTGGTCCATGGCGAAAGTCATCTATGTCTAAGGATCTCTTTGAAGTTTGATTTATGGAATGAAATGGTACAATAAGAAGGAGAATTAAACAGATGAGGAACAAAGAGCAGCCCAGGATCTGGTAAGTACTTCTAAAATATGGCCACAAACGCAGAACTTAGAAAAACATAAAAATGCAGCCAAAGATCAGTGAAATTTTTAAACTAACCATTGCGTACTTTCAATAAACATTTTAAAACAAAGGGAAACAAGGCAAGCTGTTTTTAGATGCAGCAAATGAGCTAACACCTAAATCTCTCTAACTCTGCTTTACTTGGTTACTTTCAAGACAAACACAAAGATAACACAGAATGGCCTAAGATCTGGTAAGTACTTCTAAACTAGCCAGCTTTTAACACATTCCAAGGGACACATTCAGACAGTCTTTGGGGATAAAACTAGGACCAGGGCACACCATATCTTCCTTAGTTCATCTCTACTTACCTAACACTTAACATAACATTCAAGAATAATATTCAGCTAAGGCAATAATATGAGGGAACGCCAACATTCCTATGCTTAAAATGAATTGAATCATTCCCAAATAACACAGATGAGAGAAAACATTCAGATAAATATTTTCAGTCAGAGAAGGGTACTGATATACAGTAGGTCCTAACTCTATGCATGCTGTTCTTTATAAGAGAAGATGAACACAGTGAAAATAAAATAAAATAACAAGTTACAATGAGAAAAATATCACCGTCAACATAGACCAGGATCCCATAAATCAGCTTGTATTGATGCTCCAAACCAGTTACAGCTTTAAGTCCAATGCTTTATTTTAGCAATCATCTACTCGTCTCAGCCTAACTTATTTATCACAAGCAGAGCTCCAAGGGCCAGTGAACACTATTTACAATCAGAAGTTTAAGCTCAAATGTATTTCAAAGTTTTGCAACCAACATTTTCTCATCTTCTACAACAGTATTTATAGAAGAATGAGGAGGTGATATCTGATAAAAGATCTTTCAGGACAATCAATACAGTCTTAATGGCTTCTCGGCCTTTGAGGAGCTCGATGAAGAAGTTTACAGGTGTTTCACTGTATTAATTGATCTACATTAAAGATTAAGCTCGATGGGAGCTTTTGTTTACTTTTAGGCTCTGCGTCATGTTATAGTAACTCTGCTGATATTTTTTTCATTAAATTCCTTCAGCAGAATTAACTCTTCGGCTGCATTGAGGCAAATATCTTCATTTGATTAATAACTTCGGCCTCTGTTTGAATGCTTTGAGGCACAGGTGGTTTTTGTGGTAGTTTGGAGGAATCAATTTGCCTCAAATGTGGCAGTGGAGACCTTTCTGTCTGATGAAACACTTATGATTTTCCTTTAATTGTGTTTTTAATTTGGGTGATTAGGCTTTTGATAATCATTCTTAGCCGTAATCCCCAAATTATCTTCAATCCTTCTATTTTTCCACGTTCTGTCTTCAACACTGATAATATTTTAATTGTGATTTAATAACACAATGTCTTGTTGATGTGCAGGCCACGCAGAGCTCTCAAGGCATCAATGCCCATGAAGCATTGACAAAATGTGGATCTTGAACCCTGCGAATGGTTTTCCTTCGATAAATCAAAAGTGTGGGAATCGTCATTCCCAGCCCTTGACCTTTTCTTTCAACATAATGGAAAACCATTAATCCTGCAAAACATGAAACCAATTAAGAAACCCTACGTTGTTTGGGTTTTACTACTTCATAGGGTGTGGGGAGATGCGTGGCCATTGGATGGCATCATCCAACAGTGGAGATCAGCTAAGAGAAGGTTAAAAGAAGAGTGGAGGAAGAAAATAAGTCAAATCTGTCGATCGTGGGGAGATCGACGGTGGGGATTAATTGAAAAACATAAAGTGGAAGGGCAAAAGGCGTTAATTTTTAGGCTTCTTCGGTGAGTGATCATTGTCCGATGAGCAGCCTCAGATCAGATGGTGGATGTCAATATCACGCTGGGTCCATGTCCTATCTTTAACGCGCGATGAGCGGCGGTTTTGTGAACAGTGGCGAGGCCATGCATCAACCGTTGTATGGAAATGCTGCTGAACAAAAAAAACCGCCCCGTTCTTAAAAGCGGTGCGATGGATACCGCCTGGTTTTTGCAATGGTGAGTGGTTTGCGGGGGCCACCGGGGTGAGATATTGTGTGGGCCATTCGATTGGCTCCAGATCAATGGTGGAGATTGCTTCATAACTTGTTTTGGCAGAAACCCTTTATATCTTATGAAAACCAAAAAACAACTTAATAAAACACCAAATTTTAATTTTTCGGGGTGGGATATATATTTCTGATATGGTCTGGTGCCCGATTGCAAGGCCTTGGTGTATATGGAATGGTAATAGGCCCGAGGTGTATATATAAAGGGCCAATCACATCGGAACTGTCGGGCCCGGTCTTTCAATCAACCCATTCGAAACTTGTGATGCGATTTAAGTGCCTTGGGACTTTAACCTTTGGTCCCAGGAAAAAGTAATATGAATGAAGTGGGGGCGAAGTTATATATATATGGGACTTAATCGCATCGGATTTTTGGATGCGGGTCTATTTCAATCAACCCTTTTTATATTTAAAAAGCATAACTCCGGCGCTTCAGACCAAAACTTTGGGTAAGTGGGTTTTATGACTTTACAAAGAAAAAAGGTGATCAGGAATGGGTTATTACAATGTTTTAAGTGCCGAATGCGGGCCCACTGGTTACATGGAGAAATAATATGATCGGGGTTTATAAACATGGGGCTTAATCGCATCGGAGTTTTTGTAATGGCAAAAAGACTTGCGTGTTTTCGATTTTTGCGATGCGATAAGCACTGTGAGGGGTTTAGCACCTAGTTCTAGGGTGGGGGCACATGTGGGGAAGTGGTTAGGGGGCTTAGCCAAAGGGGGCTAAAGACTGAAACAGAAAACATGGATTTTTATGGATTTTCAATGGTTTTCAAAGGGTTTTGAGGGTTTCGATAAGGCAAGAAAGGATCTTAAACCTCATCAAAGAGGTTTTGATGAAGGGAAAAGGGGAAAAATATGAGAATGAGGGATTTTATGGGGAATAAAGGGGAAAAAAATGAGGTTAGTTTTGGAAGTGGAAGGAGGGGGAAAAAGGCCTTTGGAGTAGCATTTCCTCAATGAAATTAGCAGAATTTCAAAGCTTTTAAGATGGAAACAACAGTGAAGATTTGGACAGAGGCATGAGGCCTTCAAGACTCTTCAAGAGATAACATATTTTATCAATAGAACTTGTTTCTTGAAGGTTCCAAAAAGTTTTAGCCAGCATTTGATATAACAAATTTTATAGCTGGCTAACAGTGGCTCCACTTGGGGATGGTGCCTTCTTGAAGGCATCAAGAACTTCAGACTTGCATTCTATGGGAGGCTGACCTGTGCTACATCCATTGTGTTCTCTGGGAGGCTGACCTGTGCCACATCCATTGGGCTTCTTTCCTTTTCTTGAATGATCTTGCTCTAAAAAACATATTAGTAGCCATAAAAATAGTGGATCTTTCATCAACAAGCTTTCTACCTACCCAATCCTATTGACCTAACATTTTTTCTTCTTTAGAGTGCACTTGGATTGGCAAAATCTTTTCACAAAATTTTATTCTTTTGAAAGCAAGAAATCTAATCTATTTATACTCCTTATTTCTCCATGGACTCAGATTAAACAGTTGAGCCCATACGATTCTCCACGTAATCTACTAATCTGTTAGGATTAAACAATCTAACATATTTTTATTCTCTAAATTCTACAACAGAAATTTAAAAGCATACAAGTCAGGATTAAACAGTCTAACTTGATGCTGGTCTATGGCATAAAAAACAAGCTGCACATAGACATTTATTTTACAGAAAATTAAAATCAAAATGGAAGGCTTAAGATCTGAAAATTCAAAGCACTTCCTTCATCCTTTTACAACTCTGTTTTGAATTTTGTTTGAGCTGTAGCTTCTTTTTTCTCTAGTTCATATTTTGAGCTTGTTTGAACCTTTAATTTCTATCCTAAACTATCTACTGATAAGCCAAGATTAAATAGTTTGGCAAATCAAATTCACTATCCTATCAACAGTAAATTTAAAACTAATTAGTTAAGATTAGGCATCATGACTAACTAGAAGTGTGTTTTCAGGAGTGGCATTTGAGCTTGCACACTTTTAGATTTGTTTCTCTTTTTTGATATGGGGCTGTACCTTTCTTATTTTCACAATCTGCCCTCTTTTCTTTCTTTCTTTTGTTTTTGAATTTTTTATTTTTATAACTTTGAATGCAATGGTGGATGAGACATTTATAATGATAAAAAAGATAAAAAAAGGCTTTTAGAACATGGGATGGATCAAGAGAAGTAAGTTTTAATCATCCTACCATTGACAGGACCCCCAAACAACCCCAAACAATTCTGCTCCATTTAACTCCTGTAAGAAGAATGCATTGTTGCCAGTAGCTGAATGGATAGAGTAAGGGCCAAGCCATAAGTTGTCAAATTTTCCATGCTCGCCCTTGTCTTCCCTCCTTGAGTCCCACTTTAAAAATTTGTCCCCAACTTTGAAATTGTTGGCCTTTGTTCTTCTGTCAAAAATCTTTTTGATGTTGATCTGCTTCTGCAATGCTTCATATATACCTCTTCTTTGATTTGCTGAAGATGAATGGTCTGATTTATTCTTCTGATCATGTCATTATCTTCAGTTTGAAACTCTTAAATCAAATTCATCATTGGTACACCAAGGCTATTTGGAAAAATTGCATCAGTACCATACACAAGCTGGAAAGGTGACATTCGAATATATTTCTTCAAAGTCAATCTGTCAGCCCAAAGTGCATGAACTAGCTTTGTGTGCCAATACTTTTTATTGTCCTCCAATAGTTTCTTTATTATGTTCACTAAAATTTGTTTTAGGATTCCGCAAGTCCATTACCTTGAGGGTAATAGGCCATGGAATGCGCCAATGTTATCTGATATCTGTGACAGAACTCAACCATCTTCTTTGATCCAAATGTTGTTGCATTATCAGTGATAATCTTGGTAGGATAGCCAAATCTGGAGAGAATGTTAGTCTCCATAGATTTTATAATAACATAATCATTGGCTTGCCTACAAGGTATGTCTTCTATCCACTTAGTGAAATAGTCTGTGGAAGTGAAAATCCATCTATGCTGGGCAGAAGATGGGGGATGGATTTCTCCTATGAAGTCAAGTCACCACTGTTGAAAAGGAGCTTCAATAGTGATTGGATGTAGAGGTAGGGGTAGCAGTTTTCTTTTGCCTTCAAAAAGTTGACATTTATGGCAGGCTATGATCATCTTTTGCACATCATGGAAAAGAGTAGGCCAATAGAAACCAGCCCTCAAAATTTTTTTGGCAGTTGTCTTCCAGTACAAATGACCTCCACACTCTCCTTCATGAAACTGGTGTTTAACCTTCTCTGCATCAAACTCAGGCAAACATTTAAGCAATAGACCACTTGCATTTTTCCAATAAAGACATTTATCTATAATGGAATAGTTTACAACTTTTAATTTTAAGAACCTTGCCTTTGTTTTTTTTAAACTAGGAGGTGTATTCAAATAAAGCTAAACAGAAATTGTATCAACATACCAAGAGGAATTCATAAAATGGTCTTCAACAATGGGAGTTGAGGTTTCCTCTTGATCATCCAAAGCATTAATCATATTAATATCAACAACTTCAAAATTTGATTCAGCCATTAATCTAGCTAGACCTTGGCCTTTGATGAGTTTAGTGGGTTTTATCTCTAAATCATATTCAAGAATAACAGAAATCCACTTACCTCTCTTACCATCTGGGTCTTGTGTTATAATGTATTTAACTACTGAGGTTGGGACAAAGGAAATTATTTTTGAGTGAAGGATGTACACTCTGAAGTCTTTCAAAGCTTTAACCAAAGAAAAAGCTTGCTTCTCAATAATGTTATACTTTAGAGGGGCATCCCTCAATTCCTTAATAAATAATGCAATAGGCTACTCTTGTCCTTGTGGATTTTTCTATAAAAGGACAACAACTATGGCATGTTCTGATGCAAATGAAAAATATAAAAATCTTTTGAAAAATCAGGACTTATAAGAACCAGTGTTTTGGTTAATGCTTGTTTCACCAGTTCAAAGGACTTATTTGCTTCCAAGGTCCATTTTACCCCTTTCTCCTTCTTTAACATGTTTGTGATATTCCTAAGGAGCTCAGCCAAGTTGGGGATGAACCTTCTCAAAAATTTAATCTTTCCGATGAAATATTGCAACTCTTTGATGTTTCGAGGATGAGAGATTTGCAATATGGCCTCAATCCTCTTTGGATCTATCTTAATACCCTCCTCTGAAATAATGTGCCCAAGAAGTTTACCTTCTTGGAGACAGAATAGTGTCTTCTTAGGGTTTAAAGATATCCCAAATTTTCTACATTTCTTGAAAAATTTTCTTAAATGTTCTAAGTGCTCTTCATCTGTTTTTGAAAACACAATAACATCATCAAGATAGATAATGATGAAGAAGCCTAGTTCCTCTGAGAATGCTATGTCCATGGCTCTTTGAAAATTTTCTCCAGTATTCATTAGACCAAAAGGCATTTTCACATACATGAAAGTGCCCCATGGTGTAGTAAAGGCTGTCTTTAATTGATCAGTAGGGTGAACTAAGATCTGATTGTACCCTGAGTAGCCATCAAGCAAAGAAATTATACTAGACCCTACCACCCTTTGTAAAATATGATCCATCTTAGGTAAAGGGTAGTTGTCCTTTAATGAAGCTTTGTTTAAGTCTCTAAAGTCTATACAAAGCCTGATCTCTCCTGTTTTCTTGCTAACAGACACCAGATTAGATACCCACTCAGAATATCTAATAGGGACAATAATACTAGCATCATACATTTTCATGATTTCCTTCTGAACCAAAGGAAATTGAACAGGGTTTATTCTGCGCAGTTTCTGTTTTAATGGTTTTTGGTTTTATTTGAGAGGGATTGTGTGCTGTATTATTTCAGTGTCATAGGACTTAAGATCTTTGTAACTCCACGCAAAAACATCAGAAAATTCTTTAAACAACTCTATGTATTTGAGTTTAATGTGAGTTGGTAAAGTCTTAGACAATTTAATCATCATAGGTTTAAGTTCACTGCCTATATTGCACTCTTCCACTTTAGTCTCTACAGGTTCCAGTTTTGGTTTCTTGGCCACATTGTTAAAATCGAACAACTCCTCTAAAGGGGCCAGACCGCTTGACAAACTTTCATATTTAGAGTGAAGAGTTTCTAACTCGTATGTTTATAGCTCTACATTCAATTTTGTTTTGTTTTTAAGTTTGCTAGTCAAAAAATTAATATTGAAAAGCTTAGGAGACGAATATTCTTCACCAAGAAAATTTTCTTCACCATAGTCTGTATCATAGTTTGAGTCCGAATTGTGTAGTTCGAATTCATTTCTGAATTGCATGAAATCTTCTATTTGTTTTTCTCCATCAAATACTTGCCAATACTTTGTGTTATCAGGCACAACTGGTCTAAATTTCATCTGAGTTGTGCAGTCTTTGGTCTGATATGGCATTAAGCATGTTCTAGCTGCAAAGGCTAAATTGTGGGTGGATATATTTCTTTTTCTTGGGACAGAAATCAGTTTGGACTCCTCGAATGTTTTTAAAATGTCCATGACATCGTTTTGGTAGGCTCTAAGCCTGGGATGATTTGCGTTATACTCCCCATTGACTTGCCTAATGACTAACTCTGAATCCCCATACACGTTGATTCTTCTGGCTCGTAACTTTTTCAATAAATGTAAGCCTAAGAGAAGGGATTCATATTCTGCTATGTTATTGGAACACTGAAAGTTTAATTTGCTGGAGATGTAGTCTGTGTGGTTATTTTCAGTGTTGGAAATCCAAACACCTGCACCAACGTTAGTCCTAGTGCAGGATCCATCAAAAAACATACTGCACAGAGGACTATTCTTGGTTTCGTCTATTTGGTGGTTGTCCTCTTTAACTAATGTGCTTCTTGATTGTTGCGGATTGTCAGCACTTAGTTGCATTTTTTTCAACCCCTCAGGTTTTTCATTGGGTTGAGGATTGTTTTCTTGACTGTCAAGGTTTAGGAGCAATGGACTCGTGACTTGTGGCTCAAGACCTTTGTTTGGTTTGCTAATGTTTTCAAGTGCAGCAAACTCTTCAGAAACTTCTGTGTTGTGTCCCTCTTCCTCCTGTTGTGGAGGTAAATCCCCTCTGCGGACATAGGCGATCCCTACTAGCCCAGACCGGGTCTAGAAACAATCAATCATGCTATAGCGCATGTTCCTAATTGAAAATAAACCAACTAGTGATGAAGGCTTACCTGGAATCCAACAAAGTCGTTGTAGAAGAGGTGGCGCTCCCGTTCCTCAACTCTGGAAAATCACGATCCCCACGATCTCCGTGATGGGACACCTGCACATGCGAGAAAAAAAACAAATGCAAGCGTAAAATCCAGTAGATACAACTATATGTCAGTTAGAAAGGACATAACTCATCATTATAAACAACAACGAGAGTGGAACCATAACCAATAGTCGTTCATTAATAATAAATCAAAGGAAAATTACAACCATAGTTCTGATGCTGAATTCTCCTTCGGAGGTGTCGCCAGCAGAACACGTCTCAAAAAGCCTGTCAAGGATGGGACAAACTTCTCTCTTTGTATCTTGATGATAGTCTCCTTGCTTGAAATTGGCCTTAAGGGAATTATGGAGGCTCTTGCAGCATAAGGCTCATGGAAATTTGGGAACTTGAAGACTAGCTTGCAATGGAGATGGGCAAGCTTTTATAGATGGAGGAAGAGGAGTTGGGATCCCTATAATCATGGGATTGGCCCTATCATCAAGGAAGCTTCTATGAGAGGTGGCAAACCACTTCCTCTCTATGGAAATCCATAGCCAAACCTCCCAACTCAAGATAGATATCAGTTCCTGGATCAGTTAGGACGAAACTTCTGCCATTTATTTTTAAAAAACACCTCTTAATTTGGCTGGCACGAGTGCAACTCTGGGTCAGAGCGCCAACTGGCGCAGCCTCTTTGAAGAATTTTCCCCATTGGCGCGGGTACTGAACTGCCTGCTCGCGCCAATGCTAAAAGGGCCATTTTTAGGGTTTTTCACAAGGAGATGTCTTCAGGGCAATGAAAGCTCTTGTTTAGAGGGATGTCGTGAAAGTGGTTTCAAGCCATGTCACTACTCACAGGTCACAAAATGAGCCCTCCAATGTGCGGGACAGGGATTTCAGGGACAATGACAAATTACTGTGTAACAGATGCCCCCTAAAGCATGAGGCCCGAGAGAGAGAGGGGTGAAATGCTTTACGAGAACGTGTCCAACTGAAAACTCTGCTGTTGGAAAACCTGCGTAGAGAAGTACAACTGATATCTCAAATACATGATATATACATGCGGTATGGGCGCAGCCATCCATAACAGAGTATACAATGATCCAGATCGAAGGTATGGACACAGCCATCCAGTGAGGATCGATAAATAGACTCAGGTATGGTCGCAACCATCCAGTAAGTGAGTCACGTAACCAATCATAATAATCCACAAAATCGTAGCCTGGATTACAACAGAAACAATCCAGGGTCTTGCGCTCCATCTCGACCCGAAATAAGTACAAGTTCAAGCATGTGAATATGTGAGCTGAAGTCGAACATGCAAGAACATAGTCTGATTACGAGCCAATTATGAAAGCTATTAACAGATGCGAGAGGTACCACCAATAATGACGATGGCCCTCAAGGTACTACAGGTACAATCTACGACATGTGAATCAATGAGCTGGCATCGAACACCCGTAGAATCACTTTATCAGAGGTCAATGATGAAAACCTCATGTCGAATGTGAAGAACCTGCCATTGAGGCATGTAGGCTCCAAGGCACCAGAAGGGAGTCTCTAGATCAGCTTCCTAGATAATGAGCTGGAGTTGACAGGAGGTGACCTTGATCGAAGGTGGGCCATAGTGTTTCCCACATCATCGACACGAGACAGAGAAACATAATGTTTTTTGTGAATCACGATCAGATGAGAATCAAAGGGAGGTTGATATTTTCAGAGGTCAACTTCTCTTGAACATATAAACGACACGACAGTGGACTTGGCAGCATTTGACATCAAAATATTAGAGGTCATAGTGACGAGGAAAAGAGAAGATGAGAGGTCAAAAGGGATTACCCAAACCCACAGAGGCAAGTGAAAAACGAGATGAGATGTCCCCAACCCGACACGAATGCAGACAAGTGCCATGTTTAAGAGCGACATACTGCCGACACGACAATGATGCTAGTTCCATTTTTCCCTGCTATTTCTGGCGAGTACCCCAATTATTTTTTATGACAAGATTAAAGGGGATAGCATATTATTGTGATATAAGTCCATCCTAGTACATTTAACGAGCCCTAGGAAGGAGGGAATCGAATAACGTCATTACGACTGAACCCAATGTCATTAGGTTTTAACGAGTCTGACAAAGGAAGAACTCAACGTCTTTTCACGTTTAGAGAGTTTGAAAAGACAACGAAAAAGTAAACTCCAACAGTCCCTTTTTGTAAATAGTTCCTTAGACCTGAAAAGGTAGAAAACAATATCTGAGAAAACCTCCTAGTCGCGATCGGCTAGGGTATTCCTTTTTCGTAAATAATCTATCCCATCCCGAAAAAGGGGTAAACGTATACTGGGTAGATGTCGTTTCGGGGCCACTTTAACGAGATCGAAACGACAAGGGCCTCGACAATATTTTCATGTTTAGAGAGTCAGAAAAGAGCTGAAAGGTGAATCCTCCTGGAGGAACGAGTGGTATAAAGGGTAGCTACTGGTTCCGGTAACGGTGGAACTGCTCAGAGCATGATAAAAGTCAAGAGGTTGGCTAACAAGACCACTCATCGCAGCGGTTCCTCGGTAATGGGTAAAACAACCAAGTGAAGGCATATGATCGGCCAAGCAGATAGTGACGATGGAGTGAGAAAACCAAGGCTCATCTGGCAAAAACAGGCTGATAAAATGGCAATCACAAGAGGTAAAATGGGAATGATTTCATTTTTACACAAGCTTGAAATCAAATTTTTTTTCTTGAAGTTGGTTTCATTTTTACACAAGCTTTAAAAAAAGATAAACTATGCTTGAAACCGGTTTCATTTTTACACAAGCTTGAAACGGAAACAAACTATGTTTGAAAAAGTAAGCATGCCCCCAGCATGGTGACTCAATTCGAGGTACATGCCCCCCAAGCTTCAGTTCATATGAAAGGAAAATGGAGTGAAGGTTCAAATTACGAGATCAAAAGACTCGACTGGTATTTTACGAGAACTTATCAAAGACTCGAATTGAACAGGAACATGTTTCATTATTTTAACAAGGTTGACACATTAAAAGAACTATCTTCAGGACACCTTGTTTCATTGTTTAAGGAGCTTGGCACAAGACAAGGAGCTCTTCTCCGACAACCTGGTTTCATTTTTTAAGGAGCTTGACACAGGAAAAGAACCATGCTCCGACCCAACCTCATCATAATGAATAAGAAGTCATCGCTTCCACGAGTTCCACTCCCGATGGAAGGAAAACATCTTGGAAGTCAGGACCCAATGCCCCCAGCACCTGATGCACAACGGAACTATCACTGGGTACAGGCATGGGGTAGGTAGCCACATATTTTACCTGCATTGGGGCAAATACAACGGGTGGATAAAAACCAGGAAGGGATGATGGTGGACCAGTTGCCACATCAAGACCAAAGAACGAAAGCTGATCAATGGTCACGATCCGTCCTTCATGTGGAAAACAGACCACACGAAAGAGGGAGGAGACAAGCGCTCCCATGGCATAGGTGTAATCGCACCCCAAAAGCAGATTGAAATCCAAAGGGCCTGGAACAACCATCACGTCCATATGGATGGTTTTACCTCCCAAAGTAACAGGTAACCTTGGAAGGATCCCTAGGGTTGACTCGTTCTTTTGTTAAATGCCAACAGATTCTATGTAACAGGCGCAAGTGGTGGCGAGCCAAAATCTTGCCAAGTAGTTGAGGATATAACACTAACAGACACACCTTCGTCTATAATGGTGCTAGGAACGACCAGACCAAAAGCCTGTACTGTGATCTCGAAAGGTGCATAAGACGGAAGGCGGTATCCCGCAAATCGATTCCAATCAAAGGAAGCGACCAAACTACTCGGAGGGGCTACCATCGAACCAAGATGGTCTTCCCCTAGTGTTATGGAAGAAGAAGAAGCATCCTCCACGACCTCCATCTCGAAGGCGGGAGGAGTATCCTCTGGGACCTCCATCACGGGAGGTGGAGGAGCAACTTATTGAGGTATAAGGACAGGAGAATCTTTCTCCAAGTCCGAGGAATCTGAAGAAACAAGAAGAACCTGAGGGGTATGAGATCCACTCTCGACGGAAAATACCTGGTGCACCGTAGATGGGGCCAGTTCAACTGATCCCACGACCAATGGTTGGTCAGGAACATATTCCTGAATTTGAATTTCCGAGGGAGCGGGATCGACCAAGGATGACTCTTGACCAATCGTAGGATCAGCTGGTAGAGGACTCAAAGACAACTGCTTGTAACCAGCTCGAAGGCATGGTGCAGAAACAGTCGAGTTGTCCTAAAATCTCTTGGCTTCATCCATATACAGAAAAAGGTGAATGGCATGGTGCCCTTCACACAACTTGCAGGGATTAGTAATCTTACCCTTATTCTTAGGAGCTTTACCAACACTAGCTGAAGACGCGCCCCCAACTTGACTCCTAGAAGCCAAAGGAAACGACGGATGACCGTTGGACCATACTTCAAGCACCTTGGGAATGCCAGGGAAATCTCAAAGAAGATGATCTCCTGTGCACAACATGCAAGGGAACTTGAATTTCTGCGGAGGGTTTGGAGGTTTATCAAGAGGAGACTTCTTAGGCACAATAGCTGCAGAGCTAGCCTCTCCTTTATCTAAATTCTTCTTCTTTGTCTTCTTCTTCTTCTTCTTAGCCACCTGGTTACTAGAATCCAAACTTTCACCAGGTGAAGTAGAAGAGGAGGACGCAGAAACAGGCGAAGAAGGGGAGAGGTCCACCTTAGAATCAACATGATGTTGTTCAGGCGGAGGAAATGATTGACCAGTAGCTGAGACATTCGGAACTATAGAGGTTGAGAACAACCAAACAGGCAATCCAATAGTTAACCCGGGAAGGGACAACGTTGCCATGTAAGGAGTGCCAACATTCCGAAAACGAGGAAAATGACCAGGATTCCCATCGGAGGGGATTCCTTGGTTGGTGAACTCCGGAAAATTTGCCATCAGAAATGATCTTCAGAACAACACCCTAAGGAAACTAACTTTAACTAGGAATATTTCGTGGGCAGTTAATTTTTAAAACATTGAAACAAAACTCTATCGTTTCATATTTTAAGAGTCGAGAAACTGGCAAAAGGTGACTCTATCACTTTCAGATTGGAAACAAGTGTGAAAGAACAAGCGCTTGATGATATTTTCAAATTTAGGGGGTCAGTAAAGATCAAACCGACTGCTTAGGAATGCTAGGCAAAGGGTGTACCAAATAACCGTGAACTGCATTATACACCTTGGTTTCAAAATGAAAGAGAAATCAACCAAGGACTTTCAGTACGTGCAGGCAATCTCCCCGAATGTTGTGTCCGGTGTATCACAGGTATAGGGCGGCAGACTCGGCTTCCTATGGATAAAGGATTGAAACCTAGTGGGGTCTCCCTTTATATACGCGACGGTACGGGGAGCACAAGTCCGTACTAGCGCTCTCTAAAGCCAAGAGGCGAATGACAGCTACTAGGTGTAAATATGTCGGAACACGTCTCTAGCCTATACCTCTAAATTTGTTTCGTTAGATTTCAATGCTGCATTAGTGTAAAATGAGTAAATTTTAAAGTTTATCTTCAATTACGTTTCAATTTTCAGGCCCTAGCGAATGTAATGTCTCAAAACCTCTTAAATGCACTCTATATGCCACAGTATATCATTTCATTCGATGAAAGCTACTTATGAGAGAGTTGAGAGCTTTTCACACAACGACGGAATGAACATGAAACAACCAATGACATCTTTAATGCAGCTAAGGAAAACTAAAAGGCTTTTCGTTCAAAGTTACCAATCACTACTAACACCGAAAAGATCTCATTCTCATTAACTAATGAAAAGAAAAAGAGATTTTTTGTATTTTCAATATTTCAGAGCAAAGTGCACTAAAAATGAAAACTAATGCAAAGGAAATTCGAGAAATGATGACAAGAGAGCAAAACCAAGAAAATTCCACTCAATGGAAATCGCAATCAGACCTCAAATCGAGCAAAATTCCCTCAATGCGAAAGAATCCCGAAGACTCAAAATGAGCTGTGTAATCTAGGCTCAAGACGAGACGAAGCGAAATTCGAATGAAGATGGAAACAATCACTCAAACAATGCAATGAGACAATATAAAACCACCAAATAAATGCAAAGAAGCAATTAGAAGGTTGAGTGAACCGAAAGAGACCAAAAACTCCTAAGGAAGGCTCGACACACAACAGCACCTAGATGACCTAGGGCTAAAATGAAAAATCGATGGAAATGGGCAAATAGCCAAAGGATGAAGGTAACGGCTAGTCAATCCAGGCTCCAAAACACTCAAATAGTGGAAAAATCAAGACCAAACTCACAGATCAGGTTTAGGAAGCTCAGAACTGAACAAACCCTAGTAGCTCACAGGATTGGCGCGACTGTGAGGCTGAAACTAGCGCCATAAATGAATTGGCGCAGGTAATACACAAGCAACATGCGCCAATGGGCATGACTGTCAGGCTGAAAAGAGTGCCAGTCAAGTTTCCCAGTCAAAAATAAAAAAGAAGCAATCCAACAAGCAGACCAGTGAATGATCAAGCTATCAAAGACCCAAATCCACAAAAAGAACCAGCCCAAAAGAGCTGATCAAGCAAGGAGAATCAAGAATCAACCAAAAAGGAAAGACAATGCTCCAAGGGTTCAGTTTACAAACTAAACCAGAGATTGAATGAAGCGGCTTTGATCTACTTCGCAATTGCAGAGAAAAAGCGTTTCGAAGGCTATCTGGCCAACTTCAGGCTCCGTCTATAGCTTATAAAACGAACGACAACAAGCCAACGAATCCCCAGTGGAGTCGCCAATTTGTTGTGGAGGTAAATCCCCTCTGCGGACAGAGGCGATCCCTACTAGCCCAGACCGGGTCTAGCAACAATCAATCACGCTATAGTGTAGGTTCCTAATTGCAAATAAACCAACTAGCGATGAAGGCTTACCTGGAATCCAACACAGTCGTTGTAGAAGAGGTGGCGCTCCTGTTCCTCAGCTCTGGCAGATCACGATCCCCACGATCTCCGTGATGGGACACTTGCACATGCGAGAAACAAAACAAACGCAAGCGTAAAATCCAGTAGATGCAACTATATGTCAGTCAGAAAGGACATAACTCATCATTATAAATAACAACAAGAGTGGAACCATAACCAATAGTCGTTCATTAATAATCAATCAAAGGAAAATTACAACCATAGTTCTGACGCTGAATTCTCCTTCGGAGGGGTCGCCAGCAGAACATGTCTCGAAAATCCTGTCAAGGATGGGACAAACTTCTCTCTTTGTATCTTGATGATAGTATCCTTGCTTGAAATTGGCCTTTAGGGAATTATGGAGGCTCTTGCAGCATAAGGCTCTTAGAAATTTGGGAACTTGAAGACTAGCTTGCAATGGAGATGGGCAAGCTTTTATAGATGGAGGAAGAGGAGTTGGGATCCCTATAATCATGGGATTGGCCCTATCATCAAGGAATATTCTATGAGAGGTGGAAAACCACTTCTTCTCTATGGAAATCCATAGCCAAACCTCCCAACTCAAGATAGATATCAGTTCTTGGATCAGTTAGGACGAAACTTCTGCCATTTATTTTTTAAAAACACCTCTTAATTTGGCTAGCGCGAGTGCAACTCTGGGATGGAGCGCCAACTGGCGCGGCCTCTTTGAAGTATTTTCCCCATTGGCGTGGGTACTAAACTGCCTGCTCACGCCAATGCTAAAAGGGCCATTTTTAGGGTTTTTCACAAGGAGATGTCTTCAGGGAAATGAAAGCTCTTATTCAGAGGGATGTCATGAAAGTGGTTTCAAGCCATGTCACCGCTCACAGGTCACAAAATGAGCCCTCTAATGTGCGGGATGGGGATTGCAGGGACGGTGAAAAATTACTGTGTAACACTCCCTATCAGCCATTAATCCTATTAAAGTGACTTGTTCACTAAATGTTTCATCATTAAACATAATAAAAGAATCAAGTCCTGTATTCACAGAATAAAGAGGAGAGTTTTGTGGTCTGTCTTGAATTGTAACTGTGTATTGCATATGGGATTCCCTGTAAAGTCTTCTATTGTGATTGAAAATAGGGATAGTCACATAGGTCATGTCCATTTTCATAGTCCCTTGTAACTTAGCTCCCCACGATCTGGATAACAATATTCCATAGTTGGGGGGAATGTCAGCCACAACAATATCCATTACTAAGCATTTGGCTGGAATCTGGGCTAAGTTAACACAGAGGTATTTGATCAATCCTAAACATTTTACTCTACTAGAATCAAAAGAATATAAATCCTTGTAAGTTTTGGTTATTTCTAGTCCTAGCATTTCCATTATCACCTTAGGCATAAGGTTGTGCGAGGCGCCAGAGTCATGCATAGCATTATGCAGGATTTTGTCATGAACATTTAAACTCACATAAAAGGGAGGAACAGGTCCCTCTTGATACATACCTTCAATCTTTGGACCGAAAATAAGCTCTGGCTGGTCATCATTAAGATTGACTGTATCCTCATTTTCCTCTATATTTAAAGCCTTCAAAATTTGGGTCCTATATACATGTTGGGCAGCTAACTCTGTCAGGGGAACAGAGATTTTGATCTTTGAAATTTCATGCTCCAGGCTTAACGGAATTTGACTCTTTAAAGCACTTGTCTCAGCCTTATTAGCTGTCACTCTATCAGCAATATCAGCTTGCTAATTTGTTCTATTTACATTTGACAAGATGGTTTTATCAGGAGTACTAGCTGAAGTGTTAGTACTACTAAGTTCTGCACTCTGTTTTGTAACGTTTTGAGTGCCTTCTTCTTTATCATTACCAGAATTTACAGCCACTGTTTTGTCCTTTTGTTTGAAAATTTTAGGCTTGGTTGTAGTGTTGTTTTGTGAATATTTGTTGGAGGTTTTGGTGTTGGGAGTTTTTTGACTGATTTTGCTTCTAAGGTCATATTCTCTTTGAGGCTCTATGATGACATTTTCCATGTCTTGATAATAATTTTCGTCATCATCTCTTCTGTCATCATAAGGTGTGTATAGACCTTGTTTTTTATCATAATGAATCTCAAAGTCATCATTATCTACCCCCAGCATGTTGATATCATCCTCCTCTGTTATTTCATCTGTTTCCTCAACCTCACTTACATAGTTTTGATGAAAGGGAGGAGTGATCTGCTGATCATCTTCCCTGGGTCTATTTGGAGGTTGATTCCTTCTAAAATTCTGGTTTTGGTTTTGGTTTCTATTTTGAGGAGCAGTTTGGTTTTGACTAGCTTGTGCTCTCTTAATTATGATCATCTCTTTCATCATCTCTTCCATCATTCTCTCCATATTTGAGTTGGAAGTAGAGGGTGTAGTTTCCTCCCTAAAGGACACTCTCTTTTCATTTTTCATTCTTGCTCTCTTCTCCATTAAGTTGACTTCCACAGAAAGAGCACCCTTTTGCATCTCTTCAAGAGTTGCAGGATCTCTTTCTCTCAGCTGACAGGCCATCTCAGGGTCAAACCATTTAGTAAACTTGTTTAAAGCTAAGCCTTGCGGAGGTTTTAGCTCTGGGGAAAGTGCATTATATACACTGTTGAATCTAGTGCAATAAGCTTGTACACTTTCCCCCGTGTTTCTATGGAGAATTTTGTAATCATAAAGGACTTGGAGAGGGTTTTTCTTTACTACCCATTTGTTTAATAATTTTTGATGGAAGGCTTGGAGATCATTGATGCTGTGGGGGGTTAAGCCTTTGAACCATTTTCTTACTTCTCCCCCCAGACTCTGAGCAAATAATCTAAGTTTGATAGAATCATTATCAATTTAATTTCTGTCAAAGTAGTCATTCATATTATCCACATGTTGTGATGCGGTTGTAGCATTGCTAGCATCATACAATGGAATTTTGGACTGATAGTCCCGTGGAAGATTGACTAATGGTACAGGAAGGACTAAGGGAGCATACCATGCTGCCATGATATGTGGTGGGGGTGGATTCACAAGAGGTGGATTAAAAATAGGAAAAGTGGGCTGAAGTGGAGTGGTTTGAACCGTGGATGTAGGGTGAGCAGAAGTGGATGGAACAGGAATAGACTGCTGAGATGATCTTGGATGAGAGACACCTAGGTTGTGAAGGAAATGTAAATCAGGAGGTGTTGTTTCTCTACTACCAGGATGTTCACTTGTCTCCGGGGATGAAAGTGAAGACTCAGATTCTAGATGAATTATATCATCAAATGACCTAGTTATAAATGGATTTACTAAGTTAGCTTGGGATTGTTGTAGAGTTGTAAGATTTTCAGGAACTGAACTAGCTCTCAAGGGTGATCTGAAAACAGTTGACAATTTAATCCTAGGAGACTCCCTAAAGATACTTTCTGGATTATCAACTATCTCAGGTGGATCAGGGTCAGGATGGGCTCTAGTGTGAATCTTTCTATGAGCCACTATGTTGTGTTTTTTAGACTCAAACAAAAAAGAAAAGTTCAACCAGGTATGACAATCTTTAAGAGGTTAACTAGTCTGTTTTACAAATCTAAATCCTACAGTCCTCTAACCAAGTTTGAATGATATTATGATGATAAGGGTTCTTCCCAGTGGAGTCGTAAGGTTTGTTCATGATTGTGGAGTTGCCAAGTGGAATTTTTTAGCTCCTAAGGAGGTAAAAGGTTTTATGGTCCACCACCATGTTTATTGGATACCAATTTGAAATATTTTTGGTGTTTTTATGAGATAATTTTCAGTTGTGTGGTTTCTAAGAATATGCTAACTCTGTTTCAAAACTTATCTACGGTTATGAGACAAAGAAAGTGTACTCTTATGGCTAAGCCAGCTGATTTTTCAAGGTTAGATAAATTCTTATGATAATCCTAGGGTTTTCCTAGTTTGTCTCTGATTCAAACAAGTTTTATCATGATTACCATTCTTTGGTAGTGCTTGAAAAGGCTGCTTTTTACTCACGAGGTTTTATGAAATTTCTAAAGGAAACTAAGATGTAAATTCAACTCAGTCCCCAGTGGAGTTGCCAGAAATGTTAGGAATTTGTAATTAGCAAGATTGGCAAAGTCCAATCACAGAAAAAATGTTGTGTAACCAGCTCCAAAAAGAGAAAAAAAGAGATATCAATGCCTTAGAAATAAGCCACTTCGAGGGGGAAACCTCCAATACATTACATAAATGAACAATTCTTGGATGATACAATTTACAAAACCTCCTTTCTATATATAGGAGTACATGGGGCCATAATGTAATCCTAGTGGGCCACAATGTAATCCTAGCCGACCTAACAATAATAATTTAACGACACAATAATAACAAAATGGGGGTTACAAGGGTACAATAATAACAATAAGGGGTTTACAGTAACAATAATAAGGGACTATACTAGTGATATAGGGACCTAACATGCCCCTCTCCTTCAAAAAAGTGTTGTCCTCAACGCTTGAGTAGCTCCGGGTGCTTCTGTATAAAATTCTCATCCTCCCATGTAGAATCTTCAGAGGGTAAGTTCTTCCACTTGATGAGATACTCTGAAATTGATCGATTCCGTAGCTGTCGAGTTCTTGTTTCCGTGACCGCTTCAGGTTCCAATATGATTTTTCCTTCCTCATCAAGTTCTGGCAATATTGTTTGAACTGGAAGATTTTCACCTATAACCTTCTTTAAGCATGAAACATGGAAAACCGGATGTACTCGCGAAGAAGCAGGAAGCTCCAATTTGTATGCCATAGTACCAATCTTTTGCAACACCTTGTAAGGACCATAGTACTTTGGCGATAATTTATTATCCTTCTTAGCTTGCTTGAGGGACATTTGTTTATATGGTTGTAGCCGTAAAATACCCAATCTCCTACATCAAAACTTCTCTCGCTGCGATGTTGATCTGCCTGTTGTTTCATTCGATTTTGTGCCAAATTCAGGTTATCCTTTAAGAGTTGGAGAACTTCTTGCCGATGCTCGATGTGATCTTCCACTGCTTGAACCTTCGAATTTTCTCTTAAATATGATGTGATGGATGGTGGATGATATCCATAAAGTGCCATAAATGGGGTCATTTTTGCCGCAGTATGGAAGGAAGTGTTATACCACCATTCAGCGAGAGGTAACCACTTGACCCATTGTGTTTGTTTATCAGATACAAAAAAATGAAGATATCCTTCCAAACATTTATTTACTATCTCAGTTTGACCATCAGATTGAGGATGATAAGATGAGCTATGAGCTAATTGAGTACCCAAACAACAAAACAACTCCATCCAAAAATTTCCAGTAAAAATGGGATCTCTGTCGCTCACAATAACCCTTGGGATTCCATGTAGCTTTTGAATTTTGTCCATAAAGGTAGTAGCAACTGTACTTGCTTTAAATGGATGAGATAATGCACAAAAGTGTGCATACTTGGTAAGTCTATCAACTACCACCATGATGACACTCTTTCCTTCGGACTTAGGTAAACCTGTGATAAAATCCATTGAAATCTCCTCCCAACGTTGACTTGGAATGGATAAAGGTTGTAGAAGTCCTGGGGTCTTAATTATTTCCACTTTATTCTGCTGGCAAACCACACATTCTGCCACAAAATTTTGAATATCAGATTTAAGGCCATCCCAAAAAAATTATTTCTTCACCCTGTGGTAAGTTTTTAAAAATCCTGAGTGTCCTCCTAAAGGAGAAGTGTGCAATTCCAGAAGAATCTTTTGTTTTAGTTGGGAATTCTTACAGAGATATAAGCGATCTTTGTACAATAAGGAGTCATTTTTCCAACTAAATGTATCAGATGTACTAGGATCTTGATACAACTTTTGAATGAGTGTCCATACATCTTTGTCCTCATTCCATTCATCTCTTGCTTCAGTTATCCAATCTGGTTGGATAATAGAAATGGCACAAAGCAATGCTTCCACCTCTTCATTATTTCTTGAGAGTGCATCTGCAACAACATTAAGCTTTCATTTATTGTAGATTATTTCAAAGTCATAACCCAACATCTTTGTGACCCATTTTTGTTGCTCTTCTGACGATATTCTTTGTTCCAAAAAGTGTTTAAGACTATCATGATCATTTTTTACCTTGAAGTGTCTTTCCATTAGGTAAGTTCGCCATTTCTTTAGTGCATGCAATATTGCTAACATTTCCTTCTCATAAATAGGTTTCTGTAAATACTTTCCTTTGATTGGACTACTTTCAAAAGAAATGGGTCTTCCTTCCTGCATTAAAACCGCACCAATTCCATTTCTTGAGGCATCACATTCCACAATAAAGGTTTTTGTGAAGTCTGGTGTAGCTAAGACCGGTGCTAGGCACATTGCCTCTTTAAGACGTTCAAAGGCCTTAATTTCTTCAGGAGTCCATGAAAATGCATCTTTCTTCAATAATGTTGTTAGAGGTGCTGCTATTCTCCCATAATTCTTAACAAACTTGCGATAATACCCTGTTAACTCGAGAAATCCTCGCAACTGCTTTATGGTTGTGGGGAATTTCCATTCCTTAATGGCTCTAATTTTGTTAGGGTCTACTTTAACACCCTCGTGAGATACAATATGACCGAGATATTCCACCTCTTGTACTCCAAAGAAACATTTGGATTTTTTTTGCATATAATTGTTTCTCTTGCAATAGTTTGAGCACCTTGTCAACATGTTCAACATCATCCTTCCAAGACCTGCTGTAGATTAGTATATCATCAAAAAATACTTGCAAAAATTTTCTAAGGAAGGGTTTGAAAATGGAATTCATCAACCCTTGAAATGTAAAAGGTGCATTGGTAAGGCCAAAAGGCATGACCAAAAATTCATAATGACCCTCATGAGTTCGAAATGCTGTTTTTGGAATATCTTCAGTCTTCATTCTAATTTGATGATATCCCGAACGAAGATCCAACTTGGTAAAATAAATTGCTCCATGTAATTCATCCAATAATTCATCAATCACAAGAATGGGAAATTTATCTTTAATGGTGAGCTTATTGAGCTCCCTATAATCCGGACACATTCGCCATGATCCATCCTTCTTGTGTACCAATACTACATGAGCAGAGAAAGAAATTTGACTAGGTTGAATTATACCCGCCTCTAACATTTCTGCAATCATACGTTCAATTTCGCTCTTTTGGAAGTAAGGATATCTATAAGGCCGGATGTTTGGAGGAACACTTCCTGGAATCAAATGAATAGCATGATCATGATCACGAATAGGTGGGAGTCCTTTGGGAGTTTCAAACACCCTGGAATGATTGTCCAAGACTTGTTGGAGATCTGCAGAAATAGATGATTTTGATGTTGGAACTTCTAGTGAGCATAATTGTGCAATTACGCCTCGCTGTTCTTTCTTTAGAAGCTTTGTCATGACATTAGAGCTTATTATTCTTCCTGGCTTCCCCGCAATACCCCGTAATTCGACTTCCTTTCCTTTTGAAAAAATTTTCAAGAAAAGTTCTTGAAAATTAAAAGCTACCGTCCCCAAAGATTGTAACCATTGTACCCCTAGTACAACGTCAGCACCTCCCATAGGAATGGCAAGCATTGGACTAGTCAATACATATTCCCCCATGGTTAGCTTGATATTATGGCATTTTCCAGAGAAATTTATAGTTCCTCCATTTGCAACCATCACTTGACATTCTGGTGCTGGGTATAAGAAACAATTTAATTCCTTGGCTACCTTACAATGAATAAAATTATGGGTGCTACCTGAATCAATCAACACTATTACCTTTTTCTTCTTGATTTGTCCTACTATCTTGAGAGTTTGAGGAGTGGTAATTCCTGCCAGTGCATTACACGATATGGTTGGATTCATTTCTTCCTCTTCTAGGGTTGGTTCCTGGTGTATATCCTCTTCTTCTTTTTCCTCTTCACAATCTATGTAAAATAATTTCTTCTCAGCACACTTATGACCTTTAGTGTATTTTCTATCACAACTGTAGCAAAGCCCTTTTGCTCTTTTTTCTTCCAATTTTTGTGGTGTCAACCTTGTAGGTTGTGGAAATCTAGACGTAGCAACACTTCCTTCTTTATAGAATTGAGTGGTAGACTTCCTTGTTGCCATTATTTTACATTCAACTTTTCTTTCCAACCTTAATGCCTTCTCCAATGAATCCGGTTCCAAAACACGAACTTCATGTTGGATGTTATCCTTTAAAGTGCCTATGAAGAGATTGATCCTGTGTTCCTCTGGAATATCAGTTACACTTATATTCAATTTTTGGAAGTCCTCAATGTGCTGCCCCACAAAACCCTTTTGTTTGAGATTTATCAATTGGCTAAAGAAGGTGTTGCTCTTTGTATCCTCATAATGTGCTATCATTTCCTCCGTAAAAATTGACCAAGTGACAATTTTTTTACGGGAGCAAGGCCATTGATACCATACAAATGTATTTTGTTCTAAATGTAAAGTTGCAATGCGTACCTTTTGTGTGTTTTGCACATTATGGAGATCAAAATATTGCTCCATCTTTAGTATCCATGTTACAGGATCCTTTCCATCAAACTTCCTCATATCCATCTTTGGAATATGGTGGTTCTTCCCGCCAACATTAGAGTTTATGAAATCACAATTAACATTTATTTTGTTCTCATCATGAGGTTCTTCTACTATCTTTTCACCATTAAGAAACCTTTCTTGTATCAACTTTGTCAAACCTTCCATGTCTGCTTTTAGAAAATTCTTCATGTTTTCCATTTTCTCATCGATCTTAGCTTCCATGTCATCCATCTTAGATTCCATGCCAACCTCCATGCCATCCATCTTAGCTTCCATGCCTTTCTTCAAACCGTCCATCTTCACTTCCACGCCATCCATCTTAGCTTCCATGCCTTTCTTCAAACCGTCCATCTTCACTTCCACGCCTTTCTTCAAAACTTCCATTTCATTTTTGTTGCTCTTTGCGAGAGTGAAATTTGTTGCACTTGCTCTTGTAATTTTGATAGATCATGTTGCAATTCTTCATCTTCATGAGTCATGGCAGAGCCTTCTGAAGGCTTAATGGGTGTTGAATTCTTTTTAGGTGCCATTTTAGAATCCAATATTGATACCTATTCTACAATATTCCCTTGGAATCAATTCAAATTGATTCTTCAAACAAGACTTATGCAATTTGGAAAAACAAATACACACCTTTAACTTGCTTTGGGGAGCTCGATATTGAAATTTAAATATCTCTGTAATTGAAAATCTTCAATATCTGAAATTAAGCCTTGTAGTAGCCCTTTGAAGCTTATTTCAAATGCCACAGGTTTTATCTAATTTTGATTCTTCAAGACAAAGTTGTGTCCAATCTCCCACAATGACCTAATTCTGGATTGGTTCAGTAGAGCAAACTTGTAGGACCTGCCACGTGTCACTGTTTCCTCATTTGTCTCTAAAATTGATATCCAAGAAACTAAAGTCTATTTACTTACTACCAATTTTTACGGCACTCAAATCCACTGCTCAGAGAGAGAGTTATTGAACTTTTCCCACGATCACCTCTTTGAGATGAAATTCAGGAGCCTGAAAAAGCACTACCTTCCACAGATCATATCTCCAAAACTATTGCGAACCAAGCTCTGAAATTTTTTGAAGAATTTCCTTAGGATTTCAGCTTCACACCATACGAATTTCAGATTCTGAACCTTCGAAGAAAAACATTTATAGTGAAAATTCCACGATGACCTGTTTAGGAGCTTGAAACAAGACCTAACTTCCACAGATGATATCTCCTAAAATATTGCGAACCAAGCTCTGAAAGTTTTAGAAAATATTCCTCGGGATTTCAGCTTCGCACCCTAAAAATTTCAGCTTCTGAAACTTCGTAGAAAAAAATTTATAGCGAAAATTCCACGATGACCTGTTTGGAGCAGCGAAACCCTAGAATCCAAAGCTCTGATACCAAATGTTGTGTAACCAACTCCAAAAAGAGAAGAAAAGAGATATCAACGCCTTAGAAATGAGCCACTTCGAGGGGGCAACCTCCAATACATTACATAAATGAACAATTCTTGGATGATACAATTTACAAAACCTCCTTTCTATATATAGGAGTCCATGGGGCCATAATGTAATCCTAGTAGGCCACAATGTAATCCTAGCCGACCTAACAATAATAATTTAAGGGCACAATAATAAAAAAATGGGGGTTACAAGGGTACAATAATAACAATAAGGGGTTTACACTAACAATAATAAGGGACTATACTAGTGATATAGGGACCTAACAAAAAACATCGTTTCAACCACTTTGGGATTCTAGGATCTAGCCCTCCTAAATCTGGAGAGGGATCTCTCCAATAAGTGCAAATATGGATTTGTCTTTGAAGTTTTGGGTATTGATGTTAGGCTAGTTATGAAGGCCAAGGGTTTGTTTTGTTTTTTGGATGGTTGAACATGATTACTGTTTGAGGGAAAATCCTAAATGGAAAGAGTTTCAAAGGTCCAAAGTTGCAAGCAATGAGAGTAAGCTTCGGCCAAAAGATAGATAATTGCAGGTTTTAGTCCATTGGGCTATGGAGTCATAATAGGGTTTAATTGGAATAGCAAGAGGCAAGAGTGGTCCATGGGGCAAGTCATCTATGTCTAAGGATCTCTTTGAAGTTTGATTTATGGAATGAAATGGTACAACAAGAAGGAGAATTAAACAGATGAGGAACAAAGAGCAGCCTAGGATCTGGTAAGTACTTCTAAACTAGCCAACCTTTGACATAGACTCAATAAAAACATAAAAGTAAACTAGGATCTGGTAAGTAATTTTAAACTAGCCAGCCTTTGATACACTTTCAATAGAAAACATTTTAAAACAAAGGGAAACTTGAAGGAAACTGTTGGAGTAGAAACTAGCGGGTCGGGCTCACCACAAATCCTCTCCTAGCTCTGCTTTACTTGGTTACTTTCAAGACAAACACAAAGATAACACAGAATGGCCTAAGATCTGGTAAGTACTTCTAAACTAGCTATATTTTAACACATTCCAAGGAAAACATTCAGACAGTCTTTGGGGATAAAACTAGGACCAGGGCAAGCCATATCTTCCTTAGTTCATCTCTACTTAACTAATACTAAACATAACATTCAAGAATAATATTCAGCTAAGGAAAGAAGACGAGGGAACGCCAGCATTCCTATGCTTAAACTGAATTGAATCATTCCCAAATAACACAGATGAGAGAAAACATTCAAATAAATATTTTCAGTCAGAGAAGGGTATTGATATATAGTAGGTCCTAAGTCTATGCATGCTGTTCTTTATAAGAGAAGATGAAAACAGTGAAAACAAAAATAAAATAACAAGTTACAATGAGAAAAACATCACCGTCAACATAGACCAGGATCCCATAAATCAGCTTGTATTGATACTCCAAACCAGTAACAGCTTTAAGTCCAATGCTTTAGTTTAGCAATCATCTACTCGTCTGAGCCTAACTTATCTATCACAAGCAGAGCTCCAAGGGCCAGTGAACACTATTTACAATCAGAATTTTAAGCTCAAATGTATTTCAATGTTTTGCAACCAACATTTTCTCATCTTCTACAATAGTATTTATAGAAGAATGAGGAGGTGAGATATGATAAAAGATCTCTCAGGACAATCAATACAGTCTTAATGGCTTCTCGGCCTTTGAGGGGCTCGATGAAGAATTTTACAGGTGTTTCACTGTATTAATTGATTTACATTAAAGATTAAGCTCGGTGGGAGCTTTTGTTGACTTTTAGGCTCTACGTCATGCTATAGTAACTCTGCTGATATTTTTTTCATTAAATTCCTTCAGCAGAATTAACTCTTCGGCTGCGTTGAGGCAAATATCTTCATTTTATTAATAACTTTGACCTCTATTTGAATGCTTTGAGGCACAGGTGGCTTTTGTGGTAGCTGGGAGGAATGAATTTGCCTCAGATGTGGCAGTGGATACCTTTCTGTCTGATGAAACACTTATGATTTTCCTTTAATTGTGTTTTTAATTTGGGTGATTAGGCTTTTGATAATCATTCTTAGCCGTAATCCCCAAATTATCTTCAATCCTTTTGTTCTGTCGCGTTCTGTCTTCAACACTGATACTCTTTAATTGTGATTTAATAACATAGTGTCTTGTTGATGTGTAGGCCGCGCAGGGCTCTCAAGGCATCAATTCCCATGAAGCATTGACGAAACGCGGATCTTGAACCCCGCGAACGGTTTTCCTTCAATAAATCAAAGGTGTCTGAATCATCATTCCCAACCCTTGACCTTTTCTTTCAACATAATGGAAAACCATTAATCCTGCAAAACACAAAACCAATTAAGAAATCCTGCGTTGTTTGGGTTTTACTGCTTCAGAGGGTGTGGGGAGATGCGTGGCCGTTGGATGGCATCATCCAACGGTGGATATCAGCTAAGATAAGGTTAAAAGAAGAGCAGAGGAAGAAAAAAAGTCAGATCCGTCGATCGCGCGGAGATCGACGGTGGGGATTAATCGAAAAACATAAAGTGGAAGGGCGAAAGGCATTAACTGTCAGGCTTCTTCGGTGAGTGATCACCATCCAATGAGCGGCCTCAGATCGGACGGTGGACGTCAATATTGCACCGGGTCCACGTTCGATCTTTAACGCGCGATGAGCGGCGGTTTTGTGAACAGTGGTGAGGCCACGCGTCAACCGTTGTATGGAAACACTGCCCAACAAAAAAAAACCGCCCTGCTCTTAAAAGTGGTGCGATGGATACCACCTAGTTTTTGCAATGGTGAGTGGTTTGCAGGGACCACTGGGGCGAGAGAATATGCGAGAGATGGTGGAGATTGCTTCATAACTCGTTTTGGCAGAAACCCTTTATATCTTATGAAAACCAAAAAACAACTTAATAAAACACCAAGTTTTAATGCTTCAGGGCGGGATATATATTTATGATATGGTCTGGCGCCCAATTTTAGGGCCTTGGTGTATATGGAATGGTAATAGGCCCAGGGCGTATATATAAAGGGCCAATCGCATCAGAATTTTTGGGCCCGGTCTTTCAATCAACCCATTCAAAACTTGCGATGCGATTTAAGTGCCTTGGGACTTTAACCTTTGGTCCCAGGCAAAAGTAATATGAATGAAGTGGGGGCGGAGTTATATATATATGGGACTTAATCGCGTTACATTTTTTGATGCGGGTCTATTTCAATCAACCCATTTTATATTTAAAAAACATAACTCCGGCGCTTCAGACCAAAACTTTGGGTAAGTGGGTTTTATGACTTTACAAAGAAAAAAGGTGATCGGGAATGGGTTATTAAAATTTTTTAAGCATCGAATGCAGGCCCACTGGTTACATGGAGAAATAATATGATCAGGGTTTACAAACATGGGGCTTAATCGCATCAGAGTTTTTGTAATGGCAAAAATACTTGCCCGTTTTGGATTTTTGCGATGTGATAAGCACTGTGAGGGGTTTAGCACATGGTTCTAAGGTGCGGGCACATGTGGGGAAGTGGTTAGGGGGCTTAGCCGAAGGGGGCTAAAGCCTGAAACATAAAACACGGATTTTTATGGATTTTCAATGGTTTTCAAAGGGTTTTGAGGGTTTCGATAAGGCAAGAAAGGATCTTAAACCTCATCAAAGGGGTTTTGATGAAGGGAAAAGGGGAAAAATATGAGAATGAGGGATTTTATGGGGAATAAAGGGGCAAAAAATGAGGTTAGTTTTGGAAGTGGAAGGAGGGGGGAAAAGGCCTTTGGAGCAGCATGTCCTCAATGAAATTAGCAGAATTTCAGAGTTTTTAAGATGGAAACAACAGTGAAGATTTGGACAGAGGCATGAGGCCTTCAAGAGTATTCAAGAGATAACATATTTTATCAATAAAACTTGTTTCTTGAAGGCTCCAAAAAGTTTTATCCAGCATTTGATATAACAAATTTTATAGCTGGCTAACAATGACCATCATTCCACAGCAGATCCTCAAGAGACATGGTTTCCATGATGGACTCATCCAAGGGAAACACCTTTCAAAGGATCAGGTGAATCCGAATCACCAAGCTAGGGGGATTGAGAATAAATTTCAAGAGACATTCTCAAAGGAGCACAATCAGAGGACGGAGGTTTCGAAGCAACAATGAGTTCACAATAATCAATCTCAATCGAGCTCAAAGGAATTGAATCTCCAAAGGAATCAATCTGTTCAGGCGAAGGAATAATCCATGAGTCATCAAACCGAGAAAATATATGAATATGAACAGTATTCGGAGGAGGAAGAGGAACAATACCCATGAGGGTAGGATCTTTAGAAAGACCTGGCCCTACACTCTCGTAGGGAGTGGGAATTTTATCCACATACAGAACGTTATTCTAAGAAGAAAAGGTGAAGAAAGACAATTGATCAACAGTAACAATATTTCCTTCATGTGGAAATTTCAAAACACGAAAGAGAGTGGACGAAACACACAACATGGCATGATTCCAACTGCGACCGAGGAGAAGATTATAATTGAGCTTAGTGTCAACAACTTCTACCTCGACATTGATGGTCTTCCCTTTCAAATTAATCAGTAAACTAGCGATAACACCTAAAGGTTTTGATTATCTTCCATCAAATGCTTCTAAGGCATTTGGTGATGAATTCAAGGCTAGAGAACCAATGGCTTTCCAACACGAAGATGACATGATACAGGTTGAAGCACCTTCGTCCAAAACTGCTCGATGAATTTTGAGACCATTAATAACAAATTGAATAATGATTGCAATCTGATGCGGAAGTCGTGGAACAAAATTCTCTAGATCGAAAGCAAGAAGGCTAGTATCGACAAGATCACTCCTGCCAATCGCAGATAACAAAGCTCTTCATTGTGATAGATATCTTTGAATTACTTCTAACGCAGACATTGCAAATGGCGCCTGAGCCAAATCCTCAACAATATTGTAATGGTGAGCGGCACGTGCATTGGGATTATAAGAAGGCTTACGGAGGACTTTGTGAGGTGGTCGCACAATGGGTTCAGCATTGGGCCTTTCAATATCAAAAGGACCAGTAATCTGTGGTGGAGGAGGACCATCAGCGATCTCCTTCCTCGTGGCCTGACGGGATCGAGCATAATATTTTGACCGAGTAGCAATATAAACGACGCCTAACCCGTTCATCATGAACACCTGAGAGCCAAACAGGGTAGAGGACTGAGGTTTCTCTACCATATGATTCTGATGAGATGGGAACGGTTCTTTAAGAATGGCCGAACTTCCTTGGGTGCCTTTGAGCAATCAACTCACTTCAGACCTTCGATGACAGTCCTTGGTGAAGTGGTCTTTGTCACAAATAAAACAATGATACTTTGGTTTGCATTGAGAACCATCGCAAGCACGAGGTTTCTGAGAATCCTATTTTGGGGTATTGGCTTTGGCTTTACCTTTACCCTTATTTTTACCTTTAGAAGTATTATCCATTGGATTGGCCTGAACGACATTAACTCTTGTGGTTTTACCAGAATTCGAAGTAGACTGAGAACCAACATTACTGGAATAAGTGGAATTCGGCTTCCCAGAATTTTAAGATTAATACTTTTGAGAAGTCTGAGATACAAAACCAATAATACCATCGACGGATGGAGTCGTTGGTGGTTTAGAATTTCTAGGTTGGGGAGCATCAGGCAAGATATCATATAATGTGCCAGACTAAGAATACACAAGATCAAGGTATTAGGCATAAGCAATGGCTTGTTCCTTGGTTACACATGCCCCCATAGCTATTTCTTTGGAAATATGATTGACAAAGGAGGTGGTGAACCAATGAGTTAGAAGCTGATCATGAATTTTAAATTTGATCATGTGACGACAACGTCGCCACTCATGAATATGATCTGATCAGATATGACTAGCTCGGTCATGTTTCAATGAAGTGAGGAGGTGCGCCCTGGTCTCATAATGGAATGGTAACTGAAAATGTATAAGGAATGCCATGGCTAAAGAATTAATACCTTGGAAGACGCCACGAGATAGCTCAATGTACCACTTTGCAGCAGCACCAGTAAGAGTTCACTGGAGAAGACAGAGTCTAAAAGAATCGTCAACCCAAGAGTTAGAGGAACACCACAAATGGTAAATCATAACATGTGCTTGGCGGTCTTAACTAGACTTGCCCTCAAATTTAGGACAATCACCAGGAATCTTGGTTGGAACCGGAGGCCAATACGGGTTATGAAGAATGGGATCGTTTTTCAACTTTGACACATCAGGTAATTCCAGCGTAGCAAGAAATGGTAATTGGGTATTGAAAGTCATTGGAGGTCTTTGATAAGGACCTACATGTACATTCCATCCAGTGCGAGCAAGATTCTATCCCCATAAATTCTGTCCCAGAGGATTAAGATCATAGGGATTAGAACCAGGATAATTCGGTTGATACTGGTGTTGAGGACTAGGATATTGAGTTGGGGTAGACCATTGAGGTCCTTGCTGAGCAACGTATGGAGTCTACTGTGGAATGTAAGCATGGCTTTGAGGTTGATGATAGACAAACTGATTTTTAGGGTAAGGAACCTGAGGTGCAATATATACCAGTTGATATGAACCTTGAGGGTAGTAAGCACTGTGCAGTTGATCAGGTGGACCCAGCAGAGTAGGTTGAGCAGGTTGCTGAGCGGGTAGAACGGGTTGCTGAAATGATGGAAATGGTTGAGGAGCGGGTTGAATCGGTTGTTGAGGGCCACCAGGTTGACCCGGAGAAGGACCGTAGGGTTGTCCTAGTTGCACAACATTCAGGCCATATTGAGCATGTGGCTGTAGTTGTGGTGCAACAGTTTGTCCTTGTGGTGGGTAGATTTTCCCCCAGGATCATAAGATAGTCCTGGTTTTTTCGAATATTGACCGAAAAGACTAGACAATTGTCCATGTTGGGCCAAAGGTTGCCCTTGTAAAGGTTGGCCTTGTGGATCGTATGGTTGTCCCTATGGAACAGAAGCAGGGCCCTGCTGAGATAAAGTTTGTCCCACAAGGGGTTGTCCTTGCAAGCCAGAGGGTTGCATAGGCAAGGTAGGCCTAAAACGAGAAACGGTCTGATAAGTATCAGTAGGAGGCAAATAAACCGGATTACCATGCTCATCATAATGAAGCAGATATGAATAAACATGGTTATTGACAGCATCATAATGATGAAAAAGAGGATTACCAGGAGCTTGAGGCTACTGACAACCCTGAGAGCTCTACTGCTGAACAGCTAATAGATACACTTCAAAACTAAGACTGCCAAGAATCACAGGGGTAGTGGAAATAACACTAGAAGAAAGTGTGGCCTTCGTCAAAGGAGCATAACGTCAGTGAATATCCAACATATGTTCATCAAACACATAGGTAGAAACCATAGGCGTGGTAGAGGAAGACGAGGTTTCCATGGCACTGGTTTGTGAAATACCTGGGCTGGAATTAACAAGCTACGTAGGGTTGAGAAAAATAGACCTACGGGTGTGAAAAGATCCTGGTGACTGATGGCTATCAACAGGTGTGGATGAAACCACAAAGACTGTCGATCGGATTGGAACCGATGGAACAGTAATCGATGAATCAGGTGTTGAAGGAAATAGCCCTAATTAAGGTAAGACCGGACTTTGAGAAGGAGTTACTGTACTAGATTGCATAATGGAGGCAACAATAGACATAATCTGACTTAAGGACTGATACCCAGGCGGAAGCGAAACCGATGGTGGAGAAGACTGGGTAGAAACATCAGGGACATCTTCGAGAAAAAGATGATATTCTCCTATAGAAATAGGCATTCCTTCACTACCAACAAGACTACACAAGTCCATATCTGACTCTGCCATAAGATCTTCAAAAAGACTACGGGGACTAGGAGGTACAGCAGCAGCAAAAATTGGCGAGCCTGACGTAAGAGGAGGAAAATATCCTTCTTCCCCAAAACTAGACCAAGCACCCGAAGGAGGCCAATTGAAATCAACTGGCTCTTGAAGAGGAGATCGAGTAGAAATAGGCAGGATAGACGAGAGAATAGGCTACGATATCTCGGAAGACCTAGTCGACTGAGGAGTTTCAAAAGAAACACCTGGGAAAGAACTACCACTAGGAGGCAGTGAGGATGATGAAATCGATGGTTCCGCCACCATGACCTATATCAAAACAGAAAAGGAAAAATAAAACCAATCGAGGACTCCAAGATCAAAACTAGGGAAAAACAACAAGCCAAGTCATAAAACTTTAATAGGCGTGTGATCGTAGGTGATTAATTTTATGACACTGAAACCATATTTTTTTTGTTTCATTTTTAAAGAGTCGAGAAACATGCCAAAGATGACTCTAATCGCTTTCAATTTTAAACGAGCGTCAAAGGAAAAGTGCTCGACAATCTCTTCTCTTTTTAAAGAGTCATGAAAAGATCAAAATGACTACTCTGGAATACTAAGCAAGAGGGTATACCAGGTTTCTGTGAACTTCCATATACACCTCAGTGATAAAATGAAATAGAAATGACCAAGGACTTGACGTATGTGTAGGTAGTCTCCACAAATGTTGTGTTCAGTGTATCACGGTTACAAGGCGGCAGACTCAGCTTTCTATGGATAACAGTATTGCAACCTGGAAGGGTCTCCCTTTATATACTCGACAGTATGGGGAACGCAAGTCCGTACTAGCACTGTCTAAAGCTAGATGGCGAATGATAGCTACTAGGTTTTAAGATGCGGGAACATGTCTCTAGCCTAGACCACTAAAAATTTTTCGTTAGGTTTCAATGCTTCCTTAGGTTAATTAAATAAGTTTTAAAGTTGATCTTGGATTACATTTCAGTTTTAAGGACCTATCGATGTTGCATCTCAAAAATAAAAAATAACCCAGAAGCAAGAACAATTGACCAAAAGAGTCATCAAGGAGGTCAAACCAATTCCTACAGGGGTTGGCGCAACTATAAGGCTGTAATCTGTGCCATATATGGGTTGGTGTGACTGCAAAAAGAGAAACCTGCACCAATTGGCACGACTATTCAAAGAAAAATTGCGCCAAGCCAGGTAACTATGGGAAAAAGAGAAAAAACAAAAACCTAATGAGCAGCGGTCAATCATGACACGCTGGAGCTTAACAGAGGATGAACACTAAAAAATCACACCAGAAAGGACAAACAACTAAAGCAATAATTGAAACTGTTCGAACAAAATGAAATGACAAACTCGCATTGATCCCCAATGGAGTCGCCAATTTTTTATGTAGGTAAATCCTCTCTATGGACAGAGACGATCCCTCTAGCCCTAAAGTGGGTCTAGAAAAAAAGGGACATGCTAAAGTGTTGCTTCCTAATCATTGAATGAATAAGGGACATGGTAGATTGACCTACCTAGAATCCAACACTATCATTGTTGTTGTAGCAGTGGTGGTCTCTCGCCCCTGCCTCGGCAAGTCACAATCCGTTTGCCATTATGCTTGGATACCTACACAAAGAACAAGAAACAAGAAAAACATACAAGATAACAACATTTCATTCATAACTATTAACCAGTCAAAGAGGGTTAAACATATTGCGTTAAAAAAACATCATAACACAATAGTGGAACCAAACAGTATTCATGTATATAAATGAATAGAAGGAAGAGTTACAACAGATGCTTTTACGTCGCAGTCTCCTCCAGTGGGGTTTAGGCGAAGCACATATCAGATGATCGTTAGGGAATTCGGACGGGGTGAAGGCATGGACTCAAGCTCTCTTAGAAGTCATGGACTCAAGCTTCCTCAACATAATTCCTTCTTATTCTATCTTCTCTAGTCATCCAGTTATAGTATGTCTAATTCTCCACATTCAGCTATTCAACCGTTCAACTAGCTTGTTCTAAGAGAGATAGTTTCTTTTATAGAGGAAAAGGAGGAGGTTAGGATCCCTACAAAGGTGGGAGGGAGGCCTATCCTTTAGGGAGTTTCCATAAGAGGTGAAAACCATAAACCTAAAGGAGGAAGTCCGTGGTTTATCAGTTCAACCACTCCTAATGACTCATCCTCGAGGTGGTTGGAGTGGAATATTTGCCTCTATTTTTAAAAAAAATTCCATAAATAGCTTGGTGTGGGTGGAAAACTAGGACAGAGCATCAGCTAGCATGAGCCCAGTGTAAATTTTCCTCTTCGACGTGAGGGCATAACTAATTACCCGCGCCAAGGCAAAAACAAGGGTTTTTGATTCTCTGCTTAGGAAATCGTCAACAAGATGAATGTTACTCTCATGTAAAGGGACATAATGATGGTTTTTGCAAGGCACGAGTCTGCTTATTGGTCACAGAAATGACCCTCCAATGGGCGAGATAGGGATTGCAGGGAAAGTGACAAAATGCTGTGTAACAAATATGAAGAGTATACTGAAAGTTTGGATATTTCAAGAGATGAAGACTATATCTTGGAAAATGATGATGATTTGGAAACTGAATCATATGATTATCAGCGTGAGTATATGAATGCTTTGAGTGCACAATAGAAAAAATATTCTTTAAGGAGTAGAGATGTACCTGTCAATCCTATTCAGAAACGAAAAGAGGCCCAACCAAAAAATCATCTTCCAAACAATTAGAGAAAGGGTAAAGAACATGCAGATCAGAATCATAGCAACATCAACCAGCCATCAACAAGCTCAACTACTAAAAAGAAATACACTCAGAAAAATGAGAATGTGACAAAGGATAAAAATGATAGGAGAGATATTGTCATCAAAGAGGTAGATAAAGTCACAAATTTTAATTTGGAAAATGAAATAGGTAAATTGAAAGTGTCAATTCTTTTGACAAAATTAGTAAACAATAGTCACTATAAACATCAGGTGTCTAAAATTTTTCTAGTTGATCCTTTGTCCGATATGGTTAATGTTGAAGATGACCACCCTGAGCTCATTTTCGGTCCAGCTATAGATGGTCAGTTAGAAGAGAGTGAAGTTCCCCCCTTTTATTTAAGCCTTATATTACATGAGTACACACTTCATAATGCTATGCCTTATTCCGGGGCTTCTCACAATTTAATGCCAAAGGCTATTATGGAAAATATGGGCATGGATATCACCCGACCATATCATGATTTATATTCCTTTGATTCTGGTAGAGTTCGTTGTATTGGTATCATTAAAGATTTAGTGGTTTCCTTAGACCAAATCCCAGCCAAGAATGTCTTAATGGATGTGGTGGTGGCTGATATACCGCCTTGATTCGGCATTATTTTGTCTAGATCAAGGGGAGCTAAACTCAAAGGTACTTTACAACTTGACTTCTCTTATGCTACTATTCTTGTTTTCGGGCAATTGAGTAAATTGTACTAGAAAAATAAAATAAAGTATATGATAACTAGTAAGGAGAAGCCCATAAATCATCCAATATAGGTTGTACATACAGATCTGGGATATTTTATTTTGTATAATGATGGTAGTTTGAATGATGTAAGTAATCAGCTAGTAGAGGTAGAGGATGTACCAGAAGTTTCAGAGAGTTTTATAGTAGTTCTTGATAAAGAAAAAGAAATGGTAAATTCTTCCGAACAACCTTTAGAAGAACAGAGAATCGGTACAAAACTGAAAAATGAGGTGACTGGCAAAGGTAAATCAGAACAAAAAGTTAATTTTCAGCATATAGAAGACTAAGAGGGCCTTTGGAGCATGGATTTCGATGGTGCTTTAGGTAAGGAAGGTGTAGGTATTGGTATTTGGATCTAAAGTCCTATTTCTAAGTCATGTGGAATTACAGGTAATGTTAGAGAATGATATTATAAATTGGCTTTTGACTATTTTAAAAATGAAGCGGAGTATGAAGCATTGATCACAGGTCTCGAAATTTTGAAGAAACTTGGTGCAAAATATTTTTTGTTTATGGTGATTTTGAGCTTGTCATAAATCAGGTGAAAGGATAATATCAAGCAAAGCATCTGTGAATGAGAGCTTATAGGAATGCAATATTGGATATCTTAAATTTTGTTCTCAAATATAAATTAATAGCGGTACCAAGAAGTCAAAATATCATTGCAAATTCGCTTGCTACGGTAACAAGTAATCTCAACATTCTGATGAAAAGTAATAAATTTGAAATTAATGTCAAACATAGACCTAGTGTTCTTGATAACTTAAGGTACTGGCAAGTTTTTTGGGATGAAAAAGAAATTAATAGCTTTTTGCAGAATGAAGGAAAGTTCAAATATGCTTTTATTAATGATGTTTGTGATTCTGATGATCAAGACATAGAGGCCAATTAGATGAATTTTTTGCAACTGAAAGATAATATTATTCCTAGAGGTCTCATACCTTTAGAAGAACTGTTTGATCAAAATGATGTGGTGATAAAACCAACATTGACTCCCACAGAAAAGGGAGTGGAAGACGTAAACATTGGGACAACAGATAAGCCCAAGATGGTTAAGCTGTCTAAGACATTATCTGTCGAGGAAAAAGATAAGTACATCGAATTTTTATCTGAATTTTTTGATATTTTCTCATGGGATTATGCAGATTTGAAGGTCTATGACAAAAATATTACTCAACAAACTATTCCCATCAAGCCGGATCAAAAACATTTCAGATAGAATTTGAGAAGGATAAATCCAAGACTGTTGCCACCCATCAAGAAAGAGGTAAATCGATTGTATAAGTCTAGTATCATTGTTCCAATTAGATTTTCTGATTGGATTGAAAATTTGGTTCTGGTAAGGAAAAATACCGCAGAGATAAGGTTGTGCATTGATTTTCAGAATTTGAATAAATTGTCTTTAAAGGATAATTACCTGCTTCCTAAGATGGACCGTGTTCTGCAAAGGGTAGTTGTAGCACCACGGATGTCACTGTTTGATGATTATTTAGGATATAATCAGATTTTGGTACATGGAGAAGACCAAGGTAAAACTACTTTCACAAAAACATGGGGGACCTTTCAATATCTCAAAATTTCATTTGGACTCAAGATCGTAGGGGCTAATTTTCAGCAGGCGATGGATATAGTCGTTTCTAATGAGAAAGATTTTTTCTTAGTGATGTATTTAGATGATTTGACAATGTTTTCTGGTTCTAATGATGAGAATTTACACCATATGAGAATTGTTTTTCAGAAATGTAGGGAGTTCAGAATTTCTGTGAATCCAAAAAAACATCTTTTTGCCATGGAGGAAGGAAAACTTCTTGGTCACATAATTTCCAAAGATGGCATTCATGTTGATCATTTGCATCTGAGCACACCTTGGTTATGGTTTTGATGCAAAATAAAGATCAAGTTGAGTAGCCCATTGCTTTCTTCAGTCAAGCCATCAGAGATGCTACTCTTCGCTATAATATTATTGAGAAGCAAGCTTTTTCCTTAATAAAAGCCTTGAAATATTTCCGGGTCTATATTCTACATTCACACACTATAGCTTATGTTCCAAATACAGTTGTAAAAGAAGTTCTCACGCAGAATGATCCAGAAGGAAGGAGAGGTCAATGGATAGCAACAATGCGAGAGTATGATCTCGAGATCAAGCCCACCAATATGATCAAGGGACAGGGATTAGCCAAAATCGTGGTGGAATCCAACTTGCATGCTCTAGAGATAAACCTTATTGTAGAAATGTGAGATGATGAAGAAGATGACGCTCTAAT
Organism: Pinus albicaulis; assembly: GCA_034641835.2. Classification (NCBI taxonomy): domain Eukaryota; kingdom Viridiplantae; phylum Streptophyta; class Pinopsida; order Pinales; family Pinaceae; genus Pinus; species Pinus albicaulis. Next base: position 447,769,232 of record CM076577.1, read on the forward strand.
ACAAGTATGAGAAATGTTTCTCACTTCACCATGGTATTCAGATATAGTGTATGTTCTTCAGCACTTATGTCCTCCTCTTGGAATGTCAAAAATCCAGGGTAGGTCTTTAAAATTAAAATCTACTAAATTCTGCATTCTAGGTAGTGCCCTTTATTGGAAAGATCCAGGAGGTGTTCTTTTAAATTGTTTGGTTGAAGATGAAGCCAAATAGGTAATGGATTACTTCCATAGGGGAGATTGTGGAAGTCACTTATCTTGGAAAACAACATCTAATAAAGTTTTGAGAGCAGGGTATTATTGGCCGACTTTATTCTCAGATTTGTAAAAAACAGTCATAAGCTGTCATGAATATCAAGCTTTTCAGGGAAAAAGGAAACTCCTTCCTCTTCCGCTGAAACCTATTGTAGTAAATGCTCCTTTTCAATAGTGGGGACTCGATTTTATAGGGGAAATTCATTCCACATCATTATGACAGCATAGGTGGATTCTAACAGCCACTGACTACTTCACTAAGTGGATCGAGGCTATTCCTACAAGGCAAGCTATGGACATAGTAATTATTCAGTTTTTAGAATCCAATATTTTGTCTCGTTTTGGTTGTCCTCACAATATTATTATAGATAATGCGGTGACATTCAATTCAAAGAAGATGATTGAGTTTTGTCTCAAGTATAACATCAGGTTAGGCCATTCAACCAAATATTATCCGCAAGGAAATGGATTAGCTGAGTCATCTAATAAATCATTGGTTGATATCATTAAGAAAATGTTGGAGGAGAACAAGAAGAATTCACATAGGAAACTAACCAATGCTTTGTGGGAAGACCGAGTGAGCACCAAGAATTCTATAGGTATGTCTCCCTTTGAATTGGTTTATGTTACAGATACAATGTTTCCTACATCACTTGCAGTCTCGGTTATGAGATTATTGTAGGAAGAAAATAGTGAGGAAGATGATATTAGACGTCGAATAAATCAAATGATTCACCTTCAACAAACAAGGGAGGAAGTTTCTCAGACTGCTTCTAAAATTCAGAAGAAAATTAAGAATATTTATGATTGAAAAACCAAGGTAGATAAGTTTTAGTTGGAGGATTTAGTGCTGCAATGGGATGTAAGAAATGAAGACAAAGGAAAGCACGGAAAGTTTGAAAATATATGGAAAGGACCCTACAAGATCTCAGCCAATCAAGGACAAAATGTCTATTTGTTGAAAGAGATGAATGGACAAGAATGTTCACGAGGACGAGTCAATGGTAGGCTCTTGAAACATCACTATTTCTAATGCCACTTCTCAAAGAATGTTCCACTTTCATTGTAAATACCAGTTTATATTTTCTGCAAGATTTGGAGCGGAAAATCATTTAGGCTTGGGGCCCGAAGTGAAGGCTATAAAGCTTTTTGATTTTCTATTATTTTGAGAGTTTTTGAGTCATCTTTGAGTTAGTTTCATAGTCAATTTTCGAGTCAGTTCTCAGTCAGTTTTTGAGGTAATTTTATAGTCTACAGTCTTTTAGATTGTTTGACCGTGTTGGCCCAAAGGTTAGGCACATGGTCTATGGTGTTCTTGACACCTCCAAGGAGTTGCCATCCCAAATAAGGCCAATGTTAGTGTCAGTATTTGCATACTTCCACCAAGGATCAAAACACATTTTTCATCTGCATCTTAGGTGTTCCATTCTAAAGAAATTTTAAATCATTCCATTAGGTCATGATATAAAATTGTTTCACTGGTGGTTTTCCCTTTCAATTGTCCCATTTTCCTCACAAGTATATGCCTGCTAACCCTCTTCCATGTCTTCATCATACTGGAAATAAGTCTGCTCTCTTTTCACTTTTAGTCAAAATCACTCACTGAGACAATTGTTTTTATTTTCCATTAGGTCACTAGGGTTTCATTACGTGAGCTCATTGCATTGTCTCATTGGAAATAAAGGGCAGCAGAAGGTGTGAAGGTGATCCAAAATAAACTCATAATTTGCTTCAGTCAGGTTTTCCATGTAAATTTACATTTCATTTTTGTAAGTTTTCTTCTCAAAAATGGCATTTTTGAGATAAAAACAAAGATATTTTTTATGTTCTAATTTTATGTAATTTTAAAGTCACTGTATGTAATAAACTAAAAAAAAAGTTTCCTATTCCTAGCTAAAGAAGATTTCATGAAAAGATACAAAGATCATGTCAAAGAATCCAAAGCACCAAAAGCATCAAAAAGTGTTGTGAAAGGTTAATGAGAAAAAAGGAAAGTGTGGGTCCCAATCATTCAAAATTCAAAACCATTCAAGGTATAAAAGCCCATTTTCCCAAAGAAAACCTCAATTTTTCATTTCCAAGAGGAAAAAAATGCGATTTGGAGAAAGAAGTTTGAGCAAGAAGAAAAATTGGAGAAATTTGCATGGCACTGCGCTCCTGGGTGAGGCATTGCACATAGGCCAGAAAGCTCACAAAATCTTCCCAAATTTTTAAATTTGTCTCTTTTTCCCTAAATAAAGTAAGTAAACCCTCTTTCATCACTTTTCCTTCATTTTATGCTTATGGGTAAAGTTTTATATTGGAAAGAAATCATAGGCAAACCCTAGTATTCCTAAAACCCTCATCCCCATGACAAAATTCTGAAAACCCCCTTGTCCCAAAATTATTATCCTAGACCCTACTACTTCACCCCATACTCCCAAAAACACTAAAAATACCCATCCCTAAGTCCCTTTACCCTTTTCCATTAAAACCCCAAATTCTAGGATTTTCACTATTTTTCCTAGATTTCCCCATACCCTTGACCTATAATTAAATTTTCATTTTCATCATTCTTCATATTTTCACTTCCCATCACCTAAAAAAGTTTCGTAACCCTTTTCCCCATCTCCTTTAATTTTTTTGGCTCTATCGCTATTCCCTAAAGCCCTCATTTCATCATTTATTTCCCTCCTCCCATTCCCTTCACTCCCTCACTCACTCTCCCTTTTCTTTCCTTTTCCCTAGGGTTTTCAAAGTGCTAAAGAAACACACATGGAAAGAGAATATAGATATTACATGGAAGATGAAAATAATGATTATGAGTTTGAGGGAGATGAGATTGTACAACAGAGAAGGCCACATAAAGGAGGCAAAATCATCAGAATAGAGACAAAAAACCTTAGAGAGCTAGAGGCTTCACCTTTAGCTGTGTCTTGTTTCAAATATGTTGCGTGTTATGAGTTTTGTGAAAAGGTGGAAAGATTTCAGCATCATCCTGAGCTGACTAGGCTCTTCATACTGAACCTCCATGATAACTGGGTAACTCTTGCAAGTGTAACTTTTGCCTTGTTCATTTCCATCATTGTTGATGCTATAGGGATTCCAAATGTAGGGGAGAGATGGTAGAAAGCACGAGACCTGGATGATCATTATTTTGAGCCTTTTCTCAAGACCAGGTACAAGAATGAAGGAAGAAATTTTTTCCCCTACAGTTTCCGCCTCAGCAAGTATGCGCCAGTGATGAAGATTACCATGAGATATTTTACTTGTGAGGGAAGATTTTCCAGATTTTACACATACCATATCAGGATGCTCATGCATTTCATAAGGTTGAGGATGTTGAAAATTCCATATTTTTTTTCTGGGACATTGAAAATATGGCATACTTGGTGTCAAAGAAATAATATCATCAGCAAATGAACAACCTCTATGATCACTCCCTCATCAAACTCATTGTCATTCATCATCTAGATCTACTGAACATATCTTGGGATAAATTTATTTCAAATGACATATTCAAAAATCCCCAAGTTCCTCCACTAGTGCCACAAGAGAGAAGAGAGACATCTACTAGCCTTGCAGCTGTTAAAACAAGGAAGCATCAAGTCAAATCACCAGGGCCGGTCAAAGAATACAGTCTAACATATTAGAGAGGGCTTAGAAAATTGTTTGCAGTAGAGAGGCAAGTGTTTTCTCCACATGGTGTGGAAGGGGCCTTACCTTCTTCATCAGCGGAGAGGCAAATGTTTTCTCCACATGGTGTGGAAGGGGCTTTTCCTTCTTCATCAACAAAGAAGGTACAACAGGCACAGAAAGGAAAGGATAAAATCATAGAGGTTAGTCATGAAGAAACATATCAAGAGCATCAAGATGCTCATGAGGAAGAAGCTGATTTTGAGCTAGTATTCCTTGAAGAGTTTGATGATACTAATACATCAAAAATTGGCATGAGATAAAATGAGGCACACATCAGAGAGTTGCAAAACAATCTTGAGAGGGAAAAATTCATCATCTCTTCCCTAGAGCAAGAGAACAAACAATTGACAGAAAAACAAACACTTTTGGAGATGAATTTTCTACAGGAGAGGAGAAAAACATGATCAACCAAGCTTCCATAGAAGATCTTGAGGAGGCTAAAAAAATCAAGAAAAGGCCAAACAAAAGAGGCCTCAAAAGAGCCTTAGAGCAAGAAGAGAAGGAAACTCAAAATTTGACTATTGACCAGTAGTTGGCAAAGGAAATTGAAGACAACAGAGAAGTGTGGCTTGAGAGAGTCAACATTCACTTGGAGAAGTTGCTAGTGAAATCCAACAAAGACAATCAGATTCTTAGACACATGGCCCATCACTATCAAACCCGGAACAAAATTTTCAATATCAAGGTCAAACAGATGAAGGATAAATTGAGAAATATCTGGAAGGGAAAGAAAGGAGGTGATAAACTCAAGATGATTGTTGAAGCCTCATTAGCTCAAAATTGACATGTGGTTGTGGGCCCATCCCACAAATTTTGAGAAATTTTGAATATTTTGAGAAATTTTGAAAATTTTGAAGATTTTTGAGTTTTGTTTGGCAATTTTGGAAAAACACAGGAAATTTTTCCCTATACGCAGTGCCTTGGTGCTGCGATTTTTCTTGGGGCATATAATTAGAAAAAGGAAGACATCATTGGGTTCATACTGATGAGGAAATACCCCTTGTACTTTTTCTAAGAATTTGGAGCAAAACTAGTCAGGAAAAAGGGCCAAAAACACCCAAAAAATGATGTTTCTACCTCTTTTTCAGCATGGCACTGTGCGTAGAAGCAGCCTTGGGAGAAGACCGTATTGAGGGGTCAAATAAACTCCAAATACGAAAGAAAAAGAAGATATAGAAATTATATAGGATAGGATTTCCAATGAGCTATCATAAGCTCAATTTGGACATCAAGAAGTCAATCAAAAGTGACCTACGAGAAGACCTATCTTTTCCTCGTTCGCGCTGTGCTTAGGACAAATTTTCTCTGTTTTAAAGTGTTCTCTCTTTTTCAAGGAATTTTTGAGTTGTATCTCACTAGTTGGGTTTTTAACTGATGTAATTGGTAAATATGAAAGTAATTATGATGAGCATTAGTTTACTATGGGTAAATTCATTAGCTTGAGTCCTCTATAGGTCAAATGGATCAGTTTCCTCTCTTTTAGAGGCAAGTTTTTTGGTCTTCCTAGTCTTTAGATTCTTGTTCAACATTTGGTGGAAACTGATCCTCATCTCATGGATTTGACTCCCTGAGGCTAGGGAGAGTGGTTTTTAGGTCTATATATTCTTCATATTTCTCATTTGTAAGGGTTGGAATCAGTTGGATGCTTGGCTTTGGTGAGACACACTTTGTATCAATTCTAAGCAGGAATATTAATCAAATTTGCAACTATTTTTGTGGGATCCATGTGGTATGGTGTTTAGTTCCAGTTTATCCTTTTGTGCTCAGTTTTTAGAATGTTTTATTTATTTCATTCATCATTTCATATCTAATGAGCGAATGTTTTCAAGTTTTATGAATAGAATTCATAATTTCTATGCTCTGTTTTGCGTAAATATTTGCAGTCTGTAATTTCTTTAGTTTATAAAGAAACCATGATTTCACCATGCTCTTTCTAGTTCCTCACCTGTCTTGATCATCCCACCATCAAAATCCTAAAAGAGATAAACCACTGTACCTACCTTGCCACATAGAACACCCTGCAAATTTTGACCTAATTTCCCTTACCCTGACTATTTATGCTCCTTCTGATCCAGCACAACCCTATACAATCAAAATTAAAACCCTGAGATACTATACCTAGCCTAATGTCTTTTTACTCAACCATCTTGGTTGTGATCCTTACGGAGAGAGCCCTCTCCTTTCCTATTACGGCTAGCTACTTGGCTAAGCGTGGTTTGTGGTTACCTCGGAATTTCCTTCTTCGGCTTGAGGTTAAATCCAAGTGATACCATTTTGGTGACCATAATAGGGAAGAAAACGTAAGATCATATCAACCACAGTAAGTTTTCATTTAAATTCTTAAACTTGTGGATCATAAGTTTAGAGTTTATTCAAAGGCTGAATTGAAATTTGTAAAGCGATAGTTAGTTTTCAAAATTGGACATGATGGCTTTGCGAAGATACACTAAATCAAATCCAGATCAAAATCCTGCCACCATTGTTAGTGATCCTCAAAACGTAGGAAGAAAAGCCAAAACTGTTGTGGAGACGTCTAGTTCAGCAAGAAATCAATTAGAGAAAAGTTCCATTCCCAGATCTAATTCATTCCCTCGAAAGTTAGAAAACTTGCAAGATATTGAATTTCATATAAATGTTGAACAAAGCTTGTTCTGGAGAAAATATTTGAGTTGGGTTGACGAAAAAATTATTGATTCCTCCATTTCCTTTCATAGTCCTATTGAAGATCTATCTTCACATACTGAATTGAGGTCACAATCGGGGTCACAATCAAGGTTACAAATTTTACATGTTCTTGATGATTTGTAGAACGTTTCTTCGCAAATAAATGCTTGGGTAGTAAGCAAACCTCGGATCTCAGCTTCTTCTACCATCACTTCATCTATTGTTACCAAAAATATTCCTCATCCCCCAACTCCTTCTTCACCTATTATTCACACTACTCAATCAGTAATCAATCCTCCCTTGATTACATCCAGCATCCAAATCCCTGTTATAAATCCTCCACCTCCAATCATCATGGCTGCAAGATATGCCCCCCTTGTTCTCCCTTATAACCCGAGTGTTATGCCCCAAGATTATAAAAAAAAAATCCCTTTGTTCGACAATACTCAGCCTATGAAAGACCAAAAGCACATAGATAAGATGAATGACTTCTTTGATCTTCATGAAATTGATATTGAGGGTGTGAAGATGTGGTTGTTTGCACTAAGTCTTGGAGGGGAAGTGAGGAAATGGTTCCGAGCTCTAACAACAACCACTATCGACACTTTAGAAACCTTGCATAGATAGTTCGTAGAAATATGGGAAGAAAATAAAAATCTCCTTCAAAGTCTTTCCGAATATGAGAACATCAAAAGAAATGTTGGCGAGATTGTGCAATATTATTGTGTGAGATTTAATGCAGTGTACAATGCTCTTCCTGCACATATCAAACCACTGGAAGGTTTCTCTTTAGTCAAATTTCCAGATGGATTTTATACTTATATGGAATATCATCTACATGAATGTGATCCTACAACTTTAGCAGATATATAAAATAATGTTGTAAGTGTGGAAGCGAAATTTCTAGCCAAAAGAGCAAGGATGAGATATGAAAAGAGAGTGACCATCAAGGAGGATACATCTACTTCTGATGCTAAGATGGATTCATTACTCTGAACTATGGAAAGAATGTTTGATCGATTGTCTATCTCAGATAGACCTGAACCATAGATCCAGAACCCAAATTTCAGAGGATAGCAGCAGCCTCAGTTCAGAATCAAGCAAAGAAAGTAGAAAGCACCCAACCAAACAGTACAACAACAACAGATTCAGACCCCGTTGCAGCAAAATTATGTTTAAGGAGTGGAAGAGGAAGAAGATGAAGATCCAGCTGTTGAAACAAATCATTTCTTTACAGTAGATGGTCTGCCCGTGTTTCTGAATGAAGATGAAGAGTATACTGAAAGTTTGGATATTCCAAAAGATGAGGACTATATCTTGGAAAATGATGATGATTTGGAAACTGAATTAGATGATTATCAGCGTGGGTATATGAATGCTTTAAGTGCACAACAAAAACAATATTCTTTAAGGAGAAGATACGTACCTGTCAATCCTATTCAAAAAAGAAAAGAGGCCCAACCAAAAAATAATCTTCCAAACAATCAGAGAAATGGTGAATAACATGCCGATTAGAATCATAACTACATCAACCAGCCATCAACAAGCTCAGCTACTAAACTGAAAGACACTCAGGAAAAGGAGAATGTAACAAAGGATCAAAATGATAGATGAGATACTATCGTCAAAGAGGTAGATAAAGTCACAACTTTTAATTTAGAAAATGAAATAGCTAAATTTAAAGTGTCCATTCCTTTGACAAAAATATTAAGTAAGGTGTCTAAAATGTTGCTAGTTGATCCTTTGTCCGATATGGTTAATGTTGAATATGACCACCCCAAGCTCATTTTCGGTCCAGCTATAGATGGTCAGTTAGAAGAGAGTGAAGTTTCGCCTTTTTATTTAAGCCTTATATTACATGAGTACATACTTCATAATGCTATGCTTGATTCCGGGGTTTCTCACAATTTAATGCAAAAGGCTATTATGGAAAATATGGGCATGGATATCACCAGACCATATCATGATTTGTATTTGTTTGATTCTGGTAGAGTTCATTGTATTGGTCTCATTAAATATTTAGTGGTTTCCTTAGACCAAATGCCAGCCAAGAATGTCTTAATGGATGTGGTGGTGGCTGATATACCGCCTCGATTCAGCATGCTGTTGTCTAGATCATGAGGAGCTAAACTCAAAGGTACTTTACAACTTGACTTCTCTTATGCTACTAATCCTGTTTTCAGGAAATTGAGGAAATTGTACCAGGAAAAGAAAATGAATTATATGATAACCAGTAAGGAGAAGCCCATAAATCATCCAATACAGGCTATACATACAGATCTAGAATATTTTATTTTTTATAATGATGGTAGTTTGAATGATGGAAGTAATTAGCTAGTAGAGGTAGAGGATGTAACAGAAGTTTTAGAGAGTTTTAGATCAGTTATTGATAAAGAAAATGAAATGGTGACTTCTTCTGAAAAACCTTTAGAAGAACATAAAATTAGTGCACAACAAAAAAATGAGGTGACTGGCAAAGGTAAATCAAAGCCAAAAGTTAAGTTTCAGCATATAGAAGACGAAGAGCACCTTTGGAGCATGGATTTCTATGGTGTTTTAGGTAAGGAAGTTGCAGGTATTGGTATTTGGATCTGAAGTCCTATTTCTAAGTCAGGTGGAATTCCAGGTAATGTTAGAGAATGCTCTTATAAATTGGCTTTTGATTGTTCTAACAATGAAGCGGAGTATGAAGCATTGATCACAGGTCTGAAAATTTTGAAGAAACTTGGTGCAAAAATAATTTATGTTTATGGTGATTCTGAGCTTGTCATAAATCAGGTGAAAGGAGAATGTCAAGAATAGCATCCGTGAATGAGAGATTATAGGAATATAGTTTTGGATATATTAAAATTTTTCCTGAATATACATTAACAATGGTACCAAGAAGTCAAAATATCATTGCAGATTTGCTTTCTATGATAGTGAGTAATCTCAAAATTTCGATGAACTTAAGTAATAAATTTGAAATTCATGTCAAACATAGACCTAGTGTTCCTGATAACTTAAGGTATTGGAATTTTTTTTCGGATGACAAAGAAATTAATAGCTTTTTGTAGAATGAAGGAAAGTTCAAAGATGCTTTTATTCATGATGTTTGTGATTCTAATGATCAAAACATAGAGGCCAATCAGATGAATGTTTTGCAGCTGAAAGATAATGTTATTCCTAGAGGTCTCATACCTTTAGAAGAAATTTTTGATCAGGATGATGTGGCTAAAAAACCAACATTGGGTCCCACAGAAAAGGGTTTGGAAGACATAAACATAGGGACAACAGATAATCCCAAGACGGTTAAGCTATCTAAGATATTATCTCTCGAGGAAAAAAATAAGTACATCAAATTATTATCTAAATTTTCTGATATTTTCACATGAGATTATGCAGATCTGAAGGTATATGACAAAAATATTATTCAACACACTATTCCCATCAAGCCGGATCAAAAACCTTTCAGACAGAAGTTGAGAAGGATAAATCCAAGGCTATTTCCATCCATCGAGAAAGAGGTGAATCGATCATATATCTCTGGTATCGTTGTTCCAATTAGATTTGTTTATTGGATTTCAAATTTGGTTCTGATAAGGAAAAATACCGAAGAGATAAGGTAGTGCATTGATTTCTAGAATTTGAATAAAGTGTCTTTAAAGGATAATTACCCGCTTCTTAAGATGGACCATGTTCTGCAAAGGGTAGTTGGAGTATCATGGATGTCGCTGCTTGATGGTTATTCAGGTTATAATCATATTTTGGTACATGAAGAATACCAAGGTAAAATTGCTTTCACAACACCGTAGGGGACCTTTCAGTATCTCAAAATGCCATTTGGACTCAAGCATGTAGGGGCTACTTTTTAGCAGGCGATGGGTATAGCCTTTGCTAATGAGAAACATGTTTTATTAGTGGTGTATTTAGATTATTTGACAGTGTTTTCTAGTTCTAATGATGAGCATTTACACCATCTAATAATTTTTTTTCAGAAATGCATGGAGTTCGGAATTTCTCTAAATCCGAAAAATGAGACTTTTTTCCATGGAGGAAGGAAAAATTCTCGGTCACATAATTTCCAAAGATTTCATTTGCATTGATCCTTCCAAAGTAGAAACAATGTAGCAAATAGATTTTCCGTGAAATAAAAAAGAGATACAAGCCTTCAATGGTAAGATGAATTTCCTACGCAGATTTGTTCCTAATTTGGCTAAGCATTTGCATGAAACGACTAGTATGTTAAAAAAGGACAACAGTGTAAAATTCCTAGATGATGCTATGAAGTCTTTGAATTTGGTAAAGCTCACCTTAACTACAGCCCCTGTTTTGGTTAGTCCATATTATACTAGTGATTTTGTAATATTTTCGTTTGCATCTGAGCACACCTTGCTTGTGGTTTTGATGCAAAAGAAATATCAGGTTGAGCAGCCCATCGCTTTCTTCAGTCGAGCCATCAGAGATGTTTCTCTTCACCATAATATTATTGAGAAGCAAGCTTTGGACTTAATCAAAGCCTTGAAATATTTATGGGTCTATATTCTACATTCACACACTATAGCCTATGTTCCAAATGTAGTTGTAAAAGAATTTCTCACGTAGACTGATCCAGAAGGAGGGAGAGTTAAATGGATATCAAAAATGCTAGAGTATGATCTCGAGATCAAGCCCACCAAGATAATCAAGGGATAGGGATTAGACAAACTCATGGCTGAATCCAACTTGCATGCTCTAGACATAAACCTTATTGCAGCAATGTCAGATGATGAAGAACATGGCGCTCGTATCATAAATTTTTCTCACTTCACCATGGTATTCATATATAGTGTATGTTCTTCAACACTTATGTCCTCCTCATGGAATGTCAAAAAAAAATGGTAGGTCTTTAAAATTAAAATCTGCTAAATTACACATTCTAGGTAGTGCCCTTTATTGGAAAGATCCAGGAGGCGTTCTTTTAAATTTTCTGGTTGAAGATGAATCCAAACAGGTAATGCATTACTTCCATATGGGAGATTGTGGAGGTCACTTGTTTTGGAAAAAAACAGCTAATAAAGTGTTGAGAGAAGGGTATTATTGGCCTAATTTATTCTCCTATTTGTACAAAATAGTCGCAAGCTATCATGAATGTCAAGTTTTTCAAGGAAAAAGTAAACTCCTTCCTCTTTCGCTGAAACCTATTGCAGTAAATGCTCCTTTTCAATAGTGGGGACTCGATTTTATTGGGGAAATTCATCCCACATCATCAAAACAACATAGGTGGATTCTAATAGCCAACGATTACTTCAACAAGTGGATTGAGGCTATTCCTACACGGCAAGCTATGGACACGATAATTATTCAGTTTTTAGAATCTAATATTTTGTCTCATTTTGGTTGTCCTCACAAGATTATTACAGATAATGCGGAGGCATTCAATTCAAATAATATGGTTGAGTTTTGTCATAAGTATAACATCAAGTTAGTCCATTCAACCGCATATTATCCGTAGGGCAATGGATTAGTTGATTCATCTAATAAATCCTTGGTTAATATCATTAAGAAAATGTTGGAGGAGAACAAGAATAATTGGCATAGGAAACTTACCAATGCTTGGTGGGCAGACCAAGTGAGAACCAAGAATTCTATAGGTATGTCACGCTTTGAATTGGTTTATGGTATAGATACAATGTTTCCTACATCACTTGCAGTCCCGGTTATGAGATTATTACAGGAAGAAAATAGCGAGGAAGATGATATTCAACATCGAATCAATCAAATGATTCACCTTTAGCAAACAAGGGAGGAAGTTTCTCAGATTGCTTCTAAACTTCAGGAGAAAATTAAGAAGATTTATGATCGCAAAACCAAGGCATATAAGTTTCAGCTGGAGGATATAGTGTTGTGATGGGATGCAAGAAATGAAAACAAAGGAAAGCATCGAAAGTTTGAAAATCTATGGAAGGGACCCTACAAGATCTTAGCTTATCGATGACAAAATGCCTATTTACTGAAAGAAATGAATCGATAATAATGTTCAGGAGGACCAGTCAATGGTAGGCTCTCGAAACATTACTATTTCTGATGTCACTTCTGCAATAATGTTCCACTTTCATTGTAAATACCAGTTTATATTTTCTACAAGATTTGGAGTAGAAAATCATTTAGGCTTGGGGCCCGAAGTGAAGGCTATAAATCTTATTGATTTTATGTTATTTTCAAAGTTTTTGAGTTAGTTTCATACTCAGTTTTCGAGTCAGTTCTCAGTCATTTTTAGTGTCAGTTTTACAGTCTGCAGTCTTTTAGATTTTTTGACCGTATTTTCCCAAAGGTTAGGCACTTGATCTACGGTGTTCTTGACACCTCCAAGGAGCTGCCATCCCCAATAAGGCCAATGTTAGTGTCAGTATTTTCATACTTCCACCAGGGATCAAAACACATTTTTCATGTGCATCTTAGGTGTTCCATTCTAAATAAATTTTCAATCATTCCATTAGGTCATGATATAAAATTGTTCCATTGGTGGTGGTTCTTGTCAAGTGTCCCATTTTCCTTCACAAGTATATGCATGCTGATCCTCTTCCATGTCTTCATCATGCTGGAAATAATCTGCTCTCTTTTCACTTTTATTCAAAATCACTCATTCACTCTCCCTTTTCCTTCCTTTCACTCATTCAATTTCACTCTCCCTTTTCTTTCCTTTTCCCTAGGGTTTTCAAAGTTCCAAAGAAACAAGCATGGAGAGAGAAGACAAATATTACATAGAGGAGTAAAATAATGATGATGAGTTTGAGGGAGATGAGGTTGTACAACAGAGAAGGCCACATAAAGGAGACAAAATCATCAGAATAGAGCCAATAAACCTTAGAGAGCTAGAAGCTTCACCTTTAGTTGTGTCTTGTTTCAAATATGTTCAGTGTTATGAGTTTTGTGAAAAGGTGGAAAGAGTTTAGCATCATCCTGAGTTGACTAGGCTCTTCATACTAAACCTCCATGGTAACAGGGTAACTCTTGCACATGTAACTTTTTCCTTGTCCACTGCCATCATTGCTGATGCTACAGGGATTCCAAATGTAGGGGATAGATGGTACAAATCACAGGACCTGGATGGTCAACATTTTCAGCCTTATCTCAAGACCAGGTACAATAATGAAGGAAGAAAAGTTCTCTCGTTCAGTTTCCTCCTTAGCAAGTATGCCTCGGTGATGAAGATTAACATGAAATATTTTACTTTTGAGGGCAGATTTTCCAGATTGTGAACATACCATATTAGGCTACTCATGCATTTCAATAGGGTGAGGATGTTGAGCATTCCATATTTCTTGTTCCTGGACATTAAAATGATGGCATACTTGGTGTCAAAGAAAGAATATCATCAGCAAATGAACAACCTCTATCACCACTCCCTCATCAAACTCATTATGCCTCATCATATAGATCTACTAAACATCTCTTGGGATACCTTTATCTCAAATGACATATTCATAAATCCCCAAATTCCTCCACCAGTGCCATAAAAGAGAAGAGATATATCTACTAGCCTTGTAGATGTAAAAACAACGAAGCATCAAGTCAAATAACCAAGTCCAGTCAAAGAATGCAGTATAAAATATCAGAGAGGGCTTATAAAACTGTTTGCAGCAGAGAGGAAAGTGTTTTCTCCACATAGTGTGGAAGGGGCTTTGCCTTATTCATAAAAAAAGCAAGTACATCAGGCACAGAAAGGAAAGGATAAAATCATAGAGGTTAGTCATGAAGAAACAGGTCAAGAGCATGAATATTCCCATGAGGAAGAATATGATTTTAAGCTAGTAGACCTTGAAGTGTTTGATGATACTACTACATCAAACATTGGCATCAAAGAAAATGAGGCACACATCAGAGAGTTGCAAAACAATATTGAGAGGGAAAATTCATTTTATCTTCCTTAGAGCAAGAGAACAAATAGTTGACAGAAAAAAAAAAATTTGGAGATGAAGTTGCTACAAGAGAGGAGGAAAAAAATTATCAACCAAGCTTCCATAAAATCTCTTGAGGAGGCTGAAAACATCCAGAAAGGGCCAAATACAAGAGGCCTCAAAAGAGCCTATAGCAAGAAGAGCAAGAAACTCAAAATTTTACTATTGACTAGTAGTTGGCAAAGGAAATTGAAGACAATAGAGAAGTATGGCTTGAGAGAGTCAACATTCACTTGGATAAGTTGCTAGTTAAATCCAACAAGCATAATCATATGCTTAGACACATGGCCCATCACTATCAGATTTGGAACAAAAATTTCAATATCAAGGTCAAACAAATGAAGGATAAATTGAGGAAGATCCGTAAGGGCAATAAAGGAGGTGATAAACTCAAGATTATTGGTGAAGCCTTCTTAGCTAAAAATTGACATGTGATTGTGGGCCCATCTCGAAAATTTTGAGAAATTTTTAAAATTTTGAAGATTTTTGAGTTTTTTTGGGCAAATTTGGAAAAACACAGGAAATTTTTCCCTATGCACAGTGCCTTGGCACTGCACCTTTTCTTGGGGAATATAATGAGCAAAAGGAATACATCATTGGGTTCATAATGATGAGGACATACCCCCTATAATTTTTCTAAGCATTTGGAGCAAAATTGGTCAGGAAAAAGGGCCAAAAACACCCAAAAATTCATGTTTATGACTCTTTTTTAGCATGGTGTTGCGCATAGAAGAAGTCTTTGAAAAAATCAGTTTTGAGGGTTCAAATAAACTCCAAATCAAAAAAAAAAATCTGGTATGGATAGTAGACAGGACAGGCTTTCCAATGAGATATCATGAGCGCAATTTGGACATCGGGAAGTTAGTCAAAGTGACTTACAAGAAGACCTATTTTTTCCTCCTTGGCGCTGCGTTTAGGAAAATTTTCTCTGTTTTAAAGTTTTCTCTATTTTTCACAGAATTTTTGTGTTTTATCTCACTATTTGGGTTTTTCACTGATGTAAGTGGTAAATTTGAATGTAATTATGATGAGGATTAGTTTACTATGGGTAAATTCATTAGCTTGAGTCCTCTAGAGGTCAAATGAATCAGTTTCTCTCTTTTAGAGGCAAGTTGTTTGGTTGTCCTAGTCTTCAGATTCTTGTTTAGCATTTGGTGGAAACTAATCCTCATCTCATGGATTCGACTCCCTGAGGCTAGGGAGAGTGGTTTTTTCATCTATATTTTCTTCTTCTTTCTCATTTGTAAGGGTTGGACTAAGTTGGATGCTTGTCTTTTGAAGAGACACATTTTGTATGAGTTCTGAGCAAGAATATTAATCAAATTTGCAGCTATTTTTATGGGATCCATGTGGTATGGTGTTTAGTTCCAGTTTTTCCTGTTGTGCTCAGTTTTGATAATGTTTTGTTTATTTCATTCATCATTTCATATCTATTGAGTGAATTT
Source organism: Pinus albicaulis (assembly GCA_034641835.2). NCBI lineage: Eukaryota > Viridiplantae > Streptophyta > Pinopsida > Pinales > Pinaceae > Pinus > Pinus albicaulis. Next base: position 447,785,190 of record CM076577.1, read on the forward strand.
TTTCAAGTTTGATGAACAGAATCTATAATTTCTATGCTCTGTTTTGGGTAAATATTCACAGTCTGTAGTTTCTTCAGTTTAGAAAGAAACCATGATTTCACCATGCTCTTTCTAGCTCTTCACCTGTCTTGATCATCCCACCATCGAAATCCTAAAAGTGCTAAACGACTATACCTACCTTGCCCCATATAACACCTTGCAAATTTTGACCTAATTTCCCTTTCCCTGACTGTTTATGCTCCCTCTGATCCAACACAAACCTATACAATCAAAATCAAAACCCTGATCTACTATACCTAGCATAATATCTTTTTACTCAACCATATTGGCGGTGATCCTTACGGAGAGAGCCTTATCCTTGCCTAGTAGGGCTAGCTACTTGGCTAAGCATGGTTTGTGGTTACCTCAGAATTGCCTTCTTCAGCCTGACGTTCAATCTGAGTGATAAATAATTCATCTCTTGAATGTTGTAGATGGATCATTTGGGTGATTCTTCATTGGATATCATTTGGTTCACGGTTGATCTCTTTCAAAATTTTCATCACTGGTATAGCTAAAGAAGTAGGGAACATCGTGTAAACACCATACATGAGCTAGAAAGGTGAAATGTTGATTGATCTCTTCATGCTAAATCTATCCACCCATAGAGCATTGGTGAGATTTTTGTGCCAATTCCTCTGGTTTTCCTGCAACATCTTCTTGATTATGTTCACCAAAGATTTATTTGACGATTCAGCGAGCCCGTTGCCTTGAGGATAGTATGTTTTATAACTACGAAGCCTAATGTGATACTTATCACAAAAGTTAATAATTTTCATGAATTTAAAGGCATATGCATTTTCTGTAATGATTTCGTATGGACAGAAAAAATGAGACAAAATATTGTTCTCTAAAAACTGAATAATGGCAGTGTCAGTAGCTTGCCTCGTGAGGATTCCTTCAATACATTTAGTGAAATAATATATGGAAGTGAGTATCCATTTATGTTGAGATAATGATGGAGGATGGATCTCACCAGTGAATTCGATTCCCCATTGTTGGAATGGTTCTTGCACTTCAAATCTATATATGATTTCATTCCAAAATGTTGGTTACAAGAGCTCCACTGTAACAAATAAGACTATACAACTCCAAAAAAATACTAAAAAGAGTCTACTTATAGAAAATATGGACTATGATACCTCATCAGGTTGAAATCCCATCCAAAATGGATCATAAATACACAAGATGAGCCATTTCCTAGATTTTAGGGAGGTTAGAAACCATTCCATAAATTTCAGCTATGAACTAGGAGTGTTTTTCCCTTACATTAAATTACATATTCCCTCGTGATAGGAGGAAAAAACCAACTCAATAACTATAATGCTAACTCATAGTACAAAAAAGCCTCAAATTTGTGACATTTATTGAGCTTGATAAGTGTCCTGAGGAATCCAATGCTAATTTGTAACATTTCTAACAAAAGGGTAGCAGAATTTTACAAAAGCGTAACAGAAGTTTGCAAGCACTTTTAGCAGTCCAAATTAAATTTTGAAAGAATGGAAAAATATCCCTATATTTATAGTTTCATAACATCTTGAATTTTTCAAAATGACCCACGGGAATGCCTCTAAAAATCCATTCTGCCACGGTTACTCCAAAAGCGTAACAGAGGCTCCAAAAAGGTGGCAGAAACATGAAAAATGAGTGGTTTTTGAGAATTTTCTCTAAATTTAAAGCTTTTCATGCCAAGGGAGTTCCTGGTCTATAATTTACTCATAAAAATTCATCCATCCATGTAAATAAATAATCATTTAGATGCCCCCAAAATAAGCATAACAAAATTCTGTTACCCTTTTGCAAGGAGGAATTTCCAGAATTGTGCAAAAATCACAAAAAATGCTGAAATTGTTCAAAACTTCTAAAAAATGGTTCTATATCACCTCTGAGTGATGGGATAAACAAAAAAATAATATTCAGCCAACAAGTCCAAGCTATCCTTCACTTTAAGCTTCATTTGTGCTTCTTTTAGCCTTTTCTTCAATTGTTTTAGCCTTATTTGAGAAATTGTGTTCCTGGTGCGATAATGATTTACCATGTATCTTTGCAGTTTATTGTCCCTCTTAGCCCTCTTCAAGAGCTTCTGCAAATTCTCATTTACCCTTGAAAACCAAAGCTCTCTGTCTTGATTAATCTCCATGGCTATAAGCTTATCAAAGGTCAACTCTTCAGGCATATGAGCTTATTGTCTTTCTAGCTCCAGTGCCCTTTTGAGGCCTCTTTTTTTTGGTCTTCTTGGTTGTGTTTTAGCCTCCATGCATAGAATTTTATAAACCTCAATATACTCCTTACCTTTACCTTTTTCTACCTCTAGGTCTGGCTTGGGCTTGCTTTGAAATATTTGCTTCACTTTCAATTGAAAACTCTCTTTTTGCAAGAAAGTGATTTGAGAATTAGCGATGGATAACATCCTCCTCAACTTTGCTATTCTCATCCTTCTCTCTAATGATCTCCTAAGATGATCTTATCCCCACCTGCTTTGCTAGCTCAACCTCCAAAGGTGTTGATTCACTATGTTGATGCAAAGGAGGTTGCTTCTCTATCTCACTTTGTTCCATGATGGTGTCAAGTGTAAGAACACTTTTGGCAGACTTAGGTGAAAAAATATGGCTCTTCCCATTCTCGTAGGTATGAGTAAACTCAACAACCCTAGAAGCATCTGAAAATTAATTTGGCATGCTAGAAGAGCCAAACTCCATTGGTTGTGTTGATGATATATTATGCAGTATAGGAGGGATGGTGGTAGGCATTGTTACTAATATTTCCAAGAAATTTTCCCAAGTCATGTTGATGGAGGAAAGGTGATGCAATACAATGAGCTTGATCAGACCATGATGAAAAATACTAGTGTGATGATATTTTTTTCTGCTCTTAACCTTCTCAGTCATCTTAATCAAACTCCTATACAAGTAATATGGAAAATCAAGTGTTTTTACGTAGGTGAAATGCATTAACAGCTTGATATGGTACCTATACAACCTAGAAAATATTCCTTCACATGTGAATTACTTCATAATAAAAAAAATAAAAGGATCATATTTGTTTATGAGGTGTCTAAAAGGGGAAGACGTAATCTGGCTCCTCTCTAGCATGAGGCTTGAGAAATTATTTGTAATTTTCAATGTCTAAATCCATGTGCTTGAACAATTGCTCTCCATGACAAGGAATACTTGTTGCTGAAGAAATTAGGTCTACTGATAGGCTTATCTCCACACCTAAAATAGTAACCTTTCCCATGCTGAAGCTTGCGAAAAATAAGCTGGTCAATTAAAGGTGATATCCTTCCTCCCTAAGCTTTTCACTGAATCTCATAGATTCAATCCTCTCAAAACATCTTTTGGCCAAGGGTGAGGTATTGCGTTCATGAATTGTGAAAATTTATACCCTGATTTGGCACCTGCCTTTAAGCTCTTCTTCTCACTCTCCATCCTTTTTATCACTGGAATGATGAAAACCCTAGTGTTTTGGTGGAATGAGTATATGTAGTGAAATCTGAAAAAACAGAGTGTAGGAATTGTGTAGGTTTACAGGATGAGATGAAGGATCATGGAGCTAAGGAAAATTCCAGAAAACATTTATTAGATTGGGTTGTGTGTTAGCTCAAAGTTGTGGGTGGAACGAAGTTAAATGGATGTGGATAAGGTGGCGAAATGATGAAAACACAGGAAATTTCCAATTTCAACACTATGAAAATAGCTAGTGTAGAGGTGGGCTAAGTTTAGAAGGTGAAATGGAGGGTTATGGAGCTAAGGAAAATTCTAGAAAAAAATTAGTGAATAGGGTGGAATTTTAGCTCCATATTGTGGGTGGAATGAGGAGAAATGGATATGATGAGGGTGATGAAATCAAGCAAACACAGGAAATTTCCAATTTTTTCATTGTGAAATTTTTCTAGAATCTAAGGTTTGATGAAAATGACATGTTAGGGATGGTATGGATGATGGGAGATGTGAGGATGATATGTATGAGAGGTGTGGGTTCAGGTTTAGGTACTAGGGTTATGGTTTGGTTAGCTAGAGTAGGTTAGGGTTTGTCAAACGAAGTCTTTGTATATCATGGATAAGTGATGATATGGAGAAAGATAGAGTGAGCGTAAAAATGCCTTGAACACTCAATAATTTGACCAGAAGAGGGTATGAGAGTATTGAATTACTGTTTGTTATGGTTTTAAAGGGTAACGGTAACAAGCCTTGAGCTTGTTTGAAGGGTTTCGAAGCCCAAAACCTAACTCTCCCTTTTCTCGAGAAGCATAACACCAAGGCTGAAAGCATAACACTATCCTCCCAGAAGCATAACAACTGCTACGCAGCGCCTACACAACACACCAGAAGCATAACACTACTGCGTAGCATGACCAAAAGCGTAACAGAATTTCCCATAAGTGTAACAAACACACTCATAAGCATAACAAAGGGGTTTTGGAGTGGTTTTCTACCTTGGATTCAAATTTTTGACCACCTTAGATGTGCCAATGAAGTAAGAGAGGAGATCTTCCACACAAAAAAAGATAAAAATGAGTCAAAATTATTTTTATTTTTCCTTTTATAACCTTGAAATGACCGTTTTTTCCTTGTAATGAAACAATAAGACAAATTTGACTTTTTTGAACTTTTTTACATTTAAACCATTTTAAAACAAGACAAGTTGCCTTTTTTAACCTCCTAAGAATGCTAGCTCCATTTTTAAAGGATTATGAGTGGAATGAAAGGTGAGTGCCTTTAAATTGGACTGTTTTCAAAGGAAGATGATGACCCCTAGATAGGGTGAGTGTTCTTTAAATTGGATTATTTTCAAAGGAAGATGGTGACCCCGAGACATTGACCTAGGTGAGGTGGAGTGACATGACCTTAAACCTTTAAAATTACAATGAAATTGTATGACCTTGAAAGTGATGATGGAGATGGATGAGATGAGGGAGAAATAAATTTGACCTAGACTCCTTCAGTGACCAGAATTATTTTTTGAAAACTTGTTTGAAAAACTTAAAAAATTTGACCTATGACTTTTAGGAAAACAACTAAAAGAGTTATTTTTTATCACTGACATAATAATACTAACAAGTACTATGGATAAGGGTATGATGAATTCTTTTTATTTAAATCCATGAGAAACTATCGTGAGGACTACCATTGGACCACATATTTATATTACAGAGTTATAACACCTAGCACTTCCTTTCCCCTAACACCCTTGAAACCCTACTTTTTACCTCTAGCTCTCAAAACTCAAATAAAATGAATTGTATTGATTTTTTTTGGGTCTTAACCACACCCTTATTATATACCTATCTCAATATACTCATTTTGTCATGATGATCATCTTCGTATTAGTCCCCACTAAGACCTTTTCATTAAATCACTCTCCCCATCACCTACTAGTTACCTCAATATCATTAAAAGGTAGCACTAATCACATTAGTACCACTCTATAGAAACCCATTTTGTGAATTTGCATATCCATGGCTAAAATAAAATATTATCTCACCAACGATGTCTCTACCTTAGTAACTTTGTGTGAGGATTTACAACACTAACGAGGTCATACCCACTCCCCTATTGAGAGAAAATATATATATCAATGCCAAACTCAACAAATTAGAGATAGTCCTAAAATATTTGGCATAACCCATGACAATGTACATCAATTTCAATGAATATTTATCCCAAAAAGATGGACTTGAATCATCAAATATCATGGGGTCTAACTCTCACCAATTTATGCATGATTATATGACTCATACATCTCTTCAACTCCATAAAGTGGATCTAAAAAAATTTGATTGGTGTAACTCTGTAGACTAGGTCACTTGCATGGAACACTATTTTTCCATACATGGTATCAATAATGACTTAATTTAAATTCACGAGTGTCTTATATTTTTCACTTGAATGATAGAAATTGTGGCATTAACATAAGAAATCTCACAAGGATTATATTTCTTAGAAAAATTTTAGTATATTTTCATCAACATTTTGAACCCAAACCTCATTACTTGGGACCTACAAAGCTTATGCAATTTGGTACATTAAAGAGTTCATATCCTCTTTTGAGCAACTTTCCTTCCACACCATAGCCATGTAATTTACCTTTTCTGGGGAATGCTTTCCAACTAAGCATAGATATGGTTAAACTATTAAGCCTCTATGATGTTTTATTCTTTGGTTTGAGGCATATCACATGCAATATAATTATTGGTGATAGGAAGGAGGTATTTCATAAATTAGCTGAGAAAAATGGAATCATCTAACTTGGTTTTACATAATCTCTTTCATTGATGCCATTCATGTATATGGTTTTTCAAGGCACAATGTGGGATAAATGAATTGACAGTTATTTTGTCAATCCAGATAGGTAAAATTTGAGGTGAAAAAAAATATGCATGAATTTGTGCTTACCACTTTCCTATGAAAAACTACTCATAGAGAATGTACAGATAGATCCTAGAGTTGATTCAACTTACACTGACTTTCAAGTTCTTAAATTCAATTATATTTTTTTCATAAAGTTTATAGATTTGGCAAGATGCATCACATGTCCTCATGAGATAATTTTTCTGAATTAATAGTTGGTCAAAATCAGGTAACACTTTAGTAAAAATGAATTTAAATAGAATCAATGTTCTGGGTTGTGTAAGAAAAAGTCCATTCAAAGAAAATAAAAATTGTTTTATGAAACTCAATCATTCTCCTAACTATTTTTTTTAAGAATGATAAAAATAAAATTATATTATTGTTTTGAAGTATTAGTACTTTAGATAGAAACTAAAGAAATCTACCTCATAAAAATATTTCAAGAAAACAAAGCATTCATTTACAAAAAAAATGTAGAGTCATGTATGATTACACGATCACTATCCAGTAATTGTGGAAGGAATTCTTGTTTGATTACAAGATCACTACAAGAAGCTCTGATATACGATTACAAGAATTCTTGTGTGATTTCATGATCACTACAACACATTAGAACACATAATTACGTGAATTCCTTTGTAATTATAGGATCAATACAAAAAATTTGAACATGCAGTTATAGAAATTATAAGAAAAACAACATACCCATTTCTTATATACATCATCATATGATGAAAAAAATCAATCCAACCATATAAAAACATAAGAAATCATATAATAAAACATAAGTAGAAATTAACAGGGGGGCCTCCTAGTCCATGTTACTATTAAAGTTACAAAAGCTACAAAATGCTACTGGAAAATTATATAATCACCCACATGAATCCTTCTTATATTAATAAAAATAGAGGTTCGATACAAAAGAGTATGCATGTATTAATAGTATCTTTCTCTCCAATAAATATTTATATCATCTATCTACTTTTATACAAAATATTACTACTTAACCAAGTTGCCCAAAATCAAGGTCAATTCATAATTTTCATATTAAAAATTGACTAATACAACATAAACATAATTTCCCTCAGTTCCATAATGCATATTCTACTTCTTAAATTTTGGTGATTGATCCTTATCTTGTTTGGAGAATACTATGGCAACTCCCAAGATATTCTGCATAACACGCTTACTTGGAACACCTTTCCTTTGACTTCTAGAATTAATAGATATGGGTCAACCTCCCAGTGTAAAACTCTTCCCTCCTGATGTGGAGAATTCAGGTGACTAAATCTCTATGTTGAAAAGTTCAGTCCTTTCAACTTTATTAGTATCAATAATAACATTTTTATAAGCATTTAATAAATAATAAAAAAAATAACAATTATATAAGTGAGTTTACCTTTAGCTTCGTCCTTTAAAAGTAATTTCTTTAACAAGGTTTGTAAAATGATATGAAAGGAGGTTCAAATGAAGAAGATAATTCCATAATGGGATGGTCACAAATATTAATTTTTAAGCCCAACATGATCCATAATATGAGTGATCAAGTTATAAGAACTCAAAGTAATGACTTGAACTACATTATCATATGGAATAGGAAATTTAAAAATGTTAGGAATGTTATTATGATGGATGTACAATAATATGTCATTATAGGTTGTATAATATACCATTTCATAGAAAATCCAATGAGGGTGTATTAAAGCAAGCATACCATATAGAATCATTAATGGTACCATGTGAAGAACACCATAAATGGAAGGACATGGTGTGAGTATATGACCTACCTCATCATGACCTTTGAACTTTGGGGTATACGAGGGAAACCTGATAGGCATGGGTAGCCAAACATGATTATGTCAAAGCGGATGATGGAGATTCAAGATATCCATAAATGAAATATCCAATGTGCAACTCACATTGACTATTGCATGAAAGCATGTGGATAATACCAACAACACTAAACTTTATAAAGGTACACTTTGAAAGTATCCAAAAACTAAAATATCTAAATACATACTAGACTTTAGCTAGTGAAATATAGAAAGAATGCAAAACTAGGAAAATGAAATAGATAATTATTACTTCTAATATAGGTAATTTATTTCTTAATCATGTAATTTTTCCTTAAATAAATCACTTGAAATTAAAACACTCAAATAAAAGATAAAAAGTGTAACAAAAATGGAATGAAAAACCTTAATATTTGTAAAGAAAAATAGTTAAGCTTCAAAAACAAAAGATGTATTCATTAACTAGAATGTATATGGGTTTAAAAAATCAAAAGGAGAAAAACTAGTAAATAATCTCTAGAATTACATCTAAAATTGAAATAGGTGAAGATTTCCAAACATAACCCTAAAGGAAGTAGGCACTAAGGGTACTAAAACCCTCTTTCTATAAGTAAAACTCAACAAAACAACCAAACTATATAAGAAAATCTAAATAGAAAATTCAAAAATAGATTAAAAAATTATAGAACTAAGTTGAATACAAACAAATAAAAACTATGGAATGAAATGAACAAAACAAGTGAAATTATATAATGTGGTTATTTGAAGAAAAATGTTTGTGTAGTTTTTAGGTCAAAAAATACACTATAGTTTGAAATGGAAACTACAAAAAAATTCTTATATTTGTGGTTGAGAATAAATGTTACCACTAGGTTAGCCAAAATTATGTCTCCAACAAGAAGAATATAGAACAAATAAGAGAAAGGAAAACTACACTATCATAAGACCATAATGTAGTACACATTCAAAACCAATGATAAAAACAAGGGTCTTAACCTTAGTGAAGTCCCCAATCTATTGATGGTTTTTTGTTAATGGAGAGTACCAAAATTACCTACTTATATTGTCTGACTTAAGTAATAGATAGAATTAATAAGAAATAAACCCATGCATAAGTAAACCATTTCCTTCTCTATCTTAAGAAAAATAAAGGATACAAAACAATAACATACATCCTAGAATGTAAAGCATAATATGCAACAAAGGTTGAAATTGAATTTATTTCTAATGGAGACAAGAACATACAAATTAAAACCTCACAATAGCTATGCAAAACATGTTACATCCAAATCCTCCTTAAGGGATGGTCCTTTGTCTCTTTGTGTACTCCACTCCAATATTAGGTGGTAGAATGTAAATCTGAATCTAATATAAAGAACAAGCAAGGGTGTTCTATCAACAAACCTTGCATTAAGTGATAGATGGATTAGATGACCTCATCATTTTTTTTATAGGTCAAATAATGGAACTCAATTTAGAGTTGGCTTCAATTTGAACAATGTCATTATATTAAAGTAATGGGATAGGTGTAACTAATGAAGACTAAAGCAAAGCATATATTTGAAAATAAAGGTTTTTTATGGTTTAACCTTGGACACTATGCCATTTATGAAGATGCATCACATTAATGAGCTAAAAATTTATTTTCTATTTTGGGCTCATGGAATGGATTTTCAAATATTAATTCTCATCTTGCATGTAAGAATAATACCATGCTATGATATTTTAAGTCAAATTGTTGGTTTAACTTAGATCACAATGAAACATTTGAAGTCAAGTGAGGATGGAAATGAGGGATAAAATTGTAAAATAATGGGTTCAACTAGAAGTACTCATAACAATGTAAGTGAGCAAGATTAAATGGATAATATTGGGTAGAAAATAAAAGTGAATGGGCAACCCTTGGAATAATAAAATTATAAAATTGCTACAAAATCAATAAAAGAATCCTCTTAGAGTCCATTAAATCTAAAAATATGAAGAGATTTAAATACCTAATTATGATGATGATTACTCCCCCTAAGACCATGATTGATTAATTATGTAGTTATGAAATGTGGTAAGGATTTAATTTCTTTCTTCAAAAGTTTATTGATATGCTTAAAATATTGGAGAAAGTATTTCTTAAATATCCATTGTTTTAGTCAATTAATAGGGTATGAAGGTAAATAATATTAAAAATATATTGAAATTGAGATCTAATGTTGGAATACATAGTACATTCTAAGAAAATACTTTTCATAGACCACTTATTAGTATTAACAATTATGAGAAATTATTTTTATCACATCGTGTATTAAAAATTCTCCAATAACTGTTAGTGTAAAATATTATTAAAGGTGTATGAAAATATCCTACTTTAGTTATGGATGACTTATAGCCCTAACAACGAAAATTTATTCTCAACCCTTTATATCTACGATAGAAGGTTAACAAAAATCCTGCAAAAATCCAGATCTATGCAGCAAAAGTAGTTAAACAACAAAAAGAAATAAGAACTTATGCAAGACTAACTCCAAATGACCAATAGACAAGTCGATTTTATAGAATAATTTTTAATATTATATATAACACTTGGTGAAGGAAACAAGTATGTGATTACCATTCCCCCTCAAGGGGGATGCGTTCTTGGCTTTCCTCAATTCTTCAGCTTTGTGAGTCTTTCTCTCTTTATGATGTGCAAACCCAAAATATGTGATGAACTCAAGTGGGATCTCAGATGGCAGAAGGAAATGGTAGCGACAATGAGAATGATCAAAGTGAAGAATGAATGGAAAAAACCTCCTATTTATAACAAAATATTGAGTTATCTTTAAAAATGGAGAATAATAAGATATTATTAACCATAATCTAGATCTAACCACTTGAAATATTTTATTATATTTTGTTGGGGGGCAAAGATATTTAAATTGGTTAAATAATTTTATTTATAAATAATAAACAAATAAACGATTTATTTATCATTCCAAAAATGTGGTTAAGGAATAATAAACAAATAATGATATTCTGAATTATTCCTAGGTAATTTAGTCAAATTTAAAAAGGAATAATAACTTAAATAATTATTCTTAGAGAAAAATAAGAAAAATAATGATTTATCTAATTATTTCTTATAATTTGGTCAAATGTGACAAGGAATTAATTAATTATTACTAGATGAAATTCAAATAAATAATGATTTATTTAATTATTCCTTGTTTTTCCATAAATAACATAATAAATATGGTTTATTAAAGTATTTCTTATAGTGGAAGAAATGTTACTATGGTAAAATTGGTCTTACATGGTGTACCTCGATCCATCTAGTTATAAATGGCTAGATGATCATTTTTTTGTGATAACAAAGTAGTGACTCCTAGATAGACCAAGGATAATGATGGAATGAGGGATACTAAGAGGCAGAAATATGACTTCCCTTGTTAGAGAATAAAATTCATATTTGACCTGGCAGCGGCTGACTCGATTCTAGAGGGGAGGATGAGGGACAGTATGGCTGAAGGCCAAAAATGTGTAACACGGGATGAATGCGATGAAAATATGGATGGAATACTGTAACAAGAGATAATGGGACTCATGACAAACTCCATGAATGCGAGGATGACTCAACTCGGATGCTATGAACAAGGGTGACTCGATGATGCTGCCACATAGGATTGGCCCAGGGGGACCATAAAAACATGACTAAAGAATGGTTAATCATGATGAAAATCAGCATATGAGGTGACAAGTTCCAAGGAAAAGTGGTACCAAAGTACAAGCGACTCATATGAAGAAATTCGATTTAAATTAGTGACAAAGTGAAACTTCATGGAAAAAATGTTTTCCAAGTGAAGTGTCAAATTACCAAAAATAGAGAAAGATCCATTGTAGTACTCGATGAGAGCTTTCCAATGGTGATGACGGTTCGACGAACTGAACTATAGTGTGGTCGCAATGGGTGACAGAGGGTTTTTCCTACAAAAGGGAGTTTTTGCTCCAATTTTAATTCATTTTCTAAGTGAGCTATGGTGAATTTGGAGAGCAGTAGAAGGACCTAAATATTCTGGAGATCATAGAAGACAAGCTAACCATTGGAGTCAGGATCTGTGACTTTAAAGTAGGTGGCCTTACTTGTCTAAAGGTGGCCTTAATGCTTCTTGGAAGGATGGTTCCTAGCGAAGAACCAAGGTAAGAAAAGAATATAAGAATAGACTACAAGAGAAGGTCTCGAATGATCCCTGCAAACCAAGTCAAACATGGGGACCAAGTGGTAAATGTGGTATCAAATAGAGTGTAATGTGTGAAAATATGGTATCAAGCATCTACGATATGTGATGTATGTATATGGATTGTCAGAGAGGTCGGTAGGACAAAAATGGAAGCATAGTTGACCATACCTAGATCATTGGGGTCTAGGCCAAGACTTATGTTAATCAAGTGAGAAGGTGGCGAGGGGTTCCATCATGTCCCCAAGCATGGGATACTTCCCCTAAGTATATGTGATGGAGGGAAGTGATATGGTATGCTAAAGGTTGGAATGATGTCCCTAAATAGAGGAGTTTGCGGAGTGCCATGGTGTTGAAAGTATTAAAAGTGTTCTTTTTAAATAGACCTCGAGGAATTCAGTCTCATAGACATTAAATCCTCAAGAGGATAGTGAGAATATATAGGAGCATAGGTGCCCCCGAGCATGTTATGGACATGCCAAATTTATTTAGAAGAGTGGACTCTAAAAACATTTTTATGATGTGGTTTTCCATTTGTTTATGTTATCGTCATATTCTAGTGGGAAGAATGGATAGATATAGTTAGAGAAAGGAAATAGTGGATTACCAATCTCATTTGACACTACATATATGAATCAAATGAGGCGAATTTTTGGGTTCACATACATGGTTTCATTATGCCAAAGAGTGACTTCAGATATAATGAATTGATGCTCATATAGAAAAAACTGAGGTTGGTCAACAACAATGTCTAAGGGACTGGGTTGTTGATGTAAGATGAAGGAATAATTAAGTGGATCATCCCTAGGGTGATCTGAAGTGACATGAGACTCTAGAGTTTCTTCTAGGTGGGGAAGAATAACGATACTAGAGTCGACACTATCAGATGCACTAGGAGGGTTGGGGATAATTTCTTCTCCTAGACTCTCAAATATGGGTGCCCACTTACCAAAACATTGGGTGTAAATTTAATGGCCACAAGGTGTATGTGGTTCGAATGCATGGGTTTGAAGTAAGGGAATATTCAACCAATCGACCTCGCGGTGGATGAAGTCTTTGGACTCCACATCATATTTGTCATGGGTCTACTATGGAAGGAAATACGCACAAAGGTGCATCTTGTCCCAAGGATAATTAGGTGTGGTCATAGCTTTCATGATATATTCATATGATTGGAATATGGGCATACTGGAGGAAGAGAAACCACATGATGTGGAGGGACTACCTGAAGAAACATCATGAGAGACAAGGTTCACATGCGCATTGACAACAAGAGGGGACAAATGACTTGTAGATGGAAAATATACTGATGTTGAGACTTGGGTATCCACCGAAGGAAGTTCGACCAAATTAGTATGGAGAACTCCAAAATAGACTCCAAACAAAGATCCCATGGATGACGACAGGTAGAGAATGGTAGCAATGCAATCCATCATCTCGATATCAGGAGGAGAAATCACAATGTGTGGTTCATTTCCAGGTTCAATAATGGTGTCAAAACATGTAGGTAAAGAAACGGTGGGTTCATTATGAGAAACCTCTATTTCACAAAGTGCCTGACGGGTATCACGAAAACTTTGAGACGAGGACAATGATGAGAGTAGTGTCCATCGTTATCACATAAAGCACATGGTTTTTTTGTGAGTAATGACTTGTTTCTTTTAGCAGACTCAAGTAAGGTAACATGGATCTTCAAGATGTTAGAGTGAAGAAACGTAGCATCAACCACCTCTTTGAGATGAGGGAGTTTAGGAAAATTATTGGTGGCATTCCCAACAACATCACACAAAGTGTACAGAGGTGTCAGCTTTAGAGGCTTAGGTGGGGATTTAGCTGTTTTTGGAGCCTTGTCCTTAGGTTCCTTCTTTTTGGCTTTGCCCCCATCTCCATATGTTTTCACAACAGGATTAGGTTCCTATTGAGGTTGTTGTGGCGATGTAGCAAAGGAAGGGGTCATTACAACCAGTTGAACCAGGGTCAAAGAAGTATATGGTTTGAGTTGATCATCGAGATTGTTTGTTTGGGGATCAATGTACTAGATTGGGATAACCGAAGTAAAATTTGGTAAACTTAATGTAGCCATAATAGGTAAAGAAAATAATCCAAATGGGGGAGCTAAAAATGGTATCTGACCTGAAGGATAATGGCCTGGTGGGATGGCTCCCAAATGGTTAAGAATTGGGGTAACTATTCTCGGTTGAAAAAGGTGAGGAGAGATGCCAGTAGAAGGAGAAGGTACATGAGGAGATGGTCCTGATGGTTGTGTCGAGTGAACAACAACATATTGCGAAGGTGTGCCTGGATATTGGATAGCCATATAAGATTGCCTGAGGCTAGCCCATGACGCTTGCAACAAGAAAAAATTGGGAAAGGTGGGCTCAGAAGGGGTAGGTGCTGGACCATGAAATACACCAAGAAATGTGGAATATTTATAGACTCCTGGAGAGATATTGGTGAGAGGCGAGACAGGTTGATTTTCAGTCATCGACTTGATGGTAGACTGGGGTGATGTGTGAGACTTCATATCGTAATATATCAACTGATCTACGATAATGATCTTTCCATTATGGGGAAATCACATCTTACGGTGAACCTAATATGAAACAACTGACATCACATGGTTGTAGCTATGACCCAAAATAATATTATATTCCAAGGGGACATCGATGACTTCTATGTCAACACAAACAGTCTTCCCCGCAACTGTGATAGGAAAATTGCGATACATGCCAAGGGGCTGTGAAGGATGATCGTCCCAAGTGTGTAAAGTGATGGTGGATGGGGACATATCAGGTGACCTGAGTTTTTTCCAAACATTGGCAGACATCACACATGTGGATGCACCTTCATGTATGATACACCATTGGACAATGGTGTTTCAAATGGCGGCTAGTATTTGAAAAGAAACAGATGAGGGTAAAGGAGGATGTTCTAACTTTTCAACATCAAAGATGATCAAGAAATCATCTGAAGGATCAAAAACTCCTAGAGAAGATATTAGATATTTTCTTTGGTATTGGCATGTTTGGAGAACTTCCAGCGTTGACATGGTGGCAGGAGACTGCACCAAGTCATATACTATGTTGTATATATGGGTGGCTTTGGCAGAAGCAACATTATGGTGTAATGGACCTTTAGGAATCTTGGGAATGACTTCTTCCTTAATTTGAGAGATTTGTAAGGGACCATTTGGTGTCAGAATAGACTTTTTGGATACTTTGGTTTGGGAATCAGTGGCATACATAGCCGGTTTCTTGTCATATTTGTGTGATCAGGTCTAAAAGTTTACATTAGTGATATTGACCTCATGAGAGTTCATCATGAGAATCTAGTAATCAGTGTGACCAGATTATTAAGTTTGAGGGGTAGCTTGACCTTGTGGTGGTTAAGAAATAATATATCCTTGCTTAGGGAAAGGATTAGTGAACACAGTCGGTTGAGTTGGATTAGTGCTCGGAGGAAATGATGTCATGGGTTGATGTCCTTGAGATGCTTCTTGAGAATCCCACAGTTGGCGCATCTAGGGTAGAAGGGGAAAATCATGTGTGTAATGGTCATGTACACCACAACATGAGCCAAGATTTTTCATATGAATGGCCTTGTTATTCATGAGTTTATCACCTTGTTGTTGGGTTGTGGTATTAGATTTGTTTTACTGGATTTCATTTGACTGAGTACCTTTGCGAGCTTGGTTACACAGTGGTTTTTGGTTCTCATTGCATTTCCCCTTATTATTTTTCTTGGTATTGGAGGAATTAGTCACGTTATGTTGAGCATACACTTAACCTTGAGGAGGAGGTGGTTGCTGTAGCAGAGGTTGAGAAGGCGTGGGAGGCGAGGGTGTTGACGTTAGAGGGGTTGGAGCGCTGGGTTATACATAAGGATAAAAAGGAGTTGGGGAAAAATTCTGGTAAATAGGTTGAGTAACAGCTGGCCCTGGCATCCTTTTATGTAGTTGGGAAAATGCATAAGACGTGGTTTGACCAAGATACATGTTTCCTGGAGGGGGATATATGTTGGAGGAATTTCTCCCACACTGAGGGTGATATTAACTCATCTGAGGATGAGCATATGGAGATGGGTGGGAAGGGGATCCAAAGATACTGTCGACTGCATGAGATTCCCCCAGTGTAGTGGGACCACCATGTCTAGGAAGATCCGGTAAAATGGTATAAATGTAACTTGATTGGGTGTAAATCAAGTCATATTTTAAAGAAATCTAGAGAGATTCTTCCTTGGTCTGAGGAAAATGAGATTCAACATATTCACCTATGGGTGCTAAGAGTGTTCTAAGAAACCAATCCATCTAGAAAAGATCATCGAATGTAGGAGCTTTACACATGCTCCTCCTTCTATGCCATTCTTGGACATGGTCAGAAAGGCGGGTGGAAGAATTATGACGGAATGCATTCAACGCTTTAGTACTAGTATCATAATGGATGGGTAACTAGAAATATGACATAAAATATTTAGTAAGAGTCGCAAAAGCGGTAGTAGATGTGGTGGGTTGGTCAATGTACCACTTTGCAACTTCTTCAATGAGCCTGCGTTGGAACAACCAAAGACGAATGGAGTCATCAGTGATGGAATTATACAAACACCACATATGGAAGGATCACATGATTAGTGGGGTCCTCTCCATTATTTCCTTCAAACTTAGGGACGTAGAGCTTATTTGGCATAGACAACCAACCTGCATCGCGGTGTATGGGGTGAATGATTAACTGGCTAAAATAGAGAATGATTAAACCCACCATGAAAGTTATTAAAGGAGTAGCCGAGATAGATTCTATAGCATTTCCACTAGAAGTGAATCTAGGATTAGGGCCAGAGTCACTGCCAGGTTGGTTTCCCACACCTGCATTGGTCCCTGACATGGTGACTATATGAGGTTGAGAAGAAGTGCAATCAGAGGAAGAACCTGATGAACCAGAAGAACTAGAGTCAGAATGGGGATTTAGGGGACGACTAACTGGGACCCTACGAGGGGAGTGATATGTCCTAATAGAAAATGAGGGTGAAGACCTTGGAGTCTCCATGAAAAATGCGTTGGGGGCGCAATGCAGGAAGACACAACTAGCACATAAAGGTTGAGTGATAAAGAAGGTTCTGTGACGAAGATTAATTAAATTATGATGTTTATGTCTTGGCTTGGTGGTGTAAACCAAGTTCTCTTCGCTTTCAGGTGTGCATGTGTGCAATAAGTGTGTTTATTTTAATTAAGCTTAGATGGTTGTTTAAAAAAGAAAAAAATGTTGAAAACTGTAAATAAAACTGAAATGATAGTAAAATAAAAAGCTACTCATGCATAAATCCAATCCAAACAAGGATCCCAAACAACTACACTAAATGGGGGAAAAATTGACGCAAAACACACTAAAATGGCCACAAAATATAATTTTGATGGGTTTGGGTTCTAAGCACTCTATGTTGCTGGAAATGACGTGGAAAACAACAAGAAACTAGAGGGGCAATGTGTTTCAAAATATAGGGCTAAAGTTAAAAAACCTAGGGAAAACAAGGGGACCTTCAGGGAAAATACCAAATAAAAATCAAGAAGAATTTTTTGATGAAGCAATAACCTATCTTAAGTTTCTGAAAAAATGATGGATCAGACCCTAAAACAATGGCTGAAAACATTGCAAATCTCAGACTACCTACTCAGCTCAACTCCTCCTAAAAAGGTGGAAGTGTACTAAAACCCTAGAGGGTTTGGTTCTACTTCAAGGAGAAAAAATGAGCATATCTAGGCCTAAGGTGGTTTGAAACAGAGGTTAGACAACCCAAAATAGTGATTTTGAAAAACCTTGATAGTTTAAGAAAAAACTCAGAAAAAGATTATAGAATGCATATTCTGACCTGGAAAGAGGTGATATCGCAATTTTGGGAAGATAAGTGCGATTTCCAAGAGAAATCACACTTTTTGGGCTAAAAAATGTGATTTCTGCTCCTGATTTCTCAAGCCACAGGTTGCAGAAAAAGTGTCATCTCCAGTCCGGCTAGTACTTGTTACTTGCGAAAAACACCAAAAAACCTTCGAAATTTAGAATTTTAACTGAATTAGGGAAAAAATATAGAAAACAACATCAAGAGACTGAAAACAATTGAAAAAAACCACTGATCGCTGAAGCTAATGGTCACCCAGGAATCTGAATTACAACAGTGAAGTCACCATCTGTTAGTGTAAAATATTATTGAAGGTGTACGAAAATATCCTACTTTAGCTACAATTGAATTATAGCCCTAACCAACAAAATCGTTGCACAACCCTTTAAATCTGCGATACAAAGTTTAAAAAAATCCTGAAAAAACCCAGATCTATGCAACAAAAGCATTTAAACAACAAAAAGAAATAAGAAATGATGCAAAATTAACTCCAAATGACCAATGCACGAGGAAAGTTTGAAGAATAATTTTCAATATTATATATAACACCTGGTGAAAGAAAGAAGTATGTGATTACCAGTCCCCCTCAAGTGGGATGGGGACTTGGTTGTCTTCAATGCTTGAGGTTCCTAGGTCTTTCTCTCTCTATGATGTGGAAACCTATGTGATGAACTCAAGTGGGAGCTCAGATGGCAAAAGAAAATGGTAGCGACAATGAGAATGATCAAAGTGAAGAATGAATGGAAAAAAACTCCTAGTTATAACCAAATATTGCATTATCCTTCAAAATGGAGAATATTAAAATATTATTAACCATAATCTAGATCTAACCACTTGGAATATTTTATTATATTTTGTTGGAGGGAAAATATATTTAAATTGGTTAAATACCTTTATTTATAAATAATAAACAAATAGATGATTTATTTATCATTTCAAGAATGTGGTTAAGGTATTATTCCTATGTCATTTAGTCAAATTTAACAAGGAAAAATAACTAAATAATGATTTAATTAATTATCCTTAAAGAAAATTAAGAAAAATAATGGTTTATCTCATTATTTCTTATAGTGAAAGCAATTTTACTATGGTAAAATTTGTCTTACATGACATGCCTCGATCCATCTAGCTAGAAATGACTAGATGATCAACTTTTGGTGATAACAACAACCTTTATCATTATGGAACTAATGAGTGTTCATTCTTATTTTAGTAATATTGTTTTTCATATTTATGCTAGTTATCATATAAAATTACTCTTGATCTTCTAGATATTGATTAATGACCACTATATAGTATCTTAAAATTCTCTTTTTTTTATATTTATTGGTTACACCATAGTTTCTCCTTAGCTTCATATCTGATAGTATTTGTTATGGTATAAATATTTTATATACTAACCTCCTCTTATATTTTCCAATACTTTAGCTAGGTCATAGCATTTGTATTACAGCCCCTCTTAATTTGTAGGTAAATTTTTACTATATTTTGAAGAAATCTTAGGAAGCCTCTTGCATTTTAAAATTAGTTGTCTCATTCATATAGATTAAGTATCTATTCATATCCATACTTTTAGTTGAGGATGTACCAACTACATAGAGGAGGATAGGATAGGTTATATTTATTTTCATTTCAAGATTATAAATTATTAAATCCATCTATATTTTCTCATTATTTCACCATTATACTCTAGATAT
This sequence comes from Pinus albicaulis, assembly GCA_034641835.2. NCBI lineage: Eukaryota > Viridiplantae > Streptophyta > Pinopsida > Pinales > Pinaceae > Pinus > Pinus albicaulis. Next base: position 447,805,160 of record CM076577.1, read on the forward strand.
GTTGATGGTAATAATAATTATCAACATCATGATGTGTGTGAGTCTTTTTTCAAAGGAAAACCTCACAAGATACGCCCACCCTGGCCACCCTCTTCCTCAAAATATCTAAATGGATGGTTGTGTGTGTGTAGACACATTCTTTCCAAGGAAAAACTTGTGGGATCCCCCCTCAAGAAACCTAGTGTTCCCCCCACCTCTTATTGACAATATTTAGTTCAATGACAATTCAACTACTCGCTAAAATAGTAGTTGATCACCACAAGAGACTCTTCCTTTTTCGGACCTGTGATATAGGGCCTCCCATTAGTAACATGACTTGGGTAAACGTTGTGTGTGTATGTGTCTGTTCCAAAGAGAAATTTGCAGTATCTCCCTCTCTTAGCCATAGTATATGACATAAGAATAATTCAAATGTTAGTCATAATAGTAACATATAACCTCAAACGACTCTACCATATTTGAACTTGTGATGTAAGGCCTCTTTGTTCGTAACATAACTTATGTAGATGGTTTAAAAAATTGAGCTAACCCTTGGGACTATATATGAATTAATGTTAATGTGAGGTTATAACTATCTATATATGTGTATGCAAACACACATCAACATAGATCTATTTTAACTATGTTTTTTTAATTATTAGTGGGGATTGAAAATGGAAAATTAAATCTTTATTTCCTAAAATATTTCTACCTCAAGTAAATATATGGTGATGTGCACTTAAGTAATTTAAATAACCCTTGGATTTGTATGTGAATTAATGTCAATGTGACGTGTGCATGTGTATGGGAGAATGTATATACCAAGGAAACTTTGTGGAAAACCCTCTAACTACTTTCTTATGGATAGTAAACAAGGTAAACCATGCTTCCAAATTATGAAGTATAACTGCAAGGGAATCAAGCGAGACCTCTCCAACATGGGACTCGCATCTATCTCTCTCTCTTTCTCTTTCTCTCTCTCTCTCTCTCTCTCACACACACACACACACACAACACTATTGATTATTGATACATATTTAAAGAAATAAAACTGAAATAAAAAATAATTAAAGATTTAAAATATCTCTAATGGACGAATCTAGTCACCTCCTTACCAAAAAGGTTTTAATGTTCTAAGATTTTCCACCCCTGCAACTATGACTGACAAAAGGATGTAGTTTCCCAAACTAATGCATAGAGGGAGCCAAAGAATTTAAAGTAGAAGGAATAATTGTTTGCACGAAAACAAAAGAAAATGAAGAAATTTTTTCAATATTTAATAAATCTATGATAATAATTGTTTAACCATACATACTTTGAATACATAATTTTAATAATTATTATGACAATAATAATAATAATATATCAATGTATATTGAATATATGTGATGGTATAATTGTATTTAGTCATAATATTTGATTGAATAACATTTCAAATGCTAGCCACAATCGTAACATGTAATCTCAAAAGACTCTTACCATATTTGAACTTTTGATCTAAGGCCTCTTTGTTGGGAACATAACATGGATAGATGGTTTAACCCATTGAACTAGCCCTTTAAACATATTATATGAATCAATATTAACTAGAGTTTATATCTATATATCTATCTATATAAACACATATCAACATAAATCTATTTTAATGGTGTATCTATTAATTATTTTTGCTAAAAACTAAATCTTTAACTTTTCGAAAAATATAGCTGTGATGGTAAGACTAGTTTACGAAGACACAAGTAGTCCAAATTATAATCATTAAAAATGTATATTCGTTTCCATCGTAATGGAAGAATGAAAGCAACAAAGTGGAAGAATATCCCAATAACATTGGTTGGTTATTGGCTGGTTACATCATAATGACAACGTGGATTTCATTGTTTCGGGCCATCTATTGTAAATTCTGTGTTTTCTTATTATTTTCATTTAACTGATGTCAAATTTTTTAAAATTAATTTTTTATTATAAAAATGGGCATAAAAATATTTTAATAATAAAATAACCCACAAGTCATCGATTCCCTTACTATGGTCTATTTATATCATTGCATACATTTATAACTATAATGACAAATATGTACCTATGTTAAACCATTACATCACAATGAGCAAGAATAAAACACCTCGACATCCAATCATATAAGTGGTGGAGCCAACAATAGAGGGAGATCTCGAATCATATAAACGGAGTAGGAATATACAAAGCAAATTAAGAAGCCGAACAATGATATGAATTATTCATTGTTAATAACTTGTTCACCTTATCTTTTGGGACCCCATTGTCTAGGTAAATTGCAACCGCTTAGGAACTCTTGTCTTCACTTTTTTAATTGATATCGTAAAATAGTTCAAAAAATTGAATTAATATATTTATAAAGTTAAATGAGTTATAAAAGTTATATATGAAAACCCAAAATTAACAAGATAATGAGTTATATAATTATAATCTTTTGCACAAAGAAGTGATGGGAAAAAGTAGCACATCATTTTCAAAACTTCTTTCTTCAACGGTAGAGTTTTCAATAAATTATCAAATTCAATATCTTTGAATCTATATATAAGTGGTGGAGCCAAAAACAGAGGGAGATCTCGAATCATATGAATAGACAAAGGAAATTGACAAGCCGAACAATGAATAAATGATACGAATTATTCATTGTTAATAACTTGTTCACCTTAACTTGTAAATTGACATCTTTTGGGACCTTATTGTCTAGGTAAATTGCAACCGCTTAGGAACTCTTTCCTTCACTTTTTTAGTTGAAATCGTAAAATAGTTCAAAAAGTTATATCTTAATTAATTAAATGAGTTTTAAAAGTTATATATGAAAACCCAAAATTAACAAGACAATTATTTATATAATTATAATCTTTTAATCTTTTGCACAAAGAAGTGATGGGAAAAAGTAGCACATCATTTTCTAAACTTTTTTTTCTTAACGGTAGAGTTTTTAAGAAATTATCAAATTCAATATCCTTGAATCCACTTATATCTAGTGAAGGCATCTAATGAAGTGTCTAAGTGGAGGTCTCATGGTGAGAATAAAAGAAAGCAAAGGTGTCGAAGCGCATCTTTCACTAATTCATGAGAGAGAAATATACATAAGTTAAATTAAATAAAGAAATAAAAACAACAGAAAAATAAACTATTAATAAATTAAGATAATAATTTAATATTTTAGGGAAATCTCTTCAAGGAGAGAAACCTCATTTTATACTCTAAGGTACATTAAACGCATCACTGAACAAATAAATGGTTATCATACAAAGTCTCTATGCTCTCAATAAGTGTTTAGGAGTAGCATAATTCTAGAGAAATTTTGGAAACATAATAGTACTATAAAACTTACACACTAGTTTTCTCCAGTGCTAGTAGTAGAAAAAAACATAAATAAACCATAAATTATTTGTTGTTATCCATTTATGCATGTTAGAAACCAACAAGTTATTCTCGACTTTCTCTACATTTATTTTTTGCCACTAAACATTTATTTCCTTCTAGTACTCTTTATTTATTCCCTACTATATCTCTACAAATATTCCTACTCCATCACAACATTGTACTGTGTATGACACACTTGTCCAAATATTCTCCCATTTGTCGTATATCTTGGAAGGGTACAATAAAAAAACTGTATCAAACCACAATTAATTGTAGGGCCCATATGAACCATAGTCTCACTGTACTACTTGAATGTACTTGTGCTCACTGATTTCATCAATGCATATACAAATTTCTACAAGATGTCAACTTTCTCTAGTATCACCGTTCCATCCTCTATCGAGTCTCTATGAAAATGTGAACGGAAAAATATATTATTTTTTTTTGCATGAAAGGTTGGGATTTTAGCCAAAAAAATGATTTATTACAAGTAGAATGAATTGTAATATCTCTTTGACTTATCACTAATTCTAAACATAGTTTCATAAGCCAAATAGCCTCCTTATAAGCATGAGTAGCTTCCATATACTCCTGACACCATTAAATTTTCACTTTTTGATCCAACTTACTGCTCACCAAATTATCAAAACATGTATCCAATCATAGATATCCCTCTATCTACACCCCCTACCCAATCAAAATCCAAGTAACCTATATACCCATTATGTGTGGGTCCTCTGAAACATCAATAAGATGGAAAATGGAATATTCAAGAGTACCTTGAAAATAAGTAAATACCCTTTTCGCTACAACCCAATGTTTAAATATAGGATTAGATATGAATTGATTCAAGAAACCTACTACTTGGGAGATGTTTAGCCTAGTAAAAAAGATAGCATGCACAAACCACTGATTGCACTATCATAAGAAATGAAAGTTGCATCCTCCCTCTCTACAACAGTTGCAGGGAAATGCTATGTTGAAAGCTAAATTCCCATATAAATTAGACCACTCACTAGTGAATAATATTCCATGTGAAAATGTTGCAGCACCGAGTTTACATACTGATTCTATATCAAACATGACCTTCTATTTGATTTACCTCTATTAATATCTATGCTTAAGATATATTTTATAGCCCCCAAGTCCTTCAGATTGGATTGTGTTGACTTAAAATACCTTAAATACCAAATCATATTCTTACTATTACAAAAGAATAACTATCCTCGATAGGTACAATGATAACAAGGATATAAACACCATATTGCTTGTAACACACATAGCTATTGAATTTAGATCTCATAAATCCTAATACCAATACAAAATAAAAATATTTTTTGTGCCCTACACTTTAGGAGACTATTTGAGACCATATAGTTACTTTTTCTAACCTTCAAACCAATGACTATTCAAGTCACCGTGTATAAATGTTGTTTTCACATCCATCTACTCTATCTAAAAATTAATGGTTTCCACTATAGATAATAGATACTTAATAGATATTAAGTTAGCAAATGGACAAAATGTCTCACCAAATTTTGTCCCCTTAATCTATGATCATTCTTTTGCAAACACCTGTTCCTTGTGCTTTTCAACATTTCCATCTAAAAATATTTTACTTTTGAATTTAAATTTATGGCCAATGCTCATCCATCCATCAGGTAATGGGACCAAGCACCATGTATCATTCTTTCTAAGTGAAATAATTGTTTTATCTAAATCCATTCTCCAAGACTCCTTATCTTCCATCTCAAATTGCTCTAGATATAAGGTCATTGGTGTTAGAAAATAAATAAAATATACATATTAATAAACTATGATTAAACTTATCTAGTTTCCTTATTTTCCAAGTCTACCTCAGTTAAAGTTTCAGATAAGGTTTCTTCTTGTACTTTGAAACTCTCTAAACGTTCCTCACTAAGTCCATTATTTTTTTGGTTCATGTTTCTCACTCTTCAGTGCTAACTGAAACATTGACTTCTCCTCATCCTAAGTTTGGATACAAAATATTTCCAACCACATGATGTGAAATATTTGTACCCTTTTGAACCAATTCCATACCTAATGAAAATAAATATCACAAACTTGTTATCCAACTTACTACTTCTCCTTAGGCACGTGAGCATATTCCTTGAAAAAAATATAATGAATATGGTGAAGTGATGGATTCCACTTCATACAAACCTCCATAGGATATTATCCACAAGAGTTAATGTGGAATACTTTTTAATCAAGTAATATGTATTTGAAATCACTTTTGCAAAGAATTTCTTCTCTAAGTTAGCTCTGCGAAGCATACTCCTATTCCTTTCTATTAATGCTCTATTCATCAATGATGCAAATATGTTTGGTTGAGAGGTGTATGTAGTTCTCTTATCTCTTTCAATTTCATTCTCCTTTCAAAATTTATGAAACTATACAAAATAGAACTAGCCACTTTTAACAATTCTCAATAGCTTAATCTCCAAGCCATCAACCTTGTTTTTTGAGAGAGCATTAAACTCCTTAAACCAAGTGAAATCATGATATCTGGTTATAATAATGTATACAAGTTCTCTTTTAGAGTATTTACATTGAATTTCACATAATCCAAATTCTTAAAAATAAAAGGAACATTAACTTAGTTAAAATACAATAGAATGAATTAAGTTAGAAAAACCAAATGATTTGTGAGAACTAAAATAAAATTTAACATGGTTCTATTTTCCAAAATCACAAAAAATAAGTTATAGATAACAATTAAATGCATCAATAGTATTTTTTTTCTAAGGCCCATAACCATTTGTCACCTATATAGGCCAATCCTTGGTTCTGTAAGAGACCTCGGCTAAAAGCTTATGTAACAAAAGTTAATAAAAGAAGAAATAAGGCCATGGTTAAGGGAAACTTATTCCAAGTTGAATGTTGGGCAAGATATCCTAGTGGGGATCACTTAATGTGTTTATGGATAAGGGGTAATTGACAAATGAAATGGCTAAGGCTTTGAAAAATATTTTTGGCACATTTATTTATGAAAATCAAGGAAATTAGGAGAAAAGGAAGTTGAAAGGTCGCAGGTTGCATGTGAGGAGGAAAATGAAGGAAAATATAGGAAAATTTAAGAAATTAGAGGCCTCATCAATAAAAATACCTCAGAGCATCATTTGGTAGATTTTTACTTTTTTTTTCTATTCATTTTGAGAATTAGTCTTGGAGAGGAGAATATAACCAAAAGGAGAAAGATATCAAGCAAGAAAAGAAAGGAAAAGCAAGCAAAGGAAGGATAAATAAAGGAAAGGAAAGGAAAGATAAAGTAAGGAAAGGTTGGAACAAGCAAGATTTAGTAGGAATACTTACAGGTAATAGATTTCATGTATGATATCCTAGCTAGTTTTGACATGCATGATATGTTCATGTTGGTATTTGGTTCTTTTGTTTTCGGTGACATGGTTTTGTGGGGTTTTGATAGTGGTTTTCAACCTTTCCTTGCCATTTCCATATTAGCCATGGTGTGATGGGATTGTTCTCAGTTTTGATCTTTTGAATTTCCATAAGGTTTAGAATATGGGGCGAAGGTGGTCTCACGAAAAACTCCCAAAGCCCCAAGAATCCATTAAATAGTAATGGCGGGATACACAGTAAAGCCTAAGGGTGGAGACCAAAAAATTATTCAAGGATGGTGAAGGAATTTGGAGGCATTCCAAGCTCGGTTTGGTTTTCTGATATCGAGGTTGTTTTAGGTGAGATCACGGTATGGTGAGGGTGTAGGTGGTGTAACCTTTGGATTCCCTTGGTTTTTTTGGATTGATTTATCCCATGAGATCCCACATTCATGCTTGGAATATGGAACGGGGGTGACTGGATGAAAGATATATTTGTTTCAACCATGTCCATGGTTGGGTGGTACGTGGAAGTCCCGAACCTCATTGGCTCTTGCTTATGTTTAATGAGAGATAAGTTCTATTTATTTTGATTGGTAAATGTACTTGTTATTATGTGGATTTAATGGTTATTATATTATCATTATTTGTATGTTTATATGTTGGTTATAAGGATGGATATATGACTAGTTTTAGTCATGGACCTTTTCATGTTTTTACTTGTAACTGAAAGAATAATGGATCCAAGACCTAATTGATGTTAAGATAGCTAATGGGAGAGGGTGGTGATCCTTCTTATTAAGTCCCATATGAGTTTTCAATCCCTTATGCTCAAACATTCATTCATGACCTGTAGGTTTCCTATCTACCAAGTTTTTTACAAAATGTCAGTCTCGATTAGGGATGGTAAAGTCTAGTCTCGGTTTCAGTTTTGGTTTATAACCATTGTAGTAATGCATTTTATGATTTCTTAAGGTTATATGGATTTCTCAGCAAAGGCTTAGCCCCATCCCTAAAAAATATCCTTAAATTTCGTAGTCTTTGGCATAACACTGAGCAGAAAATTCCATATTCACATGGAGGTAGGCCTATTGGAGAAAGTTGTGGTTTCCAGTCACATGGACGGCTTGGAAAGGGAGAGACTAGGGCTCTAGCTTAGGGAACAGTTAATTTGGCTCAGGGGATAGACACCTGGAGGGGTTGGGTTACTCCTGTAGGGTCCTGAGGCACTGAGGGAAGTCAATAAGGGTTATTTTTTCGACTCCATTCCCTTAAGGTCACCTAGGAGGTTGAGTCTTGTCATAGTAGCCCCTCATCTCATGTTCACACCAAGAGACATTTGTTACAAGTGGTATCAGAGCGGGTTTCATTGTCTTTGGGAAAAGTCTGATGTTTTCAAGGCCAAATTTTACATGCATGGGTTCAGGGCATACCATTGGTATTGTCATGTAGGATGGTGTATATTGATATGTTGTTATATTGTAATATTCCTAATTAGCTTTTAGCTAGTTGAAATATTAAATTTTGTATTTTTTAATAAAATAAATGAATAAGTGGATAGAGGGACCCATAAATCTCTTTAGTAGGAATAAAACCACTTCTAGTGTGAAGGTGGATCAATGTATCTAGTTGAATAAAGCACCCCTTGGTGTGAATGGGGGTCAATTCATGTGTATTGGGGTCAAGGTTGACCAAATAAATAACACAGTCATGGAAGTAGTGGAAATAGTGGAGGAAAACGTCGTCATAATGGGAGGAAGTCTCCATCAGAGTAACATCATTATTTAGTGGGGCCAAGGGGGAGGAGGCTCAAAAAGCATAGAAGGAAGGGGATGGAAGCCATAGAGGGAGAGCTGAATATTTTTTATGTATGGTATTTTATGACTTTCTGCACACTTCAGCTGTTTAGTGGAGTTTGATGTGATGTTTAGCACAAGGGTGTTTCTGGGCAGAAATCCCACCCTCATCATCGTGGGACTTTGAGTACCCACTCAGGAGAGGTTCCTTTGAGCTTAATTCCATCATCTGACATCAATTCAATCTTCAACCACCTTCATTAGTGCACTCTCCTTTAGGAATTGTGCAATCCAGGATGGTAGTTTCAGTGGAGGGTTAATAACCCAAGATTTTGAGCTTATTTTCTAGTGAGGGGAGTAACCATTCATCTGAAAAGTCAGTAGGGGGTAATATTAATTATTTTCTCATCATATCATCCACCTCCTAGAATTTACCCTGTTGCAGAGCGTAATTCATCCCTAGGGCTGCATATTTCATCTTGTATATTATCGAAAACCCTTTCGGGGTTATCTTGGAATTGTGCTAGAAAGTCGGGATCTCTAATCCCGACATTTTCAGAGCACTATATTAGAATATCTACACATTCATAGTTTTCAACAGCAATTATTTATAGTAGGATTGCACAGTCATGGCCTCCTAGCATTTTATGTAGCAGTAGTTTTTCATGTCTGTATGTATAGGGTCATTTCAGGCATGTTTTTCCTATCTTGAATGTATTTTCCTCAAGGTATTGTACTTAATTTTATGATATCATTTATAATAAAATGGCTCAATGATGTGCTCATGTTTTGATGTGTTGATGTTTACTGAATTTTCCAATTTTATGTTCAATATTCCTATTTTTCCTATTTTGGAATATTACAGTGGTATCAGAGCATAATCTTGGCTCATCCTATGGGGCATTACATTTATGTCATCAAAAGAAGAATCTCTTACAGAATAGGAGAAGTAGTATCTTACTAGAGGTTAAAATTTTGATTACACAAACAATGAAGAAGAAAAAGGAAAGACTCCAATATCAAGAGAAATGGATGAAAAAGAGTTTCCCAAGCTTCTTCTCCAAACCATGCAAGATATTACCAAATAAATCAAGGAGATGAGGGTACAGAGATAAAGGGAGACCCCAATAGGGTTTCAACATGGATAAGGATTTGGCACTTCACATCATTGGTGTGAACAACTGGTAATGCAACAAGATTCCCAATGCTCTACCTTGCCTACATTCCTAGGAGTGGGAAATGGGGTTGGAGGACCCCAAGAGTAGGAGGCTCCTAGTGAACTTCCAAGAGTTCTATCAGATCAAGGATAATAGGAGACCCCATAATAACAATAGAAGTGGAGCTTACATGCAAAACAATGATTTTCAACGTATTATGTGTATATTCTTTCTACCTGCTTTTGATGGGTCATCCAAGTGCACAACCAAGGCTTGGGTGGAAAAATTGGATATCTATTTTTAGTTGAACCAAGTGCCAGATATTAAAGCTATTAAGATCGCAGTGCTGCACCTTGAAGGTGAAGCACATGAATGGTGGTTTGATGGCCTATCTACGTTGGGGCATGTCGGTGTGACTGCATATGCAGAGTTCACCCAGAGATTGGTATAAATATTTTACCGAATACATCCAGAGGCACACTTTGTTGAGCTAGCCAAGCTCAAGCAAATGGGAAATCCGAAGACCTATATCTCTAAATTCCTAAATATTTCCATCATGGTTCTAGATTTGTCTACAGCTAGGAGAGTATATATGTTCATTGATGGGATAGCAGAGCCTTTTCATGGTGTGGTAAAGTCCACTAGACCAACTACGCTTCAAGATTCCATTGAGAGGGCTAGGGATTTACAAGATGATTTTCCAAGGTCAAGAGCTCCATTTCAGAAAAAGCCCACTTTTCAGTCAAAGGGGAAATATGTGAAGGTTCCTCCCCCAAAGGAGAACCAGGGCAAAGGACCTCTTAGTGATGATGTCTGAAGAGACTTGAGGAGGAGGAAGCTTTGCTTCACTTTCCAAGAACTATGTGCAACACGGCATCAATGTGTTGCAGGAAAGGAACGCTATATTAAAGTATTATCTGATAGTGAAGAGGAGGAAGAAGAGGAGCTGAAAGGAGACACCAGCGTTGTGGAACCAAGAGAGGATACAACACTAGGTGGTGGAAATGGAGCATTTTCTCCAATTGGAGGAGCCCTTGCATCTTTGCGAGAAGTACCCAAGTATCTAAATTTGATAGTACGGGGCACAATTTAGGGGCACTCGCTGTCAGTATTGATAAAAGTTGGGCTTACCCACTATTTTATTGATGCTCAGCTAGTGCAGAAAATATCCATAACCACAGATGATTTTGAAGGATTCTCAGTTTTGGTTCCAAGAGCTAGAACCATGCAGTGTGTGGATTATGTTTCGGCACTAACTGTAACCTTGGGGACATACACATTAATTAATCACTTCTTTGTGGTCGATATTCCTGACACCAATGTGATATTGGGTGTACAGTGGTTGATTACACTGGGGAAGGTCACCACAGATTGGGAGACTTTGAAGATGGAATGGATAGATAAGAAGAGCGGTAAGCATGAAATGATCAGGGGCATGCACACTTATCCATATCAGGAAACCTTCGCACCTAAGATGGATGCTTATTTGTGCAGAGGAGGTAAGGATAAACCAATTTAATCCGATATGCAATCTCCTCTTGATCATTATTCTATAGTGTTTGGAGGCATTCCACCAGGGAGACCACCAGACCATAACTTTGTTAAAGGGTTCTCACAACTAGCAACACCATTCACAGATCTAGCCAAGAGGGGAGCACTTGATGGCACAAACACTGTGCATAGAGCCTCTGATGGGCTCAAGGAGTTGGTGAGCAATTTTCTGGTATTGGTATTATCATATTTCACCCATCCCTTTATGCTGGAATGTGATACTTCAGGGGAGGGTGTTGGCACAACCTTGAGGTAGGAAGGAAATTCCATGGCCTTTGAGAATTAGAAGATGTTACCACATGGGAAGATGTATTCCATATATGATAAGGGGTTTCTATACATCATACATGAATTTTCCAAATTCAGGCAATATTGGGTAAGCAACAGTTTCCAAGTGGAGATTGACCACCATAGTCTTCGGTATTTATTTGAAAAGAAACAACAAAAAGAGGGGAAACAAGAGTGGGTTATCAGAATCATGGAATATGGCTCTGAGTTTTAATATGTCAAAGGTAAAGGCAATGTGGTAGCAGGGGCCTCATCATGTAGATCAACAACATTGTCATGGATGAGTTTGGATTCAGATTGGGAGTCCCAACTGTTGGTGGAGTATTCCAAGGACTGCCTCACATGTGAGATACTATATGGGTAGATTATTGATGAGAGGTATAGATTTATGGATGGGGTCATCTATTACCTAGATCGTATCTTCTTGACTGGATATTCTAATCTCAAGAAGAAACTTCTACATGCATCACATGATTCCCCCCTCTAAGGCCACCAAGGTTTCACAAATACATATCAAGCCATTAGGGAGAGATTCTGGTGGAAGGGTGTTGTAGAGGTAAATCCCCTATGTGGATAGAGGCGATCCCTACTAGCCCAGATCGGGTCTAGCAACAATCGTATCACGCTAAGGTGCAAGTTCCTAATTGCAATAAACCAAATGGAGAAGAAGGCTTACCTTGAATCCAACGTTGTTGTTTGTAGAGGAGATAACACTCCTGTTCCCTTGCTCTGGCAGATCACATTCCTCATGCTCGCCACGATCGAACACCTACACATGCAAGAAACATGACAAACACAAGCGTAAAACCCAATATATGCAATTATGTATCAGTCAGAGAAGACACAACTCATGATCACAATGAACAATATGAGTGGAACCATAACCAAAGTCGCTTATCATTAACTCATATAAAGAAAGATACAACCTTGCTCTGATGTTGAATCTTCCTTTGGGGGGTCGTCAACAGAATATGTCTCGGCAAAGCTCTTCGGGAATGGGACAAGCCTCTCTCTTTGATCGTCAATCTCCTTGCTACTGATTTGGCTCTATGAGGACTATGAAGGCTCTTGCATCATTCTTTAGGCTATGAAGGCTCTTGGAGACTAGCTTGCAAAGGAAAATGTCAAGCTTATATAGATGGTGTAAGGGGAGTTGGGATCCCTACAATTATGGGATTGGCCCTATCCTCAAGGAAGCTTCCATGAGAGGTGTAAAACCACTTCCTCTACATGGAGATCCGAAGCCAAACCTCCCAACTCAATTTAGAGACTAGTTCAAGAATTGGTTGGAGTCAATCTTCCGCCATTTATTTTTAAAAAACCCTCCTTAATAAGCTTGGCACTGGTACAACACTGAGACAGTGCACCAATTGGCGTGCCTTCTTTGGAGGATTTCCCCCATTGGCGCGGGTATGACACTGAGTAGTCACGCCAAGGCCAAAAAGGCTATTTTTAGGGTTTTTCACAAGGAGTTGTCTTCAAGGGAATGAATGTCATTATTCAGGGGGATGCCATGAAAGTGGTTTCAGGTCATGTCACTACTCACAGGTCACGGAATAAGCCCTCCAATGTGTGGGATGGGGGATTGCAGGGACGGTGACAAATTACTGTGTAACAGATGCCCCCTAAAGCATGAGGCCCGAGAGAGAGAGAGGGGTGAAGTGGTTTACGAGAACATGTTCAACTAAAAACACTGTCGTCGGAAAACTTGCATAGAGAAGTACAACTGATATCTCAAATACATGATATATGTGGTATGAGCGCAACCATCCATAATAGAGTATACCATAATCCGGATCCAAGGTATGGACACAACCATCCAGCGAGGATCGATAAATAGAATTAGGTATGGTCACAGCCATCCAATGAATGAGTCATGCAACCAATCATAATAATCCACAAAATCACAGCTTGGATTCTAACAGACAAAATCCAGGGTCTTGTGCTCCATCTCGACCTGAACAAAGTACAAGTTCAAGCATGTGAATAAGTGAGCTGAAGTCGAACATGCAAGAACATTGCCTGATTACTAGCCAATGATGAAAGTTGTTAACAGACGTGAGAGGTACCACCAATAATGACAATGGCCCTCAAGGTACTATAGGTACAATCTACGGCATGTGAATCAGTGAGCTGGTGTCGAACACCCGTAGAATCACTCGATCAGAGGCCAGTGATGAAAACCTCACGTCGAACGCGAAGAACCTTCCATTAAGACATGTAGGCTCCAAGGTACCAGAAGGGAGTCTCTAGATCAGCTTCTCGGATAATGAGCTAAAGTCGACAGGAAGTGACCTTGATCGAAGGTGGGCCATAGTGTTTCCGACATCATCGACGCGAGACAGAGGAACATAATGTCGTTGTGAATCAGGATCAGATGAGAATCAGAGGAAGGTTGAGACTTTTGCAGAGGTGAACTTTTGTTGAACATATCGGCAGCACGACAGTGGATTTGGCAGTATTTGACATCAACAGATCAGGGGTCATGATGACGAGGCAAAGAGAAGATGAGAGGTCAAAAGGGATTACCCAAACCCATGGAGGCAATCAGATAATGAGGTGAGATGTCCCCAACCCAACACAAATGTAGACAAGTGCCATGTTCAAGAGCGACATACTGCCGACATGACAACGATTTTGGTTCCATTTTTCCCCACCATTTCTGGTGAGTACCCCAATTATTTTTGAAAACAAGCTTGAAGGGGATAGCATATGCTTGTAATATAAATCCATCCTTCGGACGAATCCATCCTAGTACATTTAATGAGCCCTAGGAAGGAGAAACTCGAATATCGTCAACACGACTGAATCCAATGTCATCAGGGTTTAACGAGTCTGAAAAAGGAAGAACTCAGCATCTTTTCATGTTTAGAGACTTTGAAAAGACAGCAGAAAAGTAAAATCCAACGGTCCCTTTTCATAAATAGTTCCTCAGACTCGAAAAGGTAGAAAAATATGTCTGAGAAAACCTCCTAGTCGCGATAGGCTAGGGTATTCATTTTTCGTAAGTAATCTATCCCAGCCCAAAAAAGGGGTGAATGTATACTGGGTAGATGTCATTTTGTGGCCACTTTAACGAGATCGAAACGACAAGGGACTCGGCAATCTTTTCATGTTTAGAGAGTCAGAAAAGAGCTGAAAGATGACTCCAAAATGACTTTTTCTTGTTTTTACCGAGTCCGAAAAAGTATAAAATACAACTCGTATCACCATCGAAGCTGCGAAAAAACCTGTCGCTGCACAGAAAAGCAAGTGTAAAATCCATTTTTCGACAAAATATATTGAAGTATTGAGAAAAATGACTTTTAAAAACTAATTTTGACTTCAAAAGTTATAAATATGCCACAAATGGTAAAAACATATTTACTTTTACTTTTTACCTCATTTGGAGAGCAATAATGGTCATTTTGTGTGCGAACTTGCGGCAGTGATTGCAACTGATCCAGGACACCATTCAGATCCTCGTTTGTTCCAGGTAAGAGGCGCTCCCTTAAGCTCTGTTTTGATCCATTCTTTATGGTTTTCCATTTTGTATTCGATCTCTGGAGGAGATCTTTTGAAATTTTAGGGCTCCGCCCATTGGCGCGAGTATCGAGCATGGACCTACGCCAATGGAATTTTACTCACAAAGGAGTCGCGCCAATGGTGCAACATGGTTTTCCGCTTTAAATTTCTCAAATGTGAGCCATTCATATGGATTTTTTAAGTGTAACAGAGATCTAACAAGGCATTTTGACCATGTTGGTGTAGGTATCGAGGTACAATGGTGATTGAATGGAAAGAGATGGAACGTGGGGAAGAGGATGAAATGGCTATGGAAATCAAAGATTGCATGAATGCACTCTGAGACTATGGTCTCAAGAAATTATTCCTTATGCCATGTTTACGAGCTCAACCTGAGATATTACAGTACCTGGCAAGCATATGCGATGAAAACGAAGAAGTGTTCAAACTTCGGGACCAAGTACTAGCTCTTGAGGTCTCTAATGTTTACTTTATAACCGGATTGTCGCACAGAGGTCTAGTGCCAATCATAACGGGCAGCAGACCTTCTGGAGAGAAAATAGACATGGTAATGGCAAGAGTGTGCCCAGGGGCACGAACAGGATCGGGAAGCGGGAAGGTGGACATCCACACTATCCGCGACCTAGCACTCAGGGTAGTGCTTCATACCATTACGCGAGCTATAGGATCGCAGGCTCTGCATGAGGCAACAAAGGCGCAACCCCTATTAGCCTCCGAGTGTATGAATCCTACATTGTTCGATTGGGCTACTGTAGTGACAACCAACATAAAGAGGCAACTAACAAAGTGCAAGCAAGAAAAACTAAAGCAGTTTGGATACGATTCCATTCTGGTGTCATTCATCCTGGAACGACTACCCATTTTTCAGGGCCAAGGGGCAATAGTTGCCGAGCTGGTACCAAGAGAGCCAAGGATGTCTCGTTGGGCAGCACTTATGCCCAGGTCAGGAGGAGGCCAATAGATGTCCTGGAGGCCTGAATTATTTGTGTGGTTACGACGTCAACTGATCGTGGTTGAGGATTGGCCTTATGCTGGGACCGATTTCACTGGAGATCCCGATCTTCCGCTCCCAGAAGGGGAGGACTAGGACGAGGAGATGGGTATGATTCTCTTTTTTATTTTTATGTATTTATGATTTTTTGGGTAATACATGTCTATTCTAACAATAGTTTTATGTGTATGCAGACGTTGGCCCAAAGAGGCCCGCGGGCATGTCGCCCATTGCGCGGAGGACCCATCTCGCACATGACCCTCAAGCTGAACATGGCGAAGGGAGCGAGCTGATCCAAAACTTGGAGGGCATTTCTCGGGGAATCTTGGACTATGCACAGCTCGCATGCATCCCATTAGCTTAATAGCGACACACTGTGGGGGTGCCTAGTCGCCTCCATAGACTGCTGAGGCGATTGGTGCGCATGGTGGCGTGTTACCACGAGCACCATGCTGATTAGCTATTTAGGGCTTTCATATGCATATTTTTTGAGAGACATGTCATCTCTGGCTATTATTAGACAAACATGTATATTTTTTGACTTTATGTGATGTACTGCAAACTATTCGACACATATATCTATATATCTATTTCTGGATGGATATTTTACATGTGATGATGTTTTTATAAGTTACACAAATGTCAATCTAAAACCAAAGTAGCTACTGCATCTGTTAATGTATTCATATGTCTGGGTATGTGTTGATATGTGATATAATCAAAATTTCTTTCCAGTAAACGAATACGTAGATACAGACATAAAATGGATGGGTTTCTTACTGAATAATGACTGTTAAGTTGTAATACTACAAGCTGTGAGTCCAGATACACAAGTAATGCATGAATACTGAGGTTGACAGCCTCGGTTAATAATTCTAAATAGCACTATACTCCACAACATTATTTGTGGTAGGCCCTAGACACACACCCTGCAAATTAACCAACTCACTAGCAGGATCATAGATTACCCAGGCTGCCGAGGAAAGATTCCTGGTACTGCGGGAGGCACCATCTGCGAAACCGACAAAAGGAGTAAAAGACATCTGCACAATCAGGAAGACCCAATCAGTAGAAGGAAGCTTACAACGCACATCACACCACACATTCACACAAATGAATATACACACCTATGTACACACACCACACCAAAAATAACTCAAGCATAGTACTTTTTAAGGTACAGTCCGTTCCTAGGCTGTGCCAATGGAAATCCTTCATAATTGATAAGCTCATAAGCCCCGTTTTTCAATACTCTTTTTACTATGTAGGGCCCATGCCACATGGGTTGGAACTTTCCTGCTCCAAGTTTTTCGTGCGCTTGGTCGTATAGGAGGAAGAGGTCCCCTTCGACAAAGGAACGTGGAGAAACTGATTGATCAAAATGAGCTTTGACTCGCTTCTTCTATGCTTCAATGACTAAGGCAACCAAGTGGCAGGTTTCATCCAGTCGATCCAAAAACAAGAGACACTCTTCTTCAGGAGAAGTGTCGGGCAAAAGTTCCACATCCAACTTTAAGGAAGGAATTTCACACTCAACCGGAAGAGTTGCTTCCAGACCATACACCAATTGGAATGGTGTGAATCCGGTCGCACTCTTTGCTGACATTCAGTAGGCCCATAGAGCTGAGAACAATTGGAGATGCCAATTTGACTTATGAATACCAACTGTTCGTTGAAGCATGGTGACCAAAAATTTGTTCACAGCCTCAACCTGGCCATTTTATTGGGCGTAATATGGCGTTGAGCTATCATGTCGCAAGACCAATATTGATGTCATCTCGGCCATCATATAATCTCTAAAATGAGTGCCATGATCGGTAACAATGGCCTGAGGGACCCTGAAACATGCAATAATGTGGTTGAAAATAAACTGGGAAGTTGTCTTACCATCGATAGCTAGTGTAGGCATCGCTTCAGCCCACTTAGTAAAGTAGTCGACAACAATGATTATATATGCATGCCTCTCGGACGAATGAGGGTTACACGACATAAAATCTATGCTCGATTTTGCAAAAGGGCCAATGATAATGATAGGGTGCAGAGGGAGAGGTGGCGCATGCATCTTGCACTGAAAAACCTGGCGTGCATGACATTTTCAGACTACAACAATACAGTCTTTGAATATCGACGACCAGAAGTAGCCCACACGTAAAATTTTCTGGGCGGTGGCATATCCAGACATGTGACCGCCACAGGTGCCACTGTGACATTCATTCAAGACTCTTTCAGCCTCTTCCAGGGTCAAGCACCGACGAAGCACTGAATCTATTCCAACCCGGTATAAGGTATCTCCTATAATGCGGTAGGGTTGAGCCTGATGCCGAATCCGACGTCGGGCATCTTTGGTAAAATCTGATCGGAACATTGACTTTTGAAGATACAGAATAATGTCGCCGTACCATGGATCGCGAGTACTGATAAGGAAGAGGGTTTTGTTCAGGATATGTTCCTCGGAGTGAGATGGGGTGGAGTCCGTCGAGAGGGAGCAAATGAGATCCGCAAAAACCAGTGATTTGGTCGACTTAGCAGTGGTAAAATCTAAGTCGAACTCCTAAAGGATGACGATCCATTTGGAGTATTTTCCCCCCAGTAATTGTCAATATAGAATATACGTCATGGGGTTGCAATCCGAAACCACGGTTACTGTACGCACCAGGATATAGTGGTGAAAACGTTGCACAGCTTGCACTGCGGCTAATGCCAGTTTCTCGACATGAGCATAACGGGTTTCTGTGTCAAGAAGATTCCGTGATAGATAATAAAAAACGTGTTCATTTCCATCATCGTCATCCTGCACCAGAACCATAGCTATGGTGCTAAATGAGGCAGCCAAGTATAGAGTGAAATCACAGTGATAGTTTGGAGGACGAGGCAATAGAGCATTAACAAGTAAAGTCTTAATCTTCTCAAAGGATCGTTGAGAAATCTCGTCCCAATTAAAGGGAACGTTTTTCTTTAGAATATGCATGAATCCTTTGGCCACTTCCACGTATTTCGAGATGAAGCATCGAAGGAAATTATCTTTTCCCTGCAGACTCTACAATTAATGTAATGAGGAGGGTGATGGGAGATTGACAATAGCTTCGACCTTTAGAGGGTTAAGGTGAATCCCGTCCTTGGAGACTATGAACCCCAAAAGACGGCCAGAATCCATGCAAAAGATGCATTTATGAGGGTTAAGCCGGATATTATAGCATCTACAACAAAGGAAAATCTGGCGAAGGTGTTCGGGATGGTCCTCTCGCCAAGATGAGTGAGCTGGCAGATCATCCAGATAAGGCTGAACGATATGGCATATGTCATGGAATGCGTAAGACATAGCATGTTGGAAAGTAGCTCCAGCATTCTTCAAGCCGAACAAGAGATTTTTATAAGCAAAGGTACCCCAGGGACAGATGAATGCAGTCTTGTGTTGATCGGAAGGTAAAATATTTATCTGTTTGTACCCGGAAAAGCCATCCATTAGGGAATAAATCTCACTCCCAGCACATTCATCAATGATTTGATCTATGAAGGGAGTGGGGTAGTTTTCCTTAGGACAGGCCCGATTAATATCATGGTAATCAACACAGACTCTTATAGTACCCTGTTTCTTGTCTACGGGGACAATATTTGAGACCCATTCTGTGAGGGGAATTGGGTAGATGAAGCCCGCGTTCATAATTTTTTCAACTTCTTCTTTAATGGCAGCGGCTTTGCGAGGATGCACTGGGTGTAGGCGTTGGCATACGAATTTCACACCGGGATAGGTAGGAATCTCGTGCACTACTATGCTGGGATCAATCCCAGGCATTTCCTCATAGGACCAAGTGAACACATCTCTGAATTCATGGAAAATATTAGTGTAAACTCGTATCTCATC
Source organism: Pinus albicaulis (assembly GCA_034641835.2). NCBI lineage: Eukaryota > Viridiplantae > Streptophyta > Pinopsida > Pinales > Pinaceae > Pinus > Pinus albicaulis. The sequence continues at coordinate 447,825,049 of CM076577.1, forward strand.
AGGAGGACAAGTTACTCCCACATGTATGTTCTCAACTATCCTCGGTTTGACGGAGATGTCGATCAGAGTGGTTTGAGTAATGTTGCTCAGTTTTCCTTCCGAAAGGACCTCATGAGTCAATATAGGCATCTAGAGAGGGGGAGTAGGAACATGACATGCAAAACTCTCTAGACAATCGGACATTGCCCGTAGGCTAGGCATGAAGGAGGAACGATGATGCCCATCGCTCCAAGGAAACTTCTCAAGAGAGATTGTTTCAACAATGGCTTTATCAGAGGGGAAAATATCTTTAAGAGGATCACCCAAGTCGGCCTTGCCAAGCCAAGGGAATTGGGAATAGATATCTAAAGTCGTGCTTGAAGGAGCATGTTGAGGAGGAGGAGGATCGGATGCGGTGACAATTTCACAGTAATTAATATTTACTAGAGTTAAGGGCATCAATTCTCCAAAATCAGTCACATGTTCAGGCGAAGGGATGATCCATGGGTCGTTAGACCTAGAGATCATATTAACTTGAACGGTGTGCAATGGTGGCGCGGGAAAAATACCCATGAGGACGGGGTCCTTGAAGAGACTGGGTCCTACACTGTCAGGGGGATTGGGGATCTGATCCACGTAAGGAACGTTGTTCTCAGAGGTGGAGGTGAAGAAAGACAATTGATCCACAGTAACTATTTTTCCCTCATGTGGGAACTTAAGAAGTCGGAAGAGGGTGGATGGCACGCATAGCATTGCGTGAGTCCAACTGTGGCTGAGAAGCAGGTTGTAGTTAAACTTGGCATCAACCACTTCTACTTCTACGTTGACTGTCTTCCCTTGTAATGTAATCGAAAAACTCTTGAGAACACCCAGGGGTTTTGATTCCCAACCATCGAATGCCTCTAAGGCAGTGGGAGATGATGAAAGACCCAGAGAGCTAATGGGCTTCCAGCAGGTAGATGACATGACACAGGTAGAAGCACCTTCATCCACAACGGCCCTATGGATGTTGATGCTGTTGATCTTGACTTGGATCGCAAGAGCAATTTGATGCGGAATTTGGGGGGTAAAGTTTTCTAGGTCGAAGGTGAGAAGACTAGAATCAGTGGGATCGAATCCACTGATCACAGACAATAGAGATCTCTGTTGGGAAGGGAAACTTTGAAGGACTTCCAATCCGGACATAGCAGAAGGTGCCCATGCCAAATCCTCAACAATACTATAGTGTTGAGTAGCACGGGCATTTGGATTGTAGGAAGATCTTCACAGAACACCTTTAGAGGGCGACCTAACAATAGGTTCAGCAGTAGGCTTCTCAATTTCCAAAGGACTAGAGACAGGAGGAGGAGGTGGGCCATCCAAAACTTCCTTCCTAGCTACCTGACGTGATCCGGCATAATCCTTCGAGCGCGTAGTAATTGAGACAGGTGGAGCACCATTCATCATAAAGACCTGGGACCCAAATGGTGCAGATGGTGAAGGTTGTTCAACCATCTGGGTCTGCTGAGATGGGAACGGTTCTTTGAGAACTACTGGAGTCCCTTTGGATCCTTTGAGAAGTTGACTAATTTCAGATCGCCGAGGAAAATCCTTGGTATAATGATCTCCTTCACAAATAAGGCAGGGGTACTTCGGTTTAGATTAAGAACTGTCATCAGTACGAGGTTTAGAAGACTCTGGTTTAGGGGATTCGGGTTTGGATTTTCCTTTTCCCTTCTTCTTTCCTTTGGAGGCATTTTCTGTAGGATTAGCCTGAACGGCATTGACCTCTGCAGTTTTCCCAGAATCTGAAGGAGCGGGAAGAGCAGAATTATTGGAAGAATTGGACTTCTGCTTACTGTTTGAATACTTTCGAGAATTTTGAGACATGGAACCAATAAAACCATCCACCGGCCAAGAGTGAGGCCAGAGGTCTCGGTATATACCTACCAAAATATCATGTGTTGTGCCACCGAGAGTAATGCATCAGATACTCTGGCACGCGCGATGGCTTGTTCTTCGGTCACACATATCTCCCGTTGCAACATTCGGGGCGGTTTTGCTAATCTGAAGAATGCGTTAAACCAATGAGTTAGTGAGCCGATCGTGTATATCAAACTGATCATCCACAGACGTCATTACCTGAAGAACACACTTGGATATGTGTGGATTTTTCACCAATGAAGCGGAGATGCGTCTCACCCCATAGCTGTTCAAGAACTCCACAGCGTGTCGTAAAAATCCCACCAAAGTATACCAAACTCGAAGATGTATGGGGACCAACACACCACTTTGTAGCGGTGACAAACACCAAAGGAGTGTGGCCGGAAGAGAATGAGATTTATGCATCGAATCAATTCTGCTGATTAGATGAACACCACAGATGGTAGGTCATTACATGAGCTTGGGGGTCCTCTCTAGCTTTACCTTCAAACTTAGGGCAGTCGCCGGGTACCTTGGTCGAAACCGGGGGCCAATAAGGATTATGAAGAATCAGATCATTGGTTAATTTAGAAACGTCTAGTAACTCCAAGGTAGCCAAGAACGGCAACTGCAGATTAAAAGAGATACCAGGCCCTCGATAAGGACCTCTACCTGTACTCCATGCTGGTTGAGTGTATCCTTTCCCCCATGGGTTCTGTCCCGGAGGATTCTGACCATAGGGGGTATAGGGCGTATAACCAGTCTAATATGGCTGTTGGTAACCATTGTACGGGGGTTGATAACCAGAGTATGGACCTCGATTATATGTCGGCCCCGTTTGAGTAGTCTGTGGATTTGGCTGCTGAATATAGGTGTAGCCGAGTTGTTGAGTGTAATAATGGGAACCTTGGGGCAGGTTATAAGTCGGTCGAGATGGACCTTGAGAATAGTAACTACCTTGGGGTTGAGCAGGCTGCTGGTAGGTGGGACCCTGCTGAGCCTGATAATTAGGGTGCACCAGTTGATTCGGTTGTGACATCGAGTAAATCAACTGTTGAGCAGGGTTGACAAGATGTGCAGGCTAGCTTGGTTGGACAGGCTGACCTGGCTAGACGGGCTGACCTGGTTGAACAGGTTGCCCTGGGTGAACAGGTTGTGCCGGTTGTGTAGGTTGACCTGGCTGTTGTGGAACACCAGGTTGTGCCGGATGGGCCGGTTGGCCTGGTGGTGGAATGGAGCCAGGTGGTGGCTGGTAACCAGTTTGACCTATAGCAGGACCATAAGATGATCCTGGTTGATGTGAAACATTCAGACCGATAGGATACTGAGGTTGCATGGGTTGGACTTGCCCCCCAGGACCATATACCAGCCCTGGTTGGTACCCTGGTTGACCTGCGAGTCCTTGAGGTTGGGCAGGTTGGACTCCAGGGAGAGGCTGCATAGGTTGACCTGAAGGGTTTTAATACTGTCCTTGCAGACCGTATAATGGCCCTTGCTGGCCCGAAGGGTAGCCCTGTAAGGGTTGTCCTTGCGGGTCATAAGGATAACCAGGCTAGCTTGAAGTTTGGCCTTGAAAAGGTTGTCCTTGCGGGTTATAAGATTGCCCAGCCTGGTTAGAAGGAAAACCCTAAGCATGAAGGTGAGCCTCTAGAGTGGGTAAACGTAAAGGATTCCCGTACTCATCGTACTGATATGGAAAAACATAAACGGGTGTACTGTGTTGTGCATAATGCAAAAATTACAAGCAGTTGGGATCTTGAGAGGATTGTCTGATCTCGGGGTTCGATTGTTGTAAGGACAATCAATACTCCTCAGGAGAGATGTTCTCCGGAATAGCAGATGCTATATAGATGTCTTCGGGAAGCAACGCAGCCCTTACAGACCGAGTGGTAACAACAGATGTAGATGCAGCAACACAAATAGTGGGCTTAACGGGTACAGAAGTGACCTGAGGGGATGACATGATGGGTGTCCTTGGAGACATCCCCAATGAAGGAATAACCGACCTCGTAGAGGGAGTTGATATCCCCATAGAGGCAACGACGGTCATGATCTGACTCAAATATCTATATCCCGCTGGAAGTGAGGGACCAGGCGAAGACATGACAGATAACTCGGGGTTGTCTTCTGGGAAAAACTGGTAATCTTCACCAGACGTGGGGATTTCCTCACCAGGAGAATGGCTGGATGCACCCATATCTGAACCTATCGCTAGATCTCGTAATAGATGGCGAGGACTAGGAGGAATAACAACAACTAGAAAAGGCGAACCCGATGTAAGAGGAGGGAAATGTTCCCCTACTCCAAATCCAGACCAAGGGTCGGATAAGGGCCAATTGAACTCAACTGGTCCTCCAAAGGGAAGCTCAGAAAGAACCGGTCCCTCGTCGGGAAAATCGAAAACGATGGGCTATTGATTTTCAACATAGGATTGAGAAACCTCTGATGAATCATCCGTATATGGACTACCAGTAGACGAAACTAAGGGTTCTGCCACTGTGACAATAATGAAAAAAGGAAAAGATCAAACACAACACACGCGCTAAGACGAATCAAGGCACACAATCAAATGGCCAAGCAAGATCTAACAGGGTGTGTAATCGTGGGTGGTTTATTTTACGAAATTGAAACTTAGAAACTTCACTGTTTCATGTTTTAAGAGTCGAGAAACGGATGAAAGATGAGTCTATCTCTTTTAGTTTTGAAGCAAGCATGAAAGGACAAGTGCTTGGTGATCTTTTCAAATTTAAGGAGTCAGATAAGATCAAAATGACTGCTTAGGAATGCTAGGCAAAGGGTGTACCAAATAACCGTGAACTGCAATATACACCTTGGTTTCAAAATGAAGAATAAATCAACCAAGGACTTAACGTACATGCAGGAAATCTCCCCGAATGTTGTGTCTGGTGTATCACGGATATAGGGCGGTAGACTCAGCTTCCTATGGATAAAGGATAGAAACCTAGTGGGGTCTCCCTTTATATACGAGATAGTACGAGGAGCACAAGTCCGTACTAGTGCTTTCTAAAGCCAAGAGGCGAACGACAACTACTAGGTTTAAAGACGTTAAATGAATGCCCTGTTCAGACTTCAAATATTTTTAAGTTAATGTTCTAATGTTGCTCTAGGTGTAAATTCAATAAATTTTAATGTTTATCTCAATATAAACAAGTTGTCTAATGGAAAAGTTATGTCTCAGGTGTCTCCTGAATACATTTACATATATCATTTCATTCGATGAAAGCTAATTACGAGAGAGTTAATAGCTTTTCACACAATAACAAAATGATCAGACAACAACCAATAATGTATCTAATGCAACTAATGGAAACTAAAAGCTTTTATTTCAAAGTTACTAATCACTAATAACATAGAAAAGATTTAATTCACACTAACTAATCAAAAGAAAAATAGATTTTTTTGTATTTTCAATGTTTAAGAGCAAAGTGCACTAAACAAAATGAAAACTAATGAAAAGAACAATTTGAGAAGCGATAGCAAAGGAGTAAAAACAAGCAAATTTCACTCAACGCAAACACACAATCAGACCTCAAATTGTCAAAACAATCCCTCAAAACCAAGAGAATCCCAAAGACTCAAATGAACCATGTAATCTAGGCTCAAAGCGAGACAAAGCGGAATTCGAATGAAGAAGAAACCAATCACTCAAATAGCGCAACGAAATGATAGACAACCACCAAATGAATGCAGATAAGCAATCACAAGGTTGACTAAATAGATAGAAACCAAAAACTCCCACGGGAGGCTCGACACACTATAGAACCTAGATGCCCTAGGGCTAGAATGTAAAATCGATAGAAACGGGAAAACAACCAAAGGATGAAGGTCACAGTCAGTCAAGCATGGCTCCAGAACACTCAAGCAGTCATAAAAATGAAACCAAACACACAAGTCAAGCTCAGAAAACTGAAAATAGAGTAAACCCTAGCACCTTACAGGATTGGCATGACTGTCAGGAAGAATCTAGTGCCAGAACAGGATTGGCGCGGGTAATACACTGGCAACATGCGCCAATGGGCACGAATATCAGGCTAATAAGCGCGCCAGTCGAGTTTACTATGGAAAAATAAAATAGAGCAATCCAAGGAACATACTAGTGATGGTAAAGCTAAACAAAGCCAAACACACAGAAAGAGCCAGCCAAAAGAGCTGATCAAGAAAGCAAAGTCAAGAATTGACCGAAAAGACAAGACAATACTCCAAATCAATGATCCCCAGTGGAGTCGCCATTTTGTTGTAGAGGTAAATCCCCTCTGCGGGCAGAGGCGATCCCTACTAGCCCAGATCGGGTCTAGCAACAATCGTATCACGCTAAGGTGCAAGTTCCTAATTGCAATAAACCAAATGGTGAAGAAGGCTTGCCTTGAATCCAACGTTGTTGTTTGTAGAGGAGATAGCACTCCCATTCCCTTGCTCTGACAGATCACAATCCTCACGCTTGTCGTGATCGAACACCTGCACACACAATAAACACGACAGACACAAGCGTAAAACCCAATATATGCAATTATGTATCAGTCAGAGAAGACACAACTCATGATCACAATGAACAATACGAGTGGAACCATAACCAAAGTTGCTTATCATTAATTCATACAAATAAAGATACAACCTGGCTCTGATGCTGAATCTTCCTTTGGAGGGTCGTCAGCGGAATACGTCTCGGTAAAGCTCATCAGGAATCGGACAAGCCTCTCTCTTTGATCGTCAATCTCCTTGCTACTGATTTGGCTCTATGAGGACTATCAAGGCTCTTGCAACATTCTTTAGGCTATGAAGGTTCTTGGAGACTAGCTTGTAAAGGAAAATGTCAAGCTTATATAGATGGTGGAAGGGGAGTTGTGATCCCTACAATTATGGGATTGGCCCTATCCTCAAGGAAGCTTCCATGAGAGGTGGAAAACCACTTCCTCTACATGGAGATCCAGAGCCAAACCTTCCAACTCAATTTAGAGACCAGTTCAGGAATTGGTTGGAGTCAATCTTCCACCATTTATTTTTTAAAAACACTCCTTAATAAGCCTGGCGCGGGTACAACACTAAGACAGTGCACCAGTTGGCGTGCCCTCTTTGGAGGATTTCCCCCATTGGCGTGGGTATGACACTGAGTAGTCGCGCCAAGGCCAAAAAGGCTATTTTTAGAGTTTTTCACAAGGAATTGTCTTTAGGGGAATGAATGTCCTTGTTCAGGGGGATGCCATGAAAGTGGTTTCAGGTCATGTCACTGCTCACAGGTCACAGAATAAGCCATCCAATGTGTGGGACAAGGGATTGCAGGGACGGTGACAAATTACTGTGTAACAAAGGGTCTCAAGGAGGATATGCTCTAGCATACCAAGAAGTGTGTAGTTTTCCAAAGGAATGAAGAAGAAAACAACCATCCTGCAGGGTTGTTACAATCACTTCCTTTTCTGGGGGGGGGGGGGGGGTGGAATGGGAGAACACTTCTATAGCCTTCATTACCAGTTTGCCAGTAGTATTTGGTAAGGATTTTATCTTTGTGGTCAAGAGTCAACTAACAAGGTATTCAAATTTCTTTACCATCTCTTCACAATATACTACTTCTCAAGGTGTCAATATTTTCCATAGAATTCATGGTCTTCCTAGGACCATAATCAATTATAGAGGTAGCCACTTCATGAATGGATTTTTGTAGGGGTTGTTCCATCCGGGGTGTACCAAGTTGACAACAATTATCAGTTATTACCCTCAGATATATGGTAAAATAGAGGTAGTAAATAAGTGGATGGGAAGCTACTTTCGAAACTATGTTCTGGGGCAGCAAGGAGCAAGAATGCGCTAGTTCCACTTGGGGGAAAATTGTTACCATCCGACATTTCATATGGAAATCAATATGTCTCATTTTTTGGTTCCATATGATCATGATGCTCTATTGGTAGTTGATGTGATGGTTGGAGAAATAAAGGCTCCTAGAGCCAAATATTAGATACAAGAGGGTCGAGATATATTTCAGGCTTTTCAGGACAAAATTGCTATGACCCAAAATCTGCAGAAGTTATATACAGATCATGGTCAGGTAGAGAGACATTTTGAGGTGGATAATTTGGTCTATCTCCATATTCACCCATGAAAAAAATATAAATTTAAGGATAAGGGGATTGAGGAGCTTAATATCCATTTATATGGGCCATACAGAGTGATCATTTGTGTTGGGGAATTAGCATATGGGTTGGAGCTCCCCATTGGGAGTAAGGTCCCCAACATTTCTCATGTCCCATGTCTCAAAACGGCCATGGGACAACATGTAGTTGCCACCATGGGTCTCCCAATTATTTATAATGAGGGCCATTTGGTTTTAAAACCAAAGGCTATATTGGAAACTTGGGAGGAGCAGCTAAGGAACAGGGTGATTGAAGAATATCTGATTCAATGGAGGAATCTACCAGATGAGGATGCTACATGGAAAAGAGAGGAGCTTTTGTGGCATCCCTATTTGCAGTTTCTTGAGGACAAGCAACATTTGGGAGTGGAGGATTGGAATGTTCCTAATTATATTTTAGCTATTTTGAATATTAATTTTTTTTTTTGTTAATAAAATAGATGAATAAGAGGGTAGAGGGACCCATAAATCTCTTTAGTATGAATAAACCACTTATAGTGTGAAGGTGGATTAGTGTATCTAGTTGAATAAAGCATCCCTTGTTGTGAATTGGGGTCAATTCATGTGGATGGGGTCAATTTTGACCAAATCAACAATGCAGTCATGGAGGTAGTGGAAATAGTGGAGGACAACGCAGTCATAATGGGAGGAAGTCTCCATGAGAGTAGCATCATTATTGAGTGGGGCCAAGGGGGAGGAGGTTCATAAAGCATATAAGGAAGGGGATGGCAGCCATAGAGGGCATTCTGAATATTGTTTATGTATGGTCTTTTATGAATTTCTGCATGGTTCAACTGTTTACTAGAGTCTGTTGTGTTGTTTAGCACAAGGGTGTTTCAGGCGAAAATCCCACCCTCATCCTCAGGGAAATTTGAGTGCCCACTCAGGATAGGTTTCTTTGAGCTTCATTCCATCATATAGAATGAAGGAAATCTTCAGCCACCTTCAACAGTGCAGTCTCCTTTAGGAATTGAGCAATCCAAGAGGACAGTTTCATTGGAGCGTTGATAACCTAATATTTTTAGCTTATTTTCCAGTTAGGGGAGAAACCTTTCATCCGGAAAGTGAGTAGGGAGGAGCATCAACTATTTTCTCATCAGATCAGCCACCTCCTAGTAGTTACCCAACTGTAGAGTGTAATTCATCACTAGGATTTCATTTTTCATCTTGTATATTCCAGAAACCCTTTCTGGGTTATCTTGGAATTGTGCTAGAAAGCCCAGATCCCTGATCCTGACATTTTTTGAGCACTATATCAGTAGATATACGCATTAATAGTTTCCAGAAGTAGTTATTTCTAGCAAGATTGTGCAGTCATGGCCTCCCAGCAGTTTATGTAGCAACATTTTTTTATGTCTTGATGTATAGTGTCATTTCAGGCATGTTTTTCCTAACTTGAGTGTATTTTCCTCAAGATCTTGTACTTCATTTTCTGCTATCATATATAATAAAATGGCTCAATCATCTACTCATGTTTATATGTGTTTTTTTTTACTTCATTTTCCAGTTTAATGTTCCATATTCCTGTTTTTCCTATTTTGGAATATTACATATATAAATATGTTTATGATTATACATGTACATGCCAATGTGGACTAATATTTCAGATGAGATAATCTTCTCCTAAAATTCAATGAGGTGTGGATTAGATTTTGGTATCTATTTGGTTTATCTGATATGATATACTTGCAAGAAGAAGAGAATCAAGGATGAAAAGAAAAATGGTAGACTATAGTTCCTATGACTCTCCCTATAGATCAGTTGGGCAACAAGGAGATGATAATTCTCCTGGTGTACCAAATACATTGAGGAGCTTGAGGTAAGACATAATAAGTTGTAAGGTAGATAATGACAGGGTGGTTGAGGCTCAGTAAATTCTTGCAAGGGCTCAGGAAAGGAAGATAGAGGTTAATGAAAATATTCTTCAGAGCTTGTCAAAGTTGTAGAAATAGGGAAAGATGAGGATCTGTCAAGAGTAAGAGGAAAATACTAATGGAGCATATGGTATCAGGTCTCAGTACAAATACAGGTAGGATAGAGGGGACATAGTTAGAGTTGGAAGATCATTGGACACACCTGACAGGAGGACTTGTATGTATGGGCATCATTCTAGTTTCTCTTCCAGGAGACATCATCATAGTCGTCACTATCATCATCCTTATAGGAGGGGTGATTACTTTCTAGAGGAGTTCAAGAAATTAAATCCTCCTACATTCGATGGAGAGATGAAGAATTTAGAATATGAAGAGGCATGGTTTTATGGGATGAAGAAATTCTTCAAATTGCATAGTTATACAGAGAACATGAAAGCCAAGATAGCCACTTTAAGCCTTAAAGGAAAAGAAAATATATAGTGTGAGGATGTGAAGAATGTTAAATATATTTAGGAAGATTACTTGACTTGGGATGAGTTTGAGAGGCTCCTCAAGAAGAAGTACTTGTCGGATAGGTACTATGATTCCATATCTAAGGAATTTTATGAGTTGTAGATGGGTTCCATCATAGATGATGAGTATACTGGTAGGTTCTTGGAGTTGTTCAGATATAGGCCTTACCTCAATGAGGAGAATCGAAAAGGTTCATCGATTCATCAATGTGATGCTAGTATAATACAAATACCAAATTGAGTTTTATGAGCCTCGATTTCTAGAAGAATCCATATAGAAGTTGAAGCCTTGTTATGAGTAGTCAAAGCACAAAGTTGAGCCTAAGTGTGACTTGAAAGTGTTATCACTCAGATTTTCCTTGAAGTTGTAGAAAAGAGGAAAGGGGTCCGATGTAACCACAAACCAATCTTTTAGGTACAGAATCTAGCCAATTTGTACCTAGAGAGGGCTCTCTCTGTATAATTTAGCCTTGTTTTAGAAGATATTAGGCTAGTTATAAAGTCCAAGGGTTTTGTTTGAATTTGGGTGTGGAATTCGATAGTTGAGGGCAAGATTGAGTAGTTTAGTCCATTGGGCTATGGAGTCAAAAAGATGGCTTCACTAGATTAAGTTTCTAGAAAAAAGATGGTTTTACAGGGCAAGATAATCAAACAGAGAACAATTATAGATCTTAAAATGAGTGGGACGAAATATAAATGGAGGAAAGACAATTAAGAATCTTTCAACACATTCATAAGAGGGAAAATTGAGTGATTATTAACAAATAGAAATTAAGTATTCTTTATTAAATAACCAAAATGCTTAAAACTATAAAAACAAGAGCAATTAAGAATTCCTTGCTTAAACTAGTTTAGAAGAAAACATTTAGAATAAAAATCATTAAAATCAGATTACACTTAAGTACTTTCTGATTTACTCCTTTTCATTAATCATTCAGAAATGAAACACGGTGATATAATAAACAGATATAAAGACTTTAAAACACAAGAGAAAGATGACTTATTGATGCGTAGTCTGACACATGAATCCTGTAAAAAGTCTTTCGCATCAATTCCACATCCAGCTAGCTTCAAAAAATTTCTCCAACAACACTTTATTCCAAATAGTCAATTTTACTACAAAGTCTAAAAAAAATCCACCCAAAAAACTTCCAAGAGTGAAGTATTTATACAAATTCTAAACTAAAATATCTTGAAAAAATATCAAGATTAGTTCACAAATCTCTCCAACTATTTTACATAAATAGAACTTAAGTAAAGGAAACTCAAACTAATGCATCTATTTGGCACTATTTTTTATGGATAGGTGATGAAAAATAGGAGAATTCGAATTTGATCCAACTCTTAGTTGATGATGAGGCATCCAAGTCACTAACTACTTCCTTTCTTTGTGCATTCTGCTCCAACAATTCTGCAAACTTGGGGTCCAATGATACATTTTTCTTTCTCAATCCGTAATAGATATGTAAACATTGAAAGTGGTTATTGTAGATAAATATGTTGGTGAGATAAAACTCTTTCATTTTCCCAAAATTCCTCTCCAGCTGTGCACAATAGGCTCTGTAAAAAGATGTGTAAAATAGAGTTTTACAGAGTCTGAAAAATAGCCTGTAAAGATTCAAATGTATCTCTTGTTATGTAACACTTGTGAGAATAGTGAGATAGGTTTTTGTATATGGATCTCTTAGGAACAAAAACCTTCTTTATTTTTATAAAATGTACTTCTGATTTGCCAAAATCTTCTCTGCAAAATGATGACTTAACTGGTATTTTCTGCAAAACGTGCTTTCCAACATTGTTTAATATTTCCAAAACCATAATAGCTGTTAGAAAAGTGAGAGAGTTTTTTGTAGATGGTCCTTTTAAGAACATAAAACTCCTTCAGTTTTGCAAAATTCATCTTGTATTGATCAAAATAGTTTCTGAAAAACAATGACTAAAGCATGAAATTTCTGCAAAAATGTTCCTTCTTGTTGTGTTTTTCATCTTTTCACCTTTTTGTTCTTTTAACTGTTTTACTTTCACTTTAGATAAAATTCAATGTTGGTGAAATTATTTTCATCTCTTTTTAGCATTTTACTGCCTCTGTAATTATTTTTACTATTTACCTTTGACTGCTCTGTAACTTCATTTTAACTTTCACTCTGACTTTTACCTGATACACTTTAACCACTGATACTCTTTAACTGTTATGCTCTCTAACCTATGTTTATTTTTTCATCCTCCTTTATCATGAATTACTATAGTAAATAATCAAAAATTCATGTAAGTATAATTTTACAAAATTTCAAACATTTCTTTCCACCATTTAGCTTCCGGTATTCTGGTTCTTTGCAGCGGCAAAAAGTTCAAAGAGGATTTTCACTAAGAACAAGGTTTTTAATTTGGAAATCCCTATCTACTAGAGGCAGATAGTCTAAATCTCTGTGTGGAGCATTCAGGGGTGTGACATTCAAAGCCACAGGAATTTCCATTTCTGGTTCTTGTGGATTTAGAAATTAATTCAGGGTTTTTTATGAAGAACTAGCATAATCATAGGTTCGGGAATGCAAATGTAGTTTTGGGAACTGTTCTTAACTCTGTTTCAATTTTCTCGTGTAGAATTTAAACCAAAACCAGGTTTTTTATAGAGTATAATGGGAATTTAGGTAAATACCTGTTTTCCAGGAAATAAACGGTGATGAAAACAGGCGGTGGTAATGATGGATGAATTCTAGACACTCGAATGCAATCTTGTTCAGCAAAGTAGTAGTTGGCAAAGTTCGACAGTTTATTTCGAAAATCGTTGCATCAGACAGTGAAAATGACATGGGTATGTTTGTTTTATTCACAAAATCAAAGGTTGGCGGGTTTTTAATGGATGAAGTCAGCAAGTACAGAGGCTTCGTCAGGGGAGGCGGTAAGCCGTTTCTATCGCATCGCTTTTGAGGGAGGGTGGTTTTCAGCGGAGGGCGAGCGATTCCATATGATGAACGACGTGTGGCACGACACTATTCAGAAAATATCCTAGCCATCGCGCATTATCGTTCGGACAAGGATGGCCAACGATATTGATAATAACCGTTTATTTGGAGTTGATCAATCGAATGGCAGTCGGGTTGTCAAGATGGCGGAGAGTTAACAGGGCGGTCCCAATGCAATTTATTAAAAATAATCATATTGGGGACGATTTGATTGGAGGATTTAGTTTCTTAATTAACCTAGAGGGTTAATTAATCCCTTTAAATGGCAGAGTGTTAATTCTATTTATTAATTGGAAAATCACCCAATTAATTAAAGTTATATGGTTATTTTTCAACCAACGGGGCAGGATATTAAATTAATTAGGAATTTTAATTAAAATAATACGGGAAAGGGTTTATTTATATGGGGATTTAAATAATAAAATTAGCAATTAATATGGAAATGAGTGAAGTGCTAAGTGTAAACATTAGGTTAATGTTTTTAACTTATGATTACATGAATAGGGTTTTTGTGAAATATTGCATAATTTTCCTAAGTAAAATGGGATTTTACTTAGGAAAAGAGTTCTTAGAGGTGAATGAATGTCATGACGAATTATTTTAAGTACTTAGGCTTTTCCAATTATTGGGCTGAGGGTCTGGTCCCTCCAAAAGTCAAGGAAATTCCTTGAGCCCCTCTAATCTTTAAATACCTTAGTACTTAGGGGAAATTAGTGAATCTTTTTAGGGAAAAAATGAGAAGGGAAGTTAATAATTTGAATTTGCTTTATTTGAAATTCTTCCAGTGTATTGTCTGCCTTTGCACTTGTGATGAAAGTAAAGATTTAATACTTATAGAATCATTATCCATCACATGTAATTCTCCAACAACATCTACCTACCCTACCTATTTTACCCTACCATTTTTTCTTCTTTATTAGGGTGCACTTAGACTGGAAAACCCTGATCACACTTTTTCTTTTACATATGGAAATCTACCTAATTCTAACCTTATTACATCCAAGGGCTCAGATTAAACTGTTGAGCTCCTTTTATTTACTCTACCTATCTACTTATTTTCCAAGATTAAACATTTTGGTCAGATTTTATTCTCTATCCCTAAAACATAAAATTGAAAAATGAACTAGCCAAGCTTAAGCTGTTTGACTGTTCATAAATTGTGGCATAAAATACAAGTTGCACACAATTTTATTTATTACAAAAGAGCAAAAAAGCAGTGGCATTTAGACTTGCACACTTTCCTTGGACTTTCTTTTGGTGGGGTTCATTTTCTTTTACTTTTTTGGGCCATCTTTATTCTTTTCACCCTTTGATTTTTCTTTTAGGGTATACCCTCTTTACAATTTTTTAAATTTTTTGATTTTTTCAGAATATGGAAAACCTTTGCAACAAGAAAAGGTATGAACATATTACATAGTCCATCAAGTCAATCATGAAATATGACACCTATTGGTATAGGAGTCTAACACTGGCTCCACTTGGGGATGGCTTTTCCTGGTGAAAAGTCAAGAACAGTAGGTCAGTTTCTCTCAAAATGATTTTGGCTGAACCATGGAATCTTCTTCTACTTTTTGCTTTATTTTATGTATGACAGTAATACTTCTAAAGCTTAGGGCCTTCTCCTCAAGCTTCAACTCCAGTAAGTTACTATCCACTTAAAACTTAAAACTTTGTTTCCCAGTTGGAAATCTTCTGCCTTGGTCCAATCCCAAACATGCATTTGCTGTGGCTAAAAATCTTGTATTGAATATAGTCCTTTTTATGCAACCTGAAATCTGATCTGAAACTAAAACAACACACAAAAATTTTCAAACCAACTTAATGAAAAAGTAGCTGAAAATTGAAAACTAAAAAAATGCTCAAAATTCTGAGCTTATTGGCACTCATCTACTTACTCTAATCTACTAAAAATCTTATTGAATCAGGTAATACAAAAATGCCAATGAAGCCAATCAAGTAGCTGTAAAAATAAATGGATAACTTGATTGCTTGTGATCAAAATTGGAAGTATATTATGATCATGTGCCTTTATAATCAACGATAACATGTGAAATGGAAATTGTTGATATATTTGATCCTCATGGATAAAACATATTTGCATATTTGAGCTAAAAATATTCTCCATATAATCTAATATAGGATCAATAAAAGCATGATGTATGTTATTTACTTCTAGGCCTTCAATGAATAATTGTTCAATTGAATTATGAATATTAGACCATGAACTTATTTCTTCAGTCTTGTGTTTGAAAGAATAATCATCTTCAATATGCAAGTCAAAAGATAGTACAATTTCCTCTTGCTTTGGAGAAGGAAGATTTTCAAATAATTCTTTAGGATTTCGGAAATTGTATGACTGAATTTGAGAATGCAAAAGTTTGATTTCATTTTCATAATTTTCAGAAATTATCTTGAGAACACATATTTTTAGTTTAGGAGAATATTTTCTTGATTTCAAAAGAAGAAAGAAAGATTTTAGAAAATACTCATCAAACTAAATTTCTAATATCTCATCTCTCAAAATAGCTAGTGATTGTTCTGGGAAATTATCTTGAACTGGGAGAACATAATTATCATCATACTGATCATATTTAGGAAAAATTTCAGAAGAAGGAATGTCATCAATTATGAACAATGGATCAGCAAATTTTTCTTCCAACAATCCTAATATATCTTGATTGGATTGGTTGCATTCTGTTTGAAAATCATTGTTTTGTTCAATAGGCGTGATATCAAGCAATGCGCATTTTTGGGAAGGTAGAATAACATGAGCATCAACTTTTTCTTATGTCCCTTCATGGATAATTTTTTTTTTACATTCATCAACATTAGAAGAAATAGAAACAATTTCTTCATTATGTAAATATTTTGAGGATGGTTGCATGTTTAGAAGCAAATTGATTTCTTCTTCGGTGAGGGGGGGTGGGAATCTCTGAATTCTTAGATTGAAATGACAATTGTTTTTTCCCTTATCTAAAAGTTGATCATGAGGTTGATTATTGTCTTTAACTCCATTAAAAACATTAAATGAAACATCATTTGTTAATACAGAGGGGTTTTGGGGATATTGATTTATCTCCTGACTTATTTCATCTTTGTTTAACTCCTCTTGATTATTATGACATTTAACTTGAGAATGAAAGTTTTGGACTTCTTCTAATAAATCTTCAGGATGCCAATTTTCAAAATCTTCATCAATATTTTTAAGGTAATGTATAAGATATTCAGCTTGATCACAACAATTTTCAGCTAATGACAAAGATGGAAAATCTTCTTTGTAATGCTCATAAAATACACTATGAAAATCTTTTAGAGAAAACAAACTTGCGGGTTTGAGAGCTTCATACCATTCCCTTGCTTTTCCTTCTAAGGTTCCCATGAATATATTCATGAGGAAATCCTCATGCCAATCGCCCTTCAATCTTGGTGAGTGTATATGAAATTTAATGAGATGCAACAAAGGATTATCATTATTTCCATCTTGAAATATGGGCAAATTTCTACCCCAATCTACCTTTGGTAATTTGTGTGGAAAACCAGGTATGTGATTTCTGCTCATGGGAGCATATCTTCGTTTTATTCTTGGATCATCTTGAAAATCAGCCATAATGAAAAGCCACGATATCTATAAAACCAAGTTAGATCCTTATATAAAATACAATACATATTGAAAAACGTTCTTAACGAGAAAGAACATAATGTCTTGGATTAAGATCCAAGTTGAAAGCCTGATCTTTCCATATTGTTCTTCTAGGTTCATTCCTCCAGTGGAGTCTTGATTGTGAAATGGATTTGGAGTCGCCAGGTGGATGATTTTAACCTCTGTGTGTCTGATCACTGTCCACCATCATAGATCAGATCTGAACCTGTAAAGTATTTCTGAAGAAAAAGGTTTAATGAATAAATAATGATAACTTCAAATACCCTTTAAGAAGTTTCTGATATTGGATTTAAATTTTATTAAAGATTTATTTAACTAGAGGAACTGATTAAATGTCTTAAACCAAAGTTCAGTTCATAAACTAGACCGGAGATAGATTGAAGCAGCATTTATTTACTATGCAATTACAGAGCAAAAGCAGTTCAAAGGCTATCTGGCTAACTTCAGGCTCCGTCTGTAGTTTATAAAGTAAACACAGTAACAATAAAATTATTCAGGTCCACAGTGGAGTCACAAATATGTTATCACTTAGATTTTCCTTGAAGTTGTAGAAAGGAGGAAAGGGGTCCGAGGTAACCACAAACCAATCTTTTAGGTACAGAATCTAGCCAATATGTACCCAGAGAGGGCTCTCTCTGTATAATTTAGCTTTGTTTTTGAAGATATTAGGCTAGTTATAAAGTCCAGGGGTTTTGTCTTAATTTGGGTGGTGGAATTCGATAGCTGAGGGAAATATTGAGTAGTTTAGTCCAATGGGCTATGGAGTCAAAAATATGGCTTCACTGGATTAAGTTTCTAGACAAAAGATGGTTTTACAGGGCAAAATAATCAAACAGAGAACAATTATAGATCTTAAAATGAGTGGGACGAAATATAAATGGAGGAAAGACAACCAAGAATCTTTCAACACATTCATAAGAGGGAAAATTGAGTGATTATTAACAAAGAGCAATTAAGTAATCTTTATTAAATAACCAAAATGCTTAAAACTAGAAAAATAGGAGTAATTAAGAATTCCTTGCTTAAACCAGTTTAGAAGAAAACATTTAGAATAACAATGATTAAAATCAGATTACACTTAAGTACTTTTTGGATAATCATTTTCACAATCACTCGTCACAGGTTACGTTGATATAATAAAATGTATATAAAGACTTTAAAACACAAGAGAAAGATGACTTATTGATCCGTAGTCTGACACATGAATCCTGTAAAAAGCCTTTCGCATCAATTCCACATCCAGCTAGCTTCACAAAATTTCTCCAACAACAATTTATTCCAAATAGTCAATGTTACTACAAAGTCTAAAAAAAATCCATCCAAAATACTTCCAAGAGTGAAGTATTTATACAAATTCTAAACTAAAATATCTTGAAAAAATATCAAGATTAGTTCACTAATCTCTCCAACTATTTTACATAAATATAACTTAAGTAAAGGACACTCAAACTAATGCATCTATTTCGCAATATTTTTTATGGATATGTGATGAAAAAGAGGAGAATTCGAATTTGATCCAACTCTTAGTTGATGATGAGGTATCCAAGTCACTAACTGCTTCCTTTCTTTGTGCATTCTGCTCCAACAATTCTGCAAACTTGGGGTCCAATGATACATTTTTATTTCTCAATCCGTAATAGATATGTAAAAATTGAAAGAGGTTATTGTACATAAATACTTTTTTGAGATAAACCTCTTTCATTTTACAAAAATTCCTCTCCAGCTGTGCACAATAGGCTCTGTAAAACGATGTGTAAAACAGAGTTTCTGTTCATTTTCTTTTACTTTTTTGGGCCATCTTTATTCTTTTCACCCTTTGATTTTTCTTTTAGGGTATACCCTCTTTACAATTTTTTAAATTTTTTGATTTTTTCAGAATATGGAAAACCTTTGCAACAAGAAAAGGTATGAACATATTACATAGTCCATCAAGTCAATCATGAAATATGACACCTATTGGTATAGGAGTCTAACACTGGCTCCACTTGGGGATGGTTTTTCCTGGTGAAAAGTCAAGAACAGTAGGTCAGTTGGCCTCAAAATGATTTTCACTGAACCATGGAATCTTCTTCTACTTGTTGCTTTATTTTATGTATGACAGTAATACTTCTGAAGCTTAGGGCCTTCCCAAGCTTCAACTCCAAGAAGTTACTATCCACTCAAAACTTAAAACTTTGGTTTCCCGCCTCTGGAAATCTTCTCGCCTTGGTCCAATCCCAAAACATGCATTCGTCGGGTGGCTAAAAATCTTGTATTAAACATAGTCTCATAACCCGAAATCTGATCTGAAACTAAAACAACACACAAAAATTTTCAAACCAGCTTAATGAAAAACTAGCTGAAAGTTGACAGCTAAAAAAAATTCTCAAAATTCTGAGCCTATTAGCACTCATCTGCCTACTCAATCTACTAAAAATCTTATTGAATCAGGTAATACAAAAATGCCAATGAAACCAATCAAGTAGCTATAAAAATAAATGGATAACTTGATTTCTTGTGATCGAAATTGGGAGTATATTATGATCATGTGCCTTTATAATCAATGATAAGATGTGAAATGGAAATTGCTGATATATTTGATCCTCATAGATAAAACAAGTTTGCAGATTTGAGCTAAAAATATTCTCCATATAATTTTCTATAGGATCATTAAAAGCATAATGTATGATTTGTGTTTCTAGGCCTTCAATGACTAGTTGCTCAGTTGTATTATGAATATTAATCCTTGAAACTATTTCTTCAGTCTTGTGTTTGAAAGAATAATCATCCTCAATATGCAAGTCAAAATATAGCACAATTTCCTCTTGCTTAGGAGAAGGAAGATTTTCAAAGAGTTCTTTAGGATTTCGGAAATTGTATGACTGAATTTGAGAACGCAAAATTTTGATTTCATTTTCATAATTTTCAGAAATTATCTTGAGAACACATATTTCAGTTTAGGAGAATATTTTCTTGATTTCAAAAGAAGAAAGAAAGCTCTTAGAAAATCCTCATCAAGCCGAAGTTCTAATATCTCATCCCTCAAAATAGCTAGTGATTGTTTTGGGAAATTATCTTGAATTGGGAGAACATAATTATCATCATACTAATCATATTTAGGCAAATTTTTAGAAGAAGGAATGTCATCAATTATAAACAATGGATCAACAGATTTTTCTTCCAACAATCCTAATATATCTTTATTAGATTGGTTGCATTCTGTTTGAAAATCATTGTTTTGTTCAATAGGCGTGATATCAAGCAATGCGCCTTTTTGGGAAGGTAGAATAACAAGAGCATCAACTTGTTCTTCTGTCCCTTCATGGGTAAAAACCTTTGTACATACATCAACATTAGAAGAAGTAGAAACAATTTCTTCATTATGTAAATATTTTGAGGATGGTTGCATGTTTAGAAGAAAATTGATTTCTTTTTCGGTGAGGGGGGCTGGGAATCTCTGAATTCTTAGATTGAAATGACAATTGTTTTTTCCCTTATCTAAAAGTTGATCATGAGGTTGATTATTTTCTTTAACTCCATTCAAAACATTGAATGAACCATCATTTGTTAATACAGAGGGGTTTTGTGGATCTTGATTTATCTCCTGATTTATTTCATCTTGGTTTAACTCCTCTTGATTATTATGACATTTAACTTGAGAATGAAAGTTTTGGACTTATTCTAATAAATCTTCAGGAAACAAATTTCCAAAATCTTCATCTATATTTTTAAGGTAATGTATAAGATCTTCATCTTGATCACAACAATTTTCAGCTAATGATAAAGATGGAAAATCTTCTTTGTAATGCTCATAAAATACCTTATGAAAGTATTTTAGAGAAAACAAAATTGCAGGTTTGAGAGCTTCATACCATTCTCTTGCTTTTCCTTCTAAGGTTACCATGAATATTTTCATGAGGCAATCTTCATTCCAATCACCCTTCAATCTCGATGAGTGTATATGAAATTTAATGAGATGTAATAAAGGATCATCAATGTTCTCATCTTTAAATTTGGGCAGATTTTCACTCCAATTTACCTTTGGTAGTTTGTGTGGAAATCCAGGTAGGTGAGCTCTGCTCATGGGAGCATATCCTTGTTTTATTCTTGGATCATCTTGAAAATCAACCATAATGAAAGGGCACGGTATCTGTACAACCAAGTTAGATCCTTATATAAAATACAATACATATTGAAAACCGTTCTTAACGTGAAAGAACATAATGTCTAGGATTAAGATCCAAGTTGACATCCTGATATTTCCATATTGTTCTTCCAGGTTCATTCCTCCAGTGGAGTCTTTATTGTGAAATGGATTTGGAGTCGCCAGGTGGATGATTTTAACCTTTGTGTGTCTGATAACTGTCCACCATCATAGATCAGATCTGAACCTGTAAAATATTTTTGAAGAAAAAGGTTTAAAATGGAATAAATAATACAACTTCAACAATCTCTTTAAGAAGTTTCGATATTGGATTTAAATTTTATTAAAGATTTATTTAACTAGAGTGAACCGATTAAATGTCTTAAACCAAATGCTCCGCCCATAAACTAGACCGGAGATTGAAGTAGCATTTATTTACTATGCAATACAGAGCAAACGCGCTCAAAGGCTATCCTCGCTAATCTCAGTCTTTGGGCTCGTAGTTTATAAAGTAAACACAAGAATAAAATTATTCAGTCCACAAGCGTGGAGTCACAACTATGTTATCACTTAGATTTTCTCAAGTTGTAGGAAGGAGGTCCGAGGTAACCACAACCAATCTTTAGGGTACGTAATCTAGCCATCCGTGCCCGCAGAGGGCTTTCCGTATACCTAGTTTTTGTTTTTGAAGATATTAGGCTAGTTATAAAGTCCAGGGGTTTTGTCTTAATTTGGGTGGTGGAATTCGATAGCTGAGGGAAATATTGAGTAGTTTAGTCCAATGGGCTATGGAGTCAAAAATATGGCTTCACTGGATTAAGTTTCTAGACAAAAGATGGTTTTACAGGGCAAAATAATCAAACAGAGAACAATTATAGATCTTAAAATGAGTGGGACGAAATATAAATGGAGGAAAGACAACCAAGAATCTTTCAACACATTCATAAGAGGGAAAATTGAGTGATTATTAACAAAGAGCAATTAAGTAATCTTTATTAAATAACCAAAATGCTTAAAACTAGAAAAATAGGAGTAATTAAGAATTCCTTGCTTAAACCAGTTTAGAAGAAAACATTTAGAATAACAATGATTAAAATCAGATTACACTTAAGTACTTTTTGATTTAATCATTTTCATTAATCACTCAGAAATGAAACACAGTGATATAATAAACAGATATAAAGACTTTAAAACACAAGAGAAAGATGACTTATTGATCCGTAGTCTGACACATGAATCCTGTAAAAAGCCTTTCGCATCAATTCCACATCCAGCTAGCTTCACAAAATTTCTCCAACAACAATTTATTCCAAATAGTCAATGTTACTACAAAGTCTAAAAAAAATCCATCCAAAATACTTCCAAGAGTGAAGTATTTATACAAATTCTAAACTAAAATATCTTGAAAAAATATCAAGATTAGTTCACTAATCTCTCCAACTATTTTACATAAATATAACTTAAGTAAAGGACACTCAAACTAATGAATCTATTTCGCAATATTTTTTATGGATATGTGATGAAAAAGAGGAGAATTCGAATTTGATTCAACTCTTAGTTGATGATGAGGTATCCAAGTCACTAACTGCTTCCTTTCTTTGTGCATTCTGCTCCAACAATTCTGCAAACTTGGGGTCCAATGATACCTTTTTATTTCTCAATACGTAATAGATATGTAAAAATTGAAAGAGGTTATTGTACATAAATACTTTTTTGAGATAAACCTCTTTCATTTTACAAAACTTCCTCTCCAGCTGTGCACAATAGGCTCTGTAAAACGATGTGTAAAACAGAGTTTTACAGAGTTTGAAAAATAGCCTGTAAATATTCGCATGTATATCTTGTTCTGTAACACCTGTGAGAAATGTGAGATAGGTTTTTGTATATGGGTCCCTTAGGAACAAAAAAATCCTTCCGTTTTGTAAAATTTACTTCTGAGTTGCCAAAATCTTCTTTGAAAAATGACGACTTAACTAGTATTTTCTGCAAAAAAGTGCTTTCCAACATTGTTTAATATTTCAACAACCATAATAGATATTATAAAAGTGAGAGAGGTTTTTGTAGATGGTCCGCTTAAGAACATAAACCTCCTTCATTTTTTCAAAATTCTTCTTGTATTGATCACAATAGTTTCTGAAAAACAATGAATAAAGCATGAAATTTCTGAAAAAATGTTCCTTCTTGTTGTGTTTTTCATATTTTCACCTTTTTGTTCTTTTAACTGTTTTAATTTCACTTTAGATAAAATTCAATGTTGGTGAAAGTATTTTCATCTCTTTTTACCATTTTACTACCTCTGTAATTATTTTTACTATTTACCTTTGACTGCTTTGTAATTTCATTTTAACTTTCACTCTGACTTTTACCTGATACACTTTAACCACTAATACTCTTTAACTGTTATGCTCTGTAACCTCTGTTTATCCTTTAATCCTCCTTTATCATGAATTAATATAGTAAATAATCAAAAATTCATGTAAGGATAATTTTACAAAATTTCAAACATTTCTTTCCACCATTTAGCTTCCGGTATTCTGGTTCTTTGCAGCGGCAAAAAGTTTGAAGATGATTTTCACTGAGAACAAGGTTTTTAATTTGGAAATACCTATCTACTAGAGGTAGATAGTCTAAATCTTTGTGAGGAGCATTCAGGGGTGCGACATTCAAAGCCATGGGAATTTCCATTTCTGGTTCTTGTGGATTCAGAAATGAATTCGGGGTTTTTTTATGAAAACCGAGCACAATCACAGGTTCATGAATGCAAATGTAGTTTTGGGAACTGTTCTGAACTCTGTTTTAGTTTTCTCATGTAGAATTTAAACCAAAACCAGGTTTTTTACAGATTTTAATGGGAATTTAGGTAAATACTTGTTTTCTAGGAAATAAACGGTGATGAAAACAGGCGGTGGTAATGATGGATGAATTCTAGACACTCGAATGCAATCTTGTTCAGCAAAGTAGCAGTTGGAAAATTTTGATAGTTTATTTCAAAAATCGTTGCATGAGACAGTGAAAATGATGCGGGTATGTTTGTTTTATTCACAAAATCAAAGGTTGGCGAGTTTTTAATGGATGAAGTCAGCAAGTACGGAGGCTTCGTCAGGGGAGGCGGTAAGCCGTTTCTATCGCACTTCTTTTGAGGGAGGGCGGTTTTCAGCGGAGGGCGAGCGATTCCATATGGTGAACGACTTGTGGCGCGGAACTGTTCAGAAAACCACCTGGCCATCGCGCGTTATTGTTCGGACAAGGATGGCCAACGATATTGATAATAGTCGTTGATTTGGAGTTGATCAATCGAATGACGGTCGGGTTGTCAAGATGGCAGAGAGTTAACAGGGCGGGCCCAATGCAATTTATTAAAAACAATCGTATCGGGGACGATTTGATTGGAGGATTTAGGTTCTTAATTAACCTGGAGGGTTAATTAATCCCTTTAAATGGCGGAGTGTTAATTCTATTTATTAATTGGAAAATCACCCAATTAATTAAAGTTATATGGTTATTTTTCAACCAACGGGGCAGGATACTAAATTAATTTGGAATTTTAATTAAAATAATACGGGAAAGGGTTTATTTATATGGGGATTTAAATAATAAAATTAGCAATTAATATGGAAACAAGTGAAGCAATAAGTGTAAACATTAGGTTAATGTTTTTAACTTATGCTTACATGAATAGGGTTTTTGTGAAATATTGCATAATTTTCCTAAGTAAAATGGGATTTTACTTAGGAAAAGATTTCTTAGAGGTGAATGAATGTCATGAAGAATGATTTTAAGTACTTAGGCTTTTCCAATTATTGGGCCGAGGGTTCGGTCCCTCCAAAAATCAAGGAAATGCCTTGAGCCCCTCTAATTTTTAAATACCTTAGTACTTAGGGGAAATTAGTGAATCTTTTTAGGGAAAAAATGAGAATGGAAGTTAATAATTTGACTTTGCTTTGTTTGAAATTCTTCCAGCGTATTGTCTACCTTTGCACTTGTGATGAAAGTAAATATTTAATACTTATAGAATCATTATCCATCACATGTAATTCTGCAGCAACATCTACCTACCCTACCTACTTTACCCTACCATTTTTTCCTCTTTATTAGGGTGCACTTAGACTGGAAAACCGTTATCACACTTTTTCTTTTACATATGGAAATCTATCTAATTCTAACCTTATTACATCCAAGGGCTCAGATTAAACTGTTGAGCTCCTTTTATTTACTCTACCTATCTACTTATCTGCCAAGATTAAACAGTTTGGTCAGATTTTATTCTCTATCCCTAAAACATAAAATTGAAAAATGAACTAGCCAAGCTTAAGCTATTTGACTGTTCATAAATTGTGGCATAAAATACAAGTTGCACACAATTTTATCTATTACAAAAGAGCAAAAAAGCAGTGGCATTTAGACTTGCACACTTTCCTTGGCCTTTCTTTTGGTGGGGTTCATTTTCTTTTACTTTTTTGGGCCATTTTTATTCTTTTCACCCTTTGATTTTTCTTTTAGGGTATACCCTCTTTACATTTTTAAAATTTTTTGATTTTTTTCAGAATATGGAAAACCTTTGCAACAAGAAAATGTATGAACATATTACATAGTCCATTAAGTCAATCATGAAATATGACACCTATTGGTATAGGAGTCTAACAGAAAGGAAAAAATAAAGCTAAAGTAATATGACCACCCAAGCAGGGAATACCTTTGGATGAAAGCGAGAAATAAAATTTGGTTCCTTACAATAAGTTCAATACAATTGAGAAGGGACATGGATCACAGCCTCGAAAGCAGCTTGGATATATGATCATATCTCTAATGGATATGTGCAAAATATCATTACAAGAATGATTTTACATTGTGCCAAGGTGCTAGACCTCAGATCTATAGTTCTAAGGAGCTATATACAGTTGGGGATGTTGGTTGTCACATACCTCATATTTATGCAACTGTGGACAGTAGGTAGGTGGATCACCATGCATCTATCATTGATATGGAAGGTAAGCTTTTTGATCAAGTTATTTCTATTTTGATTGATCCTAGATATAATTATATTTATGTTAAGCCTAACCTGGTGGATAAGTGTGGCTTGAGAAAATAAGTGCATGCAAAATCTTGGTTTGTGAGGTTGGCTATATGTACTAAGAAGAAATTTCACCATTGGGTAAGAGCTTGTGCATTTGAGTTAAATGGTATCCCTACAATAGAATATTTGAATGTACTTCTATTGGGATCATATAGCATTATTTTCAGTATGGATTGGTTGTACCTTCACACAACGAAAGTGGATTTTTATGGCAAGTCCTTTGAGTGCCTCCATGATAATGGAGAAAATAGAATTATGTCGAGAAACAATATTCCTACATCAATGAGGATGGTCACCGCTATGCAAGCTAAGATAAGTTGTAGAAAAGGTTATGTGATATTTGTAGTGCACATTTCCAGTGACAAGGGTAAGGATGTTGAGGATGTAAAAATATTCCAGAGCTATGATGTATTGGAGCAATTTCAAGTTATGTTCATAGCATAGATTCCACAGTTACCTACTCATAGTGAAATGGAATTTTCTATTGAGTCGATACTAGGGGCAACACCAACATCAAAGGCACCTTACAAGATGATCATGCCATAGTTATTAGAGTTGAAGTTGCAGCTGAAGGAAATGCTTTACAAGGGATACATTAGGTCGAGTGTATGTGTTAGGTACCTATAATACTAGTGTATCCATTTTTTTTTATTGTTAGTGTAGCCCCTTATTGTTATTTTTGAGCCCATGTGGTCCCCATATTTCTATTATTGTGCCCCATAGAAGCCCACTATTCTTATTGTTGTTCCCTTACATTATTATTGTTATGTTGGCTTTGATTATATTGTGACCCCTTATAGTCCTATATACAGAAAGGATTTTTTTCCATTTGAATCATCTAATAATTGTTCATTTATATAATGTAAAGGATATTACCCCCTAAAAGAGGATATTTATAAGCCGTTGATCTATTATTTATATTCTTTTGTGAGTTGGTTGCATAAAATTTGGTATTAGAGCCTGGGATTCCAGGGTTTTACTTCTTCAAACGGGTCATCTTCACTTTTTTTTATATAAAAAAATTTCTACGAGGCTTGAGAAGCTGAAATTTTAACCATGTGGATCCAAATTCTTGTGACCTACGTGTAAAAAATTCATATATTGGTTTTCTATAGTTTTGGAGATATGATCTAGGGAATTTAGGGTTTTTATAGGATCAAAAATTCAATCTCATGTGATCTAGGGAAAATAGTCATAACTTTCGTTTCAGGAATCATATTTGAATTTTTTTAAAAATGGATCATATTTCATGAACTGTAGTGCTTTTTGTATAAATTTCAAGGCCAAAGGTCAAAACAATGACACATGGCACTCCATACAAGTTCGCTCTACTGACCTAGTCTATCATCAGGACATTGTGGTAGATCAAGCATAAATATTTCTTGAAGACTCTAATATTTGTATGAATTTTGGGGTTTGAAATAAGACTCAAAGGGCTACTACAAGACACAATTTCATACCTTGGAGATTTGAAATTACAAAGATACAATAGATTCAATATCGAGCTCCTAGAAAGAAATAAAAAGGTGTGTATTTTTTAAAATTTTCATAAGTTTTGTTTGAAAATTTAGTTTGAAGTTATTCAAAATGCATAGTGAAGTATAAATATCATTAATTTATGCCTGAAGAAATAAAATGAAAAAAACCTAGTAAGCAACTTGAAATCTCTACTATTACGGATGAAGAAGAGGAAGAAATGCAACATGATATATCAAAATTACGAGACCAAGTGCAACAAATTTCGCTCTCACAAAAGGTAATAGAAGCTAAGATGGATGATTTGAAGAATGGCATGGAAGCTAATATCAATGCTATATAAGTAAAAATGAAAGGCAACTTTGAAGATTTGAAGGAAGGTTTGACAAAGTTTCTAGAAGAAAAGCTTCCTAATGGCGAAAAGGTAGTAGAGGAAACTCATGATGAGAACATAAGAAAAGTTAATATTTATTTTATAGAATCTAACATTGGATTTAATACCAACCATATTCCAAATATCGATATGATTAATTTTGATGGCAACGATCCTGTAACATGGATACTACAGATGGAGAAATATTTTGATCTCCATAATGGTCAAAACACACAAATGGCGTGCATTTTAACTTTACATTTAGAACCCCATAAATTTGTATGGTATTGATGGATTTTATCTTGTAATTTTTTTTTAACTTGGTCAATTTTGATAGAGGAAATGATAGCACATTATTTGGATTCAAAGAGAAACACCTTCTTTATCCAATTGATAAATCTCAAACAAAACGGTTCAATGGTGGAGCACATCGAGGACATCCAAAAATTGAATATAAAAATAAATGGTATTATAGAGGAGCTTAGGATTGATGTACTCATACAAACTTTAAAGGGCAACATCCAACATGAATTTTTCCTTTGGGAACCTGATTCATTGGCAAAGGCATTCAGGTTGGCAAGAAAAATTATGGCGACAAGGAATCCTACCACTCACAACTCTAAAGATGGAAGTAATTCTACTCCTATCCTTCCACAACCTACAAGGTTGTCACCACAACACTTTGAAGAAAAAAAGAGAAAAGGGGTTTTGTTACAGCTGCGATAACAAATACACTAAAGGATATAAATTTGTTGAGAAGAAATTATTTTACATAGATTGTGAAAAGGAGGAAGAAAAGGAATAAGAAACTTCAAAAGAAGAGGGTATACACCAAGAACCAACCCTAGAGAAATAAGAAATTAATTTTACCATATATATGGTCTCTAGAGGATCAAACATAGAAATCATCTATTTCTCTAGATCTCTAAAAATTCTTGGACATTCATTCAAAGGTGTTTGAAATTCCCAAATCCTCCCACCTATTCATGATCATGATCATGCTATTCATTTGATTCTAGGAAGTGTTCCTCCAAACATCAGGCCTTACAGATATCCCTATGCCCAAGAGAGACAAATTGAATGTATGGTTGCATAAATGCTAGAGGTTGGTATAATTCAACCTAGACAAAGTTCTTTCTCTGCTCTATTATTATTGGTGCACAAGAAGGATGGATCATGGCACATGTGTCTGATTATAGGAAGCTCAACAAGATCACTATTATAGATAAATTTCCCATTCCTCTCATTGATGAGTTATTGGATGAATTACATGCACAAATTTACTTCACCAAGTTGGATCTTCATTTAGGATATCATCAAATTAGAATGAAGACTCAATACATTCTGAGCGCATCATTTTGAACACATGAGGGTCATTATTAAGTTTTTGTCATGCCTTTTTGCCTTACCAATGCACCTTCCAAATTTCAAGGTTTGATGAATTCCATTTTTAGACCCTTGAAAGGTTATACGAAAAAAACTCCAAATGTTTTTTTGGAGTATAGGTGGTTGAATATATGGGTCATATTGTATCTCATGAGGGTGTTAAGGTAGACCCCCAAAAAAAAATCCATTAAGGAATGGAAAACCCCCACAACCATAAAGAATTTGCGAGGATTTATTGTGTTGACAGGGTATGATCACAATTTTGTTAAGAATTATGGGAGAATAACAGAACCCCTAAAAAAATTACTAAAGAAAGATGCATTTTCTTGGACTCCATAAGCAACAAAGGCCTTCGAACATCTAAGGAAGAAATGTGCCAAGCACTAGTCTTAGTTATGCCAGACTTCACAAAAACCTTTATTGTGGAATGTGATGCCCCAGGAAATGGAATTGGTGTCCTTTTAATGCAGGAAGGAATACCCATTTCTTTTGAAAATTTTCCAATAAAATGAAAGTATTTACAAAAACCTATTTATTAGAAAGAAATGTAGGAAATACTACATGAGCTAATGAAATGATGACCTTACCTAATGGGAAGACACTTCAAGGTAAAAACAAATCATGATAGTCTTAAATACATTTTGGAACAAATATTATCTTCATAAGAGAAACAAAAATGGGCCACAAAGATGTGGGGTTATGAATTTGAAATTTTCTACCAAAAAGGGAATAAAAATGTTGTTGCAGATGCACTTTTAAGAAAGGATTAGGATGCGGAAGCATTGCTTTGTTATATTAAATTATCCAACCGGATTGGATAGCTCAAGCAAGGGATGAATGGAAGAATGACAAAGAAGTGTGGACACTCATTCAAAAGTTGTAGCAAGATCTCAGTGTTAGTGTTAATCTGTTTATCCTGTCACCAATGATCAAATGGGCTATTATCATGTCTTGTTAGGTTCTCAAAGTCAAATTTTTGTCATTTCATTAGGTCTTCAAATAAAAATTTGGTCACTAGCTAGTGTGTCTAGAGCTATTTCCACTCCTTTCAAAAAATTTACTTGTTGATCCTTGTCATCACTCAGTTGAGTGTAACATCAATTAAAATATCGTCAACATCACTTCAGTCAACATCATCATGATTTCATTCATTTCAGTGTCTCCATTGGGTCATTAGGGTTTTAGTCATCCAAAATCTGTCATTCCATACATAAAATCTGAAAAATGAGGATTGGTAATAGGTAAATTTTCTCAAATCAAGTTTGGTTTCAAATTGTAATTTATGTTTAAAAAATGTAATAAGTTCCTAATGTTTCTAAAGTTGCATAGAAAGTTTCAAAGTTACAAGTTTTCAAAGAAAAGTGAAAAGACATGTAGTGGGCCATCCTAGTACTATGAAGAAAAGTGACCATCATAAGATATAAAAGACCAATTCAAGCTAAATTTCTCATTCACCTCATTTAAGAAGAGCTCTATCTCACTTACCAAGGCAAATTCAACAATTTAAAGCCAAACACAATCCAAAATTTGATTCCAAAATAGCCACGCTACGCTTTATGGGATACATGCTGAGCTTTCTTACAAATGTTGTATTTTCTATCTTGGAGGAATCAAATCAACTTCTAAAGGCTTCTGAAGGATATCAAGGTGTCTAGCATCAGTGGAAAAGTAAGTTACACCTTAGAAGCCCCTCCTTTCATCTCAATTTCATTGATTTAGAGTCAAAACTCTCCATTGGCCCCTACACTACGTTTTAGTGGTTGTCCTATATTTTCAAAATTTTCAAGGTAAATAGATCTCCCCATACTTTTTTACCCTTATTCACACCCAAAACCACCCCCCATAGCCTTCACACACCCCCCCTCAATTCCCATTTCCTAAGCCCCTAACCCTAAACCCTAGCCTTATACTACATTTCTTGGCAGTTTTCATAGCTAGGACTGTGTAAAAATATCTAGCTCAATTCAATACCCATTTTACTTCATAAATTTCCCTAGGACCCCTTTCCACCTCCATAAATTTTCCTACTCCCATCTCCATTCCCTATCCCCTTCATCCTATCCCTTCACTCCCTTCCCTTTTTTGTCCCATTAGGGTTTTTCTCCTTGAAAAAAATAAAATGGAGGAGAAGAAGTCATACAATAAGGGAGGCCAGCTGATAAGATATGAGCACTTAACCACTCATGGATTAATGTCTTAACCACTATCCAAACATTTTTTTGAAAGGGTAGGGTGTCTTCCTTTTTGTGAACAAGTTTAGAAAGTCAAATACCATGCCACATTGACCAAATTGTTTTCCACTCAGCTGAAAAAGGACAAGGTAATGATTGCAGGGGTTACTTTCACTATATCAACTGATGTATTAGTTGAGGCCACAAGAATACCCAATAATGGTGAAAAATGGTTTAAAAGGTAAGACCTAGACATTCAAAATTACCAACCCTATCTCAAAAGACACTATCAACAACACATGAGGAATATTTTTCTTGTTGGGCACCTCCTTGAGAAGTATACACCACTAGTGAAGATCATCATGAAGTACTTCACTTATATAATGATTAATCAGCTCATGATATTCTTTACCATGAAGATCATCATGAAGATTACCTTCACCTAGTTCAATTTACTTATAATAATGGGTACCAAAATTCTTTGAAGACGAGTCCTTTTGAAGTACTTTATGGAGAAAAAAATGAAAATTAACTCTAAGTTGGGACCATCCTGAATATCACTTAGTATTGGGGCCATATATATTAAAGTAAATGGAAGAAGTTGTTAAACAAAATAGAAAAAATTCAAAAAGAGCACAACACCAAAAACATAGTTATGGATATTTGAAAATACTTCCAAATGAATCTAATGGGGATATCATGTGTATTTAAAAGTGAAACCAAATAAAAACACACTCTAGCTTGGAAAATTTTCTAAGCTATCACTTAGATGTTGTGGACCTTTTGAAGTTTTAGAAAGAATTGGACCAATTTCTTGTCAACTTTCCCTTCCAGCAAACATAAAATTTCACAATGACTTTCATGTATATTTATTAAATAAGTATATGCATGATCTACATCATATAATTGAGTGGAATGTTATATACGTGGAGCTAGCAGGAGAGTTATAAACATAACTACTATGTATTATATACAAGAGGGTAATCATTTTGTGGAATAGAGATATAGCACAACTGAAAATTTAGTGGAAACATTGCAATCCATACGAATCAACTTGGGACTCAGAGAAAGCTTTTAAAGAAACATTTCCTTCTATGTTTTAAGAAATTTGGAAGTGTATTATAATTATGGCGATCAACACGAGGAAGGTGTCAAATTCAAGCGGGGGAACTGTGATATCCCCTCACTTGATGTTTTGCATAATTAATTATGCATGTGTGTGTTTCCTTTTTAAATTTTTAAGTATGAAATAAATTTGAAGAATTTAATTATTAGTAATTTATTATCAATAATGAATGACTATAAGTTTGTAATTATGATATTTTTTTTTAAATAAATAGATCTAGAAATTTAATCTTTGAGTGCATGTGGGTGAAACCGATGAGGCTGCAAAATTATTAGTGAAATTAATTACCCATCAATAAGTCATAAGCATATTATCTAGATGATTATATTTTTTGAGAAAAATTATGGATTTGGTTAATTAATTGTTTCCCTAAAAGACTATATGTTGTCTTTAGGAGTGAGAAACAGAATTTGGTTAATGATTTGATAACTACCTACTACCTATTGGTGAGGAGAGGTGGACCTTCAAAACAATGGTAGATGGGGAATTCATAAAAAAATATTTTGTCTCCTTTCTTTTATCTCATTCTAATAAAAGTGGTGAGACTAAAGAAAAGAAAATGTAAAAAATATAAGAAGAAATTGATAGACTTGTTATGCTTTGGGGGATGCTGGCTAGATGTAGTATCAAGGTTGGGAGGAGCAAAGTACTTATATGTATAAAACAAAAGAAAAGGTGAAAAATATAAGAAGAAATTGATAGACTTTTTATGCTTTGGGGGATACTGGCTAGATGTAGTATCAAGGTTGGGAGCAACCAAGTACTTACATGTTAAATTTTTAGACTTCTAATTTCAAGTCAATATTTCTACCTACAATGTTTATCTTCCTCAAAAATAAAAGAGTTAGTTGTGTTTTCATTTACAAATTGTCAATATAGTGAAAATAATATAGCTATTTGTTTTTTATAATTACCAAATATGTAAGGTGGAAAGGAAAAATAAAGGCTATATTTTTATTTGTAACTCTATAAAAAGAAATATTAAAAAAATAAAAGAATGAACTATACAATCTTTTGAAGTAAGAAATAACTTATAAAATAAATTTCTTTTTATTTTATTTAGAATTAAGCATCATTGATGAATGAGTTTGTTGTCCTAGAAAATAAATTGATATCATCATAATTCTTATATATGTCTATATATGAATATTTATATATACTAAAATCAGTAATAGTCATGAGATTATATATATATATATATTTATTTATTTGTGTATGTATTTTTGGTATAGAACACTTCACAACACAAATATATTATTGATTTATTTTCCTTAAAAAAGTTATTGTTATATTTTGTTTATATAGAATATAAAACAAACAGAAAACAAACATCAGCTAATTTTATTAAAAAAATATTATTATAATAATAATAATAAAGTATAAAAAACTAGAATGAAATTCTAAGAAGTCAACATAAAAACAGTAGTAACCATAAATGCCATTGCAAAATTAACAAGTTTAGTGTGTAAGATGGACAAATGAAATATAAATATCAATAATTTTATATTAAAGAAAAAAGTATTTTGATACAAGACCAAATGTATGTTATATATAGGTAGTCACTAATACACAAGAAATGCAGAATAGTCGTTGGGTCAAGAATATTTAACCTTTAATTTGTATTTCAAGCCAAAAAGAAAAAAATATTATAATACAAATGCAAACATAGACTTATCAGTAGGAAGGCTTCACTTCCCAAAATTTGGATGTATGACTTTTAAATGCATTCAAAACTTCATATTAAATACTTTTAGGAGTCCGGGAGTGGAATCACGAACACAGGAGCCAGGAGGAGGATCTCTATCTTGATAGAGGGAACAAACTTTGTGTGAGTTGAAGAAGCCCAAAACCTTGGAAATATTGAAGGAAAACTGTACTCCAATCTGGGCAAGGTTAATTAGCTGAAGGAAAATGTATAAAATAACAGAAAATTATGATTAGAAGCTGTAGGAAATTTAAATAAAAAATAACAATACCGAGAGAATAACTGCAAAAGAGAATTTCACAAATTAACTTAGAGAATATACAGATTCCATTTCGCTCCAACCAAATGTATAAGTTAAACATAAAATTAAGACTATAAAAATAAATATGTATAATATTGTATATGAATTTTAATATGCCTCAAGTTAGATATCTTATGATATCTTATGTAATTACAGAGAAGAAAAATTAAATCTTCGTTCACTTAGATATGTTCTAGATATGCATACACCTTTTATACATTGAGAATGAAAATAGGAGTATGCTACTCAACATATATATAGAGAGTGTTTAAACTTGAGTAGGTAAAGAATTTTCAAAATGGTAAATTTTGACCAAATAATATTTAAGTTATATTTCAACATTAAATTCAAATCAAAATATAACTAGCAATTGCACCATCTGTTGCAAAGGAAACAATGTAAAGCAGTAATATAGAAAAGAGTAGTATAGAGGAAATGTTCTCACATGAATCATGCAAGATAGCTACAACTACATAGGCTGAACAACAGGATTGGGCTATTGAGTTACATAATTTTGTTACAACTGCATATGTTAATGTCATTTTTATATAAGTATGAGTTCTTTGGTCCTAAGATGAAATATTATCATTCAAGAAGTTTAGAAAATGAGGTGTTTGATTAGTATAACCCTTTGTTCTCTAAGAACCATAAGCATCAAAGTACCAAAAAACAGATTTTCAATGGGAAAAAAAAGATTTCATCAAAGCCACAAAGAATAACAACTCATCTATGTTATAAATTAGGTATTTAATGATATAACTTACAAATATTTAGATAATCACATAAATAATTACATCATTTTTCCTCTTG
Organism: Pinus albicaulis; assembly: GCA_034641835.2. Classification (NCBI taxonomy): domain Eukaryota; kingdom Viridiplantae; phylum Streptophyta; class Pinopsida; order Pinales; family Pinaceae; genus Pinus; species Pinus albicaulis. Next base: position 447,860,627 of record CM076577.1, read on the forward strand.
AGTAATCATAAATTTTTCATTTTTCAAAAATTTCAACCAAAAAAAACTAATTACATCATCTAAATAATCCAACATAAATCTTAATGTGTAATTATAATCTTTACCTCATATCATTGAAAATAAATGAACATTAATTTACATCATAACATTAAAAAGACAAGAACATCCTCAATGGCTACTCAAAAGAAATGAACATTAATTTATGTGACAACAATAAAAATACATAAACATTAATGAGTTACTATGAGAATATATAAACATGTTAAAACACTCAATAACCCTTTCAATTTAAAAAATACATTATCACATTTATCAAAGGAATATGTGTTACAGGATTGGGCTATTTAGTTACAAAATTTGGTTACAATTAGATATGTTAATATCATTTTTAGATAAGTATTAGTTCTTTTGCACGATTTTTTTTTGGTTTATGTATTCCTGGGCACTATGGTGAAGGTGACCCATAAGGTGAGGTACTTGGTTGAAGTACTCTCTAGTCCAATAATGGTCCTAAGATGAAATATCGTCATTCAAAAAGTTAAGAAAATGAGGTGTTTGATTTGTATAGCCATTTCTTCTCTAAGAACCATAAGAAGTTTAGAAAATGAGGTGTTTGATTAGTATAACCATTTCTTCTCTAAGAACCATAAGTATGAAGTACCAAAAAACAGATTTTCAATGGGAAAAAAGAGATTAGATCAAAACCACGAAGAATAACAACTTATCACCCAATATATACTTGAGAAATATAGATACTTTAAAAAAATATATCACAAATACATATAAATATTTAAAATACCATGATAATAAAAAAAATACAATTAGTTTTCATATTTTCATTTAATTAATATATAGTTCAACAATACAAAAAATAATAATATCATACTTAACTATAATTATGAATTATTTGTAAGCCTAATCATTTATTGTACATTGGTTTTTAAGAACTATCATCAACTAGTATGTATTTCAAACATATAAATATAACATGCTCATATTGCTTTTAAAATATATAACAAATAATTAAAATTATACAAATGACCATGACAATATCACAAATAATATTTTGGAGACACCATCAATTAGAATATATTTAAAAACCAAGTTTTTATAGTTGTTCTTATTATATATTTTAACAATACAAATAATAATAACATCACAAGTAACTATAATCATGACTTTTTCGTAAGAACGATTATAATTTAGTTGTAATTTTTTTTTAAACGACTATTATAAACTAATATATATTTCAAGATATAAAAAAATGAAAAGATAATAGAATTTCAAAAATATATTAAAAATAAATATTAAGTATCCAAATGATCACCATAATATCAATAATAATTGTAAGCTTTATTATTAAATATAAAATTTAGAAATACATGTATTGTTTTCTTTTTTAATTTATTTATAAATTATACTATTATTGGAATCAATCAAAGATAAAATAGTAAAATTAACAATTGTTTTAGGGACTGGTTATGCTCCTAGTTTCTCAATATAACTACATCACTATTTATTTTAGAAGAATGTCCAAGTCAACATTATAAAAAATAATAAGGTTGATCAAATTACCATATATTGTCTCTCACTATTTCTAACCTCTATCACATGAAACCCTCCAGATATAAAATTAATATTTTATTTTCTTTGAAGTTATAATTTGACAACATGGAATTTCACTAAGGAAAAATATAAGTATTTACCATACAAAAAAACCAAAAGAAAATAATAAAATAAACTTTAAAGAACCTCTTTACAATTTAAAATAAAAACAAAAATAGAGTTTAGAAACCTTTTAAACCATAACAATAAAAATTAATCACCACTTAAATTTTGCTAGATGCCTGGTAACAAAATCTACTTTGAGAATTCACAAAATTTACTAAGATGACATCAAATTCACTCAAATCAGAATTGAGTCATCGTTAATCCTATCTCTACAAGTTCTCGTTGTTACAACAAAACTTGTTCCCACCCTAAAATGGATATACCTATAACCTCTATGAAATTAGAGTAGATGTAAATTAATCAAATTAACATTTAAGAAAAAATTGAAATGATAAACTGGAAAGAAATTAAATTGTGAGAGTAGTCGAGCATATTAACAGTCACATCCACCTGCTTCACCAGATCTTTCAGGTATCTATGCACAATACATTAATTAAAACATATTATAAGAGTAATTTTTCCATCTTGCTGGTCAAATGATCCATATGTGCAATAATTTTACAAGATACCAGAAAATACGCTCTCATTTTCAACTTGAAAACCATGTACGCACGTCAGAGACTGTACACAAACGAAGAAAGGCAGAGTAAGGAATCAAGAAGATTTAGTTTGGAGATACCTTAAATGTTGTACCGCAGATCTCCTCCTCCATGGCCAGAACAACTGTCACTTTGTTTTTTGGATGTTCATAGCTGCACATACTCAGGGCGCTCGAGAAAATGCAAGCGGAAATCCAAGAAACATATAGAGACATTTTTCACTAACATTTATTCCAATTTCATGCGCACAGTGCAGTTTTTTGGAGGACCTAAAATGGCTTTCCTTATTTCTATTATTTATGTAACTGATTAATAACAATATTCAATCCTAAGGTAGATATTATTTCAATCGTTTAACATCAAAATCAATGGTACACAATGGTACAAGTGGCAGTTGAAGGGAGTTGTTTTCAAAGAAAGACACTTTACAGCGTAAATATAAATTCCTAAAAAATATTAAATGCAAATCCAAAAATTAGAAATAGAATTTTCGTTGTTATCATGATCCATGGTATTAGAATATGAAATATATTGTCTTTCAACCCCCACTTGGGTCTCTAGTTTGTGAATTTTCCTTCAAGTGTCTGGAAAAACAAAATTGAAATATGGAGCAAACGAGCCATGAGAAAAGATTCTCACGCCTTGTGGCGCCTACTAGGATTTTCTATCTCCATATTTCCTACACCTCATTATCTATCTCATAGGCATAGCCAAGGCCTGGGGGAACACTTGTTTCAGTTGCTATGAATACCTCTACTTGCAAATAAATAAGAGAACAAACGAGACCCACATCCTACAAGGCCACGACACCAACAAATGATATCATCACAAAAACACCAGCTACACTTACAAACTCTATAGATGACCAGTCAATTTAGATAGTGGATACCACTTCCTCAACTAATAATCATTCATCGTTGATCATTGAATAAGAGAGAAAAAATGTAAAGACGATAACACCTAAAAACCCAAAACTCAATGACCAATCACATTATGCAGCCAACCAAAGCTTATCTAGCTAGGGAAGAGACCTAAAACTAAAGTAACCCCATAATTAATTCCAAACTGGACTCACATTCCTCAACTAGAACCATAAATAGGGGCCAATCCAATACCCATTAACACGTCACCCAAAGATGAATCTACATACTAGAATTGAAAATTCATACACAAAGATTTATGCCCTTGTATCTCAAACCCAAACACTATGAATTATTGAAAGAGGGATGCTAATCATAACAAATAAAAAACTTAAGAACTCACGCTACACATAAAATGTCATGCTCTTGATGGTCCCTTTGATAAGAATATTCACAGTGGCCATGCACGATACCAGGAAACTAGGGAACACAAAATATATAACCGCTGCTTTTGCAAATACATCAATTCCAAATATTACCTACAAGAAAAAGGTTCTTACATCCTTCAATGGAAAAAATATGTTGCACCAAGAGGTTGAGGACCTTCCCTTAGATCCTATCAACTCACCACAAATTGGTTCAACGTCCACTAAATCCATTTTATAAAACCACCGCCAACTGGAATAGTGCATGTACATGCATGCAAAGGCAGACCATGTCTCCCCTCCTTTAATTTTTAAAGTGTACTAAGGGGTGACGAGAAATGCCTCCAAGGTCCCCTTTACATCCGCATTTACATCCCCATTAGGGAATTTGATTTTTTCTTTTACATTTTGTTTCTTAACTCATATTTTTATTAAATTTATTAAATATGCTTATTTTAATTTAATATTAATATTTTTTGTTTTTTTTGTATTTTTCAATGTTGAATTATAATGGATTTTTTTCAAACTTTTTGTCTAATAGTTTTTTTTGAGAACAACATAGTTTTTCTTTTCCATTTTTCATTTATTTTTCTAGATATTTGTTATTTTTATTTATTTTAAAAATTTCATATGGAATATAGTTGTTTTTCTTATACCATGATTTTAAAAACATCTTAATTTTAAGCCAAATAAAATGAATGTGCATTGTTTTATAGTGTTACCAATGGTCAATGTTAGAGATTCAAATAAGCCTCGTAATCTAAATCCTAGGAAAAATGGTGTTATTGCTACCACTTTTTTTTCAATTTAGAGGTCAATTTTAATGGTTTTGTTTAGAATGATATTGGTTTTCAATGTACAAATATTTCAAAAAAGTTGTAATTTTCATCCCATAAAAATAAAAATAAAAAATTAAAGAAATAAATGTTGACATTGTGGGCACCAACCTTTGCTTTGGTCGTCAATTTTCATAATTTTATTTGTATTTTTATAGTAATTTAATTTCGTGATGGAACATTGTTATAATTCCATCCTTAAAGAAAAAAGTGTGCTACCAATAGCACCAATGCTTTTTTTTTTTGGGTTGATTTTGATTTTTTTGAGACAAAAATATGGCCTTTGAAAGCAATATTTGTAGTTTTTAGGTTATGATTCTCATTAAGTTGGTAATTATGTTATAAGAGAAGATAATTAAAATCAAGTAAAATATAAAATAAACATAAGATAGGTAGGTGAATAAATGTAGAAAAAGGTAGAGTAGCTAGAGAATTCAAAGTGGGAGAACATGTGTTCTTGAAAGTGAAGCCCAAGAAGAGTTCACTAAAGTTGGTTAGTTTCACTAAGTTGGTAGCTAGATTTTTTGGAGCATTTGAGTACTAGAGAATATAGGCACAAATGCATACATGATTACATTTCTTACTTTCATGATTTTTTTAAACATATTTCATGTATCTTTATTTAAACGTTTTGTGCATGCCCCTAACCATGTTGATAATTGGAATTTGATTATGCTGGAGCAATAAGGAGACTTTCAAGTTGAACTAGTGTGTATCCTAAATAAAAAATTCAAGGTGGTTTAGAAAAACATCAACAAGTGGGTAAAGGTCCAACAAACCTATTACAACCATAATTATTCAACATGGGAGCAGGGATATGCCATGTAGGAGCCTTACCTACAACTATTTTGATGTAAAAAATATATATGCAATAACTTGTATGATGATGCACATTGATCATTATGAAAAATTATGTGGTGGAAGCGGGTAATGTAACCCATTTTTAATCCTTATGCATTGTAATGTAAATAAACATATTTTATTAGGCTATGAAATGAATAATATGGTTGAGAGCCAAGGTTTGAATGTTGTACATCGAAACTATCAATAAAAATGCATTGTTGATTACAATATGAGAAGGAAAATAACATTAGGGGGATATGATTCCATGAGGGAGATATGCAAGAGGGGCATAAGGGAGACAAAAAGGGGTATAAATTAAATATGTATTATTAAATTTTGTGGTCTAGAGAAACATCATTAAGTAGGTAAAGGTCCAACAAACCTATTACAACCCTACGGATGCCACACTAACTATTATGATGTAAAAATTGTATATGAAATCACTTGTATGATTATGTGCATTTAGCATAATGCCAAATTATGGGGGGAGGTGTGGGGGAATGTAACTCATTTCTAATCCCTATGAATTGTAATATAATTATACATATGTGATTAGGGTATGAACAGAAGAATATGGTTGAGGGCCAATCTATGTATGCTATACATAAAAATTATTAATAAAAATATATTGTTGGCTACAATATGATAGGGACAATAACATTGGGGGACTATGATTCCATAAGGTAGATATTCAAAGGGGGCTTAAGGGAGATCAAAAGGCATAAAAATTGAATATTTATTATTCAATTTTGTGCTCTAGAACAACATAATCAAGTAGGAAAAGGTCCAAAAAACCTATTACAACCCTATTGATGCAGCAATATAGCTAGAATATTCCATGTAGGAGGCTTACCTATAATTATTTTGATGTTAAATTTGTCTATGAAAGATCTGGTATGATGATGTGTATTAAGCATAATGCAAAAATAAGAGGGTGATGTAACCCATTTTTAATCCTTGTGAACTGTAATGTATTTACACATATGTGATTATGCTATGAACTGAAGAATATGGTTTAGGGCCAAAATATGTATACTATAAATCAAAACTATTAATAAAAATACAATTTTTTCTATAATATGAGAGGGCCAATAAAATTCAGGGGCTATGATTCCATAATGAAGATATGCAAGAGGGGCTTAAGGGAGATTAAAAGGGATGAAAATTGAATTTTTATTATTTTATTTTAACGAAATTCATCTTATGTTAACTTGTGCCAATGGACAAATCAATATAGGACTCTGTGAAAAGAACTTAGGTGGAGTTATTTTGGTGCTAAGTGGAAATTTTAGAACATGCATGCTTATTCTATAATTTTGGGTTGTTGGCGAGAAATATGACCATAAATGTATAATTATCCTTCACCATGGTCTAAAACAAGGTTTCACCCTCTTTGATTAACCATCACCCTTGATTGTTCATTATGATTCAACATCGCTCTAGGAAAATCACATTGTCGATTAGTTTAGGAATTCTATGAGTGAACATTGGGAATTCTTGTGCTAAAATTTGATAAGAAATTAATGATAGGAATGAGCATAATATTTTTGTAATTATGAATCCATTTGTATATTTTTTTCCAATATCCCTCAATATATATATTCTAACACACCCAACCTTCTAAGTTATCTTAAGAAAATGGGATCATAAAATGTTTGTTTATTTTTCTTAATTAAAGCCCCACTTCTGAAGCTACAATCACCCTTAGCTCGTTAAGATATTTCTTTTAATTATTTCATTGTCTTGAATTTATATTAATTTCTCTTAATGGTGGACCATGCATCATTGGTCTAAGATATTGAGTCCAATATTTCATACACATAGAATTCAAAAAATAAAATCAACAAGGATATAGATTTCAGTGAATTATGACTCTAAGGTATCAACACATATGGCCACCACATGTCATATAATTATGCCATCCTATGAACACTTATTGGATCTTGTACAAACATTTAATATTAAATTATTTATTTTTGAATTAATAATTAATTAAGTAAACTCATCAAACCTTACCTCGACACATGTAATATTATTACTATTATATGAAAATTAGAGACTTCTCATCAAAGTAATCTTGTTGAGGTATTCCAATGCAAGACACTCTCATTTTCCCAAATTGATTAAGCCCTAGTAAATATTTCCCATTGGGAAGTTTCACAAAGGGCTTTCCCCATTCCACTCCAATATTTTATGCCCCATAGACTTTCCACATGCATCTCCTCTAAGAAAATTTATAATATCAATAATTTTATATCATATTTTTTTAATAAATATACATTATAATATAGTGGGGAACTTTATCAAAGAATTTATATAAGCCTTCTTATTTAAATATTCTCCAACTATCCATGGCCTATGTTAGCACCAAACTTGTACATGCATGATTAAATCCCTAATGTAAAATGTTTAATCTAATGAGAACCCTTTAGGAATATAAACCACTCTCACCTCAGTAACCTATCCTCTCACTTCAAGTTGACTCTCATTTGAATGAATGGAGGATTTCCTACTAGTATCACCAAGGACTAGTAAAACTAGCAGAAGGAGATGTCAATGGTTTTTGGGATTTTTCACAGTGATGTTGAAATAACTGGTGGAAGGATATGAATATTAGTTCCAACATCCTGCTAGGGATTTGCAATAAAGAGGAATGAAGAAAAAATATGAGATGAATAAGAAAACCTTCTTAATGTTTGTTACACAGCATTTAGTTATCGTCCCTACAGTTCCTCGCCCTGCATATTGGAGGGTCATTCCCATGACTTTTGAGCAGTGTCATACTTTGAAAACACCTTATTTGCATCCTTTTGCATAAGGACATCATTTCTCCTGTTGGAAATTTCCTCAAAAAAACACACAAAACCTATGTTTTTTCCTTGGCGCGGGTAGTGAGTTCACCCCTCGCACCGATGTGGAATATTTTCACTAGAGCCCGCACCACATGGCAATCTGTCTCAGAGCAGTGCCCATGCCAAGCTATTTTAGGAATTTTTAAAAAAAATTAGAGGTGGAAGTTTCCCTCTAACCACCTCAGGGATGAGTCATTGGAAATAGTTAAGTTGATTAGCCATGGATCTCCCTCTTTAGGCAGTGGTTTCTACCTCCCATGGAACACTCCTTGAAGGTAGGCCTCCCTTCCATAATTATAGGGATCATAACCTCTCCCTCTCCCTATATAAAAACATGCCTTCTCCCTTTATGAAAGCTAGCTAAAATTGGAGAAGAATACTATAGCTGAGTAATTTGTATTGGGAAGGTAGAACCAAGGAGAACTTCGTAGAGAGAGTCTTGTCTGAATTCCCCATAAGCCTTTGTGAGACACACTCCACTTGAACCCTGTTGGAGGAGACCACGACATCGAAGCTTGGTTGTACTCTTCCTTTCATTTTAATATACTCGACTATTGTGTTGGTTCCATCATTGTGTTATGTTGTTTAGTTAATGCAATTTATTTAGTCCTCTTCGACTAACTAATAGTTATGAATGTGGATTAGTATGTTGTATATTGTCATTTTTTCTTGTGTATGTGCAAGTATCCGAGCGTGAAAGCGAGTGGATCATGATCTTTCAAACTAGGAGCGAGAGGCAGCCACTCTTTTCGACCACAACAACATCATAGGACCTCCGGTAAGTCATTTATTGAATCTTCGTCCATTCGTTAACTAGGAATCAATATTATAGTTTGTTTTGTTTGTTGATGTTGGGGGTTCCCATGTTTTGGCCAGATTGGCAAGACCAAAAGATGAGACAACATCAGAACCACTTTGGGACCTTAGGATCTAGCCCTCCCGGATCTGGAGAGGGATCTCTCCAATACAAGAAAGAATGATGTATCTTTGAAAGCTTAAATGAGATGTTAGGCTAGTTATGAAGAACAAAGGGGGTTTTAAAATGATTTGGTTGGTTGGTTGTTGGGTTGGTCATGAGATCATAGACCGAGAAAGTAATGGGAGGAAAGGAACAAAAAAACAAGATGTTTCAGCAAAGAAGATAGGTCAAGAAGGTGCCATCCATTGGGCTATGGAGTCATGAAAGGGAATTACTTGCAACAACTAGCCAAAGCTTTCAGAGGGAAAGTCATCTACACTAAAGGATATTTTTAGATAGATGGTGGGATGGAACATTAAGGATTGAAAGTGAAAGAAGGAAAGCAACCCAATTTCTGTCTACAGATCAGGACAGAGGTCATTTAACTCCAAACTTGCTTGGACATACTCATATGCAACTCTCAAAGGAGGGAAAAAGGGGTAGCTTATAGATTGGACCAGAGGTCATTTAACTCCAGGTCAGCTTTAGCATGCTCCAAGGGAAAACAGAGACAAGTTTAACATAGCCAGGGTCTATAGATCAAAGAAGGACTTTGAACCTTAAATGCTTTGACACTAGCAAGAGATCTTAGAAAGGCTTGCCGATCGCACAAGGATCCTAGTGGACAGGGCTAACTCTAACCCCCAGTGTTCCAGAATCTTCCAGCTTAAACCCAACAAGAACAACTAAAGATATATTTCATTAATTCATACATCAGCTAGCAACATAAGGAACTACTACACTGGTTAAATTAACTGAAATCAACTCTTAGATAACACATTTAGTAGAAAATATTGAAGGAAAGGAGAGCAGAGACATAGGGTACCTAACAAGGGTAAATACCATGCCATATTTCTGATGCAAGCCAACAGAAAATGAAACAGTATGAAAATGTAATAAACAATGTTATAAAAACATCACCCGTAGTAATAGACCAGGATCCAAAGAAATGTGTTTGATTAATTGATGCAAAACCAATCACATACACTGAGCTCAATGGCTGTTACAATCCAAACTTCTCCTCCCAGGCTACTACAATACAAACCACTCTACTAATTTCTCCCAAAACTGTTCTAATAGTCAAAACTGAATCCTTCTAACAGCAACAGCAACAACCTAACAACAACCTTTTACAATATCTTCTCGAGGATTATTATAGGAGAAAGAATAACAGGAGTAGGCGTAAAATTAAATGCGACATTAAATTCTGAAGCAATAGGGGGGCCGAGGCTCCATTCAGTTTAAATTCTGGGCATTTATCTCTGGTACTCTTTGGATGAGAAGAATGGTCTTCGTCAGGTTTCCATTTACTCCAGGTATGTCTCTGGTGTATTGAACTAAATGCAGAACGATGATGCTAGAGTCTACCATACTGAATAATTAATGCACTGGTAGCATAGGACTATTTTCAGGGCCAAAAAAAATCTCCCAAGAACACGGCATAGAATAAAATCAATATGGATACTGTGTCCTTTTATGAAAGAGAATACTGCTGATATGAAAACCCTGATACTATTATCTTTCTGTGCATCGGTCCTTCTGATTAATCCTCGGGGTCTTCTATTCTAGTGCCTTTGCCTTCTAAATCCCTAAAAAAAAGGTTCGAAGTCTTCAATTACGTGTCTAGAACTTTCTGCTGCTCCTTTCCTGTCTATGTTTGTGAAATCTGCGCCTTTAATAGCTTTGGGGAGGTTTTACAGAGTTCAAACCCTGTTCTTTAATGCAAGTCTTGTCATGGCTCTTTCCCAGGCTTTCTTCGTGATTTTAGGCCTCTAAAAAATGGTACTTTCTGCATTTTTTACGGTGTAATAAAGACTGTGAAATCATGGCGGCATTTCATCCTCTGATAACCCTGCAAAACACGAAAACTTGTTAAGAAAAATATGTATGGAGGTGGTGGATGCAACGGGGATGACGAAAGTGGACGTGCAACTAGTGCAATGGTGGAATAGTGCGAGATTACGGTGGAAAATGCAGTGGGAGGCTTGCAGAATGGTGGCGCAGTGGGAAAATGCAGTAGAACAGAAATTTTAATGTAAACATTAGAATTTGACCTTTGAACGCATATACACACGGGACGAGCGAGAAATACAATGACACACGTGGAAAGGGTGACGTGGCGGGAGACAATCAACGACAAAGAGTGATTGAATCTAGACCGTCTGATCTCGGGAGGAGATCGACGGTTGAAAAAGCATCGGGGGTGGGGGGCGATGGATAGTGGGCCAGGGGTATGGATTTCCTAGGTTAACTCCCAAGCGGCTTCGTGGAGCGATCACCGTCGGATGAAGAGCCCCAGGTCGGACGGCTGATATGCATATCGGTTTGTGTCTTCTGCCAAACAATAACGTGTGATGGGCAGGCAGTTTTCAAACAGTGCCACTGCCACGCGTTGTTTGATGAGTGGAATCACTGCGAAATAAGAAATACCGCCCACCTCCGAAAGGCGGTGCAATAGAAATCGGTGGTTTTCGAATGGGCGTGGTTGCGGGGACCACCGGGTGGATGGAAAAAGGACCGTTGATCTATGGACTGAATGGATGGTTGAGATGCGATCGGGCAGTAAAGGGAGTGGGCTACGGGCGCTGCGTTGTTTTGCAAAGACCATTCGATCTAAACAGATCGATGGCTAATATGGCGTCTGATATCCACCTGTGGCAAGCGATTTTCGCCTTGGGTCCTGGTTCCCGTGCTGGGGTCACGTGGTGAAAAAAGTACAGGGGGCTGGCCGAAAGGAGTTAAGACCCAATAGACATGAAAATATGGTTATTTGGCCCATTTTAGTGCATTTCGGGGCTGGGAAAAGGTAATGATAGAGGGAAAAAAGGGGAATTAGACCAATCAAGGGGTGAATGTAGAATTTAAAGGGAATTTTGAGAGGATTTAGCGGGAATAAGGGAGGAATTCTGTAGGGGTACAAGGGTAAATGTAGCCTTTTTGGAGTACAGTTTTTACAATCAATGAGACCTTATAAAGGGATTCAGTTGAGGGAAATTATCAAAGGCAAGGAACATGAAAAGGCTTCAAGGATGATGTGTTTTTTCAAGAGAAATGCATTCCTTGAGGGCTCATAAAACAAATTAGCCCCTTGCTTTCATGTCAAGGAATTTATAGGGGGCTAGCAGTTGCTAGACCCACCCTAGGGCTATTGGGATCGCCTCTGTCCACAGAGGGGATTTACCTCACCAACAAATTGGCAACCCCACTGGGGATCAGTGCGAGTTTGTCTTTCATCCATTTAGGTCTTCTTTTTGGTATTTTCTTTCTTATTTTTCCTTTTTTGATTATTCTGCTAATTCTAAGACCCTTGTTCAGCCCCACAGGATCAGATCTGACCTCTGTCTTCCAAAAATTTTCCCTTTTTGCTTGAGTGAACTGGCTTGGTGTGCTTTCTATTCAAATATTCATGCTGATTGGCGCTAGTTGCTAGTGTTGCACCTGAGCCATCCCCTGTTTGGCGCTAATTATAGCCAAACAGATGCACTAACCCTTGTAGGTTTTAGGGTTTGGTCTATTTTGAAGATTTTTGGTTAGCACTTTTTCTTTTGGGTTATTTTTAGATATGTCTTGAGTGCTTTGGGATTGTTTTTGATTGTGATCAGCTTTCTTCCTTCAATTGTTTGTCTGTTTCCTATCAGCATCGCAGCCTTAGGGTTTTTAAGTGCTTTGGTATGCTGAGCCTCCTGTAGGAGTTTGATTCTTTTGTTTCGCAGTCAACTTCATTCCTGGTTTGGTTGCATTCAGCTCCCTTGATCTGTTTGAGTGATTGCATTGGTTGAATGATTCTTGCCTCTTTCGTTCAATTTTTCTTCTTGTCACTCCAAGCATAGATCACATTGCTTGCATGTGTTTGTTTTGAAATATTTCTTCAATGTGAGAGATTGCAACGTTGGTTTGAGTTTTGTTATGTTTGTTTTGGGTTGATTAAAATTATTTCACTTCAACTCTCGCATTAACGTTCTCGAACTAGTGTTTCATATTTGTTTTTCATGACATTTAGTGCATTGTTTTCTCTATTACATTGAAAAATAAAAATAAAAAATTGTTTGCATTCTTGTTTGCATTGTGAAATTGAAAGTCTTTCGCATATCTAGAATTGGACAATTCTAGGAAATATTTCTCATTTTCATTAGCTTGCATCGAATATTGTAGTGGATGCTTCTACGTGTTCTTATTATTTGTTATCGCTTGAAAACTCCTAAATTTCTCGTAGATAGCTTTTCATTGAACTAAATGGTATCTTTTGGCATGTAGCTTGCATTTATGGATTTTTGACATCCAATATTCGGTAGGACCTTGAAATTGAAACGTAAATACAAGATCAACTTAAAATTTACTCAATTAACCTAAGGCAACATTGAAACCTAATAAAACATCTAGTGGTCTAAGTTAGAGACGTGTTCCAGCGTCTTTAAACCTAGCAGCTGTCGCTCACCATCTAGCTTCAGACATCACTATTACGGACTTGTGCTCCTCATATCGTCGAGTATATAAAGGGAGACCCCTCTAGGTTGCAATCCTTTTATCCTTAGGAAGCCGAGTTTTCCGCCTTGTAACTGTGATACACCGAACACAGCACTCGAGGAGACTACTTGCACATACGTCAAGTCCTTGTTCAATTCTTCTTTCATTTGATTACCAAGGTGTATATCGAAGTTCACGGAAACATGGTACACCCTTTTACCTAGACTACTTGAGCAATCATTTTCGATCTTTACTGATTCCATAAATTTGAAAATATCATCGAGCACTTGTCCTTTAACACTTGCTTAAAACTGAAAGTGACTAGAGTCATCTTTTGCCTGTTTCTTGACTCTTAAAACATGAAACAACAAATTTTTGGTTTTAATGTGGTAAAATAAACTACCTATGGTTACACGCCCATTAAAATTTTATCGCTTGGCCTATCTTTGTTTGCCTTGGTTTTTGTCTAAGAGTCTTCATTTTCAATCTTTTTTTCCTTTTCTGGTGTGCTACAGTCACAGTGGCGGAACCATCGGTTTCGTCTAGTGGTAGTCCTTTCTCGGACGATTCATCTGAAACTTCTCAATCCTCTAGGTCTGTCGAGATTCAACAGCTTATTCTCCCATCAAAGTACCCCTTTGGAGAACCAGTTGATTTCACTTGGCCTCTTTCAGAGTCTTGGTTTGGGTTTGGGGCCGGGGAAAAATTTCCCCCTCTTACATCGAGATCGCCATTTTTGGCTGCTATCATACCTCCTAGTCCCCGTAGTCTTTTACAAGATCTCACGCTAATTCAGACATGGACTTGTCTGGTCCTATTGCAGTGAGGGAATTCCTATTTCTGATGAAGAATACCAAATTTTTCCGGAAAAAATCCCTCAAGGGTCTGCTCAATATTCACCTTCGGTGTCACTTCTAGCAGGATATAGGTCTTTGAGTCAGATTATGGTCAGTATTGCCTCCATGGCAGCAGGAACTCCATTGAGGGGGCCGATCCTTCCATCATTAGGGATGTTTCCAATGACACCTGTCCTGTTGATGCCTTTTGTTACATCTGTCCCAACTAGACCTACTGTTTGTGTGGCTGCATCGGCACCCGTTGTCAGCACTCAGTCATCAGGGGCTTCGCCTTAGATAAAGACTTCAATTTCTATGGCGATACCTGAAGGCATCTCTTTCGAGGAGTATCGGCTGGCTGTTCAGTAGCAGAGCTCCCAGACTTACCAGTCCCCTCAAGATTATGGTGATCCTTATCTTTCTCATTATGACGTGGTCAGTAACCCAATTTATTCACTTCCATTTCATTATGATGAGTACGGCAACCCTATCTATTTTCCTGCTCCTAAAGCTTATCAGTTCCTTTCCAGTTTTAGACCTACCTTGCCTGTGCATCCTTCTAACCAACAAGGATAACCCTTTTAGGGACAACCTTTGGTTCAACAAGGGTATGCTTACGACCCACAAGGAAAACCCTTTCAGGTACAACCTTCAGTCTAGTAAGGATTATTTTACGGCCCGCAAGGGCAGCCTTACGATCCATAAGGCCAACCTTTACAAGGTCAGCCTGTGATCCAACCTGGGCAACCCCAAGGACCTGCTAGGAAACCAATATATCAAACAGGACCTTCATACAGTCTTGGGGGGGGAATTTATCCATCTCAAGGGAACCTTTTGTGAAACCACAACATCCATACCTTCAAATTGGTCCAAATGTTGCACAGCCAGGGCCATCTTATAGTCCTGCTCCAGGTCAACCTATTCATCAGGTACAACCTGGCCCATCGCAGCCATCAAGCCAACCTGCTCCGTGGGGGTAACCTGGTGGCCCTCATCAGTCAGGTCAACCTACTCAGCAGGGACAACCTACACAAAAATTTCACCGTGCTTATCAACCGCTCTACTCTACACCGCAGTCGGGTCAACCTGCGCACCCGATTTATCCAGCTCAGCAGGGCCCTACATATCAGTAGCCCACTCGACCCCAAGGGGCTTATTACCCTCAAGGTCAATATCGACCAGTATACAATGCGCCTCAAGGTTCTGCTTATTACCCTCAACTGCAAGGCCATACTCACATTCCGCAACAAAATATTTATGTTGCTCAATCAGGACCCTCATATACTCAGAATCGATATCTTGGTCCTCAACTGCAATATCAGCCAAACTATCCAACTTATACCCCTTATGGTATGAATCCTTCAGGACAGAACCACTGGCGGTAGAGTTACACTCAACCAGGATGGAATATGGGTACAGGTACTTATCAAGGACCTGCTATGCCTTTCAACCCTCAATTACCCTTTCTCACCACGTTGGAATTACCGAATGTGTCTAAATTAAAAAATGATCCAATCCTTCATAATCCATATTGGCCTCAGATTCCAACGAAGGTTCCTAGTGATTGCCCCAAGTTTGAGGGAAAGTCTAGAGAAGACCCCCAAGCACATGTTATGACATACCATTTATGGTGTTCTTCCAATTCTTGGGTGGATGACTCTATTCGACTCCATCTTTTCTAGTGAACTCTCACTAGAGCTGCTGCTAAGTGGTACATCAAATTGTCTCGTGGTATCTTTCAAGATTTCAACTCTCTATATATAGCGCTCCTTACTCATTTCCAATTACCAATTCGTTATGAAGCTGGGCTGCATCTCCTAACATCCTTGAAACAGGACCAGGCTACCCATATCTCAGACCATATTCATGAATGAATACGTCGTCGTCGCATGATCAAATTTGATATTCCTGATCAACTTCTTACTCATTGGTTCACTACATCTTTTGTCAACCATATTGCAAAAGACATAGACATGGGGGTATGTGTCACCGAGGAATAGGCCATTGCTCGTGCCCAGTACCTTGATTTAGTGTACTCTCAATCGGGCATATTATATGATATCTTGACTGGTGCCCCACGACCTAGGACTTATAAAGCGCCAGCCACCCCATCCGTCGACGACGTTATTGGTTCCGTGTCTCAGACTTCACGTAAGTCTCCCTCTTCCAACACTGTGTTACACCATTTTTTGGTCATCTAACCTATTATGATTAGATGGACCCAAGTACACCATGTAAGACCAATTTTACCCTAAGTAAAATTGCTTTCACTATGTAAAATAACTTAATAAAACACATTTATTAGGTTGTTTATGGTCTAAACAGGAAACCCTAAGGTGAAATATTAAACAAATCTATATTTGTTTGGTTTCCCTCATGGAATAATTAATTAAACAGTAATTTAATTATTATTCCTAGTCATATTTAACCCAAAACAAGGAAATTAATTAGATAAATCCTTATTTATCTTATTATTTTCTAAGAATAATTATTTAAATTTTATTTAAATAATATTCCTTGTTAAATATGACTAAATCATTTATAAATAATTAAATAAATCATTATTTATTTAATTATCATTCAACCACTTCCTTAAAATGATAAATAAATCATTTATTTATTTATTATTTACAAATAAAGGGATTTGACCCAAGTCAAATTCCTTTCCCCTCTAAGAAATATAATAAAATATTCCATAAAAGGTGGATCTAGATTTGGTTAATATTATTTTAATCATATACCAAGATCTAGAATGACTTAATATTTTGTTATAAATAGAAGGATTTTTCCTACCATTCATCACCTTTTATTGCCTCTTAGATCACTCTGGATCTATACTCTTGGTCTGACTTTGAGCCATTATCATTGTCATATTTTTTATTATTTTCTTTGTGAGCTCCCTTTGAGTTCTATGTTTGTCTGGGTTTTCTACACCAACAATAGAGAGAAATTCTAGATCTAAAGTGATGAGGACTTCCAAGAACCCATCCCATTGAGGAGAATTGGAAACACCTTTCTTTTTTTCCTCCCAGGTGCCATTAATATAAAATTATTTCTCTTGTCTTGTCTATTGGATGCATGGAGAAAAACCTTATTTTTACTGCTTTATGTCTTTTTATGCATAGATCTAGATTTTTGCAGCATTTGTCTTGATAAACTAACTACAGATCTGAAGATATTAGCAGCCATATTTTTTTGTTAGGGTTGTTTGTTATGCACAATTAAAAGGGTCCTTTTTCATACACTTACAATGAGAATTCATCCTAACACATTGGGAAGTAAAAATCAAATTATTCCAATGATTATGCTCCTCAACCTACCGCTGATTGTGATAAAACCTTGGAGGTCAATGCCGTTCAAGCCAATCCTACAGAAAAGACATCCAAGGGGAAAAAGAAGGGCAAAGGCAAGGCCAAAGCCAATGCCCCAAAACCATATTCATCTAAACCTCATGCTGATGATGGTTCACAACGCATGCTGAAGTATCCTTGTCTGATTTGTGATGAGGAACACTACACTAAGGATTGTACTAGAGGAGCCGAAGTTAGTAAATTTCTCAAAGGAAGTAAGGAAACTCCGGCTGTCCTCAAAGAACCTTTTCTATCTTAGAAAACATAGATGGTCGAGCAACTTGCACCATCTACACTGTTTGGCTCTCAAGTGTTCATAATGAATGGTTCTGCACCCGTTTCCATCACTACTCGGTTGAAATATTATACTGGATCATGCCAGGTAGCTAGGAAAGAGATCGCTGATGGTCCTCCTCCCCCACCTGCCTCTAGTCCTCTTGAGATTGAAAATCCTAGTCCTGAACCCATTGTATGACCACCTTCTAAAGGTGTTCTCTAGAAATATTCTTATAATCCTAACGCCCGTGCTACTCATCATTACAGTATTGTTGAGGATTTAGCACAGGCGCCATCCACGATGTATATATTAGAAGTGCTTCAGAGTTGTCCATCTCAGCAGAAAGAGTTATTATCTACTATCGGCAAGATTGATCCTGCTGATTCTAGCATTCTCACTTTCGACTTAGAGAATTCTGTCCTCCAACTTCCGCACCAGATTGCGCTTGTCATACAAGTCAGCATTAACGGTCTCAAAATCCATATAGCCATTGTGGACGAAGGTGCAGCCACCTGTGTCATGTCATCTGCTTGTTGGAATGCTGTTGGCTCTCCAGCCCTAACTTCATCACCCAATGTCCTTGAGGCATTTGATGGAAGGGAATCAAAACCCTTGGGTGTTCTCGCTAGCTTTTCGATCACGTTGCAAGGAAAGAAATTCAATGTCGAAGTAGAAGTAGTTGATGCTAAACTCAATTAAAATCTTCTACTCAGTTGCAGTTGGACTCACGCTATTTTGTGCATTCCTTCCACCCTCTTCCGTGTTTTAAAGTTTCCACACGAGGGTAAAATCATTTTTGTCGACCAGTTGTCGTTATTTACCTCGTCTTCTTAAAACTATGTTCCATACATGGATCAGATTCCTTCTCCCCCCAACAGCATAGGGCCTAGTCTTTTAAAAGATCCCGCCCTCATGGGTATTGTTTCCCTTCTACCACTAAATACCATTCAAGTTAATATGATCTCTCGGTTGAATGACCCGTGGATTGTCCCTTTACCTTAACAGGGTGATTCATTTGGGGATTCGATGCCACTTATTCCAATTGAAATCAATTATTGTGAGCTTGTAGCTGCATCAGATTCTCCCCCTTATGAAGGTTCTCATTTGAGCATATCTCTAGACGTTTATTCTCAATCCCCCTAGATTAGCGATACAGATTCGCCTAATCCTTTGAAAGAAGTGTTTCCATCCGATGAGGCTATCGTGGAAAGCATGTCTCTCGAAGATCTATTGTGGAGCGATGGGCATCATCGTTCCTCATTTATGCCTGGCCATGGGGAAATGTATAACTGTCTTGAGTGTTTTGCATCTCAAGTTCCTTCTCTGCCACTTCAAATGCCTATCTTGACTCACGAAGTCTTCACTGAAGGTAACTTGAGTAACATCACCCAGACGATGCCTATCGACATTTCCATGAAACCGGGAATTTTCGAGAACATCCATGTCGGAGTCACCTGTTCTGCCGATGAAGTCCAACTGTATACTAACCTCTTTCACGAATTCTATGATCTTTTCGCCTGGTCTTACGAAGAGACACCTGGAATTGATCCTAGTATTGTGGTGCACGAGATTCCCACCTACCTCAGTGCAAAGCCTATTCACCAGTGTCTTCGTCCAGTGCATCCTCGGAAAGCCACTGCCATAAAAGTTGAAGTTGAAAAACTTCTCAAAGCGGGTTTCATTTATCAGATTCCTCTGATAGAGTGGGTTTCTAACATTGTTCCTGTGGATATGAAGCAGGGAACGATTCGTTTATGTGTTGACTACTGCGAAATTAATCGGGCCTACCCTAAGGATAACTATCCCACCCCTTTTATCAATTAGATCATTGATGATTATGCAGGGAGTGAGATTTTTTCCCTCATGGATGAATTTTCTAGCTATAATCAGATCAACATTCTCTCGTCCAATCAACACAAGACCGCTTTTATCTATCCTTGGGGAATTTTCATGTATAAGAAACTCCCTTTTGGCTTGAAGAATGCTGGGGCTACATTCCAGTGCACGATGTCTTATGCCTTTCACGATATTTTTCATGTTGTTCAACCATACCTGGAAGACCTTCTGTCTCATTCAGTTGCATGAAAATACCATCCGGCCATCTCGACTAGATCTTTCTTCACTGTAGATGCTACAACATTCAGCTCAATCCGCATAAATGTGTCTTCTGCGTCGATTCCGGTAGAATTTTAGGGTTTATCCTATCCAAAGATAGAATTCACCTTGATCTGCTTAAGATTGAGGCTATTGTTAATCTCCCCTCTCCATCCTCATTACACCAGCTCCAGATTCTACAAGGGAAAGCAAATTTCTTACGTTGTTTTATCCCAAACTATGCTGAAGTAGCCAAAGCGTTCACATGAATTTTAAAGCAGGACATCCTTTTCTGTTGGGATGAGATTACTCAGCAATATTTTGATACACTTAAGACATTGCTTGTCAATGCTCCTCTATTACGTCCTCCGAATTATCATTGTGATTTCACCCTCTATCTAGCTGTCGCCTTCAGTACGATCGCCAGGGTTTTGGTTCAAGATGATGATGACGGTAACAAGCATGTTATTTACTACTTCTCTCGAAAAAATATCGTCCCTTAAACGTGTTATGCACATGTTGAGAAGTTATCGTTGGCTACAGTCCAGGCCGTCCAGAATTTTCATCATCATATCCTTTTACAGATGGTAACCGTGATTTTTGATTGTAACCCCATGAACTATATTCTATCTTGACAGTTTCTGGGGGGAAAATACTTGAAGTGGATCGTCATCCTCCAAGAGTTTGATTTGGAATTTACTATCTCCAAATCAAAGAAATCACTCGTTTTTGCTGATCTGATTTGTTCTCTCGCCGCCAACTTTTCTTCTTCTTATTCTGAGGATCATATTCCGGAAGAAACTCTTTTCCTGATTACCACCCTCGATCCATGGTATGGTGATATCATCATGTATCTCAAGACTTCTACTTTTAGTTCTGATTTGATGAAAGATGCTCGATGCCGCATTCGACATCAGTCGCAACCTTATCGTATTATCGGAGATACCATTTATTGTGTTGGAGTCGATTTCATACTCTGCCGATTTCTGACCCTTGAGGAAGCTGAGAAAGTTTTAAATGACTACCACAGTGGCACCTGTGGTGGTCACATGTCCGGTTATGCCACCGCACAGAATATCCTTCGTTCTGGCTATTTCTCACCGTCCATTTTTAAAGACTGCATTGTTGCAGTAAGAAAATGTCATGCATGCCAGATATATCAACGCAAGATGCGTGCGCCACCTGTTCCTTTACACACTTTCATTACCATTGGTCCTTTTTCCAAATGGGGCATCGATTTTATGACATGTAACCCTCGCTCGGTGGGGGGCATGCCTATATTATCATTGTCATCGATTATTTTACAAAATGGGACGAAGAAATGCCTACACTGGTTGTGGATGGTAAGACAGTAGCGCAATTCATATTCAATCATGTTATTAATCGGTTTGGTGTCCCTCAAGCCATCATTACTGATCATGGTTCACATTTTCAGGACTTTATGATGGCAGAGCTGACGTATAAGTTGGGTCTGTGTCACGACAAATCAACACCATATTACCTTCAAGCTAATGGCTAGGTTGAAGCCGTAAACAAAGTTCTTGTTACAATGCTTCAACAAACAATTGGGAGCCATAAATAAAATTGGAATATAATGTTGTTTTCAGTTGTATGGGCTTACCGAACTTCGATTAAGAGTGCAACCATATTCACCCCATTTCAATAGGTGTACAGTCTGGAAGCTACTCTTCTGATTGAGTGTGAAATTCCTTCACTCAAATTAGCTGTGGAATTACTACCTAATACTTCACTTGAGGAAGAGCATCTCCTCTATTTAGAGATATTGGATGAAACTCGTCACTTAGTTGCTTTGGTCATTGAAGCACAAAAGAAGTGAGTCAAAGATCACTTTGACCAAAAAATTCCCCTCGTTCTTTTATCGAAGATGACCTCGTCCTCCTGTATGACCAAGCTCATGACAAGATGGGGGCAGGTAAATTACAACCCATGTGGCATGGACCCTACATCATCAAACATCTATTATAGAATAGATCTTATGAGCTTATTGATTATGAAATTTATCTCTTAGCACAACCCAGAAACGGGTTGTATCTGAAAAATTATTATGCTTCAGTCATTCATGCATGATATGTGTACATAGGTGATTTTTTCATTTTTGTGCATATTTAGGTTTGATGTGCTTTGTAAGATTTTTTTCTACTTATTGGGTCTTTCTTGTTATGCAGATGTCGATTTCCCCATATGTCGGTTTCGTGGATGGTGCTTCCCGCAGTACCAAGAACTTGTCTTCGGCAGCCTGGGTAATTTATAATCCCGCTGGTGAGTTGATTGACCTACAAGGTATTTGTCTAGGAAAAACTACAAACAATGTCGCTGGATATATTGTTGTTTTGGAACTATTAAGTGAGGCAGTTAACCTTGGCATACATGCATTGCTTGTAAATCTAGATTCACAGCTTGTTGTTCTTCAACTTAACGGTCATTATTCAGTTCGAAACCCATGCATTTTTAGATTGTATTTACGTATTCGTTTGCTTGAAAGAAATTTTGATTTCATCACATATCAACATATACCAAGACGAATGCATACATTAACTGATGCAATGGCTAACATTGTGTTAGATAGGAATTTGCGCAATTTATAAAACATCATCATATGTAAATAGACCCATGTAGAAAATAGATGTATATATATCGATTTTTTGTAGCGTCTAAATCATAAAAACCCAAAAATATATATGTATGTTTTAGTTACATCCCAAGACAAAATGTCTCTCAAAATATGCGGAAATAAAAGCCTAGGTGCCTAATCAGCGTGGTGCTCATGATACTACATCATCGCCCGTACCAACTGCCTCAGTAAGCAGTGGATACGACTCAGTACCCCTACGGTATTCCTCTGGTAGGCCCAACGAACATCATCAAGGCAAGCATAGTCCGGAATCCCATGGGTGATCCCCTCCATATTTTGTACGATATCCTCCCCCTCACCTCCCTCACCATGAGGATCGAAATCGCGAGGAGCTCGCCTCGCTATTGACGACATACCTACAGATATCTCTGGGCCAACATCTGCATACATATAAGATCACCTTTCAGAACATGCATATATACCAAAAAATCATAAACTCATGAAAATAAAAAATGAGTCTCACCTAGCTCTTTATCCCAATCCTCTCCCTCCAGGAGCGAGAGGTCTAGATCACCGGTGAAGTCTATACCAGAGTAGGGCCAGTCCTCCATGACAATCAGTTGTCAACGAAGCCAATCAAATAATTCTGGCCTCCAGTATATCTATTGGCCATCCCCTGCTCTGGGCATTAGCATAGCCCATCGGGCCATCTGTGGTTCTCTGGGTGGTGGCATCGAGGCAATGACCTCCTCGCGCTGGAATATCGGTAGTCGTTCCAAGAAGAACGATACCAAAATTGATCCATACCCAAACTGCTTCAGTTTTGTCTTCTTCCACTTGGTTAGTTGCCACTTAATGTTAATAGTCACAGCCTCTACCTAGTTGTAGAGAGTCATATTTAGGCAGTCTATGGCAAGAATCAGTTGTTTTTTTGTGGCTTCATGTGGTGCTAGTGATCCTACAGCCCGCGTGATAGTGTGCAGCACTACTTTTAGTGCCAGATCTGGGATGGTTTGGATGTCAACCTTTCCACCCCCTATTCCTTTTCATGCCCCTCTCCATACCCTGTTGATCACCATCACCATGCTTTCCACGGTGGGACGGGTATGTTGAACCCTTAGTTAAATTGAGAGGGGGGGTGAATTAGTTTAACACATTCATGAAATTTTAAACTTTTTCATTGAAACTTATTTACACCTTCATTTCATATTAAACTTAATATGTGAGCAGTCTTAGAGTGTGAGAAGCAAGTATTAATATAATGTAACAGTAGATTTAATATGAGAGCAGCAAGTATTGAGCAGATGAGATAAACACATCAACACATAAACATCATGCACAGAGACACCAGGTATAAGTGGAAACCCATAAAGGGAGAAAACCACATATTATTATTGTTTTGATGCAAAGGCAAGATCCAACTCCCTCTCACCACTATTTTTCTGTAGGCACCAACCCACAGGAGGCTCCAACCTCAATTCTACAAGCTACAACTTGCAAGGAAGCTCCAACTCCCATCAATTTTTTGCAGGCACCAACCTACAGGAGGCTCCAACCTCAGTCAGCTACAACTGAAATTTTATCACGCTACAACTTGATGTGGAAGCACCAACTCCCATCTATTTTCTGCAGGCACCAACCTACAAGAGGCTCCAACCTCAGTCAGCTACAACTGACATCTATCAAGCTACAACTTGATAGGGAAGCTCCAACTTCCTTAGTCTTTCAAAAGAGAATCACTTGTTGATTTAACTTGGATATCAACTCTATTCTGTTCCATCTGCTCTGTTGTTCATCTATTCTCATATCTGCCCTGTATCATCTCTGCATCTTCTCAGATTCTCTATTAGCTTCTCCTTCTTCTCTGCTCAGCTCCTCCTTCTTCTCTGCCTCACTGCTTCATTTTTGCATTCTCTTCACTCACTCTCTAACCTCTTTGTGCATATCAATGTGCTATTATATATAGAGTTCATCACATGACTCTTTACATTCCTCAGGGAATTTGAAGTGAATAGCCTTGACTTTTTGCCTTCTGCCTCCTTATTTCTTTTACCAGCTCATTAAAAAAAATACAACAATATGTGTTAATTTCAATATTACAATGGGATTATGTTTTCCTCCGGAGACTTGCCAATGCATCACAAACAATAAGAAATTAATTACAACATTTACATTCACATTTTCAGTTACACATTTCAATTTCACTTAGCTCCTTTTCTGGATTTTGGCTTTACTGGATTTGTCTTTTCTGCTATTGTTAAGTAACTAATCTGCATACTTCTATTCATCATGCCTGCAAAATTCCCTGTGACTTTTTCAATTCCTACATTCTTTGTTTACCTCTATTAGGCCCACATTTTCATCCCTGTGTTTATTCACTTGTTCACTGTACTTTTGTGCACCTGCTGCATATATAACTTCTTTTCCAAGTTTATCCTCAAATAAATATAAATCTAGGTAATGTTTGTTAATTATTAATCTCTGTGGTCGGGCTCCCTACTTACACCCTCTCTGTCCATATAATATACTTTCAAATCAACCCCTTTCAGACCTTTTGGATCACTATACATTTTTCTGCAACTGTCTTTGTCTCTTTCGTTGCAGTTATGTAACTGCCGCACATATAACTGTCTTTTAATATACCAGCTGATTTTAAATCTGGGCAAACTTGAATTAATGCGGAAACTTCATTTTTCCATGGTCATAAAACCATACATATAAATTCATTCATATTTCAATCTTTACAATCTTTCATTCGGGACCATATATATCAAGACCCACATATTCCAAAGTCTTCAGAGTGAAAATGCCTTTTGAATAGTTTTTACTATAGAACCTTTGGTTTAATCAACTCTTGGCATCTTCAAAACTGTGGTTAAACCATAATAAAAAACCCAACTTATAATATTTCGAATTTATGCTGAAGTTTACCTCCTTGAAGAATCTATGGCTTAAGCCATAGTCGAATCAACTCGGACCAATCAATTTAACATTGGTTAAATGACCAGGTTTCCACACATCACATATATGGTGAATTTTTTCTCAACACTTCTTTTAGTCTGCACTCTGGTTACAATTTTTGAGCTCAACCATGGAAAATATCACCAACTTTGGAATAACATTCAAATTGATGGCCCAATCGCTTTTCGTCATAATTCATATTTAATTTAAACAAACCTTGGTTAAACTCGCAAACATTAATTTGAAAATTCCCAATCAATATAAATTAAATTGGGGCCCACATATATAATCAACGACCCAATCACATACTCGCACCATATCGTGGTTATCCTTCGTGCACCTTCCTCATACGACCATCATCCGATGGCTTTCCTCCAGATCGACAGCGGTCAACAATATCGCGCGGCTTCCTTGGTCAGACATTAACGTGCGATGGCGCGCAGTGATGGCGGCTTTGCAGATTCATTCATGGACGCGTGTCGCTCGTTCTATGGAATCGCTCCCAATCTCTTCAATACCACTTTCCCATTGAAGGTGGTGCGATGAAAACCACCGGTTCACTCTAAACCGCGTCCACTGTTCCTCCTTCATGGTTCCACCCCTTCGCTCAAGGTTCCATCAATTTATATTCTAACCTTTGGTTCATCAATGTTTCAACATGACTCATCAGGTTATACATTCCCCATTGCTCACTGTATCGTGGCCTTAGCAACCCAATATCTTATACAGATTCACGAATCTAGTCCTTCCATATAGCTTATGATGTGTACAGACCATGAGTAACATATTAACACTTTCACAATAAATTCAAGCGGTCTACATGGGAATAATCCCATCTGTCAGTAACACAGGGTTTCATAATTGTCCACAGGGACTCAAATATCCTTCCTACTGAATTCAATCAAGAATATACATATAAGTCATAGAGAATTTAGAAGCAATCTCTCATCATTATATACAAATGTAACCATTTACAAGAACATTAACTTATTCTTCTCAATTGGCTAGATTTTCTATTCAATGGCCTTTTTCTCCTACTCTGTCTCTAGACAACTCTGCTTCAATTCACTACTTGTCTCTGCTCCTTGACTGATACTGCTCTCTATAAATGCACTCTTCCTCTGTTCTTCTCTGCTGACCTTTGTTCTCTGCTAATTTTGTTTTCTCTTTTCCTAGTTACTGTTTTAGATGCTCCTTCTTTACCAATTCCTTTGCCATCAATGAAAACATTTCCAACAGTCTCCCCCTTTGGCATTTATGGCAATAATATTCCTCTGTTTTTCTTATAGAAGCCCCTTTTTGCTTTTCCTCCCCCTTTGACATCAATGGCAAAGGGTTGCTCATTTCCTAGTTTTATTTCTACATTTCCTCTCTCTGAGATGTGATTAGGCCTTCTTCTTCTGACTTTGTACCTTGCTGCTCCACACTGGTGTAAAATATTTGTTGAGAGAACACTTTTGAGGATTATTGATCTTGAATGTACACTACAAGTTGATACAATCCCAAAGCACTGACTCCTTTCACTTGTATAAAGTGTAGGTGATGACAGCCATATATAATCATACTTGTATAATCAGATATGTATAGTTGTATCGAGGCTTAAAGATCGTGAATGTTCCATGTGACATATCAAGCTTGCTTCAGCTATACTACTGTCTATATTATAATCTTCATCTATGATGCATATCTTTTGAGGAAGGTTGAAGATGAAGTAAGTCTTTTTCTGAAAAGTACATCTAAAGTACACATATGTTCAATTGTGATGAGGCCAATATATATTTTATTGTTGTGGTACACCTTTCTTGCCTATTGGTGATGATATTACACTTAATGACTGAATAATCCTTGTTGCTGAAGTGAATCAATGAATCAAACTTGAGCCTACCGTTTATTGTGAGAATAGGCAATATATTTCAATATGAAAGACAAATAAATTTTCTGCTTGTTCAATGTATTTTCAAAACAAACCCTTGAGGCTAGATACGTTCGCTGTATTAGGCAATCTCACTTATCAACCATGCAGTTTTATTTATGACATAATGGGTATGTATGTCAATAATCAATCTCTCTTTAAAGGTGGATTACTAGTAAATCCTTTGTGCTAAAGTAGGATTTAGATGATTTAAAAAAAAAAATTTGAGCTTCAGATGGTAATCACAACTAGTCCTTTATTCTTTAGATACTTTGAGTGTTCTATCAGAATGAACTTCCACAAAAGCATATTCAAGATGTTAAGTTGAAAACTCAGCAAATAGACTTCACACAGTTTTGTAACTGATTTTAAGAAAGAGGCCTTGAAGATATACATGTACCAACTTCAGGAAGGGATGAAATTATATATCGAAAAATATATTGCTTCAGTGCTCAATATACTACTTCAAGTGTAAGCAAGATAATGTTATTTTTGCTCTGCTACTGACCTTTTCATGCTGGATGCAGATAATACTGGGAATATTACCTTGAGGTTCTTTTTCTATAATCCTTTGATCCTGAGGACCTGTACCATATTGCTGCTCCACTGATAACCCTTGATATTTAGTTGATAGGCATGCTGCTTGTACCTAAATGCCACTTTGATAAACCATGAAGAGATTTCAATTCAGCTTGCACATTAACCCATAATTGATGCATCCTTCATAAATTATATTATTGATATTTCCATTGTTCACACCAACAATCATCAATATATTGAATCTAATCTTGGCATTATTTACCACTCTTCTTTTTCTGTCCTTCTGTTCCAGAGAAAGCCATTGCATGTTTCTTTCTAGGACTGCTCTAGAATCATTGCTGCTTTATATTCAATTCAATTATTCTAACACAAATATTTTCAGGAAGACATCTTCAATTTCTTTTCTATGAATCTTCATGGGCTGATTACTCAAAGATTTATTACTCACTTAACTACATTTCTCCAAGTGGACCTTTTGAAAGATGTAATGAATTGATGATAGGCGCTTTTCTTACTCAACCTTCTTAATGTGATACATTGTTAATTCTAGCAGTATAGGGCATAGTGTGATCATCACTTTAATGTGCTAAATTCTTCTTAGCTTATATGTTCATTGCTAAGGTTTCCTCTATCATCATGGCTTCTTGCTCTCTTCTCTTCTTCCATCAATCTGTCAGCTACTTAATACTTCAGATGATCTTCTTTCTCTATAGTTCTCTTTTAGAGGAATTTCCTTTTTCTTCTTGATCTCACAGTTGTTCTCATTACATGGAGCTATTCTTAGACTACTTTCATGGGGTCTATATATGAACTGCTCTCCCCCTGGGATGTTGCTTCATATTTTTCACTGGATGGATTTTTGCTTTGCTTCCTAGAGCAGCTCCCCCTGAGACTAGCATGTATTCATTATGTTATTGAGATAATAGGCTCCCCCTTTCTCTTTTCTTTCCATACTTTATCGGGGTTCTTCATAATGACCACTCTTCCTTTTGATTCATAGTTTTGATTGATCTGTTTTGATTCCATCATATGTCTAGAGTTCTTTAATATATATGGCAGTTTACAGTCCTTTGCTTTGTGGCCAAGCTTGAGGCATATATAACATCTTATTTTATCAAAGTATATTTGAGCTGATGTATAATATTTCATTCCCCTTTTTGAACATAATTTACAATTAATAGATTTATGTACAAATTCATTGCATGCATAACAGTAGCCATGGAAATGATTTGTGTACCTAGTGAAA
Organism: Pinus albicaulis; assembly: GCA_034641835.2. Classification (NCBI taxonomy): domain Eukaryota; kingdom Viridiplantae; phylum Streptophyta; class Pinopsida; order Pinales; family Pinaceae; genus Pinus; species Pinus albicaulis. The sequence continues at coordinate 447,889,944 of CM076577.1, forward strand.
GATTGTATTTTCCATTTGCTTGCTTGAGGGGTTCTTCTCTTTTGCTTCATCCTTTGTTGGTTGGACTGGATTGGCTTTGTCTTACAATATGTTGCATTATGTCCTGGTTTATGACAAGAGAAACATGTGCTATTTTTCATAGGAGGAAAGAACCTTCTTTGACATCTTCCAAATTTATTCATTTCATCTTTAGGAGCATGTGAGCCTTTAGCAGTTGATTGTTTCATCTTCTCATTATCTGTTCTTTCATTTCGCTGATTGATTCTATTTGTTTCTCTGCAACTCATGTTCTTGCTGGCATCTACTTCTGTAGGAATTTTCTGAGTTGTTTTGCTGTTCTTTATAGCTTTTACAAAAATGATTTTCTTGTTATCTTCTGCATTGGAATTACTGGTTTCTCCTTCATATCTTATCCCATCCTTTATGAGAGGAGACCTTTGAGCATTTAGAATTTGGTCCAGTTTTTCAGAGCTTTTCATTTGAGGAGTATCCATTAATAAGTCTCTTTGGGCCTTTTCTAATTTCTTTCTTAGGTTCACTACTTCTTCCAATTTTTCACATTCCAGATTTTTCTCTCTCATTTGTTGCAACAAAGTGTCTTCTACTTTCTTTGCCTCTTCAAGCTGTGTCTTTAGGCCAATAATCTCTTTCCTATCTTCATATTCTCTCTCATCACATATTTGTACCAATATCTTAAGGTCTTTGTTTTTATTCTTCAATCTTTCTATTTCAGTCAGAGCTATGTCAAGTTTGGCTTTTTCTTCAGTTGCAATTTCTTCATGGCTCTTACTACCATTCACACTAGCAGGTACCTCATTTGATTGAACATCTTATTTTTGACATGAATTTCTCTTTTTCTTAATTCTCTTCTCCTTCTTGAAAATTCAATCCTCAGTGTCTACTCCATGCATGAAATGCAGTCTGTCCTAGATTTCTTTTGTTGAAGTTAAATCCATTATTAACTCAAGATCCTTGTTATGAAGATTGTTATATATCACACATTTTTCCTTGGAATTTCTCTGTTGTTCTTTCACCGTGGGTGAGTCTTTGCAGTAAACATCACAAACAAGCTTCCATACCTCAGGTTCATAGGCCATTAAACCTGTTTTAACCTTATCTCTCCATTCAGGAAAGTTTGTTGTATTTAACACAAGCGCATTTTGATAGTCCATGACTCAACCAGATCTCCTTCAAGCTATTAAGCTTACACCAAAGGAACCAGCTCTGATACCAATTGTTGAAACCTTAGTTAAATTGAGAGGGGGGGGGGGTGAATCAGTTTAACACATTCATGGAATTTTAAACTTTTTCATTAAAATTTATTTACACCTTCATTTCATATTCAACTTAATATGTGAGTAGTCTTAGAGTGTGAGCATAAAGTCTTAATATAATGTAACAGTAGATTTAATATGGGAGAAGCAAGTATTGAGTAGATGAGATAAACCACATCAACACATAAACATCATGCACAGAGACACCAGATATAAGTGGAAACCCATAAAGGGAGAAAACCACATAGTATTATTGTTGTGATGCAAAGGCAAGCTCCAACTCCATCTCACCACTATTTTTCTGCAGGCACCAACCCATAGGAGGCTCCAACCTCAATTCTGCAAGCTACAACTTGCAAGGAAGCTCCAAATCCCATCAATTTTCTGCAGGCACCAACCTACAGGAGGCTCCAACCTTAGTTAGCTACAACTGACATTTTATCAAGCTACAACTTGATGTGGAAGCATAAACTCCCATCTATTTTCTGTAGGCACCAACCGATAGGAGGCTCCAACCTCAGTCAGCTACAACTGACATCTATCAAGCTACAACTTGATAGGGAAGCTCCAACTTCCTTAATCTTTCAAAAGAGAATCACTTGCTGATTTACCTTGGATATCAGCTTTGCTCTGTTCCATCTAATCTATTGTTCATCTATTCTCATATCTGCCCTGTATCATCTCTACATCTTCTCAGATTCTCTATCAGCTTATCCTTCTTCTCTGCTCATCTCCTCTTTCTTCTCTACCCCACTTCTTCATTTCTGCATTCTCTTCACTCACTCTCTAACCTCTTTGCGCATATCAATGTGTTATTATATATAGAGTTCATCACATGACTCTTTACATTCCTTAGGGAATTTGAAGTGAATAGCCCTGACTTTTTTCCTTCTGCCTCCTTATTTCTTTTACCATCTCATTAAAAAAAATATAACAATATGTGTTAATTGCAATATTACAATGGGATTATGTTTTCCTCCGGAGACTTGCCAATGCATCACAAACAATAAGAAATTAATTACAACATTTACATTCACATTTTCAGTTACACATTTCAATTTCACTCAGCTCCTTTTCTGGATTTTGGCTTTACTGGATTTGTCTTTTCTGCTGCTGTTAAGTAACTGATTTTCATACTTATATTCATCATGCCTGCAAAATTCCCTATGACTTTTTCAGTTCCTACATTCTTTGTTTACCTCTATTAGGCCCAAATTTTCATCCCTGTGTTTATTCACTTGTTCACTGTACTTTTGTGCACCTGCTGCATATATAACTTCTTTTCCAAGTTTATCCTCAAATAAATATAAATCTAGGTAATGTCTGTTCATTATTAATCTCTGTGCTCGGGCTCCCTACTTACATCCTCTCTGTCCATATAATATACTTTCAAATCAACCCCTTTCAGACCTTTTGGATCACTGTACATTTTTCTGCAACTGTCTTTCTCTCTTTCGTTGCAGTTGTGTAACTGCTACACATATAACTGTCTTTTAATATATCAGTTGATTTTAAATCTGGGAAAACTTGAATTAATGCGAAAACTTCATTTTTCCATGGTTATAAAACCATACATATAAATTCATTCATATTTCAATATTTAAAATCTTTCATTCAGGACCATATATATCGGGACCCACATATTCCAAAGTCTTCAGATTGGAAACGCCTTTTGAATAGTTTTTACTACAGAACCTTTGGTTTAATCAACTCTTGGCATCTTCAAAACTGTGGTTAAACCATAATAAAAAACCCAACTTATAATATTTTGAATTTATGCTAAAGTTTACCTCCTTAAAGAATCTATGGCTTAAACCATAGTCGAATCAACTCGGACCAATCAATTTAACATTGGTTAAACGACCAGGTTTCCACACATCACATATATGGTGAATTTTTTCTCAACACTTCTTTTAGTCCGCACTCTGATTACAATTTCTGAGCTCGACCATGGAAAATATCACCAACTTTGGAATAACATTCAAAGTGATGGCCCAATCGCTTTTCATCATAGTTCATATTTAATTTAAACAAACCTTGGTTAAACCCGGAAACATTAATTTGAAAATTCCCAATAAATATAATTTAAACTAGGGCCCACATATATAATCAACGACCCAATCACATACTCACACCGTACCGTGGTTATCCTTTACTCACCTTCCTCATATGGCCACCGTCCAATGGCTCCCCTCCAGATCGATGGCACTCAAAAATATCGCGCGGCTTCCTTGGTCGGAAATTAACGTGTGATGGCGCGCAGTGATGGCGGTTTTGCAGATTCATTCAGGGATGTTTGTCGCTCGTTCTATGGAATCACTCCCAATCTCTTGAATATCGCCTGCCCATCGAAGGTGGTGCGATGAAAACCACTAGTTCGCTCTAAACCACGTCCACTGTTCCTCCTTCATGGTTCTGCCCCTTCGCTCAAGGTTCCATCAATTTATATTCTAACCTTTGGTTCATCAATGTTTCAACACGACTCCTCCGCATACTATAACGCACTGCTTCATCAGGTTATACATTCCCATTTCTCACTGTATCGTGGCCTTAGCAACCCGATATCTTATACAGATCCATGAATCTACTCCTTCCAAAGAGCTTATGATGTTTACAGACCATGAGTAACAAATTCACGCTTTCACAATACATTCAAGCAGTCTACACGGGCATAATCCCATCTGTCAGTAACACAGGGTTTCATAATTGTCCACAGGGACTAAAATATCCTTCCTACTGAATTCAATCAAGAATATACATATAAGTCACATAGAATTTAGAAGAAATACCTCATCATTATATACAAATGTAACCATTTGCAAGAACATTCACTTATTCTTTTCAATTGGCCAGATTTTCTCTTCGATGGACTTTTTCTCCTACTCTGTCTCTGGACAACTCTGCTTTAATTCACTGCTTGTCTCTGCTCCTTCACTGATACTGCTCTCTGTAAATTCACTCTTCCTCTATTCTTCTCTACTGACCTTTTTTCTTTGCTACTTTTCTTTTCTCTTTTCCTAGTTACTGTTTCAGATGCTCCTTCTTTGCCAATTCCTTTGCCATCAATGAAAGAATTTCCAACACGGTACCAGTCATGATAGGGACTACACCCCTCCACGAAAATCCTATGATAAAATAGACATTATAAACTTCAATTTCAAGTTCCTGATCTCGAATCATGAACTTTTCTTGGTCTTCATCCCATATGCTTATCAAATATTGAAGCAATTCCGACTGAGCCCAGAGACACGGTCTTAGGAAGAATTTATTTATTCCACAATCTCTGAGGGCATCCATTCGTCGATAATTATCCATGGCAAGTTCATCTTCCTCACTGTGTTCCCTCTCTTTCCACTCAATCACCATTCTTTCTGCTTGGTACCTGCACACATTGTTCATATGAGCATTGTTAGTCTACTTGGGAATTAAAATTTGCAAGTGACTGCATTTTCCTTAAAATTATGGGGATTTTTAGGTTGCGTGGTTGGCGCGAATTTTTTTCAAACAGTCACACCAACGAGCGCACCCTCTGTGTAAAAAATTGGCGATTGGCGCAGGTCCATGCTCAAAACCCTCGCCAACTGCAATGACCTAATTTTGATAAATCTTCTCCTAAGAAATCAAAATGACATGTACAGGTAATGAAATTTAGCTTAAAATATGGAAAATGGTGTTGGCTCTTACCTAAGACTGACGGAATCAAGATCAGTTCACTGGATCACTCGTAATCGTCGCCACAAGATCGCAAAGCATAATGGGTCACTGTTGCTCCACAAAGAGGTAAATGTTAAAAGTAAATAATTTTTACCATTTATGGCATTTTATAACTTTTCAAAGTCTTAAATTAGGTTTAAAAACATATTTGTGGATTATTTTATCATATTATTTTCGAGAAATGAGTTTTACACATGTTTCTTGTGTGGTAACAGTTTTTTCACATGGTTATGATGAAGTAACGAGTTATATTTTATACTTTTTCGGACTCAGTAAAAACACGGAAAATTCACTACTAGAGTCATCTTTCAGATCTTTTCTGACTCTTTAAAATTGAAAATATTGTTGATACGCTTATCGTTTTGAACTCGTTAAATGGCAGCGAAACGATATCTAGCCAATATATGTTTACCCCTTTTTTGGGCTGGGATAGATTATTTACGAAAAAGGAATACCTTAGCCTATCGTGACTAAGAGGTTCTCTCGGATGTTGTTTTCTACCATTTCAAATCTGAGAGATTATTTACGAAAAGGGCCTTGCTGGAGTTTTATTTTCCACTTTCTTTTCAAACTCTCTAAACATGAAAAGATGTCAAGTTCTCCCTTTGTCAGACTCATTAAAAACTGATGACATCGGACTCCGTCGTTATGACATTACTCGAGTTCCTCCTTCCTAGGGCTCATAAAATGTACTAGGTTGGATTTGTCCAAAGGATAAAATTACATTGCAAGAATATGCTATCCCCTTCAAGCGTGTTTACAAAAATAATTGGGGTACTTGCTAGAAATGGTAGGGGAAAATGGAACCAAAATTTAGTCGGAAGTATGTCACTCTTGAACATGGCACTTGTCTGCATTTGTGTCAGGTTGGGCACATCTCACATCGTCATTTTTTTGCCTCCATTGGTTTGGGTAATCTATTTTGACTACCCATCTGCTCTTTGCGATGTCACCATGAATTCAGATCCCTTGATGTCAAATACTGCCAAATCTAGTGTCGTGTTGCTGATATGTTCAAGAGAAGTTTTGACTTTGCAATTTTCAACCTCCTTCTGATTCTCTGTTGGTCTTGATTCACAAATCATCCTATTCCTATGTCTCGTGTCGATGATGTGGGAAACATCATGGCCCTCCTTCGACCAGGTCGCTTCCTGTCGACTTCGGTCATTTTCCGGGAAGCTGATCTAGAAACTCCCTTCAAGTACCTTGGAGCCTGCATGCCTTAATGGTAGGTTCTTTGCATCCGATGCAAGGATCACATCATCGGCCTTCAATCGGATGATTCTACGGGTGTTCAACGCTAGATCACTGTTCACATTCCGTGGATTATACCTTTTGTATATTGAGAGGCATTTTCATTATAAGTGGTTTCTCTCACATCTATTAACAGCTCTCATTATTGGCTGGTAATTAGACGATGTTCCTGCAAGTTTGACTTCAAATCGTCTATTCACATGCTCTAATTTGTACTTTGTTCAGGTCGAGATGGAGCACAATACCATAGGTTTTGTCTGATGAAATCCAGGCTGCGGGTTCTTTGTGTATTACTATGACTTATTACATGACTCTTCTGATTGGATGGATACAACCATACCTGAGTCTATTTGTTGATCCTTATTGTTGGATGGTTGCATCCATACCTTGGATTTCACTTTTTATATACTCTATTATGGATGGCTACGCCCATGCGACATATCATGTATTGGAGATATCAGTTGTATTTGTACTCGTAGGTTTTCTAACAACAGTTTTTGGGTCGAATGCATTCTCATAAAGCATTTCACCCCTCCCTCTCTCTGGGACCTCATGCTTTAGGGGGAATTTGTTACACATCATTTTGTCACCATCCCTGCAATCCCTCACCCTGCATATTGTAGGGTCATTCCCGTGACTTGTGAGTAGTGTCATACTTTGCAAACACCTTCTTTGCATCCTTCTGCATAAGGACATCATTCCTCTTGTTGGAATTTCCTCAAAAAAGTACACAAAATCTATGTTTTGGCCTGGGCGCGAGTAGCCAGTTCACCCCTCATGTTGATGTGGAATATTTTCACTAAAGCCTTTGCCACCTGGTGCCTCATCTTAGTGCAGTGTCTACGCCAAGCTGTTTTAGGAATGCTTTTTAAAAATTAGAGGTGAAAGTGTCCTTCTAACCACCTCAGGGATGAGTCACTGGAAGTGGTTAAGTTGATTAGCCATGGATATCCCTCTTTAGGCAGTGGTTTCCACCTCCCATGGAACACTCCTTGAATATAGGCCTCCCTTCCATAATTATAGGGATCCTAACCTCTCCCTCCCCCTCTATAAAAACAGGCCTTCTCCCTTTATGAAAGCTAGCTTAGCTTGGAGAAGAATACTATAGCTGAGTAATTGCTATTGAGAAGGTAGAACTAAGGAGAACTCTGTTGAGAGAGTCCTATTTGAAGTCCCGACGAGCCTTTATGAGATGCGCTCCGCTTGAACCCTATTGGAGGAGACCGCGACGTCGAAGCTTGGTTGTACTCTTCCTTTCATTTATTAATACACTTGACTATGGTGTTGGTTCCATCATTTTTTTATGTCATTTATTTAATGCAATTGTTTTATTCCTCTTCGACTGACTAATAGTTATGAATGTGAATTATTATGTTGTATATTATCGTTGTTTCTTGTGTGTGTGCAGGTGTCCGAGCGTGAAAGCGAGAAAATCATGATCTATCAAAACAGGAGTGAGAGGCAGCCACTCTTTTCGACGACAACAACAACATAGGACCTCCGATAAGTCACCTATTGAATCTCCATACATTCGTTAACTAGGAATCAATATTATAGCTTGTTTTGTTTATTGCTAGACCCACCCTAGGGCTAGTGGGATCGCCTATGTCCGCAGAGGGGATTTACCTCACCAACAATGTTAGTTATTTAGTACCTATGGATTATGAAAACAGTTTAGAACCCTTTAATCTAAATTAACCCCTTGGATAATCAAGGAAAATCATGAAATAGTGGCTCCACTAGAAGGGATCCCTCCAATGGGAAATACTTAAACCACAAGATCAATTATGGAATGAAATAGATTCAAGTCCCTTTCTAAGGAACTTAGGAGTATGGCATAACGATGGTAATTAAAAGTTACCCCAAACAAACAAGGGCGAACATGTGATAATAACATATAGACATTCTCCTTCCAAGTGACAGAGTTTTCATTCAACTATATTGACCTTAGTAGCCTTGTGGTAGTTTTAAGTAGCACAATGATTCCTTTAATCATATAGAATAAATAAAAAAAGAAAGAGTGACTTCTAAGTTGAAAACATTCACAACATATACCAGCGCTCAACACCAAAAATTCTCCAATAAAGTTATTTCCATTAAGCTCCAAGGAGAGGAGTGCTCTCAAAATCAAACGATGACTAAAAATGAGGGAGTGCATCTCTTTATAAAGGTGATACGTCTCTCTGTTTATAATAAAATAATAATTATTTATTCAATATAATTAAATATAAATTCAATAACTAATATATCAAAATGATAAAAAAAACAATTGGTCATACCACATGTACAATGGAAACGATAATTGATTACTCCACAAGAAGGGTCAATCCACCAAAGAAAAGCACAAATGGTCCAAGATCCAAATTCCTAGCCTCCAAATGTGCCAATATTTTTGAAGTTGGTCAATGTTCCATAGAAAAATGTGGTCTAATGTTTCCCCAAATCAAATATGCCCAACGACTCTCCCATTTTTAATGCAATGAATTTAATAGAGGGTGTATAACACTCCCTCAGGTCGATGGCACTAATAAAGAAATCACATAAAGTCTTCCAAATAAAGGGAAAATGTCTCATTATGAGAATTTAGAGGTAAAAAATGGGGCTCAAAGAAAAAAAATCTAATAAAAAAATAACTTTAAAAGAACCAATAGGATTCAAGATGGTGATGTCAAACTTAGGGAAAATATTTTGGAGGGAAATGAAGACTTTTTTTTTCTAATTATATTTTCAACTTATCTCCTTGTAGGTCCACTCAAATTTCAAGAGTCGACACCCATTGGATGAAAAATTAAATTCCACATCCAACTAATACCGACTTTTCATACTCATGAGTAGATCGACATAAAAAAAATTGAAAATACATGGAAAAGGATTGCCAAAACATTTTTTCATGTAGTTTCATTTTTTTCGATGTCAATTTAACCATAAGCATGTAGAGTGGGTACTGGTTGGATGTGGAATTTAATTCTGCATCCAATGGATTTCTATTGTAGAAACTTGAGTGAACCTACAAGGACATAAGTTGAAAATACAATAAAACATGAAAAAAAATTTCGTTAATAATTTGTAAGTAGTATTTTATTATTTTAACTATTGTTTTATTATTTTCCCTATGAGGCCCATTTTAGACCTTAAAATTATCCTTATGTCCAAACAATGTGATAAATGAAAGCCCATGGTCATATCTTGGGCCAAGGGACTCCATGGAGCATGGGATATGTCGCTTCAAGTAAAAATTTTTTTGGTCATTAAACCACCATCCATCCCAGTGATGTCATATTATAATTAAACTATATTCATTATAACTCATCATTCTTAAATATATTTCATTTAATTCATACCCACATCACTCAAGGAATTTGAAATGCATTCAATGTCATCATAAATCATCCAAACCATCCTCCAAGTCATCCAAGTCCCCCATTATTGTCTGATAAGTGAATATTATCCCTAAAATCATGCAGACATTAGCTTCAAAGTAACCAATGAGGAGAGAAATCCATGAATATCCACATGGCATGTTAGGATGATTTCCATATGTGCTAAAAATCCCCATCAATTCTTCCAGAAGTGTTACTAGTTCCTCAAACAGTATGAAATAAATTGGGAAATATAAAAGTACCCAAAAATTAGAATCCATCGAAATCATGATGGAGGGTTATGCCATGCTACAAACTAATATGTTCAAAAAAATCTTACTATTGATACTCCTACTAAAAGGATGGGTACTAGTGAGCCCTGTTATTTCACCAAGAGTGTTGCAACTCCAAGAGCCTACTCAAATTTAATTATCAACCCAGTGTTCGTAAAAACTTGGAGGTGACAATACTATATGCACAGTATATGATATCTACTCATGCCATCCTCATATTAGTTATACTATGAGGTGTTGGGAATTATTTATATTCTTGGGGAGAAATTTTTTCACACTTCTAATTGCAACTCAATTGATCTAGGTGGATATTGGTGGCCACCCATCTATTCCACCTGGGGCCCCACCTTTTTTTCTTTTAGTTTTTTAGTTTCCTTAATTATAGCACAATTTATGATTTTTAGCAAATTTTTGGGTCCTGAACTTCTAGACCCGTTTGAGGACCTCATATTGATATTTATAACAAGGTATTGTGCACGTCAAACGGAGATCATATGCCAAAGTTATGTCCCTGGGAATTGGATGTACCAATTTACCCAAATGGGGCCCATAGTTTGGTGCTTCATCTCCTAGGGTTAGGTTCTTGGATGTTTAGGGTTTTTCATTGTTTCTCAATCATAAATAGGCCCTCGAGCCTCATTGTAACACTGTTCAAAGGCATGTAGCCACAAAATATCTTCTCAGAGATAAGCTACCAACGCCCTAGCTATTTTATTTCCATTCTATGTGTAAACAAATTTCAGTTCTATCATATTAATGAAATGAAGTGTTATTTCCACTGCATTTTTGTATTTATGGTTATATGTGTATTATTTTGCATTCCTGCACAAATCCGGATTATCAATACTGAAATAAAATAATGAACACTATTATATCTACAAGAAAATAAGATATATTAAATTTTAGGCATTCATCTATTTAACCTCTAATTTTTCAATGAAACAGATTAGCACTTATTCTAATTACAAGAAGGGAAATTACACTAGATTGTATTCATGTTTTTAACTACTCAATCAACTTACAAGAAGTGAACAAAGCTACCTTCACACACAAACTACATAAATGATTTATTAACTTCTATCTATTGCATGCTATTTGTTGTGCTAATGAGGTATTCTATGATGAACTAACACACTAAAACTACTATGTTTTGAAACAAGAGAAGAAGGAGTTTAGGTGACCTAGGGGTGTCCCTGAACCAAGCATTTAGAGCTAGGGTTACACTAAAGCCTATACTAAGATCAATTGAGGTGGATGATAGCTTATGGTGTGAAGGAGGCATCTCCCAACACTATTAGAGGAAGTTGCTATAGGATCCTTATTTCTACTACAGGAGGTCCTATAATGCTACAGGAAACATGCTGAGAGGATTTTGATGCTAGGAATAGTGGAATGGAGGATAGGAAAAGTAAGAGAAAGGTGGATGTAAGTATATGGGGAATGACCAACTCCCTTGTCCAACCTAGGAACCTTTGAAAGGCTTGTATTGCATCAAGGAGGTTTCTCTTGGTGGTTGTGAAGATGGTCTTCAAAACAAGGCTATGGGAAATAGGATGGAAGGGAAATTGAAGGAGGGTTGAATTCCAAAGTGACAGTGCTAAAAGGGGGTCCTTCTCTGATGTTGTGGCCTATCCTGCAACTATTACATTCACTCATGCATTGATCATTTACAAATTATCATGTAAAACAATGTAAAATATGAGTTGAATTTAACTTAAGCTAGCATACATCTAAAACATAAATCTAACCTCTTATCTAGAGAAGATTCATGATAAATGTAGTGAAGAATACTTTATCCTTTCTAAGAAATCATAAACCAATTTTTTCTTGTATGTTGTTGGATATCTTTCTCCTCAATCTCCAATGGATGATGTGAGAAAGATGGACTTCCAACACAATGTTAATGGTTTTTAGATTCTAATAAAATGAAATGACATCAAATAAAATACTGAAACATAAAGGAAACATAAATGTACACAAGATAGACTACAACCCATGGATTGGGCCCTAACCCATAAGCTTCATTCCTTTGGAATCAAATCAGTGAGAGGAAAACCAAATTCCCTAGCTTCCTATGAAAATTGAATGCTTATGAGCTCTTTCTCTTTTTCATTTATACTAATGGACAACTACCAACAACTCCATAAAAATTAGGAATTTGTCTCCTTGATATTTGTTAAGTGTGGAGCTTGGCTCCCTCTTATTATTCAATTTCTCAGTTGACTTTGACTTCGAACTGTTAAAGGGGGATCTGATGAGATATTGGGTTGATTGTGGAATTTAAGAAGGTGGAAAACCTTCTTTCGATTTCTCCTTGTGGTCTACTTCGAGCCTTGACATGGAACCTCACTCAAAAATAGCTTTACTTCCTTTATTTCTTGCAATTAAACCATGCTAGGGTTCAAATCATGACAATCCTCTTAAACCATTCTCATTATGAAAAATATGACAAAATGTAATCAAATGTGTGTGTGTGTGTGTGTGTGTGTGTGTGAGAGAGAGAGAGAGAGAGAGAGAGAGAAGATAAGCTAAAATGTGACACTATGGTCCCTTAAAATATACCTAATTATGGGCTTCATCAAGACATCTTCTCTTCTTGGGAATGTATGATAACTTTAGATTCTCTCCATCATACAACTTAGTTTCACATTAGTAGATACAAAATTTGTATGCTAGTGTTTAACTGGACTTGTTATTCGCCTTCCTTACTATATCACATCCATGATGAAGCTACTAGGTGAATTGTATAAATCAATGCATTCACCTCATCATTTCCAAAGTGCCATTTCCTCTTCCTTTATGTTTAGATATAGAGTAAAATAGCGAAATTTTGAAGTCTGGATGGAGATGAGATGGTATATTTCCTACTACAAGTGTTAAATTTCCTATATTTTACAATCTAAGGAATCCTATTGCATCAATTGGGTGTACTTCTCTTATTAAGTCAATAAAATTTACATAATCAATTCAGATCTGAATTATTGAAGTAAATACTGAAGAAACCTACAGTGAGTAAATATGATTCTAAAACAAGGAAACTGAGCAAGAAATCAATCACACATAGGACACATAATTTTTGGACACAAGTCCAGAGAAAAACCAAATGCAGGAAAACCAGTGCAGCCAATCTAAGGGTTTGTATTATTAAGCATAAGAAAATCTTGAATACATCTCTGAATCCCTCAAGGGTTATTCAGTTACAGAGAGAAATACTTGAAGAAATAAATTGTGAGTCTCACCTCACACAATCACTGGAAAATCCGGCTGATCTAGAAACTGGAAAGACTTCCTCTCAAGGTATTTGCGTAGTCACTACGTAGGAACTGCATCACCTCCTTTAAGGATAGCATCACCGCAACAACATATCGATCTGATTCCTGGAATCACAGATTTGAGCATGCTGGTCTCACACCTGGGATTCCAGCTTCTAGATCTGATCGGACAGTTGAATTTCAGAAACCCTTTAAATCTCTGTGCAATCCTGATTGGCTCTACGCAACCTTGACTGTCTCTGTGCAGCCTTTGCATCACCCTGACTGGCTTTGCATTGGCTCTTTTGGATGTCTTCATAGATCTCTCTGCTAGTGATTCTCTGACTTAGAAAATATTTCTCTCTGGAAGTTACTTTGTCCCTCACTGCACTGAATCACTTAGATATGATCTTCGTCTGAGAAATGCTCTATCAGAATAATTTGATCTTAAGATTCACTATGTGTGTCTCTTTCCAAATGACCCTCAAGCCTCCCTTTATAGTCTTCTCGTTGAGAAATCAATGACAAAGAGTAGATCTCTAATCAACAGCTAAGATAATAACCTGACTTGATCTCCATCTTTTCTAGATTAATCTCTTTTTTTTTTTTATTAATATCCTTTATTTATTTAATTTCCCCAAGTTTAGACTTAGGGTATCCAATAAAACATTAATCGAGTGGAATTTTTACAAACGGTTTTTGGGTTCTTTGTAATACCCATGTCTAAGCAGCTCCACCAAATTTGGGGCTTAAAGAAATTTATGACGCTACAAAAATAAACACTCCTTCTTAGCTAGGAAGGTGGTCTAACAATATGCTTGTTTCATCTTGCTTTTTCCCTGAAGCATCCTCCAAGTTTTTGAATTCCATCGACCACTATGTTGCTAATGCAACTGTACTATTGCCCATGACACTGTCACTACCACTACTACATATGTACTACAACTCCCTCTCAATTGTTGCATCTTCTATGTTTCTTTCACTCCCACTGCTAACACTACATCTGCACTGCAACTCAGCTTCTGAGAGAAACAACTGAAATCACCCAAAATTGAACAAGTGTTCCGTGGATGCACCTCGGTGTTTAAGAGTCTGACTACTAGAAACTACTACGTTGTCCCTCTCATGCACTTCATTGTTGTTTCTATGCAATACACTGCACTCTGGTGCACTGTGTTGATACTGCTATGTTGTTGCTACTCTGCTCTGCCCTACTCTAGAAATGATCATTGCTACACATTGCATTGTCGTTTCCATCACTCCTCAGCTCTCACTAAAACTCCTCCATCCCTCTACTTCTGATTATGGGCTCCCATAGCAAGGTATTTATCCATGATGTGGGCTCCTCAAGGATCCTTCTTGATATGGTACTCTAGAGTCTTATACTCCTCCTCCTGGGTCTCGTGCCCCTTTCAATCCAAGTACCTAGTGGGGACCCTTCCTCTCTTTGAAACTCGCACTAGAAAACTCCTACTTCCTCTGGAAATTTCTTCCAGAAACAAGAAGTTTATTTGTCACCCATATTTGCATTCTAGATATCTCACACAAACTTCTCTGGAAATCTCGTACGATCATACCTGTAGAGGTACAAAAATATGAAAAATCAAAACTAGAGAAGGAAATGATCTCGCCAAAATGTTGAATTCCTCGAATGTCAAATGCTCTTGGAGGTGTGACAAGTGCCTTGAATAATGTGAAATACCTTGGGAAATGTGAAAGTACCCAAAAATTAGAATCCAACCAATTCATGAGGGAGGTATATCCCATAACACAAACTACTCTACTCACCAAAATTTTACTAGGTTACCCTTGCTGAAAGGAGGGGTAATAGGCTATAGGCCTACCATGATTCCTCCACATATTTATTATTTATAATTTATTTATTGAATAATATTAACTGAAATAAGTTTTGGGTCTCTCCTCCAAGCATTAAATATTATCTTTATTACTATACAATATTGTATTTCTAAGATATAATACAATATAAACATTAGTGAATTTTCATCAAAGAATTCCCTGCTAGGCCATTCTATTTCAAAACCATTCCTTTTATCCTGATAGCACATGACCAAACTTAGGATGTGTCATCCAAGATAGCCTTCCTATTTCGAAAGGAATCAAATACATTCATATATTTGTTCAATAATGTATCTGACATCAATTAAAATTCTTAAACCAAACTAAGGAACTTATAAATTTCTCAACCCAAGTATAAATTTTACTAGAAAATTTCAATCAGGTAAAATGTATATTCTCTCATTGATTTGTGAGAGCTTACTAATCCAAAATCTTATTTCTTTCCCTAAGAGGGGCATAAACTCAATATCATATCTAGATGCACAAATTTTATAATATTTACCAAATAAAAACATGGATGTCATATTTAGACATAATTTCCTCTTTTTCATGGAAAAAAAATGTCATCCTTTTGTAACTAAAGGAAAGGAGAACAAAATATCCACTAATTTAGGTAAGATACAATTCATCTACTAATTTAGGAAGAGAGTTAAACTTACCCCTAAATTAGGCCTAGGCATATATTTTAAATCACAATTTCCTCATATTAAAATATAATTTATCAAAAAATAATTAATTGTATATATACATATATATTTTATTTTCCATGCCATGTTTTAAATATTTAGACCTAGTGAAATCACATATTTACATGGGTTGTAAATAATATGAAGAAATAAGGGAAAGTAAATTGATGACTCACACAACTAAAATCTTCTATCTATCCCTCATTCTAAATTGAGGGAAACTCTTAAATTCAAACTTAGATTAATCCCTCATCATAATTTCAAGAATGCAACCATGCACAAGAACATCTAATTCAAATTTGAGTAGGAAACAAACTATTTGGAAATCCATGGGCATAAATTCCATAATAATTACTATGAATCATATACCAAATTGAAGCACAAAAACACTTATTTTATTTAATTTGAAGCTACCTACAATTTATGAATGGTGAGCCTTTTTTCATCCATCCATAGCCTTAGTTGTATGGTTAACCATTTTGTAGTAAACCACCACTAGTCAAGCTGCATGATTCCTATAGGGAAACTTGCACTCATACAAAAAATTATGCAAAGAAAAGGAATCACACTCTCCTTCATATTTTTTGGTGTCAAAATATGAATGATATTATTCAACCCTTTCCCACATTAATTATAAATGTGGTATTTGTTTTTTTATTGATAACATGCAAATTATATACAGGTAACAATTACACAATTTTGTATCAATCACGAATTCAATATACTATACAAAACAAGAACCAACTGTAACAACAATTAAATGATAGCAACAATAAATTTGAATAGTGACTAGATTCATAACATTTAAAATTCAGAGAAATCACATTAAACCATTACATCAATAAATGAAAAATGCAATACAATAAAAGAAACTGACACACATTAATTCAAAAAAACCTGGTCAAGAGAGTGGGCCCAACTCCCTAATCAGGGTTGTGATAGAATTATAAACTCAAGAAGAGTTCAGAAAGGAAAATTGCATTAAAATAAAATTTCTAAACAAAGTACTGTTACAAACCCTCAATTTTCTTGTAATCTAACCCCTTCTCCACATCTCTGTAACGTCTTCTATGAAAATTATCACATTGAAAAATCCTAAAATTATGACAGTTATTTTCCTACATTTACATAATGGTTGTGATAAACAAAACCGAATGCAAAAGATCGCAGCAAGATAAATCTAAATCTTTTCCACCATTGTAATTGTTATCCAAAGATAGTGCTGCCAACTCAATGACTTTCCCCATAATTACAAACTTGGCCATCCGACCTCCAAATTTGTAAGAATGATGGAGTTAGCAAGCCACTTTGGTAATAATCCCCTACAACTATGCTTCCTTGATTAAATAATACATTAAGACATGAGAAGAGGTATACATGTGTGGTTTAGGATAGAAATTGACAATTAATGATAAAAATGAGGAAGGGAAATAGGATAAAAAGGCAGGTAAAGATATGCAAGTTTAGCTCACAACATCTACCCTGAACTAGTCTTTTTGCATGTCCTCATGCATCTCATCGCCTATGAAAGTCTAGGTTGGAGCGGTTATGATCAGCATGAAGCTAAGAAAAATCATATTTCTCAGCCATTTATGTTCCTGGAGGTTTATAGCCATATATCATGATGAATCCCTTCCACTAATCATCATTTACATTGTAGGTTGGACTGTACTAATCTGATGGCAGCCAGATAATGGGAAGCTAGAATCTCAAAACCATCCATCGGACCCCAAACGTGTGTATGCAAGAAATATAACATGGTATCCTTGTTTGGGTGCAAATATTATCGTTTAATTCTATTGTAGTACTTGCCCAACTATTTAATTTGTCAATCTGAGGTTCGTAGGCTTACGAGACACATGCACTATATATGCAGGACTGAAGTGGAACTAATTTAATCTAAATTACTAAAATCAAATTAATCTAGGAAGGCATTGAAACACTAACTAGGAAAGCAGGAAATTGCATAAAGGAAAAGAAATACAACATGTGAATAATTGAATGACAAACAACATATGTGAGTTCACAACAATAAATCTATCTCAAATTATATTACAAGAATCAAATTACAAATCATGAACTCAAAAACTCAAAAACTCTATCTCTCTATTCTTCCCCTTTCTATCTTAATTACAAGACTATCTCTCCAAACTAAAAACTCTCTTATATACATGAGGAAGATAACCATCTCATAATTACATATCCAATATTCTCTCAAGCACTCTCAACTAATTTCCCATTATTACAAGATATTATCCCTTTGAATCCTCCATACATCTCTCACATATCTTGGATAAGATATGCCAACCAAATCCTTCATGATCTTCTCCTTAGGAATAGGCTTGAATAATTATCCCCTTAATATGTTGGAGGAGATATTTGAGACGTATCTTGGAATTAATCCTTCACATATTTCCTACACATTACAAAGCTCACATATTCTTGAGATATATATATATATAAATATGTATATTTTGTAATATTTAATCATAAATTCACTTATAATACAAAAATGAATAAAGTGGAAAATAAGAAGGTGAAACCCAAATGTATTTATGAAAATGATATGATAAAAGGTTAATGGGATGATGAAATGTAAGGAATAGTGAAGGAAAAGGTGGATAAAAATATGACATTTTTGAGTCCCAACATCCTCCCCAACTGAACTTGTTGCATGTCCTCAAGCAACCATGCATGGGTCTCTTTAAGAACATTTGGCATCTTGAACTTTGGATTTACATGATGATGTCTTTTAATAATGAATGTTTCCAGGATATGTGAAAGACATGAGTAACAACTTATATTTTCTTATGGTTGGTTCTTGTGTGACAACCATGAATACAAATAATGTTCGTTCTTGTGTTAACAACATTAATTTCATTTTCTGTTCTCTTTTGTTATGGTTGGTTCTCATGAATACAAAGAATGTTGGTTCTTGTGTTAGCAACATTCATTTCGTTTTATGTTCTCTTGCTGCAATAATAATGTAAACATTCACTGGAAATCATAATGTGCATAAGAAAGCCCTTTTGTAATATTAATGAAGCATGCCAATATGTATTTTAATGCATATGAAGCAAAGTGTAACAAAGTATCGTCGGAAAAGAAATGTTGGTGAATGGTAAATGAGATAAAAAAAATGGAGTGATAGTGGTGGAGAAATGGAATCATGGTAGCGAATATGTAGTGAATATAGTTCCCCCCCCCCCAACTGAATTGGTTGCATGTTGTCATGCAACTTGGCATGGCTCATTAAAGGAAATGTAGCATGGTGAGGGAATTTTCCAAAATATTCAAGTCAGCATATAAGGAATTGCATAATTAAAGATTAGAAAACAATATACCTCTACTTACCCAAGAATGATGAACTATGCAATAGGAATGTAGCTGCTGCTGCTGAATCAGGAAAATGTGACTGATGTTGTTGTAACTGGATCCTGGGAAATGAAGGAATCTGAATTGCTGATGCTGAATCATGGAAAAAATAAGGCCGAAAGTGGAACTGTGGTACTGTCGTCGATCAGAATTCATACTGCGGTCACTACTGAGGGAGTCATGAAAAAGTGTATAGTCTTCACCTGCTACAAAACTGATGGTACAAGTCTAATCATGCAAAAGAATGTGTGATTTCGAGCATGAAAAGAGATCATTGGATTATCGTCCATTGATGCATGCCGTTAACCAATGCGAGGCAAACTCATCATTGATGTCAATGAGTGCCAAGGTACCCGAGTACATCTTGCGAAATGCGAATAAAGGGGTTGACGTCGAGCCATTTGTAAGATTTGACGATCAAGGGACATTGATGTATTCCCATGATTTTCAGCGAGAGAACTTGCCATTAAGGCATGCAAGTCTCAAGGTACTCAAAAGGAACTCTATTCTATTTCCCAGATAAGGTGCTGATGTCGATGGGGCAAGACTTGTTGAAAGGTGGGCCTTAAGGAATCCCACATCAGTCAACGCGAGTTTGTACAAAAAGATTTGGTAGGACTATAAATGGAAAGAAATCACGGGCAGTGTGGATCAGCATGGCTAGGAAAACAAGGCAATGTAATCATGGAAAGGGAATGAGTTTTATTTAGAAGGCAAACTACTAGGCAAAAATAAACTGAAAAGGATAAAGGACTGTATGTGATTCATAAAAATAGGCGTGCATGAAGTCGTGAAAGATAAGGAGATGGAAGATGGTCTGCGACATAGGAATGATTTAGGCGCTTGGAAGGAAAAATTTGACTAATCATGTCATGA
Source organism: Pinus albicaulis (assembly GCA_034641835.2). NCBI lineage: Eukaryota > Viridiplantae > Streptophyta > Pinopsida > Pinales > Pinaceae > Pinus > Pinus albicaulis. Next base: position 447,909,883 of record CM076577.1, read on the forward strand.
TGCAAAAGGGTTTTTGTGTAAATGTAAATGTCACGACATGATGCATGTGATCTCTAGAGATCTCGCCTTCATGATTGTCTTCAATACCTGCATAAAAATTTTCGCCTTTGTGTGCCATCTCCATTGATCATTCCTGTATGAAGTGACTCAAAAACAAATTAGCTCATTTTCAAGAATATATTAAATGTCCATTTTAAATTATTTTTCGAAGTTACACTAATCATGGATGAAAAAAAGTGTCGCATCATAATGTTGAGCTTTCTGCATAAGCTTCTCATTGACGTACACATAACACCAGTCTCATTTCACTTGTTAGTATATGCATCCTAACTTTTTCCCGCATATTCACTTTAAAATGATAAAATCCAACATACTTTTATTTCCCCCCAACTAGAGATATTGCATGTCCCCATGCAATGTACTTTTTCAAAATGTTTTTTATTGGTTTGTAGTAAAAGTGATTTACAACATTTGAAAAGGCTTTTGTATTTGTTAGGGAACAAGTAGTTAGTTTATAAATGTATGAGGGAAATTTTTTATTTATTTTTTTTATTTTTTTAGATATCAAATTGATGTATGTGATTTTTTTTATTTCTGAAAATCAAGATCTATAACAAGACAAAGATTTAACTGCAGACCAATTGCTAAATCATATTCTCTACTCTCTCCGATCTCTCTGATTTTGAACATGTAACCCAAAAAAAAACATACCCTTACCCATCAAAAACACTCATTTAATCAACTCACTGTAGGGTCTACCAACGTCTACCAATGAAGCTGCCTTGGTGTAGAGAGTCTGAAGACTAGGAGATGTGAATGTGCCGTCCAGGAACAATTTAGATACACTTCCGTGAGTGGCTTCAGTCAAATGAACCCCATCCCAGTTGAATTGTTGTCTAGGATTTGTACACAGAGATGCTCCTTTTTCGCCGCATCCTACGCTCATATTGTAATTATATTGACCACCTGTTCCACAACAAGCCTGTAACACGTCATCCTTCAGCCCGAAATTCTTTGGAGAGTTCAAAATTTTGAGAGCTGCCTCGTAATAATCTGCAAAAACAAATTTAACTTGTGGATATTGATTTTGCAGGCTTGTCACTCGGCCTTGCAGAAGATCATTCCCCATTCTGGAGAAATTGTTAAACCTCGGCCTACACTCTATTTCGTCAACTGGTTCTTTTAGTGAGGTGTATAGTGTTAAATATGACAGCGAGCAGCCAATGGGCAAGTTGGTTTGTAGTAAAATCTTTTTGGCTTCGCCCACAGTAATCAATGTCTTTAGTGCATTTTCGATCTTGTCCACGACTTGAGGAACAAAGGTAGACACTTCCTCCATTTAGTTTGATCTCTATTAATCTCGAAACCACTCTCAGCCAATCTTAGCATATGCAAGAATTCAAAGCCACTATTATTCGATGAGAGACTTCCAGGACTTCTAATTGTTGCAACTCCATTTGTGGAGGTTGTATTTCCATTAGATGGAAAAGCACCATTTTCAACTGCACTAGTATCGGATGGTTCAGACAGTAAACTTGTCAAAGACTCAACAATGTCATCTTTGTTGCATCCTCGCCTATAATCAAGAGTTATCATTTCTAGCTCATGCGTATCCAAAACTTCTTGTGGCATGCTCTCCAGAACCCATCCGATGTATGTCACATTATTGACATGTTGATTCATATCCATATCAGCTCTCCTAGGCATAAGACCAGATCTTGAGTGTTGTGTAGGATCTTCAAGCTTAGGTATCTTTTTGGAAGTGTTATTGTTTTCCTCCGGAAATGCCAGCCTGGGAGATTTTGGGCAATGAACCATGTATTCATCCCTCAAGTCAGACACTCTCACAGACCCATCTGCAGATACAGAAGAAAAATCCCCTACGTCCCCCCAGGCAATATCATATACCTCCTTATCATGAGCAATCAGCTGTGTATCCACCACTTCCTTTTCTATGTCCCAGATAGTACAAGTGGTATCGATGCTCGATGTCCCAATTCGCTTGGGATGGGCATCATTTCAGTCAAAAGAAGTCAAGGGTGCACAGAATTCACTGTTCTTATTATTATTGAGGAGGCTTTTGGGCTCTACTCGGTCCTCGCAAATTTTCCAGATTCTCAGATAGTCGCCGGTAGTGGCCAGAAGGTCAGGCCTCTGGCATTCTTTATCAGTAATAAACATTATCTTGGTAGTGGGATATGGATGGTCGAAAGCAAGCATGGGATCACTCCTAAATTCCCCAGTATCAGGATCTCTAGATATTATTACCAAACTACCTCTTCGATATTTGAAAAATCCGATTTGACTTATTGTGAAGTGATTTGTTCCTGTAAAATTGGAATTTGTATTATTGTTTCCTGATTTTCTGGACAAAGAGCCAGATTTTTAATTTATGATTTGGAGGATTTTGTGGGTGTTGTTGAAGGAGTTGCGATGGGGGAGGGCATATTTTTAATGATACGCTGGCCAGGGATAGAGGATGCTGCCAAAATCTCGAAAAATATTGCAAAATTGGATTCTTTTCTGAATAGGAAGAGGGGCGTAGGGTAACCACCAGCAAAGCTGTATTAAGAGCAATCGAATTCTGCTCACAAAAGAGCCAGTTCATCAAAGGTAACACCATTTTGTTCATAGCTTCATCCTTCCCATTGAACATAAGATTGTGCATCAACCTTGGAACCAAGGCGTTTGTCCGAATGGTGTTGTTCGATTTTGCGTGGAGGAATCTGCAGTGCGTTTTTCTTTTTTCTCTTCTCGGCCATTTATGTAGTGCGTTTTGTTTTCTCTTGGCGATGCGTTTAATATTTTTTATGTTTTATTTTTCAAAGTGCGCTGGTTGACTGTTTTATTATTATTATTATTATTATTATTATGATTTGTTTTTGTTGTTTTAATTTTTTTTTTTTTTTTGTTTTAATTTTTTTTTTTTATTAAAATTGTTGTGTTGAATGTTTTATTTTTTATTTTTTTATTATTTTTTTTAATTTAAAAAAATGAAATTAACCCTATCTTTACAAAAACAAAAATGGTTAGTTTTAAATTTTTTTTTTTTTTTTTAATCAATGAAAAACTAAAATTTAGAAAGAAACTAAACTTTGCTCAAGACTTAATTTTTTTTAACAAATGGAAACAATAATTTGCATATTGAAATATGTTTTTGATGAAGCATATTGCAAAACATGAATTTTTTCTTGAGATTAGTCTAAATCATCCCTATTTTTCTGATCCTCGCGATCGCACTAAGCGCGGAGGAGAGCATACTTATTCTAGGTAAAAGCAAAACTGAAAATGAAAGAAGAAACTAAAAATGAAAGCCTACCTACTCTATACTAACTAGAAAAAAAAATTAGTTACGTGTAATTAAACTTCCAATGAAGCCATTCACGTAGCAATAACAACAATATATCCAGTAGCAATTTTTTAAATGATGGATGAAAATATGCGACAGTGAATGAGTCTAGTTGTTGTAACTGCAAATCAACTAAAAAATAAAAAGATAAATCTAATCTAGTACTTACCTGGAACCATTGTTTGATAAGGCTTTGATAGGCACAGTTTCTCTCACTCAGATCATGTTGTAACTCCTGTTCTTCTTCCCTGATCTCCTGTTCGAATGATTATTCTCCATCAAATATGCAGGATTCTTCAGATGTTGAATCTTCGTTTATTTCTTGGGGAGTAGTTGAACCTTCAATTCTTGTCAAGATCTCCTTTTCCAGGGAAGAGGAGATTCTGACTTCTGCAAGGATCTGAGTGAGTAGTTCCACGCTGACACTCATTATAAAACCATGTTGAAAGAGAGATTCTTACATACTAAAAACAGAGTGCTAATAATTGTCTGAGTTTTTAATCCTTTTACAAGGTTTTAGTTCACAAAAACTCTTTCAAATCAGCACACTAAAAATTGAAAAAAAAACAAAGACCACAGAAATAATCTTGAATTCAATACTCAATTAAACCCTCTTACAAGGACTGCTCATTAATTTAGTAATTTAATTCTTCAATTACAACCATGAACCATGAATTCATCAAACACTCTTCACAGTTGCGAAAATCAAACACACTTGCAAAAATTGAAATTCACACTTGCATAAATGTAAACACACCCTACATGCCCTGATCCATAAGAGGTCGAGCCCGTTACGGTATCTCGAATGCGATGCGTAGGCTGTTCCCCACATCTTACCGCCTTAACACCTTGGAGTTAGGAACATGTCTAAACACACTTGCATGAAAAATCAACTAAACTTCAATCCATCGTGCCTCCCCGGAAACGGCGCCAAAATGTTTGGGTGCAAATATTATCGTTTAATTCTATTGTAGTACTTGCCCAACTATTTAATTTGTCAATCCGAGGTTCATAGGCTTACGAGACACATGCACTATATATGCAGGACTGAAGTGGAACTAATTTAATCTAAATTACTGAAATCAAATTAATCTAGGAAGGCATTGAAACACTAACTAGGAAAGCAGGAAATTGCATAAAGGAAAAGCAATACAACATGTGAAGAATTGAATGACAAACAACATATGTGAGCTCACAACAATAAAGCTATCTCAAATTATATTACAAGAATCAAATTACAAATCATGAACTCAAAAACTCAAAAACTCTATCTCTCTATTATTAAAACTATCAACTAATCAACTTTTCCATTATTATCAAAATGAAGAGATAGCACTCTCTTATATACATGAGGAAGATAACCATATTATAATTACATATCCAATATTCTCTCAATCACTCTCAACTAATTTCCCATTATTACAAGATATTACCCCTTTGAATCCTCCACACATCTCTCACATATCTTGGATAAGATATGCCAACCAAATCCTCCATGATCTTCTCCTTAGGAATAGGCTTGAATAATTATCTCCTTAATATGGTGGAGGAGATATTTGAGACGTATCTTGGAATTAATCCTTCACATATTTCCTACACATTACAAAGCTCAAATATTCTTGAGATATATATATATAAATATGTATATTTTGTAATATTTAATCATAAATTCACTTATAATACAAAAATGAATAAAGTGGAAAATAAGAAGGTGAAACCCAAATGTATTTATGAAAATGATATGATAAAAGGTTAATGGGATGATGAAATGTAAGGAATAGTGAAGGAAAAGGTGGATAAAAATATGACATTTTTGAGTCCCAACAATCCTCTTTAATTCCCATGCGAAATTGAGAGCCAAAAAAAGGTTCCTATATCCTAACAGTTGATGATGGTAGCATTTACCTTTTATGGCAACTGACTTGACCCTCGTCCTAACAAGTGACCACAAGTTTTGTGCACAAATTAGTGCACCACTTTTGGGTTGCCACCATCTATTATTTTCATTCCTAAAGCTTCAAAAAGGTAGCATGCTTGTTGTAAATATTGACAAAATAATCATTTTCCCTTCGAAGGACAAGTGGCTTAGTAGCTTCATTTTCTTCGAATGCGTCGAAGGCTTTCCTCCACTTAACCTGATTGATTATATAGGAAGTAAAGGATCTTAATTGAACATCTCCTACTTATGGAACTAGTTTTAATTCCTAATCATTACTAAGGAATTAATCGTGCATATATAGTTCACACATCAAGTCTTTATTCAAAACATCATGAATTCTCAAGATGCGTGGAAACTGTATAGAGTCTTCTATCTCATGGCTAACCTCATGAAAAATACTTTCCAGAAAAAAGAGAAGATATTTTTCGTGAAGAAATAGAGCATAGTTGTGAGTAGGGGGTTGACAAGCAATTACTTGTTGTACCAAAGTGAACATGTCTTCCTTATCGACCTTTAGTATTCACACATGCTCTTCTAATTCCCTGATATTCTTCTGTTATTTCTCCCGCTTTTTCCTCTCTCTGTCCATCTGGTCTATGTAACGAGTGACAGTCTATGTAGCCTATTCACATATCCTTTTCACTTCTTCCTAGTGGGGTTTTAAAGTGATTTTCCCTTGTTCAATACAAGACACAACAACCTACCACTTTTGAATTTATGCGGCCAAAAATAATTATCGAGCCTCAAATAAATATTCAATTGGATTAGTTTGTGTAGCGGGAGAAATTGGATGATTATCCTCTATCCCAATCATTGATGGAATGGCTCTGGCCTTGAATTTTGCAGTCTTTTTCCTATACCTCCCTTATTTCTTCTGTAAGCACAATACCCTTTTCCTCAAGTTAATATTTTATATTTTTAATTGCGTAGCTTCATTAAATTGGGACTGGTACCTTTCTTTACGAAGGGCCCTCATTTTTTCACATTTCGCAATGATTTCCTGTTTGACATTGACTTCATCTACTAGTCTTGTATCTGGTGTGGGATTTGGTGGATTATTATCAACAAATGTGTCATTCAAATCCTCTTTTAACCTAAATTCTTTCATTTTTTTCTTCATTTGGGGAGATACCCCTTCAATTTCTTTCTTAGGTCTTGTGACCTCGTCATTTCCTTCCTTAGGTCTTATGACCTCTTCATTTACCCTTCTTGGCTCTGGAATCACTATGGTCAATGACATCCTTCCCTTGCATTTGTTATGCCGCAAGGCCAACATTTTCTTCTGGTGGCCCTAGAGGGGTGGAATTAGCTATTACTTATTCCTTTTCTCTTGTCGGCACTAGTCCTTGTGTGTTAGTGTTGACCCTTATGTTTCTATTTTTTCATGTCTCTGTGTTAGCGAGTACTGGCACCTGAATGGTCATAATGACTACTGTATCCAAGATTGTTCAAAAAAATTCTAAAATTGGGGGAATGGCTTCTTCTTCCACCAAGCGCTGAGGGGAAAAACATTTCTTTGCCCATTTTGGTACACTTGTAGGAAATGGGGAATGAGGAACATCTTCTTCAATCTCTGCCCTGAATATGCCTGCTGACTCAGGTTCTTCCTTTCCATCCCCCTTGTTGACTAGTTGAACCATGCTTCCTTCCAAATTTTCTCCTTGTCCAACAGTTGGCATTTGTTCTTGTAGAGCAGTTCCGACTACAGGGTCTCTTTCCTCTATAGATTCCTGATTCTTTTGAGCTAGTGGTGTTGGTTCTTGTGTTACAACACCATTTACAATTCCTGCTTCAGGTCCCAAATTTTCTTGGACAGGTGGTGTTGTTTCTTGTGTAACAACGCCACCTGCACATTCCCCTATGGACTTTTGATATATTTGAATGGGTGGTGCTGGTTCTTGTGTAACAACACCACCTATTGATCCTCTGTCTAGTGATGTTTCTTCTTGTGAATTTTTGGTCAACGTTGGTTCTTCTGAAACAACATCTACTACATTTTCTATCTTCGTTGCTTCTATTCCCACTAAACTGATAGGCGATGTTGGTTCTTGTGGGGAAACATCAACTATGGTTTCTTCTATTTCCATTGCTTCTCCTTCATCATCCTCCCTTTTATCCAGATTTATGCAGTAAAAAAAATGGAATACATAAATACACATAAAATCAGAGATGTAGTAGAAACAAAACTTCATTTCATTAATAACAAATAACTAAAATATGCTTATAGATATAATGTAAATAAACTAGCTAGGATGTTGGTAGCTTATCTCTAAGAATACATGTGGTTGCTATAGGTCTCTGAACATTGATACAATGAGGTTCGAGGGTCTATTTATTATTGTAAAACAATGGAAAAACCTAAACATCCAAAACCCTAACCCTAGGAGATGAAACGCCAAAACTATGGGCCTTGTTTTGGTAAATTGGTACATCAATATTCCCGGGGATGTAACTTTGGCATACGATCTTTGGTTGATGTGCACAACACCTTGTTAGAAATACATTTCCAAGGAATACAACATTTGATGTGAGAAACATTGTAGGAACTTCCATGTTTCTCCCGGTTTTTCCAAAAAAAGTGGTTTAGGGCCTCAAAATGGCTCCAGAAGTTCAGGACCCGAAAAAACTACTAAAAATAGTAAATTGTGCTACAATAAAGTAAATTGAAAACTTGAAAGAAGTGATGGTGGGGCCCTAAGTGAAATAGGTTGGTGGCCACCAATATCCACCTAGATCATTCCTCCCCCCTTAGGAAGCAATGGTCCCCATTGCATTGAGTTCCTCCATGATGTTATCACATTTACATTTTCAATTTTTTGATAGGGTCATTAGCTTAGGTCTTATTTTTTCTCATAAAAATTGGTTCATGAAATTGATGAAAACTCATGAAATAGTCATTATCATAAGTCTAAAATATCCCATGGGTCACGTCATTAGAGTCAAATCCATAAAAATTCACCTTAGTTTCACATGCATTGGTTTAAATTTTGATAGTGGCCACCTGTCTGCATTTTCCCGATTCTGCAGCGAATATAACTACAAATAGGCAAATTTCGCTATGGAATTACCTGACCATTGCGTAGCGAATCTGCCAAGTTTATATCTGAAAAAGGTACGGAATCATGTGTTTCTGCACCAATAAAGTGGATGATGAGCTATCAAGTTTCTAGTGTTTTAGGTTGAAGGTGAGGTCATATGATCAATTATTACAGTCATCCAAGCATGCAAATTCGCAAACATCATTCATCATTACCTTTCACTCCTCCCACTTGTCATTACTCTCTCCACATTTGAATTTCGTTTTTTAAACTAATCTCCAAAGCTCCTCTCTATCATCTTCCTTTATACCTTTGCATGTAGTATTTGATTAAAATCCTTGACGAGTCCAACTCCACCTCAAGCAGCTTGATGTTCATTTGTTTTCTTGCAGGTGTCAATTTTTCAAGAAAGATAGTGTAGTATAAAGGAAAATGGTCATGAAAAATAAAATAAAGAAAGGAGGATATTGTGTAGATATGAACTTATGGAGATAACATTGGTCATGGAAGACCTTAGTGTTGTATAGGACTTCATCAAAGTTGGTTGCATGATTTTTTACAAGAAGATACAAAGGGATTTATTTATTTTTTTATTGTTTGAGAAGTCAAAATCAAGAGCAGTTTTTGGGAAAACAGAGGATACTTCTAAAAATATGAGAGAGGTTATTTTCAATCACAGATCAAAGCACATTAACCTATTTCACTTTTCTCATATGTGCTACAAATTGTTATATTCGAAGATGTATTTGGGCTCTATTTTCATAATGTGTTTTTTCCTATTTTATACATATTTTTCAAATACATTTTCCGGACACATGAAGCTATTTTGCAAACAACCAAGAGAAGTTTTTCTTCAGCACAAACTTATTTTAAAAAGCCTCCTCCTATTTTGAAACAAATGTCAAGGATTCGACGATAGGAGCTCATTTATGAGCCCTATTTTTTAGAAAAAAGAAATAAATAAATAAATAAAAAATAAAAAATAAAATAAAATAAATAAAAATAAAAATAAAAAACAACTCCATTTTTATTAATAGATGAACTTGTTGAAGGTGAAAATGTTGCTTCTTGAGGAGGGTAAGAGATATTTTGAACCAAGTTTTCCTTATCATGCTTCAACATATCATCTTGCAGAGCCATAGGAATTTTTTTGAAGAAATAAGCACAATTTCTGAGTTTTCTACCAATTAGGCAATTTTCTAGCGAATCCCACGCTTGAAGCCCAGATTTCGCTACAAAATTGTTGTAGGTGACTTTTCGCATAAAATCATGGATAAAGTGAAAACAAGGTCGAAGAAAATTTGTATTAATCTCTTTTGGTTCAACAAACATCTCAAATTAGAAAAGAGGGCTAATAGGTGGCATAGGTGGGTGAAGTCAATTTTCAACCAAACCTAGCTACGAAATTGCCTTAATTCCCCTTTTTTTGCAGCGAGTAACATTTCGTAGCAATTTTATGATTTGAAGGTTCGTTGGAGGTCAGATAGCCACATGGAGAGTTTAAAGAGCATCAGTGGAATATTCAGGTGGAGTTTCAGTCTTCGACAAGGCTGTCTAGTTCACCAACTTAGCATGAAGACAGTCAACAAATATCATGACACCATTACCTTAAAAATAGGATGATTAGTTTCTTAATTTAGTGGGGGTATTTATGCCTTGTTTATGGTTAGTGCCACTCGAGCACTTAACTAGTTTATGTAATTACATAGTCCCTTCTGTTAGTGAATGTAATAAATAAGTGGAAGAGTCCTAATAGGTCTCTAAGTCATAAAGTCAGTAGGTTTCATTATCATTCCCATGTATTTTTTATTTTTTTTAAGATGGGTGCCATGCAAATTAGTTCGATGATCTAGCCATGTAGGCAGATCCAATGTAAAGGAATAAGGCCTATTAATAGGCAAAATTTTGAAGAATTCGTGGTTGGAGGATGTTATTCTACACTACTACTATTGTAAATTTTGTATGACCAGTAATATATATTGACTGTATCTTTATTCTTAACCTGAGATTCATTTGGTATTTCATGAGCATTTATCATATGTATCTTATTATTTTTCTTTTAGTATCTTGATTTTTAATTACACAGAATTCATGTGCATCATTCTATGAATTCCTTTAAAAATAAGCTATTGTATATCTGTGTGTGTTGTCCTTTTATTGGAACATCTACATGCCTCAACTTCCACAAGGAGAGCCAAGTCACTAAATTTCCTAACACTGACTCCATAAGTCCAATGGTAGTAAACCCTATAAATTTTTCACCTGCATACAAACACATTCAAGAAACTATCATTCTAAATTGAGTGAAACTCTTAAATTCAAACTAAGATTAATCCCTCATCATAATTTCAAGAACGAAATCATGCACAGGAATATCTATTTCAAATTTTAGTAGGAAACAAACCATTTGGAAATCCATGGGCATAAATTCCATAATAATTAATATGAATCATATACCAAATTGAAGCACAAAAAAACTTATTTAATTTAATTTGAAGCTACCTACAATTTATGAATGGTGAGCCTTTTTTCATCCATCAATAGCCTTATTTGTATGGTTAACCATTTTTTAGTAAACCACCACTAGTTAAGCCACATGATTTCTATAGGGAAATTTGCACTCATACAACAAATTATGCAAAGAAAAGGAATGGCACTCCTTCATATTTTTTGGTGTCAAAATATGAATGATATTATTCAATCCTTTCCCACATTAATTATCAATGCGGGATTTTTTCTTTTGTTGCAAGGCTAACATGCAAAAAATATGGAGGTAATAATTACACAACTTTTTATCAATCACGAATTCAATAGACTATGCAAAACAAGAACCAAATGTAACAACAATTAAATGATAGAAACAATAAATTTTAATAGTGACTAGATTCACAGCATTTAAGATTTATAGCAATCACATTAAACCATTACATCTATAAAGGAAAAATTAAATACATTAAAATAAAGTGACACACATTAATTCAATAGCACCTGGTCAGGAGAGTGGGCCCAACTCCCTGATCAGGGTTGTGATAGAATTAGAAACTCAAGAAGAGATCAGAAAGGAAAATTGCATTAAACTGAAATGGCTAAAAAAAGTACTGCTACAAACTCTCAATTCTCTCATAAGCTAACCCCCTCTCCATAGCTCTGTAACATCTCCTATACAAATTATCACATTGATGGTTCCTAAAATTACGACAGTTGTTTTCCTAAATTTACGTATTGGTTGTGATAAACAAAACTGAATGCAAAAGATAGCAGTGAGATAAATCTGAAGCTTTTCCATCGTTGCAGCTGCTATCCAAAGATAGTGCTTCCAACTCAACGACTTTCCCCAAAATTATGAACTTGGTCATCCGACCTCAAAATCTACAAGAATTATGGAGTTAGAAAGCCACTTTGGTAATAATCCCCTACAACTTTGCTTCCTTCATTAAATAATCCATAAAGACATGAGAAGAGGTATACATGTGCGGTTTAGGACATAAAATGACTATTAATGATACAAATGAGGAAGGAAAATAGGATAAAAAGGTAGGTAAAGATATGCAATTTTAGCTCACAACATCTACCCCGAACTAGTATTTTTGCATGTACTCATGCATCTCGTCGCTTATTAAAGTCTGGGTTGGAGCAGTTATGATCAGCATGAAGCTGAGAAAAACCATATTTCCCAGCCATTTATGTTCCTGGAGGTTTATATCCATCTATCATGAGGACTTCCTTCCACTAATCATCATTTACATTGTAGGTCGGAGTGTACTGATCTGCTGGTAGCCAGATAATGGGAAACTTGAATCTCAAACCCATCCATCAAAACCCAAACGTGTGTATGCAAGAAATATAATATGGTATCCTTTTTAATGCCCATGGAAAATTGAGAGCCCCAAAAGGTTCTTGTATCCTAACAACTGATGATGGTAGCATCCACCTTTTTTGCAACTGAATCGAGCCTTGTCCTAACAAGTGACCACCTATTTTGTGCACAAATTAGTGCACCACTTCGGGGTTTCCAACATCTATTTTTTTTTGTTTTTCAAGCTTCAAAAAGGTAGCATGACTTTTTTAAATATTGACAGACTAACCATTTTTCCTTCGAAGGAAAAGTGGCTTAGTAGCTTCATTTTCTTCGAATGTGTCGAAGGCTTTCTTCTACTTAACCTGATTGATTATATAGGAATTAAAGGATCTTAATTGAACATATCCTACATATGAAACTGGTTGAATGCCTAATCATTACTAAGGAAGTAATCGTGCATATACAGTTCACACATCAAGTGTTTATTCAAAACATCATGAATTCCCAAGATGCGAAAAACTGTATAGAGTCTTCTATCTCATGCCTGACCTCATGAAAAATAATTGTTGAGATTGCAACAAGATGATGAGCTTAGTGGAAAGAAGTTTCCTTCACTAAGTGGGCCCATAGGCTATTTTTGGCGCAAGTCTATTTTTAGACTATGTCTATTTTTAGACATGTCGATCATATTCTATGAGTTTCAGGATGCTATTTGTGGATGGTTGGTCAAGTTGAAAAAATATATGGACTTCTATTTTTAGACATATTGAGCGGAATATATTTTTAGATTGCCAGTCTAAAAATAGATATGTTGAATATTATTAGCTCTTAATAATATTTGGACTATAAATATTATCTTATTCTCTTGGAGCACTTCAGTTAAGTGCACAGATGTGGCACAGGAGCTGACAAAAGGAATTACACTATTCCTAAGGGTTAAGTGGAGCTATTGCATGGATACTTCAGTTAGAACTCATGTGACAGAGTTTGGTGGAGTTATTGAAGTAGTTGGTGGAGTTGTGTTCAGTTTAACTGAGTTAAACATAGTTGAGCTAGTTGTATCTAGTCTAATTGATTGATACACTAGTGATAGTGGTGTGAATTAATTATTAATTAATTCACTAATTATTAACTCATTAATCAACTAAAGAATACATCAGTTAACTACAGTGCATGGACAGTTTCAGTGGAGACCAGTGAAGAGGTAGGTGAAAGAGCATTGTGACTATCAGTTGTGACTATACTGGTGCATGAGTTTGCACCACACATTGATGGAGATGCCAATGAGGATTGCGTAAGCAAGGCTGGACCAATTGGAGTTCATTCAGGTCCATTCTTTAGCAGTGATTGTGTAGTAGAGGCATGCTAGCAGGTGGCAGATATTGGAGCATGTGTTTTGCTAAATCGGACCTAATAAGTGTGTAGCAATTGGAGATTGTACTGAGAGCTTGTGAGGAGCTTTGTATGATTATTGTTACATGATCTCTATGAAATATAATATACAGATAGTTGGGGGTTTTCAGCTTTAAGCTTTCCCATAAAATACTATGTTCATATGTGTGAATGTTTATGTTTTTAATGTGCACATGCGATTGTTTTTATTTCCGCAATTAATGATCAATGGTAGAAGAGATTATGTATTGTGCATGAAGTCAAATAGTGTGTGATGAGGAGAATCTATGATGTATAACATATCAGTTATACAAATTTATACATGGTATCAGAGTGATATTGATCATTGGAGCAATTTCAAAACATTGAAGCAGTTGAGTTTTGTGCTGGTGGAATTCGAATTTGCAACAGTGTTTTCTTAGTGTCGAAGTTCAGATGTCTTTCAACGGATTACGATTGGATTATGCCCTTGAGGGAATCTCAAATTATATTGCATGGAAGGACAATATGGAGGCGGTGCTGGATGGAAATGGGTTGAAGGAGTTCATATATGCAGAAATTCCAAGGACCAAAACCTACTTCTAGCGATGTTGCCGCACTTGACGCATGGCAAAAGAAGACAACAAAATTTCGAAGGATTCTGTTGGAGGGTGTGAAGGATCACATAGCGTCCAGCCTTCATGGTAAAGCTTCTCCATTCTTTATGTGTAAATATTTGAAAGATTTATTCCAAAGAAAGAGCGACCAGAGGAAGTTGGTGCTCAAGGATAAACTTAGGAACGTAAAAATGGAGAAAGGCGACAGTATACCCAAGTACCTCACGAAGTTTTTCCAGTGCAAGGATGAGCTGGGAAGTGTGGGGGTGACTGTAGATGACGAGGACTTTGTGAGCTTGGCTCTCCCTGGACTTCCAAAGAGTTGGCATTCCTATCAGGACTCTGTCAATGGTCGGGAGATATTTCCAGGATGGGAGTGACTTTGGTCGGATCTTGTGCAAGAGGATATAAGGCGAAGTACCAAGGACGGATCTTCATCAAAGAATTTAGATGAAGAAAAATTTTCTTTGGCTTCCAAATCAAGGAAGAGGAAGAGCAAGAAGAATGTTTCTCAATCCAGTGCGAAAGGAAAGAAGCAGGACATGTCCAAGGTGAAGTGCTTTCACTGTCACCAACACAGACATTACGCCACTAATTGTCCACAGAAGAAGAAAAATAAGTAGGCTGCTGGATTTGCAGCTGGAGAGACCTTAGCCTTGCAATTTTAGCTGGATTTTTCGCTGATCACATGCTTGGTCTCAAGTATGATGGTTTCAGTGTGGCTTTTTGACAATGGTGCGTATTTTCATATGATCAGAGACAAAGATTTGTTTACTGATCTGGATGAGAAAGATCTTCGAGTGCACATCGAGATGGGCGATGATGGTAGATACAGTGCGACCAGTATCGGTACCATTTAATTTGAGAGGGAGTCTGGTAAACCCTTCGTATTGAAGGAAGTGATGCATGTTCCTGGATTAAAGAAGAATCTTATCTTTGTGGGTATGTTGGAAGACAAGGGATATGATGTTGTCTTTAGCGAGGGAAAGGCTTTCCTGCGCAGTAAGGAAACTGGTGAAACCCGGAGGATAGGGGTTCGAGTTAAGAACCTTTATCAGTTGCAGGTAGATGGCTGCACAGCAATGGCAGGCAAGGCAGAAGGAGTGGTGAGCCAGGATGAGGGCAAGCTATGGCACAGGATATTGGGCCATCTTCACCATGGTGCTTTGAAAATTTTGCAGCAAATTTCTATCGGGCTTCCCAAAGGTACACTTGCGTAGTCAGATCAGTGCAAGGGATGTACTTTGGGAAAATTTGTGAAAGCCAAATTTCACGAGAAGGATAGTCGCACCACAACAATCCTTGAGATAATTCACATAGATGTGTGTGGACCTTTCTCAGTAGCTTCGACAGTAAAGAATAGGTATTATGTGATATTTGTTGATGATTTTTCTCGTAAGTGCTGGATCTTCTTCATGCATAAGAAGAGCAAGACATACTCAAAGTTCTGTGAGTTCAAGGCATTGTTTAAGAAAGAATCAGGAAAGCAGGTGAAGGCTCTTAGGAGCCAAAATGGTGGCGAATTCATCTTTGGCGAATTCAAGGACTTTTGCAGTGTAGAAGGAATTCGAAGAGAGCTCGTAGCGCCTCATAACCCACAGCAGAATGGGGTCACTGAGCGAAAGAACAGAACGATCATGGGTGCTACATGGGCGTTGTTGCATGATCAGGGCCTTCCCATACACTTGTGGGCTGAGGCATGCAATACTACGGTTTATGTGAAAAAACCATTGTCCTCACAGGATACTTGGCATGAGTACACCCGAGGAGGCGTTTTCTGGTAAGAAGCCTGATATTTCTCATTTGAGGATTTTTGGTTCACTTGTTTACATTCATGTAATGAAGGATGCCAGGAAGAAGCCAGAGCTGACTGCAGAGGTTGGGATATTTGTGGGATACAATGATACACCCCACAACTATCGTGTGTATTTTCTAGACAGTCACAAGACTGTTGTGAGACGGGATATCAAATTTCATGAGGAGAAAGCCATGAAGTGTTTGCTTGAGAGGGAGCCACACTTGCATGAAGATGAGGAGCTATTAGTTCCTAAGGATGAGCCTCAGGATGTGGATTAGCCACAGAGGAGGTTCATGGAGTGGAAGAGACCACTCATGCAACACCAACCATCAGAGGGCGGAAGCACACTACAGAAGCTCAACGACTGATTCAGGATGCAGAGAAGATTGTAGGAGCATCTACATCATAGTGTAGACAGAGACAGTCACCTGATTGGTATACTAGATACATGGCTCTTATGAGCAAGTGTATCATGACAGAGCCATCCTCTTTCGAGGAAGCTGTGGAGGACCTCGCATGGGTAAATGCCATGGTGGAAGAGTATGATTCGATTGTCAGAAAAAATGCATGGGAGATTTTCCCAAGGCCGGAACGGAAATCAGTGGTAGGTTCGAGATGGATCTACAAAGTGGAGCAAGCAGCTGATGGGAGTGTGGAGAAGTACAAGGCAAAATTTATTGCTTGAGGCTTCTCACAGATTGAGGGATCAATTATGAGGAAACCTTTGCTCCTGTCGCAAGGTATTCTTCCATACAAACGATTCTTGCTCTCTCAGCGCAGATGGGGTGGCACATTCATCAGATGGATGTGAAGACTGCATTCCTCAATGGAGTGATTGAGGAGGAGGTGTGCATAGAGAAGACCAAAGGTTTTGAGATCTTCAGCAGCAATTCGCATGTGTGCAGGCTCAAAAGAGCGTTGTATGGGTTGAAACAAGCACCTTTTTCTTGGTACACATGGATAGACAGTTATTTTACCGGACTTGGATTCTCCAAGAGTGAGGTAGATCCGAACCTATACCAGATTGTGGTGGAGGGTAAGTTGTTGATCATTGTACTTTATGTGGATGATTTGATTCTAACAGGTGATGAACTATTGAGACACTCATGCAAGGCTGATCTTGCGAAGGAATTTTATATGAAGGACTTCGGCCTCCTTCATTATTTCCTGGGATTGGAAATTTGGTAGTGCAGTGATGGATTGTTTGTGTCTCAAGGAAAGTATGCCCGGGAGATACTGGAGAAGTTCAACATGCATGGCTACAAGCCTATCGACACTCCTCTTCCTGGTGGATGGAGGAAAGAGGATGCTACATCGGTAGAGGTATTGGATGCCACTGTTTACCAATAGTTGGTGGGGTCGCTCATGTATCTAGTCAATACACGACCTGAAATATGCTACGCTGTTAACTAGCTTTCACAAGCTATGGTTAAGCCTACCAAGCTCTTTTGGAAGGCAGGCAAGCATGTATTGAGATATCTCAAAGGCACATTGGGATATGGATTATGGTAGAGACAGTCGGATGAGGTGAAGCTGTGTGGGTTCATGGATGCAGATTGGGCAAGGATCCCAACGAACAGAAAGAGCACATCTGGAGGGATTTTTAGTATCGGGTCGACAGAAGTTTCTTTGTACAGTAGGAAGCAGAGATCTGTGGCACTCAGTTCAGTAGAGGCCAAGTATATGGTAGAGATTTTGGCTGCATGCGAGGCTATATCGATGAGGAAGATCCTGGTCAGGTTGTTCGGTTCACACTTAGATCCTACTGTGATATATTGTGATAATCAGAGTTACATGAAACTCTCGGTTAATCTAGTATTTCATGATAGATATAAACACATTGACATATGGTATCATCATATCAGAGATTGTGTGCAGCGAAAGATCATGTTATTTTCATACATTCCCACGGAGGATCAGGATGTTGATATCTTGATGAAGGCGCTCACCAGGAGAAAATTCAAATACCACAGGGGTAGGATCAAGGTGGCAGATAATCCCTATTTTTTTGAGAGGGAGTGTTGAGATTGCAAGAAGATGATGAGCTTAGTGGAAAGAAGTCACCTTCACTAAGTGGGCCCACAGGCTATTTTTGGCGCAAGTCTATTTTTAAACTATGTTTATTTTTAGACATGTCGATCATATTCTATGAGTTGTAGGATGCTATTTGTGGATGGTTGGTAAAGTTGGAAAAAATATATGGACTTCTATTTTTAGACATATTGGGTGGAATCTATTTTTAGATTTCCATTCTAAAAATAGATATTTCGAATATTATTAGCTCTTAATAATATTTGGACTATAAACATTATCTTATTCTCTTGGAGCACTTTAGTTAACTGCACAAATGTGGCACAGGAGCTGACAGAAGGAATTACGCTATTCCTGAGGGTTAAGTGGATCTATTGCATGGAAAATTCAGTTAGAACTCATGTGACAGAGTTTGGTGGAGTTATTTAAGTAGTTGGTGGAGTTGTGTTTAGTTTAACTGAGTTAAACATAGTTGAGCTAGTTGTATCTAGTCTAACTGATTGATACACTAGTGAGAGTGGTGTGAATTAATTATTAATTAATTCACTAATCATTAAATCATTAATCAAATAAATAATACATCAGTTAATTACAATGCATGGACAGTTTCAGTGGAGACCAGTGAAGAGGTAGGTGAAAGAGTAGTGTGACTATCAATTGTGACTATAGTGTTGCATGATTTGCAACACACAGTTGTTGGAGATGCCAATGAGGATTGCATGAGCAAGGCTGGACCAATTGGAATTCATTCAGAGCCATTCTTCAGCAGTGATTGTGCAGTAGAGGCAGGCTAGCAGGTGTCAGAGATTGTAGCATGTGTTTTGCTAGATCAGACCTGATTAGTGTGTAGCAATTGGAGATTGTACTGAGATCTTGTGAGGAGATTTGTATGATGATTGTTACATGATCTCTATACATATAATATAAAAATATTTGGGGGTTTTCAGCTTTAATATTTCCCATAAAATACTGTGTTCATATGTGTGAATGTTTATGATTTTAATGTGCGCATGCGATTGTTTTTATTTCCGCAATTAATGATCAATGGTAGAATAGATTCTGTGTTGTGCATGAAGTCAAATAGTGTGTGATCAGGAGAATCTCAGATGTATAACATATTAGTTATATAAATTTCTACTATAATTTCTATAAAAAAGAGAAGATATTGTTCGTGAAGAAACAAATCATAGCTATGAGTAGGGGGTTGACAAGCCATTACCTGTTGTACCAAAGTGAACATATCTTCCTTATCATCCTTCAGTATTCATACCTACTCTTCTAATTCCCTGATATTCTTCTGTTTTTTCTCCCGCTTTTTCCTCTCTCTATCCATCTAGTCTATGTAACGAGTGACGGTCTATGTAGCCTATTCGCGTATCCTTTTCACTTCTTCCTGGTGGGTTTTCAAAGTGATTGTCCCCTGTTAAATAGAAGACACAACAACCTGCCACTTCTGAATTTATGTGGCCAAAAATAATTCTCATGCCTCAAATAAATATTAAATGGGATTAGTTTGTGTTGCGGGATAAATTGTAGGATTATCCTCTATCCCAACCACTGATGGAATGGCTTCGGCCTTGAATTTTGCAGCCTTTTTCCTATACCTCCTTTATTTCTTCTGTAAGCACAATACCCTTTTCCTCAAGTTAATATTTTATATTTTTAATTGCGTAGCTTCATTAAATTGGGACTGGTACCTTTCTTTAATAGGGGCCCTCATTTTTTCACATTTCTCAATGATTTCCTATTTGACTTCGACTTCCTCTACTGGTCCTATATCTGGTGTGGGATTTGGTGGATTATTATCAACAAATGTGGTGATCGAATCCTCTTTTAACCTGAATTCTTTCATTTGTCTCTTCATTTGGGGAGAGAACCCTTCAATTTATTTCTTAGGTCTTGCGACCTCGTCATTTCCTTCCTTGGGTCTTATGACCTCTTCATTTACCCTTGATGGCTCTGGAATCACTGTGGTCAGTGGTGTAGTGTCACTGACATATTTCCCTTGCATTTTTTCTATAGCAAGGCCAAACTTTTCTTCTGGTGGCCCTCGAGGGGTGGCATTAGCTATTACTTATTCGACCTTTTCTCTGGTCGGAACTATTTATTGTGTGTTAGTGCTGACCCTTATGCTTCTAGTTTGTCATGTATCTGTGTTAGCGAATACTGGCACCTGAATGTTCGTAACAACTACTATATCCAAGATTGTTCCAAAAAATTCTAAAATTGGGGGAATGGCTTCTTCTTCCACCAAGCGCCGAGGGGAACAAAATTTCTTTGCCCCTTTTGGTAAACTTGTAGGAAATGGGGAATGAGAAACATCTTATTCAAACTATGCCCTGGGTATGCTTGCTGACTCAGGTTCTTCCTTTCCATCCCCCTTGTTGACTGGTTGATCCATGCTTCCTTCAAAATTGTCTCCTTGTCTAGTAGTCGACATTGGTTCATGTAGAGCAGTGCCGACTATAGGGTATGTTTCCTCTACAAATTCCTGATTCTTTTGAGCTAGAGCTGTTGGTTCTTGTGTGACAACACCACTTACAATTCCTACTTCAGGTCCCATATTTTCTTGGATAGGTGGTGTTGTTTCTTGTGTAACAGCGCCACCTGCACATTCCCCTGTGGACTTCTGATATATTTGAACAGGTGTGTTGGTTCTTGTGTAACAACACCGCCTATTGATCCTCTATCTAGTGATGATTCTTCCCGTGAGTTTTCAGTCGACGCTAGTTCTTCTGGAACAACATCGACTACATTTTCTATCTTCGTTGCATCCATTCCCACTGAACTGATAGGCGATGTTGGTTCTTGTGGGGAAACATCAACTGTGGTTTCTTCTATTTCCATTACTTATCCTTCTCCCTCCTCCATTTGATCCGGATTTATGTAGGAACACAATGGAATACATAAATACACATAAAAGCAGAGATGTAGCAGAAATAAAACTTCATTTCAGTAATAACAAATAATTGAAATATGCTTACAGATATAATGTAAATAAACTAGCTAGGATGTTGGTAGTTTATCTATGAGAAGACATGTGGTGGATACAGGCCTCTGAACTTTTTTAAAATGAGGTTCGAGGGCCTATTAATTATTTAGAAATGATGGAAAACCCTAAACATCCAAAACCCTAACCCTAGGATATTAAATGCCAAAACTATGGACCATGTTCGGGTAAATTGGTACATCAATATTCCCGAGGATGTAACTTTGGCAAACGATCTTTGTTTGATGCGCACAACACCTCGTTAGTAACATATATCCAAGGACTACAACATTTGATGTGAGAAACATTGTAGGAACTTCCATGTTGCTCCTAGTTTTTCCAAAAAAATTCGTTTGGTGCCTCAAAATGTCTCTAGAAGTTCAGGACCTGAAAAAACTACTATAAATAGTAAATTGTGCTACAATTAAGTAAATTGAAAAATTGAAAGAAGCGATGGTGGGGCTTTAAGTGGAATAGGTTGGTGGCCACCAATATCCACCTAGATCATTCCTCCCCCCTTAGGAAGCAATTGTCCCCATTGCATTGAGTTCCTCCATGATGTTATCACACATACATTTTCAATTTTTTGATAGGGTCATTAGCCTAGGTCTCATTTTGTCTAATAAAAATTGGTTCATGAAATTGATGAAAACTCATGAAATAGTCATTATCATAAGTATAAAATAGCCCATGGGTCATGTCATTAGAGTCAAATCCATCAAAATTCACCTTAGTTTCACATGCATTAGTTTAAATTTTGATAGTGGCCACTTGTCTGCATTTTCCCAATTCCGCAACAAATATAACTTCAAATAGGCATATTTCGCTATGGAATTACCTAACCATTGTGTAGCGAATCTTCCAGGTTTATAAATGAAAAAGCTGTGGAATCATGTGTTTCTGCACCAATAAAGGGGATGATGAGATGTCAATTTTCTAGTGTTTTAGGTTGAAGGTGAGGTCATATGATCAATTATTACAGACATCCAAGCATGAAAAATCATAAATATCATTCATCATTACCTTTCACTCCTCCCGTTTGTCATTACTCTCTCCACATTTGAATTTCGTTTTTTAAACACATCTCCAAAGCTCCTCTTTTTCATCTTCCTTTCGATCTTTGCATGCAGTAGTTGATTAAAATCCTTGACGAGTCCAACTCCACCTCAAGCAGCTTGATGTTCATTTGTTTTCTTGCAGGCGTCAATTTTTCGAGAAAGGTAGTGTAGTATAAAGGAAAATGACCATGAAGAATAAAATAAACAAAGGAATATCCTATGTAGGATATGAACTTATGCAACTAACATTGGTCATGGAAGACCTTAGTCTGGTAGAGGACTTCATCAAATCTCGTTGCATGAGTTTTTACAAGAAGATACAAAGGGATTTCTCCGTTATTTTATTGTTTGAGCATTCAATGTCAAGAGAAGTTTCTGGGAAAACAGAGGATACTTCTAAAAAACTGAGAGAGGTTATTGTCAAGCACATATCAAAGCACATTAACCTATTTCAATTTTCTCATATGTGCTACAAATTGGTATATTCAAAGATGTCTTTGGGCTCTATTTTCATATTGCGTTTTTTCCTATTTTAGACATATTTTTCAAATACATATTCCGGACACATGAAGCTATTTTGCGAACAACCAAGAGGATTTTTTCTTCAACACAAAATTATTTGAAAAAACCTCCTCCTATTTTCAAACAAATATCAATGATTCAGAGATAGGAGCTCATTTCTGAGCCCTATTTTTCAGAAAAAGAAAGAAGTAAAATAAAAATCAACTCCATTTTTATATTGAGATGAACTAGTTGAAGGTGAAAATGATGCTTCTTGAGGAGGGTAAGAGGTATTTTGAACCAAGTTTTCCTTACCATGCTTCAACATATCATCTTGCAGAGCCATAGGAAATTGTTTGAAGAAATAAGCACAATTTTTGAGTTTT
Source organism: Pinus albicaulis (assembly GCA_034641835.2). Taxonomy (NCBI): domain Eukaryota; kingdom Viridiplantae; phylum Streptophyta; class Pinopsida; order Pinales; family Pinaceae; genus Pinus; species Pinus albicaulis. Next base: position 447,932,759 of record CM076577.1, read on the forward strand.
CTACCAATTAGGAAGTTTCATAGCGAACCCCATGCTTGAAGCCCATGATTTCGTAGGTGAATTTTTGCATAACATAATGGATAAAGTGAATGCAAGGTCAGAGAAAATTTGTATTTATCTCTTTTGGTTCAACAAGAATCTCCAATTAGAAAAGAGGGCTAACAGGTGGCATAGGTGGGTGAAGTAAATTTTCTACAAAACCTCGCTACGAAATTGCCTTAATTCCCCTATTTTTGCAGCAAGCAACATTTCTTAGAAATTTTGTGATTTGAAGGTTCGTTGGAGGTCATATAGCCACATGGAGATTTTAAAGAGTATTAGTGGAATATTCACGTGGAGTTTTAGTCTTCGACAAGGCTATCTATTTCACCAGCTTAGCATGAAAATAGTCAACAAATATCATGACACCATTACCTTAAAAATAGGATGATTAGTTTCTTAATTTAGTGGGGGTATTTATGCCTTGTTTATGGTTAGTGCCACTTGAGCACTTAATTATTTTATGTAATTACACACTCCCTTCAGTTAGTGAATGTAATAAAGTCCTAATAGGTCTCTAAGTCATAAATTCAGTAGGTTTCATTATCATTCCCATGTATTTTGATTTTTGTTAAGATAGGTGTCATGCAAAGTAGTTTGATGATCTAGCCATGTAGGCAGATCCAATGTAAAGGAATAAGGCCTATTAATAGGCAGAATTTTGAAGAATTCGTGGTTGGAGGATGTTATTGTACACTACTACTATTGTGAAATTTTTATGACCAGTAATATATAGTGACTGCATATTTCTTCTTAACCTGAGATTCATTTGGTATTTCATGAGCATTTAACCTATGTATCTTATTATTTGTCTTTTATTATCTTGATTTTTAATTACACAGAATTCATGTACGTCATGCTATGAATTCCTTTAAACAATAAGCTATTTCACATCTGTGTGTGTTGGCCTTTCATTGAAACATCTACATGCCTCAGATTCCACAAGGAGAACCATGTCACTAAATTTCCTAACACTGAATCCATAAGTCCAATGGAGGTAAACCTTATAAATTTTTCACCTGCATACAAACACATTCAAGACACTATCACAGAGTTAGACATCTGATTGGATCATATTTGAAAAAACCATAGTTACTTTTGAGAGAGCCCTCTTAGGCTGAAAATGCTAATTTTCAGTTAGAAGTTGGTTTAAAAGAGTTACTCTAGGTTGCCTGGTGGAGCAGCCCATCTGTACCAACTTAGTGATAACATTTTGGTGCATATGTTAGGAGTCTGAAGAGGCATTTCCCAAATTTTATGCTCAAACATTTATGTTGAGCTCTTGGAGGTAGTAGGAGCTTATAATTTTCGAGACTGCAGAAATACCTTGGCGACTCCATTGCTAAAGAATTCAAAAATTCATAGCTTCATGGTGATTCCATTGGACTTATGAAGAACTCAGATGCTTCCTTTCTTGTTTTGAGGTATGCATGTGTAGATTTTTCAAAAATTTATGGGTTCCCAAATCCTTTTGCTAAGGATGCATGTTTTTTAAGGAATGGTCCAAAATTTAATAGATAATATTTTAGTTTTACCTTGAAGTATATATCAAAATTTTGTGACTTTACTGAGCTTCTTAGAGTCAAACATGAATATATTTTCATCAGATTTTTCTATGATTCATTTCAAGGGAAATGTAGATAATGGATTGAAAGTTTTAATGTCATATCTATTAAGTCATTTGCAGAATTTTGGCTTATCTTTTTAGAAACATGGATGGAAAAAAAATAGTTGGTGGCAGAATCTCTTTCTATTCAAGGTTTTAAACAATGGAACGATGATCACACTAATGAGGAAGTGGATGAAAATTTTTCTTCAGCCTTATTTTCTTATATAATGTCATTTGATTGCAAGTCAGAAGATAAGATTCATTTTTTGGATGAATTTTCTAAGAACATTGAGAAAGACATTGAAGTTTTAGAAGATCAAATTCAATCCTATAGTCTTCATGGTCAAGATCACTCTTTTGAAAAAAAAATCATGCAAAAATACAAAGAGAAGGTGGTGCTACCTTTCTCTTTTGAGATTGAGGAGTGATTTCTTGTTTTTGAAAATGTGTTTGATAGCACAAAATTGAAGTCTTATGTTGCTAAATAAAGAATATATGAGTTGTCTAAAACTGTAGAATGCCTTGACAATTATCAAAAAAACTATGTCTTCTATGATCCCATAGCTGACTACATGGAAGAGTTCTATAGTCCAACTTTTCAATTATGTTTTCACTATGAAAATCAGAACCACTTTTTGTTACCTTTGTTATTGCAGTATACATTTTTCTTTTCGTTTAAGCACAATCAATGAGTTCAGGTATCATATCATCTCATTGACTGGCTTTATTGGAGGTTTCATGTCGCTTCTATCAAACATGAATATTGCAGATGTTATGGTAGGTATGAGTGTGTGTGAATAAGCTCAAATATTATAAGAATATTTTCAGCATGTACAAATTTAGTCTTTAGCTTGGATTGTAGTTTTCAACAAGCTTGAGCCCGAGGTGAATGCCATAAGAGCTTGGTGAAGTCTTCATCAATTTCATAAAATTTCATTATTTGAAGGCACTGGAACTACAAGTTATTTTTTTTACCAGAGGGGCACACAATCCCTAGTGAAACCATTGTTATCACACATAATTTTCAATTTTTTTTATAGGGTCATTATCCTAGGTCTCATTTTGTCTCATAAAAATTGGTTCATGAAATTGATGACAAATCATGAACTTAGTCATTTCCTAAGTCTAAAATAGCCCATGGGTCATGTCATTATAGTAAAATCCATCAAAATTCACCTAGGTTCACATGCATTGGTTGAAGTTTTGATATTTTCCCCCTGTCTGATTTTTCCCAATTCCCCAGCGAATATAACTGCAAACAAGAATATTTCGCTACGGAAACACTTGACCATTTTGTAGTGAATCTGCTAGGTTTATAACTGAAAACGTTATAGAATCATGTTTTTTTTGCACCAATAAATGGGATGATGAGTTTTCAAGTGTCTAGTGGTTTAGGGTGAATGTGAGGTCATATGATCAGTTATTACAGCCATCCAAGCATGAAAAATTGTAAATACCATTCATCATTACCTTTCACTCCTCCCATTTGTCATTACTCTCTCCACATTTGAATTTAATTTTTTAAACTCATATGCAAAGCTCCACTCTGTCATCTTCCTTTCAATCTCTGGATGCAACAGTTGATTAGCATCCTTGAAGAGTCCAACTCCACTGTAAGCAGCTTGTTGTTCATTTGTTTTCTTGTAGGTGTCACTTTTTCAAGAAAGGCAATGTAGTATAAAGGAACATGGCCATGGGAAAGAAAGAAAGGAGGCTCCTGTGTAGGATGTGAACTTATGGACCTAAAATTGGTCATGGAAGACCTTATTATTGCAGAGGACTTCATCAAAGTTGGTTGCATGAGTTTTTACAAGAAGATACAAAGGGATTTCTCTATTTTTTTACTATTTGAGAAATCAACTCCAAGAGATGTTTCTGGGAAAACAAAGGATAATTCTAAAAAGAAGAGAGAGGTTATTTTCAAGAAAATATCAAGTAACATTAACCTCTTTCACTTTTCTAACAGGTGCTACAAATTGGGAGATGCGAATATGTCTTTGGGCTCTATTTTCATAATGCATTTTTTCCTGTTTTAGACATGTTTTTCAAATACAGATTCCGAACACCTGGAGATGTTTTTAAAAAAACCAAGAGAGGTTTTTCTTCAGCACGAAATTATTTACAAAAACCTCCTCCTTTGCAGCATATATCAATTATTCGAATATAGGAGCTCACTTCTAAGTCCTATGTTTTAGTAAAAACGACTCCACTTTTATTAATAGATGAACTTGCTGAAGGTGAAAATGTTGCTTCTGGAGGAGGGTAAGAGGTATTTTGAACCAATTTTTCCTTATCATGCTTCATCATATCATCTTGCAGAGCCATAGGAAATTTTTTTAAGAAAGAAGCAAAATTTTGGAGTTTTCTTCCAATTAGGAAATTTTGTAGTGAACCAGAGGTTTGAAGCCCAAATTTCACTACAAAATTGTTGTAGGTGACTTTTTTCTTAAAATCATGTATAAAGTCAAAAGCAACGTGGGAGAAAAATTTTATTTTTCTCTTTTGGTTCAGTAAACATCTCCAAGTTATAAAAGAGGGCTAACAGGGGGCATAGGTGGGTGAAGTAAATTTTCTAAAAAACCTCGCTATGAAATTTCCTTAATTCCCCCGTTTTTGCAACGAGCAACATTTTGTAGCAATTTTGTGATTTGAAGGCTCATTGGTGGTCATATAGCCACATGGAGGGTTTAAAGAGTATCAGTGGAATATTCTGGTGGAGTTTTATTCTTCGACAAGGTTGTCTAGTTCACCAGCTCAGCATGAAGATAGTCAACAAATATCATGACACCATCACCTTAAAAATGTGATGATTAGTTTCTTAATTTAGTGGGGTATTTATGCCTTTTTTATGGTTAGTGCCACTCGATCACTTATCTATTTTTGATGTAATTACAAATTCCCTTCAATTAGTGAATGTAATATATAAGTGGAAGTGTCCTAATAGGTATCTAAGTCATAAAGTTAGTAGGTTTCATTATCATGCCCATGTATTTTTCTTTTTGTTAAGATAGGTGTCATGAAAAGTAGTTTGATGATCTAGCCATGTAGGCAGATCCAATGTAAAGGACTAAGGCCTATTAATCGAAAAAATTTCGAAGAATTTGGGGTTGGAGGATGTTATTCTACACTAGTGCTATTGTAATGTTTCTATGATTAGTAATATACAATGACTGTGTCTTTCTTCTTCACCTGAGATTTATTTGGTGTTTCATGAGAATTTATCCTACGTATCTTATTATTTTTCTTCCAGTATCTTGATGTTTAATTACTCAGAATTCATGTAAATCATGATTTGACTTCCTTTAAACTTTAAGCTATTGTATGTCTATGTGTGTTGTCATTTCATTGAAACATCTACATGCATCAGCTTCCACAAGGAGAACCATCTCACCTAAATTTCCTAACACTGACTCCATAAGCCCAATTGTAGTAAACCCTATACATTTTTCATCTGCATACAAACACATTGAAGACACTGTCACAAAGTTAGCCATCTGATTGGACCATATTTGAACAAATCATAGTTACTTTTGAGAGAGCCCTTTCAGGCTAAAAAGGCTATTTTTTAGACAAAATTTGGTTTGAAAGAGTTACTCTAGGATGTATGGTGGAGAAGCCCATCTGTACCAACTTAGTGATAACACATGAGATGAGGAAACTTCTGTTGAACCTTTTTCCTGGTGAACCATTTGCCTTGGTCTAGGGGTTGGCCAAATTTGACAACCTAATACAGTTAGATATTCTGTTGGTGATTGTTCTTGATTTGCATGTCCATGATACAATATGTGGTGGCCTATTCCATGTAGTATGGGTTTAAATCTAGTAGTTTTAGTTTTTTTTCAATGTCAGAGGTTTCCAATAGAGGTGGTAAATAGGGCTGAAGGCAGTCCACATTGAACACTAGGTGCAGACCAATGAATGGTGGAATACTAAGCTCGAAGTCATTAGCCCCTACAACCTTGGTGATGGTGTACAGACCATATGGGAGCAAGTGAATCTTGCGGTGGGATCCAACGAGGCACTCCTTATTGAAATTTAACTACACTTTGTCACCCATCTGGAAGTTTTGGGGAACCCGATGTTGGTCATGTCATTACTTGTACTTAGCATTGGCTCTATCCAATATGTCATGAACCTATTGGTGGATGTGCTGAATGTGCTCAAAGAATTTGTTTGCCTTGTTAACTTCTGACTCGACATGACTTGAATCAGCCTAAGTAGCTGCACATTTAATTGCTATGTCCATGGGACATAGTGGCTAGAATCCCAAGCCCACCTAAAAGAGGTTGTGGTTGGTTGTGGAGAGCCCAGTTATAACTGTGTTGTACATAGAGAAGGCTCGCATCCCATGTGCATGGATGCTTTGAATTGTACATGCGCAAAATGCATATGATCATCTTGTTGATGACCTCTATCTGGCCATCAGTTTGGTGATGGAAAGTTGTGGACTTGGTGAGCTTGGTGTCCAGCATTGACCAGAGGCTGGACCAAAATATGCTGAGCAATGTGTTGTCATGATCTGATATGATTGACTATGGGATCCCAAAGTGCACCCACACTCATTCAAAGAATATTTTAGCAGTGGCTTCCGTTGTGATATTCTTCTTGCAGGGCGCCATAATGGCCATCTTTGAGAATCTCTTGACAACCACGAAAAGACAGTTGTTTCCATGCTTATTAGAAGGAAGGACCGACATGTATTCCATGGAAATGGATTCCCAAGGTCAAATCTGGGTAGGTAGTAGAGTATATAGGACCTGCTTCTTGATGGTTGGTTTCAAAATAGTGCAAGAAGTGTAGGATTTGATGTACTTCCCGACATCCTATCAAAGGTTCGACCAATGGAAAAACTTCTACAGTACTGCCACAGTTTTATCGACCCTGAAATGCCCAACAACCCAACTGTAATTTTCTTCCCAAATAATCTTTCCATGCTCGCTTGAAGGAACACAAAGGTGTCCTAGGTGACATAGAAGACCATCCTAGAGGTGAAAATTTAGAACTTGCGTACCCATTAAGAGTGTCTAGTATGTGTGGCGAAACTCCTGATCGCTCTTATAGAGAAGCAGCCAATCAGAAGTATCATGACCATAGGAGTTGAGCATGGTGGTTAGCACCACAATCGGTGGTTGGATAATGAAGTCAACAACATTATTGGTGTTTCCCTTCTTATACTTGATGTTCAAATGAAACTGTTGCAGATATGTAGACCACTTCTGATGGTGATCGTTCTATAACTTCCCTTGCATATGCTTGAACTGCAGGGGTTGTTGGTCTGTGTGGATGGAAATTTCCTTCCCCAAAATGTAATTTTTCCATTCTTAGCAAGCCTGCATAATGGAATACATTTCTTTTTCATAAGTGGGATACTTTCAGACTACGTCGGACAGTGTATGACTGTGATGTGCCACTGGGTGCCCTTATTGAGTAATAATTTCCCCAATAGCATATTTAGAGGCATTTGTCTTGATCTCAAATGGTTATTGGAAGTCTGGTATTGTAAGAACTGGGGCATAGAAGAGATGATGTTTCAATTCTATAGAAGACTTTTTTTGACATTCCGACCAAAAGAATTTTTCTTTCGCTCCTCCCTTGGTGACGAAGTGTAAAACTCAAATTTAACTGGAATTATATATATTATTATTGATAAAAATATGAGATGATTACAATTGGGAGAGGCCAAGGCTTTAAATACAGCCTTATGGCATCCCTTGGTGAAGGGGCATGATCTTTGATCATGCCTTTTCACTTAAATAAACCTAAGACAACCTAGGACAACTACATTAATTAATAATTAATAAGATGTACATAACATTTCCTCTCTCTCAAAAGATGTTTTGTCCTAAAAGCTTACGTAATGATGGAAATTGTTGACAAATGTTTGGGTTTCCCAAGAGGCGGGCTCCTTCTTTTTGAGACAACCCCACATTTTTAAAAGATCTTGGATCATCTTCTCAAGTTCAATCTTTTGGTGATGCGGATAGCGATAAGATTTGATGTTGACAGGGTCTAATACTGCCTTGAATTCTATTGTATATTCGATTTCCCTATTAGGAGGGATTTTCATGGGCAGGTCTTGGAATACTTTTTCATGTTTTTGAATTAGCCCTCGTACTTCTGGTGACCCTTCGTGGATCCTTTTTGTAGATAACATTTCTAACTGATGACATTGTAGTATATAGGTCGGTGCTCCTTTTCGAATCATCTTCATCATCTGGGATGATGATACGATTTGATTTTCTGGTATTTGCAATCCATATAACTTATGCTTCTACCCTTCCCAATTAAAGCTTATAAACTACTTCTGATGGTTGGCAGAATAAGTACCTAAGGTTTGTAGCCATTGAATTCCTAAGATCACATCTACTCCTCGTAATGGCACGGTGTAGAATGGATATTCTAAATTAAAATTTTGAATCTGAAATTTGACCTTATGGAATTTCCCCACCTTCTCAATCTTCTTACCATTGGCCACATTCACCTTCATATTGGCATGGGAAACATAAATATGTTGATTCTTTTGGCCATTCTTGAATCTAAAAAATTGTGGGTACTGCCAGTGTCAAGGAGAACCATTATGTTGTTCTTCTTAATATGTGATTTTAGTTTTAGTGTGTGAGGTTGTGATATACCTGTCATAGCTGATAAGGAAATTTGCAGAATTCTTTCGTCATCTAATTCTGGAGGGAACTCTAGGGTGTCTGCATATAATTCATTATTGTTAGAGTCATTATTTTCTTCACAGTTATACAGATTATTTGTCTCGTTTCCTTTAGCGCACCTATGCTTAGGGTCCCACTTTTCACCGCAACGTTTTCACTTTCCCTCTCTCATCCTTTGTATTTCCACGTTAGATTTTTCTTCTTCACGAAGATGGGGTGGGAGATATTTTGTGTTATTTATATTTTCAGATTAAGGAAATCTTCATCTCGAATATACTCTTTCTAGTTTTTACCAAGATAACCTTTCAAATTTATTTTCAGCAGCTTTTTATTTTTGTCTTGCTAGTTCTACTGATGTAATTTCATGAATCTTGAGCTCTACTTGTATATGGGTTTTAAGTCCTGAGATGAAAGACTGGATTAAACGAGATTCTGGCAATCCAGGTACTCGTGTCGTTAAGGTCTCCCATTCTCGAGTGTACTCATCCACATCTCCTTTTTGGCGTAATTTCATGAATGTTGAAAAAACAAATTCTTCCTTTATACCTTGAAATATTTTAAATAACGCATCCTTAAATTTCATCCAAATGATAGCAAGCATCATATTTTTTCACCACATATACCAATTATATGTTTCTCCTTCCATTTTCATGGAAGCGTGCTTAATTTTTCGTCGTCACTGTTAATGTCGTAAATCTCAAAATATTCTTTGGCTTTATTAAGCCATGCAACACTATTTTTTTTATTAATGTTGAACTTGGGTAGCTCGATTTTTTCTCTTCATTGGTATGCTAATGGTGGAACGAGAAGGGGGTATTGATTAGCAAGTGCATTCCAAAGCTACTTATTTTGAAAATTTTCATTACTATCTTCTTGATGGTGTGGGGAAGATGTTTTGTGAGAGTCAGTTTTTTCATGATGATCTTATAAATTCCCTGAATATGTTGAATTGTTATATTTATTATGTTTCATATTCGGGAATATTTGTCTTTGTGTCTAATTTATTTTGTTGTAGATGTCTGTTTGTTTTTGCATTGATTGGCTATAATTTTCTGTGGCCTTGCTATGATTTAACCAAATTTGTCTTTCTATCCAATTTTTTGTATCTTGAAGCTTTTTGATGTCGTTGGAATGTCCTACAATTGTACCCTCGAGATCAACTAATCTTTTTCTTAAGTCATCAGAATTATTATTGATCTTATTCTCAAGATTCAAATTTTTTTTTTGGAATTCGGCCATTGACATTGATGAAGACATTGAGCCTGTATGAGGTGGTGAATATTAATCTATCCATTTAACATCACACTTGTTTAAAACAAACTTGATCATTTAAAAAAAAAAAACTTGTCACCAATTAAAACGTCACACCAGTTCACGAACGGTGAAGCGGAAGGCTCCACAACGATAGTATTTCGAGAAACTTAGTTCCACTCGCTTAATAAGAAAAAAAATATTCGTGACCCAACCGGATTAGTGCCACGACACTTATGGATAGCATGGATTTTTGGCGGCAGAGGGACAACGGGGGTTTGACAATAGAGGGACAGCAAACATGGAGAGGTAGGGGAATATTGAAGCAAGTGTGGCAGAGTAGAGAGGGGTGGAAGAAGGGGCATAGAAGTGGCGAGAGGGGGAAGCAAGAAGAGGGCCGGGGAAGAAGCGGCTGATGGCAAAGGAGGCGGGGAGTGGGCAGGAAGAGGGGGCGGGGAAGTGGGGAGAGGGGGCAGCTAGAAGAGGGTCAGGGAAGAAGCGGCAGATGAAAGAGGAGTCGGGGAGTGGGTAGGAAGAGGTTTGGGGAAGTGGGGAGAGGGGGCGGAGGGCTGGTGGGAAGCCCGAACAAATAGCGGAGTTTTCTTTTTTTTCTTTAAAGAAAAAAAAAATTGGCAGTGACTCGAAGGGAATGGGATGGGGTCTTCAAATGTTGCTACCTACAAGCACTAGGCCTTAAACAAATCTACAATTTCTCTGCAATTTTTTAATCTCTTTGATGGTCCTGAAGAGTGACAGATCTAATACAAATGGAGTGTAAAACTCAAATTTAACTGGAATTATATATATTGTTATTGATAAAAATATAAGTTGATTACAATTGGGAGAGGCCAAGGCTTTAAATGCAGCCTTATGGCGTCCCTTGGTGAAGGGGAATGATCTTTGATCATGCCTTTTCACTTAAATAAACCTAATACAACCTAGGACAACTACATTAATTAATAATTAATAAGATGTACATAACAGGTGACTTGACTCAAGGGCCAACTAATATGAAAGAATCCGAACATGGACTTGTGGTAGAAATTAGCAAGACACAGAAAGTTGTGAAGATCTACTAGAGTCCTTGGGGCTGGCCAATCCCGAATGAATTGGATCTTGGTTGGATCCACATGCACCCCCTGCTCATCAGTAATGTATCCCATATACTTAACCTCGGCTATGCCAAAAGTAAACTTCTCCAAATTGGCACACAACTTGTGTTGTCGCAGGGTTTGGAGTACCTCTCGGATGTGGTGGAGGTGATATTCCCAAGTCTACATGAAGATCAGGATGTCATCCAAGTACACAACTACAAATGAGTTTATGAATGGATGAAATATGTCATCCATCAGCCTCATGAAGTTTTTGGGAGCATTGGTCAACCCAAAAGGCATGACCAGCCATTCAAAAAGGCCCTCTTGGGCTTTGAAGGTAGTATTCCATACATCAGAGGGATCAATTGGCACACGGTGATACCCAGACTTCAAGTTGATCTTGCTGAAATATTTTCCCCCTTTAAGTTGGTATAGAAGCTCATCTATTCATGGGATCGGTTACCTATTCTAGACAGTGATCTTGTTCAACGCCCAATAGTCAATACAGAGTATCCAAGTCCCATCCTTCTTCTGCACCAACATGATCGGGCTCCCACAGGGAGATGAACTTGGATGGATGTGACATTTTTGCAGCAACTCTTGAATTTGCCTCTTGATTTTAGCATTCTCCATAACAGAGTGCTGATAGATCAGTCCATTGGGCAGCGGCTGACCTGGGGTTAGATCAATGGGGTGCTTGACTTAATAGTGCAAAATCATCCCTATAGATGAGGTGAAGATGTCCCCGTAATCCTCCATGACCTTGTTCATTTGTTGTTGTCATGCGTAGGAGCTCTGTCTAGAGGTCATGGCCATAGTATTCTTCTTAAACTGAGGGCGTATCATCAGGAAAACAAATTTCCTAGTTTTGGAAATGAGCTTAACACATTTTTTTGTAGTAACCAAAGAGATAGCGACAGGCGGTGGTACCTATGGTATCCTATACAAATTATTGCCCAAAGTAAAAATAACAGCGCGAGGTCATAATTCATACACAAAATGTCACTTCAAAAAGTATGGTTGGCCTAATAATACATCACAAACATCAAGAGGATAAATGTCACATAATACCTCATCCATAAAGGGCTTGATGTTGTATGGAAGGCCACAGTGTTGGCTTATGCAGAGATCTCGTCCTTGGTGAAGCCACCGGATGGTGTACGGATGTGGCTGTGATGTGGTCAGCAAACCCAACCCCTTCACAACCTTTTCTGAAATCAAGTTCTTTTGGCTCCCATTGTCGATAATGAATTGCAGCGAGGAATCCTTTACCCACATCTGGGAGTGGAAGATATTCTCCTCCTCCTCTGGATCTTCTAGTTCCTCCTTTTGTATCTTTGTGGTGGCAATGGTGGTGTTGGGATCTGCATCGATAATCTGCTTCTTTTTTTTGTTCTCCTTTTCAGGTTCTATTTCAGATTCATAGCATGCATCTGATTCAAAAGCCTTCATATAAGCTACTAGTGACTACTTTTCCCGACACTCACTTGTGTTGTGAGCGGACCTCTTATAGAATTCACACCACTTCCTCTTGTCCTTCTTCGGCTTCGTGGTATTTTTCTTTGCTTGTGGCTTTCAAAGGTTTTCTCAGGATGCCATGCTTTGGCTTTGTCCTCTATTCTTTGGTTTGGGGGCACCTTTCCCTTGATTTTGATTTGCAAATCCAAAGTCTCGCTTCTTCTGTTTTAATTTATGCTAAATATTGGCAGCATACTGGTATGTCCTACCAAGAGAGGAGATTTCGAGGAACTCCATTTCCTCCCGAATGTATCTATCTATAAAACTGTGGTACTTCAGCACCAAATTTTTCTATGAATCTTTCATACCTAAATTTTTGTGCAAGGTATGGAACGAATTCGTCAGCTCATGCACATCTTGATCCCTTTGGTGTCACAGCGTAGTCCATTATATGTACTTGTCCTCATAGCTCCCCATGGGATAATATTTTTCATTGATCACATCTCAAAAATAATTCCATGTGGGTACGGATGAGAATAGAGAGGGTCTGCCCTCGTCCTTTTTCTCACAGTAGGTTTCCCACCAGTCCTTGACATGGGGGATGGATTTAAGGAGTGCAAAAATAATCTTCTCACAGTCGGAAAAGTCATGAACCAAGAAATATCCTTCTAGTATATTCAACGATCTATCTATGGTGTCTACATCTATTTTTCCCTCAAATATGGGAATTTCAAAGTTTACTTGTACCTTAAAAGGAGTGGGGCCTCCAAAGTGACTGCTCGATGTAGATACGTCGTCGATGGGCAGTCGTTGAAGGATATGGGAAAGGTTATCCATCATTTCATTTATTTTTTTCTCAAGGGCCTCTTTAGCCATATTTTGATACGATATCCTGCTACCTCATCTTTCTTTTATTCCCCCATGGGTAGTCGTTAGGGTTTGCAAGGCTGATCTTCCAAAGGTTCAACTAGATCGAGCCCTAACTTGTTATACCCCAACCTCGTTGGGGACATGCAAAGAAGAATCAAGAAGGAGAAGACTACTCTGATACAAATAATATAGATTTATGCAAGAACACAATGGAATACATAAATACACATAAAAGAAGATATGTAGCATAAATAAAACTTCATTTCATTAATAAAAAATAATTGAAATATGCTTATAGACAAAATGTAAATAAACTAGCTAGGGCATTGGTAGCTTATCTCTGAGAAGACATGTGGCAGCTACAGGGCTCTGAACTATCTTACAATGAGGCTCAAGGGCTTATTTATTATTGAGAAACAATAGAAAACCATAAAAATCCCAAAACCTAACCTAGGAGATAAAGCACCAAAACTATGGGCCCCGTTTGGATAAATTGGTACATCAATCTTCCTAGGAATGTAACTTTGGCATATGATCTCCGTTTGACGTGAACAATACCTCGTTAGAAAGATCTATTAGATGAATACATTTTTTGATGTGAGAAAAATTGAAGTAATTTCCATGTTTCTCATGTTCTTTCCAAAAAACTTCGTTTAGGGCCTCAAAATAGCTCTAGAAGTTCAAGACCCAAAAAAACTGCTAAAAATAGTAAATTGTTCTACATTAAGGAAACTGAAAAATTGAAAGAAGAAATGGTGGGACCCTAAGTGGAATAGGCAGGTGGCCACCAATATTCACCTGGATCATCCTTGAACACATCTTAACCTCATGTTCTTCTTCTGAAAATTCAACGAATTGTGACCAAAACATAGGAGTTCGATCAAGAGCATGTATTACTAATAATGGGACCAACCCATGAATTGTGAGCACTGCTGATAATTTTCGAGAGTGGTGTTGAGTCTCAAAAGTGTTCTCCATATTCATACATATTTCCATTATGTCATAACCATTTAGCTCTTATTTCATAACCATTTGACCTAAAACCCTACATCAAGTAACCATTTCCATAAATATATGGGTTAGGATCCTTGTTTTCCAAAGTTATTTATTTTATGTATTTTAAGTGAATTTATGATTAGAAACTAGAAAATTAACATAGTTTCATATATCTATATATGTGTTATGAGTTTTGTGACATGTGTAGGTCAAAAGGAGACTTCTATAAGACCCTTATGTGGCACTCTAAAGCCAAATTCGAATTTGGTTGGAGAAGATTATGGAATCAAGAGGATATGTGTCTCACTTCCTTGTTGTATTGAAACTCTAAGAGGATATGTGTCTCATTCCTCAAGTTGTGTTGAAACTCTAGAAAGACATGTGTCTTTTCATTTCCTATTTTGATTGTAACTCTAGAGATGGAGGGAGAGATTCATGGACTCCCATTAATGAGATGACTCCTCATATTTTGTATAAATAGGAGAAGTTTTCTCCTATCATAGGTAATGAGGAAGTAATGAAAAAGTAGGAATAGAGAAGTCTTTTGTAACAAAGCTTAAGATGGAATGGGATGTAGATTTGTGAAGTTTTTCAATAAAGAAGTTCCTTGATGGTGTTTTGATTACAATTTTAAGGAGCTGAAGAAGGATTACACCAAATTGGTAGCAGAGGGCCCCTACTATCCAAGGAGGCTTTTACATGTTTTCTAGATAAGTTGCTTTCAATTCTGTTTTGTCATATTTCCTTACTTAGATTGCTTTCTGAAATCATAGCTTTTAGCATAATTTTTCATGGCAGCCCAGGCATTTGCATATCTTTTGACTAATGACATGGAATCAATATTATTCTGTTGTTAATTTATTTTTTAGTTTTAACATAATTCGATGTTAACTTTGTTATTTCGATCTTAGCATTTGTGATAGTTGGAATTTTAGATATATTAAATTGCTCATGTCATTTTCGATTACCTCAGAAATACCACAAGTGGTCGATGGTGAGGATTAACATTAAATATGTAGTTTGATATGTTCAGCTTCTACAAATTTAGATATATTCTTTACTCACAACATCTTCAGTTTACTCAAGAAAACCAGGTTAATTTGGGGGTGAGAGTGTATTATAAAATGTGTAGTTTGATATTAGTTTCCTTTCTGCAAGTTAGATATATTAAATTGCTCATAACATCTTCAGTTGCCTCCGAAAGCCACAGCTGGACTGATGGTGAGGGATTGAATTATGGATGTGTAGTTTGATATTAGTTTCCTTTCTGCAAGTTAGAAATATTAAATTGTGCATGAAATCTTCAGTTACCTCCGAAAGCCACAGCTGGACTGATGGTGAGGGATTGAATTATGAATGTATGGTTTGATATTAGTTTACTTTCTGCAAGTTAGATATCGGTTACTCAAGTTGTTTATGGTTACTTCCGAAAATCATAGCTGGACTAATGATGAGGGATCAGAAGACAAGTTGATGTAAATTGATTTAGATTTACTTTATTGCAGCTTTTGGATTTCTTTCAGCATAATTTATTTTGTGTTTAGACAGCAGCAAGAATAGTTTGGTTTCATGCTCACTAGTTCACTGTTTTGATTCATTAGACTAGCAGCACCTTTTCATTTCAGCAACACATTTTCATTTCCTTTCAAGTTTTGTCATTGTATGTTTCAAATTACTTTTTAAGTTTCAAGTTGGTAAATCATTATATAGGATATCATTTCCTTGAATATCACCAACCATATGTGTTTTTTGAATTCATAATCCAAAACGACAGTGAGAAAAGTTATCTTTTTTATATAGTGCGCCACACTTCGTCAGCTTACGAATCCCTGGTTGATAATTTATGTTAGCAATTTAGGACACACTAAATTGACCAAACAAGTGGCAGGTGGATTGTGCCATCAACTGAAGACTCTTCCATAGGAAGAAATTCATATCCAATGAATGGATTTGTGCATGACGAAATTGAAGATACACAAAAAGCTTGAAGTGGTATTTGAATACAGTAGCAAATATACCTTCACAAGTGATGTAACTTAGCACAAAATATGCCACCTCGCCCTATGGATATGGCAGAGACTTATGATCATATTCCCTTCCCTTCTGAACTATTGTTTCCCTAGCCTATAAAAATAATTCCTAGAATTCTGGCAAAGGGATCTCCTAGAGAACCATTTCTACCCTCCTTGTGGTAATCCACTAACGATCGAGATGGCTTCCTTTGTACCAGAGATATCCAAACCCTGAAATCTGGAGTGATTTCTCTCTATTTTTAATGAAAATTTGACTGGGATAGTCTCATTGAATCCCTACAACCTTTCAAAATACATATCTCAACCTGCATCTATGAATATTTTCCATACATTTGCATTAATCTGAACCAAAATTGTATTTTCTAGTTCATGTCTCACGGTTAGTCCACCCATTTCACGATAGCTTAGTAACTAGACTTTGGAGTGGTAGAGGACTGTTAGGGGAGAGTATCAGTAGGTAAATTATTGCAGTGACGGAATGGTCGAAAATAGAGTGCAGTAATAGTGAAATGCACAAGGTAATTTTGGAGAAATGGGAAAAATAAATCGTGGTAGATAATGGTAATGATGAAGGATGATTATGATCATTATTCCGCTAATTTGGAAAGTATTCTTTAACTAACATAAACATACTTATCTCAAGTCCCAATGCATATTAATGATTATGTAGAATAGGATAAGGGTCATGGAGTGTACATATTAGCACAATTTTTTATGATGACGTCGGAAAATCATCATTACGATTTGATTATTCCGTTGTTTCATTTATGACAATACCTCCCCCCAACTAAGGGATGAACGTCCATAGTCATGTCAATGTCATGTCAAAATAAATATTAATAAAATCCACAAATTTTGATCAGGGATGTACCTGGTGACTTACCTTGGCAGAGTAACAACCTTAGTGGTGTAACCACATTGATGGAGTAACAACATCGAAGGAGTAACAACACCAGGTACTTGGAAAAAAAATTTCCACGAACTAACAACACTACAGGAGTAACAACACTGGGTACTTAGAAAAATTCTATGGAGTAACATCCCCGGAGGAGTAATAGCATTGGAGGAGTAACAAAACCAAAGGAGTAATAGCACCGGGTACTTAGAAAAATTATATGGAGTAACATCGCCAGAGAAGTAACAGCATCGGAGGAGTAACAACAATGGAGGAGTAACAACACTGAAGGAGTAACAACACTAGGTACTTCGAAAAATTTGATAGAGTAACAGCACTGGAGGAGTAACAACATCAGAGGAGTAACAACATTGATGGATTAATAGCACTAGGTACTTAGAAAAAATTTGATAAAGTAACAACACCAAAGGAGTAACAATATCATAGGAGTAACAACACCGGGTACTTCAAAAAATTAGATAGAGTAACAACAGTGAAGGAGTAACAACATTAGAGGATTAACGACACCGAAGGAGTAATGGCACCAGGTACTTAGAAAATTTTTATAGAGTAACAGTGCCAAAGGAGTAACATCATCGGAGGAGTAACAACACCGAAGCAGTAACAACAACGGGTACTTAGAAAAATTTCGACCACCAGGAGGAGTAACATCATCAGAGTAACAACACTGAAGAAGTAATAGCACTGAGTACTTAGGAAAATTTTGACCTCAACAGAATTTCACACCAGTGATAGCACCTGAAATAAAAAACAATTGAGTAGTAACAATCATTCATTTATACAGATTATTATATATAGTTTTTTTTTTTAAGTTAGAGGATGCAAAGGAGGAATTCTCTGCACTCACGACATTCAAACCATATGTATCAGAGAGATTTTTAATAAGGGCATCCTTATAATTTGAGCGGTGATGCAATCTGAGACAATGTCAATTAACTATGAAAGAACCATGTGTATCATCAATTGTAACAAGTCTAACAGCTTCATTATCAAACACCACATCAACTTCATAAGGTCCCATCCAAAAAGAGTATAAATTTCCTTTAAAGTCCTTAAAATGGGAATCATAGAGCAGTGCCCTATCCCCTCTATGAAACACCTTATTCTTGATAAATTTGTCATGCCATTTTGTTCTTTGGTGCTGAATTGCAGCAGTTTTCTGGACATCCATTAAACAAATTTCATCCAGCTCATTTAGCTATCCTAGTTGGTGTTTTTGGGCTTATAAAAGATCTAATCCTACTTCAAGAGTTTTTTGTAGTGTGTTAATCTCGAATTCCACTGGAAAAAATGGGGATTTCCCATAGGCAAGATCAAATGGTGAAAATGTTGTTGTATTCCACCATGTTTTTCTGTATGCCCAGAGAGCTTTAGGAATTTTGTCAGCCCAATCTCAGTGATGTCTTGCCACATCCATTGAGATAATATTTTCTAATACCTTCTTTGTTCTTTCCACTTGACCGTTGGCCTGACGATGGTATGGATATGTCACCCTATGCTTAATTCCATACTTTTCCATAAGCCTTGCTATCATATGTGATGTGAATTGCGCTCCCCCATATGAAACTATCTCTTTAGGAGCACCATATCGAGCATAAATATCTTTGAATAAAAATTTCGAGACTACTTGTTCTCTTTCTTTCCAGGGAAAATTTTAAGAACCCCCATAAATTTATATGTATAATAAATTGGTGAATCCCCATGATACATGGAAAAATGAAAGGCAATTTTATCAATAATATAATATGTATATATAATTTTTTGGTGAATCTCTCACAAGATTACATTATCTTGTAAATTCATAGCGAATCTCTCACCGTATTGTATTATATTGTAAAATCATGATGAATCTTTCATTGAATTATAAAATCATGTAAGATCTTGGTGAATATTTCACTAAATAATAAAGACTTTGTAAAGGGCTAACGAAATTCATAATGAGTATTTCTTGTAATGGCTTCAAGACTTGTTAAGAAATCCATCAAGAACCAAAACAAGTATATTCCTTACATGGAATATAAATATATCTCTCATGGAAAGTCAATAAGGTTTAGCGCGGGTGGTAGGGAGAAATCCTACATGTGACAATGTGTTGAACTCATAATGTGTAATTCGTTTTATGGGTGTGAACCTTGTTGTCTAAGAAATCCTTCAAGGACTGACATATGTATATTCCTCATATATAATATAAATATATTTCTCATGTATCAAAAAAGGGAGGATATGAAATGAATGATATAATTACAAAGCCATTTGATGGTGTACTTAGCATTGTCTAGTCACAATGGTTGAGAGGTTAGTCATTTACTGTAGTTAATATGTTTCAATTCATTTATTTTTTTAATTGTTATAATATAATTATTGTGTGTTTATTACAACTTGGTACCAACATGCATAATTTTTAAGGCGACGTGTGATCTAGTTCCAAGTTAGAGATTTTTTCATTTCGCCCATGGGCTAATATTCACCCCTAAAAGTTTCTATGGATACAGAATATGAATCTAATAAACACAATAGATTAAATTATTTGCAAGCTATCAACTACCCTACATGGGGCCTGCCATATTATAGGGGCATGTGGCCTCTCAAATGTAGCCACAATTTGTGACTAGCATTATTGTTGCCTTGTTATAACATGCAGACAATTAATACATAATTTTAATTGACCTACCTAGTACCACTAGTCCTAGCTTGGATCTCAGAGTTTATCTTTCATATCTTCCTAAAGTTAGAATGCCTAGAAAGAACAATTTTTACCAAGAATTTTTGTTGCCTTGATGTATCATGCAAGAAATTAATACATAATTTTCATTGACATACCTCATAGCACTAGACCTTACTCAGATCTTAGGTTTCACCCCTTATATCCTCCTAAACTCACATTTCTTGGAAATATTACTTCAATGCCCTTCTCTCCCCCAAAATTAAAGGGCTAGGGTTCAACAGATGTATAACACAAGAAGTTCAAATATCGGCAAGCTATGAACTAGCCCGCATGGGGTCTGCCATATTACAGGGGCATTTGGCCTCTCAGAAGTAGCCAAAATTTTTGCCAAGAATTATCATTTCTTTGCTATAATGTGTAGGAAATTAATGCATAATTTGCATTGACCTACCTAGTAGCACTAGTCCTAGCTCGAATCTCAAGGTTACCTTTCATAT
The DNA here is from genome assembly GCA_034641835.2 of Pinus albicaulis. Lineage (NCBI taxonomy): Eukaryota > Viridiplantae > Streptophyta > Pinopsida > Pinales > Pinaceae > Pinus > Pinus albicaulis. The sequence goes on from CM076577.1 coordinate 447,952,849, forward strand.
CTTCCTAAACTTATACTTCTTGGAAAGAACATTTTGTACCAACAATTGTTTTTTCTTGTTGTAGCTTACACGCAATTAATACATAATTATCATTGACCTAGATAACACCACTAGTCCTTGATAATATCTCAGGGTTTACCCTCTGTATATTCTTGAGAAAACCCTTCTTGGAAATAATAATTCTTCAAAAGTCTCACATGAAGTTCTTTACTATTGATGCTAGTTGTTGTTGATATAGCTCTTTTTGATTCCCTTGGGGTGAGGACCCATGATTAAGGCCAATGGTTTTCTCATTTTACCATCACGAAATGTGGGGAAGTACTCTTGGGTTTCCATGCTTTCATTCCAAGTAAAAACAACAAAATATGTATCTCCAAAACAGTTGATTGGTGTTCCCTTTCTTATATGTGTAATACCATTTCCCTTGGCCATTTAAATGTGGATTCGTGGAAGTACTCTAGGTTTTCCATGCTTTCATTCCAAGTAAAAAAAATATTTATATATATCCAAAAAAATTGATTTTTGTTCCCTCTATTATATGTGTAATATCATTGCCCTTGGTCATATAGTTGTGGATTCGTGGCCTCTTTCTATAAGTGATTTGTATTTATTTCCTTCAATCTATGGTGGTTGTCAAAAACCAAATTAAACGTATGTACACAAGAATATTACTATAGAAGTTTCCATATTTTCTAATTTTTTTAGGGTTATCTCATATTGATGGTTTGCCAGAAATAAAATCCAACTACTTTGTTTTGATGGGTTGAGTATAAATTAGAAACTATTACTACAAGGATTTTGAACTATAACCTAAATTTTCTAATCAAAATTTAAAAGTATGTGGTGACCCCTTTTAATATTAATTGTACGGTATTCAGGAGTAGAGCGAAATGGCCTGTGTTAGGGTTCCACACAGCTTTGCTGCTACCGCTGACGATGAGGTTGTTATACCAGCGAATGATACACTCATCTCTACCGTCGCTACCATAGATGAAAATGCTACTACAGAGGATACACCAGTTGCAGTTCCCCTCAGGAACAAATATGCAAACCCGATCTGGCTCAGGGCTCCACAAATATTTGTTGCTGCCGACAATGATGATGTCATTGTTATAGTAGATGCTACACACATCTCTGCCTCCATTGCCATGGCTAAACACACTGCTACAATGGTTGTATCGGTCGCTTTTCCCCTCGGCAACAAAGATGTGAATCCGATCTAGACTTGAGGTGCATTATTCTAACAAAAATAGGCGCCCACATGGAAGATGAAGCCTGCATAAGCAAATACGCAGACTCTCCCACCACCGACGCCCTGTTGCATATCAGCCTCTCGGATCTACAAGCTTGGTGCACAGAGGTGCCTCTGCTAGCTGTAAAATCCCAATTTCACAGTGGCTACTCTCATCATTTATCCTCCATCAAGCCCCAGCTTGACTTGGAAGTTCTAGGAAACTAGAGATAAAGAACGTTCCTGACTCAGATTTGCACTAGAAGAGAGGATTTTTCAGGTCACTCATCCAGATCTTTATTCTCTTAGTAAAAACCATGTTGCATTGGGTGCGTGCAATGGATTTTGTGCAGAGCCTCTCACATGAACTTAAACTCAGGCTGGGGATTCCCTCTGATCTTCAGAGACTTCTTTATGAAGGTAAACAACTAGAGGACCCTCTTTGCCTTTCTTTTTACAATATTGAAAGAGATGTTTCGGTTTTTTTAACCCTTCATCTGTGAGGGGGAGTAGTTGGTTAACCATCCTCTACTCCTGCTTTATCCTACAAATATTTTATCAATGCAGAGCCACCCAAGAAATATTCTCAACCCGCTGAGGCTCCCAAGCCTTTTTTGGTGGATAAACTGGAGGAAAAACCCTCCATCGAAATCTCCCATCCATCGCTAGATGATCAACTCCAAAAATTTGCAGAATCCACCATTATTTTCAGATTTAATGGACTATGGACTCGCACAGCAAATCTATACCAATGGATCCACTCCAACTGGACCAAAAACAACAAGGTTTTCTTCTGCTCGAAGGGTTTCTTCATAGTTGTGTTTTATTTCAATGAATATTATCAGAAAGCCTTAACAAGAGGTTCATGGTTTTCGGGAACAACAGGGCTATTCCTCACCCCCTGGTTCCTAGACTTTGACCCCTCTATGGCAGTCATCACCAAGCATCCCATTTGGGTTAAAATTCCAAACCTCCCTGCGCATTTATGGCACTTCTCTATCTTCTAAGGGATTGGAAACACTTTGGGCTGCTTTCTGGCAACATATTCCTCTAGGGGGAGAAGGGAATATATACCTATGGAAGAATATGCATGGAAATAGACATAAGAAGAGGTTTTCCCAATCAAATGAACCTCAAAATTGGGGATTTCCTATGGACACAGACCCTGGACTATGAGAACCCCGCCTTCTGATGCCGACATTTCCATCAAACAGGGCACCTTCAGAACACCTCCACCACATCCCTCTTCCAAAATAAGAAAATCAATCGCATCTTGAAATCCAAAATCTAGAAACCATGTGATCCACCCCCCATGCATGACATTGAGTCCTTTAGCTCGGATGAAGAGGAGGCTGAAGCATACGAAGGACACTCCCTCGATAAGCCCTACGGATCCCACTAAACCTCTGATTTCGCAGAAATGTACTCATGAGTCGTCCACCTCCGATTCAAACAAGGAGACTCCTCCTTCATCCCACAATATTCTGCAAGTGATTCTTTCCCATCTACGCCACATCGGCTGGGTCAAAATTAGTAAAAATAAAGGGAAAAAATGTTGTATGGAAGATTTGACCCATTCTGAGTAGACTCCCATGTCTAGCCCACTGATTCCTGTTACCCATTGTGATATTTTTTTCTTATTTCATGGTTACTCATCAAGACTGAGGTTGATATTTTATCATTTCTGGATTCCCCGCTATCTAGCTTCTCTTTATTGTAATTTCATATTGTACCATATGCTTTCTTAATAGAATTAATCTTATTTAGAAAAAAAAATATTCAGTGTACAATTTGGTTCAATTAAACTCAAATATTTATGGTCAATGATGAAATTGAAATTGAGTCTGCGTGCATCTAAATAGATTGACTTGTTAACAACTGATTCAATGAGAGGGAGGGGGTAGTGTAAATTTTATAGAATCAAGGGAAGTATTGCAAAATACAATTTCATTGACTATTGTTGAATTTATTTTTGAGTAGATAAGGGAATACATTCCACACGTGGGAAATATTTTTTAGTGGAAATTATGTACTTATTGTGATTTCTCTTTCAATGTTTCTTCTCTTTGAGAATATTTTAGCCTACAAGAATCCTGAGTTGAATCGTTTTCCTCATTAATGAAACTTGCAATTGATTTTGATGTTGAAATAAAACAAGACTGTTATGAGTCCTTTGCCATGTATTGTTTTGGAAGATATATCATAGCTTTCTTGGGTGGGGAGGAAAGAAATATTTATTTCAAGAAGAGGAAAGGGCATTCAAATGCCACAACACCCCTATTGGAACCTTTTGTGAAGATGGATTTGTTAGCAACCCTTCCCTCTAAATTATTTCTTTAAGCCATGGAGGCTTGGGAAATGATTCGTCCAAGTTGTTAAATTTGGCATTTTTCAATATATCATAATAAAACCTCTTTCTGCAATTATAGTAGTGATTATTGAATCATTTGGTGTTTATGGGGAAGGAGAGTTCAAGTGGTATTACAGGTACAACTGAAGGTGACACTGGGGACTTTGAAAGATACCTCACAAATTCAAGGCTAATAAAACATATCAGAAATTTTCCTTTTTGTATTGGCAGTTTTGTATAGTTGGTATATTGATAGCAAGTTAATATCTAATAAAACATATTAGAAATCTGCTATATTCTAAGGAATTATAGACACATGAAAATAAAATAAGGCCATATTTATCACGGTAAAAAACATTCATAGAAATAAGATTAACCAATTTTGTCATAATGTAGTACAAGGCCATTCCCTCAGTGTTAAAGAGCACTACTACATCACCACCATTATGAAACATAGGAGAAACTGAAGATCCTCTCCCAACATATGGTAGTGTAAATAGAATTTCAAGCTGCGAAAATCTTAAAATAACAACAAGAAACATAGTTGAAACTATTGTATTTCTTCATAGATTCTACTGCAATCTATATGGATATCTATTTTTACTTTTGTATAGAGTAAAAAACTTAATATATACGGAGAAGTCAATCAAAGAATGTGCACCAACTACTACTTCTGTCATTGGGTTTCAACTCATGTTTTTTCAAATATGGAGATGGATCTTCACTAAAATAAACCTCTATCATAAGTGTTATAGCCTAAATCTACCTCAGACTGAAGGAAGGCATAGTTCAGGGTAACATCAAACCACGCTCAGTCTGGTAGCTAGCCCTACTAGATCAGGAGAGGGCTCTCTCCGGGTCAATCTCAGAAAATATAATCAATAGGGCTTGAGATGACTTGAAATAAAGGCTAATTTTCGGCTAGGTATATATGTATAATATTTTGATTTTATTTTGGGGGTTTTGTCAGAATCAAAGGGAAAGGCAGTTTTGGGTTCGGGGATGAGGCCTAGTTTTTGCAGAGTTCTGAATGGGGCAAGGAAGGCAATTGTTTTGATGCTTTGGATTGGATGAATGGATATTTCAAACCGGTGAGGAGCTGAAGAGGGCAAGAGGCTTTCAAGAATCCTCTTCAAACAAATGAAAACATGAAGATGCAACAGCTAAATGAAATAGCTGTCAATAATTCCCACCTTTATCATATTTGTTTAATTTAGAAAGAGGAGAAATGTCTTTACATAAAACATCGGTGGTGCAAGATCATGAAAACACATGACAAAACCACCAGGCCACATGGATCCCAAGTACCTGACTAATTATTCCTTTGCCAAAATTGCAGAGATGAAATGTACAATGAGGTGCCAAGAAATCCCAAGTGTCCAACCCTGAAAAACACTAATGAATTACATGATATAGACAAGCCTAACTCATCCCCATGCCTCTAGGGGTCTAGCTCACCATTTTGGGAGCTTTTTCAACCATATCTAAACTAAGAACTGGAAAATAGGCAATGAAACAACTTGCCTCTATAAGATAGGAAACTGATTCATTCACTTACATTTCAATTTTTGGTGAATGAATCTACTAGGATGAGTAAAAATGTGCCAAAATTACATCAAAGACATTATATTACATCAATTTACATCTAGATTTACATGAAAAAGTCAAACTAGCCAAAACTAGGCGAAAATCTGAGTTGCTGAGTGAAAAATAGGCCAAATTTCCCAATGCGCCACGCCTGAAATCTCTATGCGTAGCGCCACTTTGAGGCTGATTTTTAGGGACTTCTCGAAGTAAAAATTGAGTGAAGGATAGCTCGTTGGAAAGCTCTGTCTATCAAATTTCCAACCCAAGTATAAATTCTGAATTTGGTTGCCATTTGCCCCTCCAAAAATCAAATCTCCCAACACTGCTTCCTGTGTGTCCAAAAAGTGGCAAAAAGGCCATTTTTGAGGTGTTTTTGACCCTTCAAGCAACCCAAAAATTGTCAAAATCCTTAGGTAATGGGTAGGCATGCATAAATTTTGATGAAAAATATATAAATACAAAGTTTTCCTCAAAAGGAGCTGCCAATTATAAGCGCGTGCCAAGTGGCGCTACGCGTTGGGCAGGAAAATATGTTTTAAGGCAAAAAAATTGAAAATTTGACAAAAAGTTTCCCAAATTTCTTGAAATTTTTGCTAAATGTCCGCCCTCAAGTGCTATGCTGGGCCAGAGAAGCTTCAGCCAAAATTTGGAGTCTATCATGCCTTTTATGACGCTTTAGTGCCTTCTTTAGTCTTGCTTTCAGGATCTTGATCCTCACTTTGCAAACATGATTTCGTGCCCAATAATGGTTCTTCATGTGCCTGAGCATGTTATTTTCCTTGTTTTCCTTCACCAACAGCTTCTCCAAATGAATATTGACCCTTTCAAGCCAAGTCTCTCTATCAGCCTCAATCTCTCGCTCAATGGATGTCATCTCGGTTTGGCTTCTTTGGGCAGCTTGCCGGTTCTCACAGATGTTTTGCAACTCCATGATAGTTTGCTGATATTCCAACTGTTTGTTTCAATGATCCAAGTAATTTATGATCCATTGGGCTCTCTGCAATTTTACAGTCAATGTGTCTATCTCCGCCTTCTGCTCCTGAATGGTCTCTCTCAACTTTGAGCTTAGAGAGCTCAGATCCTCATCAATCAGTATGAAACCTGTGTCTTGGCCTCCTGAATGGCCCTCATCCTGCATGGGACTCTTACCTCTATCTTGTACCTATACCTATACTACTGATGATGGCAACGAGACCCCTTCCACCCCAGGTGGAGATAGTACTCGCCGGGCTGCTGCAAATAATCCTCTAGTGCCTCTCTGATAAGTGACATATGTCGGCACACTAGTAGTCTCTGCCTTCTGACCTCCATACTGATGTGAAGGTTCACCTGCATCATAGACAACCTCTGGAGGAACCTGAGGAGCTGTGAAGAAATCATGGGAAATGAAATCCTCCCATGAAATACCCTACAATCCAAGCTGATGTACAACCACGATCTTGATGAGTGCATAGTGATAAATACTGTTGTACTCCTGCTCAAGAGTTTTTTTCTACACAAGAGTGGTCATTATATTGATATTTTGACACATGAAATAAGGAATGTTCATCATCCTCACTTTGGTGAAATGCATCAATAACCTGATGTGGTAGGCATAGAGGTGTGAAAACCGGCCCTCACAACTAAAATATCTGATAATGAGTTTCATCAAAGGCGCATAGGATTCCTTTAGGAACCGGAATGGGAACACCTTGCTGAGTTGCCTCACAAAGCTAGGCCTGATGTATGGTTCATAATGCACTCTGTCCACCTGTTGTCTTTTGTTCCACTGTTCACCCACATTCGGTATTCTGGTTGCTTGAGAAATAGTTTCCGGTGTCAAAGTGAAATTTACACCAGCAAGAGTTACCTGACCATCATGTAAATGCAATACAAAAAAACGAGCCAACTCCTGATGATGGTGGATCGTAGCAATCATTTCACAAAACTGATAGCATGACTGTTCTCGAAAACATGCCATGGCAAGTGGACAAGCCTGCAATTCAGTCAATGAGGTGGGCTCCTCTCTCACATGTCTGCCACCTTTACGAGGCCTTCTAGGTGCATGTAGTTCAGTGGTGGAATCACTATCTCTGTCATATGATGTGTCAGTGTCTATCTCCATGATGTCCAAGGTGTATGTTGGCTTGTATGAGATGAAAATGAGAATTTGGTGCTTTGTTTCAATTTCCAAATATATGGTGGTAAGAGAGGGACTGTGGAGAAATAGGGCAGTAGTAAAAATGGACCTCAATTAAGTGATAACTAAAGTGTAGGGACATCCAATTAACTGTTTGGGAAAGTTGGGGTTTGGGAATTTTTACAAGTGAGATGGGAAAGTGTAAATGATAGGAAATGAAATGAGTTAGGGATAGGAAAATAGGCTTAGGAATGAGTGACTTTGGGGATGTAAGGGAATAGGGGATGGACTATAATGATAGTATAGCAGTGAGAGGGAGGAATAAACAAGTGAGGAATGAAGTATTTGGCACCAAAATCAATTTTAAAACTCCAATTTCAAAACCCTAAGGAGGCACTTCAACAAGATGATAGGGTTTGAGTTTTGACATTCAAATTCTTATAATCCATTTTCAAACACTTGTAAATGGAAATTACAGTTTCACATGAACTTACTTGGACAAAAAGAACCGAGTCGATTTGGAGTTTGTGGAAGCAATGACAAAAATTTAGTTGTCTGCCCTGTGCATCGCGACCATTGCCTAGTGCGTCGCTCCTTTTCTATGCACCGCAAAAACTCAAAATTACACAGAGGTGAGAAGCCCTTTGCGCCGCGCTCAGCCAATGTGCCGCGAGAGTTGCCTAGTGCGTCGCGCCCCTCAATTTCAACACAGTTCGGCCTTCCAATGCTGGCTTTGCTCCTCCACGATTTATCTTGGCTCATTGATGTCTTTGGTATGCAAATGGAGTTTTGAATTTGGAAAGATCTTATATATACCAAAGAATTTAATTTTTTATTTGAAAAACCCACTTTATAATGTTTGAAAACTTTGGCACTTTTCAAATGAACTATGTTTTGCTTTCTTCTTTTTTTTTGGACCGTATGATGAATTTCTTGTCTGTTTTGCAGGGATGGATGGCATGGAAATTTGGAAAAGGCGACCAGGGCTATGAATGGAGCATTATTACAACTGAATATCTTAAAAATTACATTGCATTTGTTACAAAAGGATAAAATAGACAATTTTTCTTCAAAACAGAGTTTTGAAGAAAAATCATTATCAAACATTATGACGATGAAATTTTTGCACTGATACCTTATTTGAACATTCCTCATGTGTCTGCTGACATTATTAGACATTCTGAAGACTAAATCAACGAAACCCTAGACCTAATGAGACTAAAAACACTAAAATGACTCTTTGCTAACCAGGAGACCAAAAATGACTGTAAATGATTTTGATGAACAGACACGGACCAGCAGGGACATGACATGAGGTATATGAGTGACAAGACCCTTCCGTCTGTTGATCCATGCTCCTAATGGAATGCAGCCGGACTAACTAAGTGAGACACCTAAAATGAAATGAAACAAGAGAAATTTTATCTCTGACGGAGGGATGAAGATACCGACTCTAACATTGGCTCCAATGGGGATGGTAGCTCCTTGGAGGTGCCAAGAACTATAGATTTCTGGGAGAGTAGGTAGTGCCTTCGTCCATTGGGATATGGAGTCCGTAACTTCGAAAAATCAACACAAGACTCGTGACTCAAGTTTATTGACTGAAAATGAACTCAAATCAATTCAATTTTGAAACCAAAATGACTGAAAGACCTGACTCGACAAACTCAAACCAAAGCTGAAATCAATATTCAGAGTTATAGCCTTCACTTCTGGCCCCAAAATGAAGAAACGATCACAACACACACTTGCAATGAAACTCAAATAAACTGGTATGTACAATGAGAATGTAAAACAGCAAAAAACATTTCATAAATAATACCGCTTGAGCAGCCGACCATTGACCAGCCCTCCTGGACAATCTTCCCCGTTAATCTCTTTCAGAAGAAAAGAATTATGTCCCTAATATGCAAAATTTTTAAAGGTTACTTTCCAGATATTTTCGAACTTACCATGCTTACTCTTTTCCTCGTTTCTTGCATCCCATTTCAGCACCACTTATTCAATTTGAAACTTGTTCGCTTTGGCTTTTCTGTCATATATTTTCTTAATTCTCTCTTGCAGCTTGAATGTGTTTTGGAAAAATTCTTCTCTAGTCTGCTGCAAATGGATCATTTGATTTATTCTCCTTTGCATATGATCATCTTCACTGCTAGCTTCCTGCAGAAGTTTGACCACTGGAACTACGAGAGAGGTAGGAAATACTGTGTCAACTCCATATACTAGCTCAAAAGGGGACATACCAATGGATTTCTTCTGACTCACTCGGTCTGCCCAAAGTGCATTAACCAACTTCTTATGCCAACTTTTCTTGTTTATTTCCAGCAGCTTTTTAATAATGTTGACCAAATATTTGTTCGAGGACTCCGCCAATTCGTTTCCTTGTGGATGATAAGCGGTTGAGTGTCCCAAAATGATGTGATACTTGTTACAAAACTCAACCATTCTTTTTTATTTGAAAGTTGTTGCATTATCAGTAATTAACTTATTCGGGCAACCAAAGCGAGACAAAATATTATTCTCAAGAAACGAAATTATTACCGAATCCATAGCTTGCCTGGTGGGAATTGCTTCAATCCATTTCGTGAAATAATCTATCACTATGAGGATCCACCTATGTTGAGCTGAAGAAGCAGGATGGATCTCGCCAATGAAATCCAAACCCCACTGTTGAAAAGGAGCACTTACCTCAATGGGCTTAAGCGACAAAGGCTGCAATTTCTTCCTCCCTTCAAAATATGACATTCATGACAACTCTTGACAGTATTATACACATCAACAAAAAGAGTCGACCAATAATATCCCGCTCTCAAAATTTTGTTAGCCGTTGTTTTCCAGAAAAGGTGACCCCCACAATCTCCCTTATGAAAATCCTCCATAACCTTCTTTGCTTCTTCTTCAACCAAAAAGTTCAGCAAAACACCACCCGAATCTTTCCAATAGAGTGCATTGTTCAAAATACAAAACTTAGCAGCCTTCAATTTCAGAGTTCTACTTTTGGTTTTAGCCATGCCTGGCGGTGGTGACAAATTTTGAAGAACATATACAATATCTGAATACCAAGGAGAATGAAAAAATATTTCTGATACCTGAATCATCAAACTTTCTTCATTTTCCTCAGACATAGCAGCAATGAGATTAATGTCCAAGGCATGTAAATTTGATTCAGCCATTAGCTTAGCCAACCCTTTTCCTTTGATAAGCTTTGTAGGCTTTATCTCCACATCATACTCCAACAAGGCAGCAATCCATTTTCCCTGTCTCCCTTCTGGATCTGTTTGCACTAAAACATTCTTAACAGCAACATTAGGAACATAAGAAAGAATATGAGAATGCATAATATATACTCGAAAATATTTCAACGCTTTCACTAAAGAAATAGCTTTCTTTTCAATGATGTTGTATTTTAAGGCTACATCTCTTATGGTTCGGGTGAAAAAATAAATTGGTTTTTCATGCTCATCTCTTTTTTGCATCAATACTGCTGCCATAGTATGCTCCGAGGCAAATGAAAACAAAATAAAATCCTGAGTATAGTCCGGGATGATCAAAACCGGTGCTGAAGAAAGAGCCAATTTTACTAAATTGAAATCCTTTATCGCCTCCTCACTCCACTTCACTACATTGTCTTTTTTAAGCATGTTTGTAATTTCTCTTAGGTGTTCTACAAGATTAGGCACAAAGTGGCGTAATAAATTCATCTTACCATTGAATGATTGAATCTCCTTTTTGTTTCGGGGAAGATCAATTTTCTGAATAGCTTCTACTCGAGCTGGGTCAATGTGGATGCCATCCTTTGATATTATGGGACCAAGAAGTTTTCCCTCATCCATGGCAAACAAACTCTTCTTTGGATTGAGTGACACACCATACTTTCTACATCGCTGAAAAACAATCTTCAAATGGTAAAGGTGCTCTTCGTCAGAATTGGAAAAGACTGTCAAATCATCAAGATACACAACTAGAAAAACATCTTTCTCATTAGAAAATGCCATATCCATTTCCCGCTGAAATGTCGCACCAGCATTATTTAAACCGAAAGGCATTTTGGCATAATGGAAGGTTCCCCATGGAGTGGTGAACGTTGTTTTGTCTCTATTATCCTCATGGACCAGAATTTGATTATACCGAGAATAACCATCGAGTAGCAACATACGGGATGCTTCAACTACTCCCTGAAGTATGTGATCCATTTTGGGCAATGGATAATTATCTTTCAAAGAAACCTTATTCAGATTCCTAAAATCAATGCATAAGAGAATCTCACCTGTCTTCTTGCGTACGGGCACCAAATTAGAAATCCAATCTGAAAACCTTATGGGAACGATGATACCAGCCTTGTACAAACAATTGACTTCCTTTTCTATTGAAGGTAGCAACTTCGGATTTATTCTTCTCAATTTTTGCCGAAAGGGCTTTTGATTTGGCTTGATCGGAATGGTGTGTTGAATTATGTTTGTATCATATGTCTTCAAATATGAATAGTCCCAAGCAAATACATCAGCAAAAGATGACAAAAAACTGATATACTTTGCTTTTACCTATGGGAATAATGCTTTAGAAAATTTCACCATCTTTGGATTTTCAGTTGATCCAATGTTCACATCTTCATTTCAGTTGATCCAATGTTCACATCTTCAACTCCCTTTTCAGTTGGCTGCAAGGTTTGTTTTCGAGCTACATCATCTTAATCAAAAAGCTCCTCTAAAGGTATGAGACCTTTAGGAATGAAATTATCCTTTAGCTACAAAACTTCCATCTAATTGATTTGTACATCAGCCTCACCATCATCATGCTCTACATGAATAGAAGTGTCTTTGAATTTACCTTTGTTTTGCAGAAATTCATCAATTTCTTCGTCATCTTGAAACACTTGCCAATACCTTTGATTTTCCGGGACAGTCGGACGGTGATTCACATGAATTTCAAATTTATTACTTGAGTTCATTGGAATTTTCAAATTACTTGCTACCTTAGCAAGTGCATCTGCAATACCATTCTGAATACGAGGGACACAAGTCAAAGTATAGTCTGAAAACAATTTCAAGATATCAAGAACTGCATTTCGGTAAGCCCGCATTCGAGGATGCTTAGCTTGGTATTCACCTTTCACTTGCTTGATAACCAATTCGGAGTCACCATATACTGAAATCCTCTTAGCATTCAACTTTCTAAGAATTTTCAGACCAGCAATCAAAGCTTCATATTCAACCTCATTATTCGAACAATCAAAATCAAATTTATAAGAACGGACCCTTACATTACTCGGTACCTTGTTTGGGGCAGAAAAAGGATTGCGTACCCAAATGCCAATTCCAGCACCATCACTTCCTACTGCACCATCAAAATCCATGGTCCATAAACCATCTTCATCCTCTTCCAAGTGCTGAAATTATGTTTGCTCTGTTATTTTTGCTTGTTTCCCATCAATTTTTTGCTGTTGTCGGAAGGCTGATTACTCAGTGGAACTTTCTTGTCTTTGTGTATATTTATTTAAAACTTCTCTGAAATTTTCAGTGATCTCTGGAATGTCTTCTACTTCAACTAATTGAATATTTACATCATTGAAACTATCTGCATACAAAACAAATGACTCTAAATCTGTATGTACATAATTGATTGGATGATTTACCAGTTTCTCCTTGCTAGTAATCATATACTTCATCTTTTGTTCCCGGTATAGTTTCCTCATATGACCAAACACAAGAATGGTAGCATAGGAGAAATCAAGCTACAATGTTCCCTTCAGTTTCGCTCCCCAAGATCTAGAAAGAAGCATGCCAAATCTAGGAGGAATATTTGCCACAACCACATCCATCAAAACATTCTTAGTCAGAATATGATCTAAACTAACCACCAAATCTTTGATAATCCCAATGCATCTTACTCTGCTAGAATCGAAAGAATAAATATCATGATACTTCCTAGTGATGTCCAATCCCAATTTCTCCATGATTTCCCTTGGCATGAGATTATGAGAAGCTCCGGAATCAAACATGGCATTGTGTAACACACAATCGTGCAATCTAAGGCTGATATAAAAATGAGGCACATCACTATCTGGAGACTCACCATCCAATGCTGGTCCAAATATCAACTCAAGTTGATCATCTTCCACATTCACCATATCAGACATTGGATCTAAATTCAAAATTTTAGATACCTGACCCTTATAGCTGTTATTTTTCATCATTTCAGTCAAAGGAATGGATACTTTTAACTTAGCAATTTGACTCTCTAAGTTAAAAACTGAAGTTTTTTCTACCTCTTTGACTGAAACATCCTTCTTTTCATATTTCTCCCTCGATACAATTGGCTGATTAGATCTTTCATTTGCTGATGGGGATTTGCTAGTAGTAGGATCAGTTATCTCTTTTCCCTTCTTTTGTGCAACGGATGAATCATTCTTTGGTGCTGAAACTTCCTTTCTCTTTTGAATTGGATTTATAGGGACATCTCTATTTCTAAGAGAATATTGACGTTGCTGGGCAGAAAAAGAATTCATATAACCTCTCTTATATTCATCCGACTCTTCTTCAAGAGTTGTCTCATTTGCCAAAATGAAATCCTCGTCTTTTTGTACAGCTGAGTTTTCTACATACTCCTTATCTTCAGTGATAAAATTTGGAAAATCATCAGGTGTAAAGAAGTGATTCTCTTCTCCTATTACATTATCTTCATCATCTGATTCTGGACCAACAAAATTCTGTTGTAAAGGTGTCTTTACCTGCTGTTTTTCTGTTGGTTCTTATTCTCGATGCTTTCGTTGTTTGATCCTGAATTGTGGTTGCTGCTGAGCATGGAAGTTAGGATTTTTGATCTGCGGTTTAGGCTTATCAAGTGTTAATATTTCAATCATATTTTCCACCTTACGGAGTACTTGATCTGAAGTAGAAGCCTCTTCCTTTATTGCTACTTTCTTTTCAGCTTTCAATCTAGCTCTCTTGTCATCTAAATTAGCTTCAACACTCACTGCAATTTTCTGCATGTCTTCCAAAGTGGCCGGATCTATTTCTCTTAATTGATAGGCCATGTCCAGATCAAAACCATCCGGAAACTTAAGAAAATCCGACCTCCTATATGGCTTTATATCATCAGGAATTGCATTGTAAACCACATTGAATCTAATACAATAATCTTGGACAGACTCACCAACATTCCGCTTGATTTTGGTATATTCAGAAGTGATCTGAAGAGGATCTTTCTTTACTTCCCATCGATCCAAGAATTTTCTCTGAAGCTCAGGCAATGTAGCAATACTTCTAGGCGGAAAAGCTCTGAACCAATTTCTCACTTCACCTCCAAAGGTTTGCACAAATAATCTCATGGTCACATTTTCTGCATCATTCTCATGAAGGTCAAAGAAATCTGCCATTCTATCCACATGTTGCTGAGTAGGAACACTTTGAGGAGTGCCATCAAACAATGGAATTTTGCTTTGATAATCAGTGGGCATGTCATCCAAGTGTTGAGGCAACACAAGGGGTGAAAATAAGGCATCCATTGCTCTTGGTGGATTTACAATCGGATTTGGAAATATAGGAGGAGTCAGAGCAGTTGATGTATGAGATGTATGTGGTGTGGATAGAGGTGAAACTACTGAAGAATGTTGTTCATAAATAGATGGTGGCACGGAAATGGTAGGAATGAAAGGAGGATCGGTATGAATTTGTGAACCAAATGTAACTGCAAATGGCCCAAGAGTTTCAGATGCAGACTCTATAAACTCAGGAATATTTGTTGCCACAATAGAATTCTGAATATTCAAAATGTAACTATAAATGGATCTATTAGCCTGTTATATTTCAAGATACTTGATAAACTCTGGATTTATGAAAATATAACCAATAGCACTTTCAGACTTAGTCTCAAACAACGATAACTCAAATTGTTCATCAAATTCAAGATCTTCAAGGTACTCAAAAACAACGGGACATGAATGAGATTTAAACAGAGGAATCACAGGACTTTCTCAATGAAGAATTCTTGAAATAAGATATGGATTTTCATACACTGGAGGTGTATCGGGATCCGTATTTTCTCTGGTATGTCTTCTGGAAGCCAGTGTGTTGAATTATTTTCAAAAATCAAAGGGACAAAACCAACTTGTTCAGCCTATCAAATTCTAAACTCATCATCCAAAGTCTAGAATGATCTGATGTACTGGGGGTAATTTACAAGTCAACTATCATGTTTACAAGCTAGACCAGAGATTGACTGAAGCAGCGTTTATCTACTTTCGCTAATGCGAAGCAAGAGTGTTTCAAAGGCTACCTGGCATAACTTCAGGCTTTGTCTGTAGCTTATGAAAAAAATAACACTAACAAGAAAACCATTTTATTCCCCAGTATGGTTGCCACTATGTTATAGCCTAAACCTACCTCAGGCGGAAGGAAGGAAGAGTTCAGGGTAACATCAAACCACACTCAGTCTAGTAGCTAGCCCTACCAGATCAAGAGAGGGCTCTCTCCGAGTCAATCTTAGCAAAGATAATCAATAGGGCTTGAGATTACTTGAAATAAAGGCTAATTTTAGGCTAGGTATATATGTATAAGAGTTTTATTTAATTTTGGGGGTTTTGTCGGAATCAAAGGGAAAGGCGGTTTTGGGTTCGGGGATGAGGCCTAGTTTTTGTAGAGTTCTGAATGGGGCAAGGAAGGAAATTGTTTTGATGCTTTGGATTGGGTGAATGGATAGTTCAGACTAGTGAGGAGCTGAAGAGGGCAAGAGGCTTTCAAGAATCCTCTTCAAACAGATGAAAACATGGAAAATTAAACAAAACTCAAGGCAGAGCAAAGCAATCTAATGAATTCCACCTTTATCACTCATTTGTTTAATTTAAGAAGAAAGGAGAAGGGAAATGATACAAATAAAACATCAGTGAACTTACTATCACAGAGAGAAATACACCATCAAAACATAGAGCCACATGGATCCCAAAGAGTGTTGCAAACCCTGGTCTATTCCTTTGGAAAAATTGCAGAGATGAAATGTACAATGAAGTGCCAAGCAATCCCAAGTGTCCAACCCTGAAAATGACTGATGAATTACATGATATAGACAAGCCTAAATCATCCCCAAGCCTCTAGGGGTCAAGCTCACCATTCTAGGAGCTATTTCAACCATATCTAAACTAAGAACTGGAAAATAGGCAATGAAACAACTTGCCTCTATATGATAGGAAACTGATTCATTCACTTACATTTCACTTTTTAGTGAATGAATCTACTAAGATGAGTAAAAATGTGCCAAAATTACATTAAATTCATGAAATTACATCAATTTACATCAAGAGTTACATGAAAAAGTCAAACTATCCAAAACTAGGCGAAAATCTGAGCTGCTGAGTGAAAAATAGGCCAAATTTCCCAATGCGTCGTGCCTGAAATCTCTATGCGTAGCACAACTCTGAGGCTGATTGTCAGGGCCTTCCTGAAGTCAAAATTGAGTGCAGGATAGCTCGTTAGAAAACCCTGCCTATCTTCTTTCCAACCCAAGTGGAATTTCTGAATTTGGTTGACATTTTACCCTCCAAAAATCAAATCTCCCAACACTACTTCCTGTGTGTCCAAAAAGTGGCAGAAAGGTCATTTTTAGGGTGTTTCTGACCCTTTAGGCAACCCAAAACTTGTCAAAATCCTTAGGTAATGTGTAGGCATGCATAAATTTTGATGAAAAATCCATAAATACAAAGTTTTCCTCAAAAGGAGCTTCCAATTATAAGTGCGCGCCAAGTGGTGCTACGCGTCGGGTAGGAAAATCTGTTTTAAGGCCAAAAATTTCAAAATTGACAAACATTTTCCCAAATTTCTTGAAATTTGGGCTGAATGTACACCCTCAAGTGCTATGCTAGGCCAAAGAAGCTTTGGCCAAAATTTGGAGTCTATCATGCCTTTTACGACGCTTTAGTGCCTTCTTTAGTCTTGCTTTAAGGATCTTGATCCTCGCTTTGCAAACATGATTTCGTGCCCAATAATGGTTCTTCATGTGCCTGAGCATGTTATTTTACTTTTTTTCCTTCGCCAAAAACTTCTCCAAATGAATATTGACCCTTTCAAGCCAAGTCTCTCTATCAGCCTCAATCTCCCGCTCAACGGATGTCATCTCGGTTTGGCTTCTTTGGGCAGCTTGCCGGTTCTCACGGATGTTTTGCAACTCCGTGATTGTTTGCTGATATTCCAACTGTTTGTTTCGCTACTCCAAGTAATTTATGATCCATTGGGCTCTATGCAATTTGACGGTCAATGTGTCTATCTCCGCCTTCTGCTCCTGAACGGTCTCTCTCAACATTGAGCTTAGAGAGCTCAGATCCTCATGAATCAGTTTGAAACCTATGTCTTGGCCTTCTGAAGGGCCGTCATCCTGCATGGGCCTCTTACTTCTGTCGTGTACCTGTACCTGTACTACTGATGATGTCAACGAGACCCCTTCCACACCAAGTGGTGATAGTACTCGCCGGGCTGATGCAAATAATCCTCTAGTGCCTCTCTGATAAGTGACACATGTCGGCACACTAGTAGTCTCTACCTTCTGACCTTCATACTAATGTGAAGGATCACCTGCATCATGGACAACCTCTGGAGGAACCTGAGGAGCTGTGAAGAAATCATGGGAAATGAAATCCTCCCATGAAATACACTGCAATCCAAGCTAATGTACAACCACGATCTTGATGAGTGCATAGTGCTAAATACTATTGTACTGCTGCTTATGAGTTTTTTTCTGCACAAGAGTGGTAATTCTCTCGATATTCTGGCACATGAAATAAAGAATGTTCATCATCCTCACTCTAGTGAAATGCATCAATAACCTAATGTGGTAGGCATAAAGGCGTGAAAACTGACCCTCATGAGTTTCATCATAAGCGCATATGATTCCTTTAGGAAATGGAATGGGAACACCCTGTTGAGTTGCCTCACAAAGTTAGGCCTGATGTATGGTTCATAATACACTCTGTCCACCTGCTTGTTGGGTGTGGAGCCTGATTATCTTGTTTACTTTGTATCACAGCATTGGACCCCTATACCTTAAAAGAGGCGGCAAGGCCACCCGTAATTAATCGCTGCCATGGGGGGTCCAGGGGGGCAGCAGCGCTTTTTGGAGCCCCCCCCCTGGTGGGGGTTTTCAGGGACAGATCCCCTGAAGCTAAAAACAGATGTAAAATTGCCTTGTAAAAGTATAGTAATTTCTAGTCAATCTGGGCCGTTCATTAGGCAAATGATCTGACGGTAGAAGCTATGTTTAGATTAGGGTTTTTTGCCCTAGAAGGCAACCCCCTTGTATATATGAGGGTATTTTATTGCGGCTGTGCATTTTATGTGTGTATTATCGAAGCGAGAAATAGAGAGGGAGCCTGTGAGAGAGAACAGAGGATATTACAATGGATCTGCTGTAGGTTTTGTCTCTTCATTTTTGCTGGATAATAGAAGGGAAGGACTGGCTGTTCGGGGTGGACGTAGCCCAAACTGGGTGAACCACATATATCTGTGTCTCTTTGGTTTTATGTGTTTTGTTTGCTTGCATTTTTCCGCATATTTTATGTGTTGCATTGCTCTGTAATATTTAATTTTCTAACAACTGGTATCAGAGCCAAAGGTATATTTGGCTGATAAACTCGCAGGAAAGAAGGGTTCCTGGTTCGAGTGGGAGCAATGGCGGACGATGGTAAGTTTAGGGTCGAGAAATTTAATGGCCAAAAATTCTCGCTGTGGAAGATGCAGATGGAAGATTATCTGTATCGGAAAGATCTGTACCTACCATTGAGCGGAAAAACAAAGAAGCCGGCAGCCATGACAAACACAGAATGGAACATTCTCGATAGAAAGGCACTTGGAACAGTACGTTTGTGTCTTGCGGCATCAGTTGCCTTCAATATTTCGAAGGAAACAACAACATAGGGTTTGATGCAAACGTTGGCGAAACTATATGAAAACCCTCGACCTCAAACAAGGCATTTCTTATAAAACGACTATTTAATATGAAGATGTCAGAAGGTGGATCTGTTGCAGACCATTTAAATGAATTTAATACAGTTACCAGTCAGTTAAGTTCTATAGGGCTAAACTTTGATGATGAATTTAGAGCTCTGTTATTCTTGTGCTCATTTCCAGAGAGTTGGAATGGTTTAGTAATGGCCATTAGTAACTCTGTCTCTGGATCTAGTACTTTAAAGTTTGATGATGTTGTTGGTGCTATCCTTAGCGAGGAAATGCGGCAGAAAATCTCCAGTGAGACATCAGGTAATGCTTTGGGTGCAGAGTCTAGGGGAAGAAGAATGGAAAGAGGAAAGAGCTCAGGATATCACAATAAATCAAGAAAAGGTAGATCCAAGTCCAGATCGGGGATAGTGTGCTAGAATTGCGGAAAGAAAGGACACCTAAAGAAAGACTGTAGATCTCGGAAGGGAAAAGAAGGAGACACACAGCAAGAAAAAAATCATGAAGCAAATGTGACAGGTGATGTGTTACAAGATGCTTTGATTCTTTCCTTCGAAAATGTTACTGATTCATGGGTTGTAGATTCAGGGGCTTCATTCCATGCCACACTCGATAAGAAATATTTTCATGACTATGTTCAAGGAAATTTTGGACAAGTTCATTTGGGTGATGATAAACCCTGTAAAATTGTTGGAATGGGTAAAGTTCTTGTAAAACAACAGAATGGAAACCAATGGCTACTAAAGGAGGTAAGGCATGTTCCAGATCTGAAGAAAAATCTTATTTCAATAGGGAAGTTAGGCAGTGAAGGTTGTGTGACAACTTTCACAAATAAAACTTGGAAGGTCACCAAAGGAGCGCCGGTAATAGCAAAAGGTGAAAAGGTTGGTACATTGTATTTATGCAATGGTATTTCTAACTCTGTTAATGCTTTAACTTCCAAAGGAGTAGATGCAGCATTATGGCATCATAGGCTCGGACACATGAGTGAGAAGGGAATGAAGATTCTTCACTCAAGAAATTTGTTGCCAGGTTTGAATAATGTTGATTTGGATTTCTGTGAGAATTGCATTTATGGAAAACAAAAGAGAGTCAGATTTCTCAGAGTTGGGAAAGAAAAGAAGAGCGAAAAATTGGAGCTTGTGCATACAGATGTATGGGGACCTGCTTAGGTATCATCTCTCAGTGGCTCTCGCTATTATGCTACGTTTATTGATGATGCAACTAGAAAAACTTGGATTTATTGTATTCAAAATAAATCTGATGTATTTGATACTTTAAAGAAATGGAAAGATTTGGTTGAGATTGAGACAGGAAAGAAGTTGAAGTGTCTCAGATCAGATAATGGAGGTGAATATTGCAGCAAAGAGTTTGATAGGTATTGTTCAGAGCATGGAATTCATAGAGAGAAGATAGTTCCAAGAACACCACAAGAAAATGGTGTGTCAGAAAGGATGAACAGAACAATCATGGAGCGTGCAAGGTGCATGAGATTGCATGCAGGATTGCCTTTATAATTTTGGGCAGATGTTGTAGATACTGATGTTTATCTAATAAACAGAGGGCCTTCAAGTTCCTTGGATGGTGGTATTCCAGAGAAAGCATGGACAGGTAAAAAGGTAAACTACTCTTTTTTAAAGCCTTTTGGTTGTGAGGCCTTTGTCCATATTAATAAAGAAAATAGAACAAAGCTTGAGGCAAAATCAAAGAAATGTACCTTTATTGGATATGGTGCTAATGATTTTTGTTATCGCTTATATGATTATGAAAATCACAAAATCATTAGGAGCAGAGATGTAATATTCAATGAAAAGGTCTTGTATAAGAATCAGTTGCAGGAAAAGAAATAGGAAAAAGAAAGCAAGGAATACATGGTTGATGAGATAACTGAAAAAGTAAAGGTGCCTGAAAATAATAATAATCAACACTCATAGCAGCAGCAACCACCACAACAAAAACAGGCACCTCAAACACCTAAAAGTGGTGTTAGAAGATCTACCAGGATAAGTAGACCCCTTGAACAATACTCTCCTTCATTATATTATTTATTGTTGACTGATTCTGGTGAACCTGAATGTTATGAAGAAGCAATGCAGGTTGAAAGCAGGAAGAAGTGGGAGCTAGCCATGGAAGAAGAGATGGACTCCTTAATGCATAACGAGACTTGGGACTTAGTCAGGTTGCCTGCAGGTAAAAATACATTGCAGAATAAATGGGTTTACAAGACGAAGGAAGAAGATGGAGGAAAACAGAGGTACAAAGCTAGACTTGTGGCGAAGGCGTTTGCACAAAAGAAAGGTATTGATTTTGATGAAATATTTTCTCCTGTTGTTAAGATGAATTCAATCAGAACTATCTTAAGTCTTGTAGCAGCGGAAGATTTACATCTTGAACACTTAGATGTAAAGACAACATTTCTCCATGGAGATTTGGAGGAAGAGATATACATGCAACAAATAGAAGGATATGAGGTAAAAGGGAAAGAAAAATTGGTGTGCAGGTTAAGGAAGATCTTGTATGGCTTAAAACAGGTTCCAAGGTAGTGGTATCTAAAATTTGACAAGTTTATGTCTGAACAAGGTTATACTAGATGTCACTTTGATCATTGTGTTTATCTAAAAAGGAAAAATGATGGCAGCTATATTATATTTTTATTGTATGTAGATGACATGCTTATTGCAGGATCTAACATGAAGGAAATAAATGTGCTCAAAAGAAAATTGGCAAATTCCTTTGCAATGAAGGATTTGGGAGCTGCAAAACAAATCCTTGGTATGAGGATAACTAGAGACAGGAAAAATCTCAAATTAACATTGTCTCAGAATGAGTACATAGAAAAGGTGTTGAAAAGATTTAATATGCAGAATGAAAAACCAGTTAGTACACCTTTTGCTAGCCATTTCAAACTTAGTAAGGAGATATGCCCCAAGACCCACAAAGAAATGGAATATATGTCTAAAGTTCCATATGCATCTGCAGTTGGAAGCTTAATGTATGCAATGGTCTGCACAAGGCCTGATATTGCACATGTAGTGGGAGTTGTAAGTAGGTACATGAATAATCCAGGAAAAGAACATTGGATGGCAGTAAAATGGATTCTCGGATATTTGAGAGGTACCACAAATCAAGCATTATGCTTTGGTGGTTCAAACATTGCTCTACAGGGATATGTTGATGCAGATATGGCAGGTGACAGAGATAAAAGGAGGAGCACTACAGGATATGTATTTACTGTAGGTGGAACAGCTGTCAGTTGGGTTTCAAAAATCCAAAGTGTTGTTTCACTTTCAACAACAAAAGTAGAGTATGTTGCTGCTACAGAGGCTAGTAAAGAAATGATTTGGTTACAAAGGTTTATGGATGAATTGGGTAAGAAGCATGATATGGGCACGTTATACAGTGATAGCCAAAGTGCCATTCATCTTTCAAAGAACTCAACATTTCATTCCAGGACTAAACACATACATCTCAAGTACCATTTCATACGGTCAGTATTGGAAGATGGAGAGTTGAAGCTGGAAAAGATACACACTAGCCAGAATCCTGCAGATATGCTAACAAAAGTTGTAACCAGGGAGAAACTGAGAATGTGCTCAGTTTCAATTGGTCTTCAAGGATGACGATGAAGATGAGGAATAGCTAGGTCCAAAGAGGAGTCATTGTCCAGCAAATGAAGCAGCGATGGAGTTGCTACAATTAGTCTCCAAGTGGGAGATTGTTGGGTGTGGAGCCTAATTATCTTGTTTACTTTGTATCACAGCATTGGACCCCTATACCTTCAAAGGGGTGGCAACGCCGCCCATAATTAATCGTTGCCGTGGGGGATCCAGGAGGGGGCGACAGCACTTTTCGGAGCCCCCCCCCCTGGCGGGGGTTTTCGGGGGCAACACCCCCGAAGCTAAAAACAGATGTAAAATTGCCTTGTAAAAGTATAGTAATTTCTAGTCAATCTGGGCCGTTCATTAGGCAAATGATCTGACGGTAGAAGTTATGTTTAGATTAGGGTTTTTTTCCCTAGAAGGAAACCCCCTTGTATATATGAGGGTATTGTATTGCGGTTGTGCATTTTATGTGTGTATTCTTGGAGCGAGAAACAGAGAGGGAGACTGTGAGAGAGAACATAGGATATTACAGTGGATCTGCTGTAGGTTTTGTCTCTTCATTTTTGTTTGATAATAGAAAGGAAGGACTGGTTGTTTGGGGTGGATGTAGCCCAAACTGGGTGAACCACATATATCTGTGTCTCTTTGGTTTTATGTGTTTTGTGTGCTTGTATTTTTCCGCATATTTTATGTGTTGCATTGCTCTATAATATTTATTTTTATAACACTGTTGTTTTTTGTTCCACTATTCACCCACATTCGGTATTCCGGTTGCTTGAGAAATAGTTTCCGGTGTCAAAGTGAAATTTACACCAGCAAGAGTTACATGACCACCATGTAAATGCAATACAAACAAACGAGCCAACTCCTAATGATGATGGATCCTAGCAATCATTTCACAAAATTGATAGCATGACTATTCTCGAAAACATGCCATGGCAAGTGGACAAGCCTGCAATTCAGTCAATGAGGTGGGCTCCTCTCTCACATGTCTGCCACCTTTACGAGGCCTTCTAGGTGCATGTAGTTCAGTTGTGGAATCACTATCTCTGTCATATGATGTGTCAGTGTCTGTCTTCATGATGTCCAAGGTGTATGTTGGCTTGTATGAAATGAAAATGAGAATTTGGTGCTTTTTCTCAATTGCCAAATATATGGTGGTAAGAGAGGGACTGTGGAGAAATAGGGCAATAGTAACAATGGACCTCAATCAAGTGATAACTAAAGTGTAGGGACAACCAATTAATTGTTTGGGAAAGTTGGGGTTTGGGAATTTTTACAAGTGGGATGGGAAAGTGTAAATGATAGGAAATGAAATGAATTAGGGATAGGAAAATATGGTTAGGAATGAGTGACTTTGGGGATGTAAAGGAATAGGGGATGGACTGTAATGACAATATAACAGTGAGAGGGAGGAATAAACAAGTGAGGAATGAAGTATTTGGCACCAAAATCAATTTTAAAACTCCAATTTCAAAACCCTATGGAGGCACTTCAACAAGATGATAGGGTTTGAGTTTTGACATTCAAATTTTCATAATACATTTTCAAACACTTTTAAATGGAAATTAGAGTTTCACATGAAGTTACTTGGACAAAAAGAACCGAGTCGATTTGGAGTTTGTGGAAGAAATGGAAAAAATTTAGTTGTCTGCCCTGTGTGCTGCGACCACTGCCCAGTGCGTCGCGCCCTTTCTATGCACCACGACAGTTCAAAAATACACAGAGGTGAGTGGCCCTATGCACCGCACTCATCCAATGCGTCGGGACAGTTTCCCAGTGCATCGCGCCCCTCAATTTCAACACAGTTCGGCCTTCCAATGCTGGCTTCTCTCCTCCACGATTTATCTTGGCTCATTGATGTCTTTGGTATGCAAATGGAGTTTTGAATTTGGAAATATCTTATATATACCAAAGAATTTAATTTTTGATTTGAAAAACCCACTTTATAATGTTTGAAAACTTTGGCACTTTTCAAATGAACTCTGTTTTTCTTGCTTTTCAATTTTTGGACCGAATGATGAATTTCTTGTCTGTTTTGCAGGGATGGATGGCATGGAACTTTGGCAAAGGCGACCAGGGCTGCGAATGGAGCATTATTTTTTTTTCTAAGTTAGAATAATCTATTAATTAAAGGAAAATACTGTACACCTGGCCGAAGCCAAAACAAAGCCTACCGAGAGGCATTTTAGCTGACAGAGACTGATATTGGGCTGCCCAACGAGAGGGAAACCAGCCATGGGAGCAATAATCTGAAAAAATCCCATGCAGGGGATCGAACTGATATGTTTTTGACTGGACACTGAACATAATTACATTGCATATCTGCTGCTGGACCTTGACTCTCACTCTGACTCAGAGATTGGAAAAATGCAAAAAGAACTAACAAGTCAACCAAGCAATCCCTCAGAGAGGGCAGAGAATTGACAAAAAAGACAGGATGGGAGGACATAGTTACTCATCCGGCTCAATTTCTTCAATTTTGCAGCTGAAGTCTTCTGGATTACCATGAGCGAGGGAGCAAGCGGCGGAGGAGTGGACAACCGGCGGAGGCGCATCGACATGGCCCAGAACGACCCCAGCATCGACCTGCAAAGAAATCTTGTTCTCAGAGGGCGAACCCCTCATATCCTGTTGCTTCTCGTCCCTATTGGCGCTGTCGTCCGGAGCATGCGCATCAGGCGGAGGCTCAGGCGTTGGTTCCTCCAGGAAGACGACCGAGATGGCGACGGTGACCCGGGGTTTGTCGAGAGCACAGTCAAAGGAAAAGAGTGCA
This sequence comes from Pinus albicaulis, assembly GCA_034641835.2. Classification (NCBI taxonomy): domain Eukaryota; kingdom Viridiplantae; phylum Streptophyta; class Pinopsida; order Pinales; family Pinaceae; genus Pinus; species Pinus albicaulis. The sequence continues at coordinate 447,978,450 of CM076577.1, forward strand.
GTATGAGACTGAGCTGGTAGAGCATCGCCAGAGGGCGAGTCCAGACGACGTCCTGAACGAAGCAGTCGCCCATGAAGGAGACGGGGCAAGCTACCCGATGTTGCAGAAGAATTAGACGGAGAGGAGGTGAGGGAAGGCGAGTGCCTTCAGGCTGCTCGCGAGGAGCCCCTACGGCTCCGCATCCTCTGTCTGACTCTGGGCATGATTGCGACAGAATAGGAGCTAGTGTGCAAGTGAGAACTGGTGGAATTCCACTCAGGAGGAGAGCCAAGAACTTCAGTGGCAGAAACATAGGAACCTGCAGTAGATATGTGGGAATTATCCGCAAGCACCAAGCAGCAAGTGTTGCGACAGCGCAACCCGGTGAAGGTGCGGACAATTGATTTTTCCAGAGCAAGATTGCAACTCGATAACAATGGCGAAGGGGCGGACGGCTCCATGATAAATAACAAACCAAGACTGCAACCTTCCAGCCTGTGCATTGAATGACCAGGCCTGGAGGTCGAATGTATAACGCAATTGCAGCATTCGAGGCTGCCTCGAGAACCTGGTGCATTGAAGTGTATCGACTCCATATTCGAACCATTAAGATCAAGCGCGGGTAATAAATGAGATCAGGTGGGCGCTAAGGATTCAAGAGGGTAGGCAGGTGGCCTCCCGTCCTTGCGCCATGCGTCCTGTCAATCCCCCCATCTCCACTTGCACCCGCATCCGGGGGAATGGAGCATTATTACAGCTGAAGATCTTAAAAATTACATTGCATTTGTTACAAAAGGATAAAATAGACAATTTTTCTTCAAAATATAGTTTTGAAGAAAAATCATTATCAAACATTATGATGATGAAATTGTTTCACTGATACCTTATTTGAACATTCCTCATGTGCCTGCTGACATTATTAGACATTATGAAGACTAAATCAACGAAACCCTAGACCTAATGAGACTAAAAACCCTAAAATGACTCTTTGCTAACCAGGAGACCAAAAATGACTGTAAATGATTTTGATGAACAAACATGGACCAGCAGGTACATGACATGAGGGATATGAGTGACAAGACCCTTCCGTCAGTTTATCCATGCTCCTAATGGAATGCAACTGACTGAACTGAGTGAGACACCTAAAATGAAATGAAAGAAGAGAAATTTGATCTCTGACGGAGGGATGAAGATACCGACTCTAACAATAAGCATCATAATAGCTTAGTTAAAAATTTAGAGTTAGCTGAATTTGTAACATTGCTTATTGGAATTCATTGTAGTTGTAACGCTGCAACTCCCTTGTTGGGATATTATATTTACAAGATGATCATTAGTTATACCTTCAGCTTGCATGAAGGAGTACATGATTTTCAGGCCAATAAATCATAAATTTCTCTTCACCAGACCCTTGGTAATAGTTTCCGCTTTAGATGACTTCACATGAATTGTCCTTGCATACTTGTGTTTTCTCACAATGGGCTTGAAATTCACGAAGTCTCATGTGTATCTATCAAATGAGCCGAATTCATGTTCAATCTCAACAGATCCAAAAAAAAACATTTCAAAGTGCAGAACTCAGAGAAATTTGAACCTTGGGAAACACTGTTTAAGAAACAAAAGAAAATCATTAAGAAGAAAATAGGTTTTTTAATGCAAATTATTTGAGGGAGAGAAAAATGAAATTTTATATGACAAAAAAGACACAACATAAAGGGGATAACTAAATGGAAGTTTTGAAAAGATATAAAAAACCATGGAAGGCTAATGCAGATGGAATTTATAGGAAAATAAGTAAAAAAATGAAAAGAGGATGTCTAATTCCAGTCCCAAAAATATTTAAGAAACCATAATAGCTTTCAGAGCTTTATAATATGGACATACATTGCTAATTGGAATACCATAATATCCCTAAAATAACACTTCTCTCTTTTCAAAAGCATAAAACAATCTTGAGCTACAGGTAACAGTTACCTAAGAATTTGTTTGGCATTCTCAACTATCCCTCTAATTTTGGCTACATCCATGATATCATGTTGTTCACTAATTGATGCAATTTTCCTCTCATTGAAGGTTTCCACAATGGTGGGACCAAACCCAACAAATGCATCTTTGACAAATATGTTTGAACTAAGAACAACAAAAATAAGGTAATTGTCATCAATAAAGTAGCCTGGGATTGTGCTAAATCATTACAATTAACCAATGAATAAATATCTATGTCAATTAAGAATAAACATCGATTAATAAGCCCGCAATCTAGTGAAAGAGAAATTATGCTTTCAGACTGAGTCTATGGACGTTGTGGGAAACACAACACTGCACTCAACAGCCATCCATTGAATTCACAAGTGAAAGAAAAAGGTAACGAGTTGTGGGTAATTGAATTGTAAATGGATAAAGTGCAATTGATAGCTAACATGTGTAAATGACACCACACACAACAATTCTTGTGCACAAAAATCCACCTCACTGGAAATTGGCTTCAAAACCCACACCAACACTCCACAAACAAAGATTCTATTGATAATGTAGTCTAACTCTTATAATCCACACCATCGAATACTAAATGGTTATCAGAGCTAGAAATTAATTAAATCAAAATAATGGATTAAACCAGAATTTTCACAAGAATTCACGCCATCACAACAAAGATTTTTACCCTATAAAACAAAATGAGTAAAAACAGTTTTGAATGGTATAGCTCAGGCTTGATTTTCTCAGCAATTTGTAAAATTACAGTAGGCTTAAAAGAAATACTAAAGGTACATTACTCACTAAACTTCTCATGATTACCTTTGTAATTAATTATTATAATATGGCCTAAACAATGACCTTGAAATTCATACATTCAGGGAGGTTGAGACGAGAATCGTAAACAAAGGTCTTTTGGGTAGCCACACAAAAATAATTAATAATAGAAATAGCCTCAGTAGCTCACTACACTGCAAATACAGTTTTTGTGAGATCCTTCTAAAAAAAATTGTTTCACACTAAAACCTTTTTCTTTTCTCTATCTAATTTCCACACAAGGAAACTCTCAAAAATCTGATTTGTGGGTTGATAGGAACATCATGTATTTATAATATTTTACAATGAAAAACAACAATCCACTCTATCTCATATCACCTACCTTCCTATGTAAGAGGATCTCCAGTCTAGCTCATATCACATAACCTCCTACACAAGAGTATGCGATTTTCATGTGTTAGGTAACCTATAAAGTTAAAATTAATCCTGAAGGTAGATGTTTGGATCCAAAAGATATAATAAAACCTAATAGATGTAAGAGTAAATGTTAGGAATCAACACAAAATATGAAATATGAAATGTAAGATTAACCATAGGTGATTTGGGTAACCACGTAAAAATCATTAATACTAGAAATAGCCTCAGTAGCTCACTACACCGCACATACAGTTTTTGTGAGATCCTTCTAAAAAAAAAAAATCAAACTAAAACCTTTTTCTTTGCTCTATATAATTTCCACATACTAGAAACTCTCACAAATCTGACTTGTGGGTTGATAGGAACATCATGTATTTATAATATTTTGCAATGACAAACAACAATCCACTCTATCTCATATCACCTACCTTCCTATGCAAGAGGATCTCCAGTCTAGGTCATATCACATAACCACCTACACAAGAGTATGAAATTTTCATGTGTTGGGTAACCTATAATGTTAATTAATCCCAAAGGTAGATGTTTGGATCCAAAGGATCTAATAAAACCTAATAGATGTAAGAGTAATTGTCAGGAATCAACACAAAATATGAAAGATGCAATGTAAGATATATAATAACTTCATTAAACCTAATTTCTTACATCTTGTTTGAGAAGTTTGTAATACCAAACATTTCCAACTCTTTCAACTCAATTTAGATAGGCATCCACCAAATAAGGTGGCATTCACTTGGCTATACTGACACAAAATACAAAAATAATATCAAAGCTTCCAATTTCCTTAGATATATCTATAGTGGCCAACTATTTCAACTAAATTTAAATAGGCCAAGTTTTTTAGAAAATTATATATTAGAGAGCAATGCAACACATAAAATATGCGGAAAACACAAACACATAAAACACATAAAACCAGAGAGACATGGATATATGTGGTTCACCCAGTTTGGGCTATGTTCACCCCGAAAAACCAGTCCTTCCTTTCTATTATCCAACACAATGAAGAGACACAACCTATAGCAAATCCGATGTAATATCCCATGTTATCTCTCACAGTCTCCCTATCAATTTCTCACTCTGAGAATAGACATAAAATACATAGCCACAATACCATACCCTCATACAAAATAAGGGGTTGCCTTCTAGGGCAAAAAACCCTAAATCAAACATAACTTCTACCGTCAAATCATCCGCCTAATGAATGACCCAGATTGACTAGAAATTACTATAGTTTTACGAGGCAATTTTACATTTTTTTTAGCTTTAGGGGCACTTCCCCCGTAATCCCCCCACCATGGGGGGGCTCCATTAAGCCACAGCCCCCACACCACCCCCCCCCCTGGACCCCCCAGGAAGTGTACAATTATGGGCGGCGTTGCCGCATTGTTAAGAATAGGGGTCCAATGCTATGATACCAAATAAAGAAGATAATCAGGCTCCACACCCAACAATCTCCCACATGGAGACTGATTGTAGCAAATCCACCGCTGCTTCATTTGTTGGACAATTACTCCACTTTGGACCTGGTTGTTTCTCATCTTCATCGTCATACTTGAAGACCAATTGAAACTGAGCATAATATTAGTTTCTCCCTGGTTACAACTTTTGTTAGCATATCTACAGGATTATGTCTAGTGTGTATCTTTTCCAACTTCAATTATCAATCTTCCAACATTGACTGTATGAAATGGTACTTGAGATGTATGTGTTTAGTCCTGGAATGAAATGTTGAGTTCTTTGCAAGTTGAATGGCACTTTAACTATCACTGTATAACATTCCCATATCATGCTTCTTACCAAATTCATCCATAAACATTTGTAACCAAATCATTTCCATACTAGCCACTGTAGCAGTAACATACTCTGCTTCTATTGTTGAAAGTGCAACAACACTTTGGATTTTTGAAACCCAAGTGACATTTGTTGCACCTACAGTAAATACATACCCTGTAGTGATCCTCCTGTTATCTCTGTCACCTGCCATATCTGCATCAACATATCCCTGTAGAGAAATGTTTTAACCACCAAAGTATAATGTTTGATTTTTGGTACCTCTCAAATATCTGAGAATCCATTTCACTGCCATCCAATGTTATTTTCCTGGATTGTTCATGTACCTGCTTACAACTCCCACTACATGTGCAATATCAGGCCTTGTGTAGACCATTGCATACATTAAGCTTCCAACTGCTAATGCATATGGAACTTTAGACATATAATCCATTTCATCTTGGGTCTTGGGGCACATCTCCTTACTAATTTTGAAATGGCTAGAAAAAGGTGTATTAACTGGTTTTGCATTCTGCATATTAAATATTTTCAACACCTTTTGTATGTACTCATTTTGGGACAATGTTAATTTGTGTTTTTTCCTGTCTCTAGTTATTCTCATACCAAGGATTTATTTTGCAGCTCCCAAATCCTTCATTGCAAATGAATTTTCCAATTTTATTTTGAGTACATTTATTGCCTGCATGTTAAACCTTGCAACAAGAATTTCATCTACATACAATAACAATATAATATAGTTGCCATCATTTTTATTTTTTAGATAAACACAATGATCATAGTGACATCTAGTATAACCTTGTTCAGACATAAACCTGTCAAATTTTAGATACCACTACCTTGGAGCCTGTTTTAAGCCATACAAGTTCTTCTTTAACCTGCACACTAATTTTTCTTTCCCTTTCACCTCATATCCTTCTAGTTTCTACATATAGACCTCTTCCTCCAAATCTCCACGGAGAAATGTTGTCTTTACATCTAACTATTCAAGATGTAAGTCTTCCACTGCTACAAGACTTAAAATAGTTCTGATTGAAGTCATCTTAACAATGGGAGAAAATATTTCATAAAAATAAATACCTTTCTTTTGTGCAAATGCCTTCACCACAAGTCTAGCTTTGTACCTCTATTTCCTCCACCTTCTTCCCTCAGCCTGTAAACCCATTTATTCTGCAATTTTGTTTTACTTGCAGGCAACCTGACTAAGTCCCAAGTCTGGTTATGTATTAAGGAGCCCATCTCTTGTTTCATGGCTGGCTCCCACTTCTTCCTGGTTTCAACCTGCATTTCTTCTTCATAATGTTCGGGTTCACCAAAATCCGTCAACAGTAAATAATATAATTAAGGAGAGTATCGTTTCGTGAGTCTACTAATCCTGGTAGATCTTCTGACACCACTTTCAGGTGTTTGAGGTGCCTATTGCTGTTGTGGTGGTTTTTGTTATTGTGGCTGTTGATTATTATTATTTTCAGGCACCTCTACTTTTTCTGTGATCTCATCGAGAAATGTGTATTATTTGTTTTCTTTTTCCTGTTTCTTTTCCTGCAACTGATTATTATACAAGAAATTTTCATTGAATATTACATCTCTGCTCCTAATGATTTTGTGATTTTCATAATCATATAATCGATAACAAAAATTATTAACAACATATCCAATAAAGGTACATTTATTTGATTTCTCCTCAAGCCTTGTTCTATTTTCTTTATTAATATGGACAAAGGCCTCACAACCAAAAGGATTTAAAAAATAGTATTTTACATTTTTACATGTCCATGCTTCCTCTGGAATACCACCATCCTAGGAAATTGAAGGCCCTATGTTTATTAAATAAACAACAGTATCTACAACATCTTCCAAAAATTGTAAAGGCAATCATGCATGCAATCTCATGCACCTTGCATGCTCCATGATTTTTATGTTCATCCTTTTTGACACACCATTTTCTTGTGGTGTTCTTGGAATTGTCTTCTCTCTGTGAATTCCATGCTCTGAATAGTACCTATCAAACTCTTTTCTACAATATTCACCTCCATTGTCTGATATAAGATACTTCAACTTCTTTCCTGTCTCAATCTCAACATAAGATTTCCATTTCTTGAAAGTATCAAATACAACAGATTTATTTTGAATACAATAAATCCAAGTTTTTCTAGTTGCATCATCAATAAAAGTAACATAGTAACGAGAGTGTAATATTCCATAATGGAAATAGCAGCAATATAGCTCATAAAATGAAAGCAACAGCAAGTATTTACCACACGAAATCATGATACCAATATAAATCCATTTTATTGATCATATATGTAGCAAATAAGTACAAAACAATGAGGCACCAATCATAGAATGTGATCACACAAGCCTCCAATACATAAACACTCTCAAAAGTGAGTGTTGTTGCAACACAAAATGTCGGAGAACTGCTACAACGCAGTCATATTGGGTATAACTACAGCTAGAGATGATACAATGATGTAATAATACTGATATAGGCCCCAATATAATCTAAACATACAGATCTGGGCACTAGATCATCTTTCCAAGACAACCTAAGAGGGTTTCCATAAAATGCACACAATGTGCCAATGTAAGTTGCAACCCTAGGGTGGAAGATATGTTGCAACAACTGAAACGAGAAGATATGGCTGAAGATGATGTAGAGAACTACATATCTTCTTCAGTAGATCCTCCGGATGAAAGAATGGCTCCTCCACTAAAGATATCACCTCTCAAAGAAACCACTGCAACTCCTCCTTAAAATAACATAGATATGGATTGAAACTACATTGTAGGGGATAAATTCTCCTTATCCTACAGCTAAATGTGTCAATAAAGCTCAAGGATCTTCTTTAAAAGCCTTCCAATGGATGGAAACCTTCCTCCACTGCAAAACTATCTTTGAGGACACTCGATCTAATCCTCCACTGCTGCACCTTGCAACACAACACAATAACCTGCAGAAATTGCGCTGATGAAGAAAGATGTAGCTTGGTTTGAAAATATGAATGTGGAAATGAAATTCCTTCCAAGATTCCTCTCAAGGAAATAGGTGGCATTCCCTCTCGGGAATACCCGGTGCTAAACAGCACAACAATCTCAACTAAATAGCTGAAGAATGCAAGAAGTCTAAACAGACCACATACAGAATAATAATACAAAAAAATAACCTCATATGGCTGCCATCCTCTTCCTTATATATATTATGAGCTTCCTTGCCTTTGGCCCCACTCAATTAGGTCATTTCCTCCATGCAATCCATCTCCCTCCAAAACTGCGTTATTCCCTGTTAATGTCCACTCCTCCATAACAGCGTTGTTGACTTGGTCAAAGTTGACCTGTTCAACATGATCCAACCCTTGTTCATACTCAAAGGTGCTTTATTTAGCTGCTTATAAGGTCTCCTTTCACAATTGAAGTGTTTTTAGTGTTGCTAAGGAAATATATTGGCCTTCCCACCCATTTATTCACCTACCTAGTGACAAAATGATTTGTAATATTCCATTTAGCTAAAAGATAAATTTTAGGAATATTACAGTCCTCCCCTCCAAAATGTTGCTTGTCCTCAAGCAACTTGTAAAGTTGGAGAAAAATTCCTCCCCTCCTCCTCTTGTGGCCTCCTCATCAATAGTCCCCACCACTGCTCAAAATAATCTGCAATAAATATGCCCCCCAATGGTTCCTCCCATGTATGCAAAACCAAATAGCTCACATCATGATAAAGTGGAAGGTGTAAGTGGAAACCTTCTTGTTGTCTAATGGCCTCCTCAAGGTAGGAGTGATGAAAAACATAGGGGATCTCATTCCCAATGAGAGACTCCCATACCCATGCTATATTCCAAATGAAATGAGACATTCTAGGTAGCTCATCAAAGAAATCCTCAATCCCTGGTTCATGAAATGTATTGGGGTTGTATGGAGAGATTATATTTTTCCACCTATGTTGTTTCTCTCTCCATTTATGAAATGTATGGGTCAATTGCTGATCTTGGGATGAAATATTATGGCTTCCAAGAATGACTCAAGTTACCCCACCAACCAAAACATCCATGAAGTGCCTCTCCCAAGAACTCAAGATCTCCAAATGGCTCCTCCCACATAAAGTCAAGAGATGTAGTGTGGCAATCATGGTTTTCCCATTTTTTCTCCTGAAACATGCAACATATGAAGTATGGAGAATCATACTCCTAATGGGCACCTTCAACTCTTGTGTCATCCTCCCAACAAATATTCCCATAAGAAGAAGAACATCATCAATATATGGAAGAAAAAACAAATAAAAAAAAGCTAGCATATGACAACGGGAGGTGGATCATAGTCCCGCTTATGGAACCAGTGCAGTGCATCCCCTGCCTGCCTCAGAAAAAATTATAACAAGTGTCTTTTCAACCACTTGTTTGCTACCACAATCAACCTACAAGATGAGGTCATAGAAGTAGATTTTGGTGCCAATCGTGCACACCAAGAATCACGTGGCATCTCCCACAAACCACCAATAGAATTGCCAACATCATTGCTGCAAATGGCTTCAAGTACATCACAATAAATTATAAAAGAAGTAATGATCCTCCTTGGTACGATATGCTGCTCACAAAAAGTAATGGAGCGCAAATCATAATGCATAAATGTACATCCTCTACTATGTACCTTGGTCATTGAGTTGAAATGGCTCAACTAAAAGTTCTCCCTCACTCTAAATGAGTAGGGAAGTCAATCTTTCCATCATCATCCAGGCTATGCATCTCTCCATATGCTGATATACATCATGTTGTATGCCCTCCCAAGTGAGCTCCTCCGTCAAGGAATGATATGTATCAAAGTTCATGGAAAGAAATTCCACATGTGTTGCATGTAACAGCTTCTCCTTGAGCTCAGAAGCTCTAGTAAAGAATACTCTACCATAATAATATATGACCCCAACATCCACCATGTATCTATCATCTCCCTCCAGGTAATCAAGAATAATGCAAGCACCAAGATCCTTGGAGTACTCTACCCAAAGTTGAGAGCTCCAATATAGATCAATCCTCCTAAGAGACAGTGCTTAAGATCTGAAATGTGAAGCTCCCCACATGATGTTTTCTTCTCCTTTGACATCCCTAATGTCAAAGACATCCTCCCAAGTGCTACCCTGCCCATCATGCAGCTGCTCATGCTCAAGTAGAAGTGGTGAACTTTAGAAGTTGGCCTCCCATAAGAAGCTACCATCCAAAAAGAACCCCCTGATCTTGGCTAATGTAAGCATGAGTGGCCTCCATCTGTTCCAATATGTGGAGGATTCCTTCCTCAAGGGAAGTCCCTTCTGTTTCTCCAAATCCATGGAGTGGTCTCTGTTAAGACCCTATAATATACCCTTTTTCTCATATATTTTTCTATCATCCCATCCTTTTCCAATTCATATTTAAAGCCTATATCATCACTTTAATCTATTCTTCCAAAGGTATATAACGTTTCTTTTCTTTACTATATGTTTAACTTGTTTTACATGTAATTTTACATTACTTTCATATTTAGCCATTAATTGGAAATATATAGTTGCTAAAACAGTTTGAATACTGCAGTTAATTCATTGTTGTTGTCTGAAGACCGCGTTGTTGAAGCAACCCACAATACGCAAATCCCATTGCTGAAACAATCCAAACAATACACAAATCCCGTTGCTGAAACAGTCCATGATTTGTGATGCTGAAACAATATTTCAGGTATGGCAGCAACAAGAAAGGATAATTAAGGGAGTTGTTACACTGGCTGCAACAACTGCACCTCGAAGCCAGCACCATCATAACCATTGTAACAACATTTTTTGCTATGGAAGAACAGAATATCCTATTCTAGCATAGAAGATCAGATCGGGTTAAGAATAGGATTTGTATGATGAAATAAAATGTGTAAGATGTCTCCTCTTTAAAAAGAGGAGACATCAGTAGTAGAGGGATATTACTGAAGGTTTAGCTGAAAGGGAATTACAAAGAAGAAACATGGATTGTTTTGTAATATGTTACATTTGACAGATGAATAAAAGATTGTTCTGAGCATTTCTTCTTAATTCCTTTTTCTGGGGAATCTTGTGAGAAGGAAAGGGCCCACCTTCCTCACAAGATTCACCCATTAATTTCCATAGTTTTTTCATCATTATTTTCATTTACGCCTTGTTAAAACACTGTTTTGCTGAAATCATTTATGCATTCTTGGAACTCTGTTATCTATTACTGAAACTCTGTTTCCGTTGATTGTCACATTGTTTTCATATAATTCATTCCCAGGTAATCGTTGACTATTTTAAAATGGTAATATTGTTTACAGAATGAGTCTTGAGAGCGTGGTTGTCAGAAACATGTGTTGAAGATTCCTAATTGGGGAATAGGGTCTTGTTCTTTGTTATAGCATAATTGGTCTTTTCTCCTGCAGATTGGTTTCCTTTCCTAGATTTTTATTTTCTTAATGTAATCCAAGATTCTTCTAATAATTGTCTGCAATAGAAAGATTGCTTTTTCTGTAACTCAAAGTAGAACTTCAGTTTGTTTGAAGCAAGGTGTGATTAGTGTAATTTTTGCTACAACTTTTCATTGCTTTTGAGATTGAGCATATACAATGTGTGATTTCCTTTGAAATAAACAGACTTCCCTGGGTTGAAAATTTATGTAGCACTTGATTGTTTAGATTAATAAGAAATTAAAGTGACGAACATTTTGGCGCCATTGCTGGGGAAGGCAATTATAAGTTTCAAAAGAATTGATGTTCTTCTTTCAGATGTGTAGATTGCATGAGAGGACGCGAAGCCCACAAGAAAAATAACCCTACAGGTGGCAAGGGCAAAGGAAGGGGAGGAAGAAAGACCTTTATTGATGAGATCATATCAAAAGCTGAATCTTCTTAGAGGCTAATCTCTCGAAGGCCAAAGCCTCAAAATTCCCCTCACTCGAACTACGAAACAAAAGAAATTGTGAGCCCTGGAAACGTTGAAGAGCCAGCAGAAAAAATTGAGGAGCCAGCATAAATCATTGAAGAACCAGCAGAAAACATTCAAGAGCCATCAGAAAATGTTGAAGAGCCAATAGAAAACATTGAGGATCGAGCAAGTGCAGTAGGAGAACAAGCAATGGGAGGGAACAATGACGAATTCTTCGGTGGAGGACCAGTAGATCCTGAAGGAGAGGGAAGAGATGAGAATTCTCTCTCTACCTTGGGGTTTCCTATTGGTGATCTCCCTAGGGGAGCAACTCCCATGAATAATATCCCACTTTCAGCTTTACCTAACATTCATGGTTTATCTTCTGAGGATCCTGATGAATTTCTTTTCAAGTTTGATATATTATGCAAAAGTTACAATTACATTAGTAATGCCCAAAAATTGAAGCTATTTCCAGCAACATTAAAAGGAAATGCATTAAGGTGGTTCATGAGTCTTGGAGGCCATGTAATCACAACATGGGATCAGATGAAATAGAAATTTCTGCTCAAATATCAAGACTATTGTCGGACGAGAGAAAAAAGAGAGGAACTATTTAAGATTGTACAGAAGGAGGACGAAAATTTGGAGGACTTTGTGGAAAGACTACAATATAATTTGCAGAGATCCAATCATCCCGATGTAAGTAAATATATTCTTAAAACAATATTATTGAAAGGAGTGAGGGATGATTGTTTAGATATGCTAAATATGCTTGGTAAAGGGGACATATCTAAAGAATCATATGATGAAATTGTTAATGTTTGTAAAAGATGTTCAAGAGGAGCTGCAAGGAACAAGTCAAATAACAGGGATACCACATATTCAAGAGTTCAAAAATCAGCTAGTGGAGGAGCAACAAGAGCTTAAATAGGTAATTTACTTGAGGAATTTAAAACTGAAATGTTAAGTTCTTTTTTTTCACAGATTGACACCTTGTAGGTTAAGAAGAAACAAGCCAAAGCAGAAGAGGCTTTGTCTATCTTTTGCCCCAAGTGCAGAGATAAACACCCACTAAGGGAATTCCCATTGGACAAGGTGCCAATTTGCACCCTTTGTGAGAAGGATCATGAAATGCAACAATGCCCTTCTTTACCAGAAATAAAAGCAACATTGCAACCAATCGAAGAAGAATCTGAAGCGATCTACCTATTGACATAGAGAAGGAAATGGCAACCGCGAGGACAAGGTATGAATTCTAATATGCCATTTTCATCTTCTAATCATTGGAACAATTATCCTTCTTTTATTCAAGCAAATTACCCTCCCTTTAACCAAATGCAATACCCGCCCTTCAATCAAATGAATTACCCACCTATGCAACAAAAAAACCCCACCTTTGTAGACCCAGCAATGTGGACTCCTTGGCCTCCACAACAACAATCTTACTTTAAACAATGGAATCCAAATTGGAGGGGTCAACAACTCCTGTTTCCAAATAAATTTCCTCAACTTCAGCAACCACTCCCTCTACCATCAGGTGCTCCACTGAATAATCAAATGATGAGACCCCAGCTACCTGTACGACCAAACCCTAACCCCAATAATATAGTTGTGTAGGTTATTGATATTCAAAACCAACCTATACTTCTTGTTTTCCCTGCACAATGTAATGATATTCATTTACAATCTAGGAAAATAGTTGAACCCATTATTGATGATGTTACCTCTTCTAATTCTGATAAAGAAGAGACAGAAAAATGTGACTCACGTGAAGGGATACAACCACCCTCTAATAAGGGTACTGGAACAACAAAACCACCATTCCTTGAGCGTTTAGCTCTAAATAAAACGCCTGAGCCACTTGCTTTCAATATTTTAGGGGAATTACATAATATTTATGTTAAGAATCCACTCTTACAAGCACTAAGAGATGTACCAATTTATGCCAGAACTATGAGAGATAATTGTGTTAAGAAACCTGGTAGGAAAGCTAAAGATCCCCTTACAGTTCATGTTATGGGTGATCTATCTGCATTAATGTCCGTTAAAGCTCCTCTAGTTAAATATGGTGATCCTGGCCATCCTATTGTCATAGTGTAAACTGGAAAAACAATAATTCCTCGAGTTCTGGTAGATTTAGGTGTTCCTATAAATATTATGACTCTTGAAACTTCACAACTGTTACAGCTTAAGAACATAATCAGAGATACACCAATCATTCTAGAATTAGCTGACCATTCTACAATCAAACTATAAGGAGTTATTGAGGACCTAATCGTCTCAGTTGAATCTTGGAACTACCCAGCCGACTTTGTGGTGTTACAGACTAAAACAAAGTTGGGGGGACATCCTATAATTTTGGGAAGGCCCTGGCTAGCCACATCTCATGCCTTTATCAGCTGTAGATCTGGTTCAATGTCAATTTCCAATGGATATGAAACTAAGAAGCTTACTCTCTACCCTCACGCTACACCCATGATTAATAATGATAATTTTTTATGGATGGACTATGATGATCATGCTACTCAACCTATTTTGACTATCAGATAAGCTTTAAGCCTTAAAGATACCACTGAGGATGAGGTAATTAATAATTTTATTTTTGAGCCCTCCTTTGTGATTACTGAAATGCATAATCAGCTGGCTACACTTTTGAAATCAGATACCCAAGAAAATATTAAACCTGAAGATCTTCCTCAAACATCAACCACCATCTCTTCTAAAAGTATACCAGTAGAAATTGAACCTGGAAAAACACTGAACATAAACCCCAACTTGAAAATTGTTGAAAGACAACAATTAATGAAGTCACTTCTTGAAAATAAGGAAGCATTCGCATGGGACTATACAGATATGAAGTGAATCTCTCCTGAATTATGTACTCATCGTATCTATATCAAGGAAGGTTGTCGACCAATCTTTCAACCTCAACGATGAATGAACCCTAATTTAAGAGAAAATTTTCAGGAGGAACTTCAAAAATTTCTTAATGCAGGGTTTATATATCCTATATCTGACAGTGAATGGGTTTCCTCATTGGTAATAGTTCCTAAGAAAAATGGGAAATGGAGAGTGTGTGTAGATTATAGAGCCTTAAATAAAGCCACTCAAAAAATATCACTTTCCTTTACCATTCATTGATTAGGTATTAGATAGCTTGTCAGGGAAGAAATTCTTCTCCTTTTTAGATGGGTTTAATGGGTATAATCAAATCAAAATTGCACCCCAAGACCAAGATAAGACCACTTTTACTAGTCCTTGGGGAACTTTTTCTTATAGAGTTCTCCCATTTGGACTATGTAATGCACCAGCAACCTTTCAAAGGGCAATTATAGGAATCTTTTCTGATATGATTAATGACTCTATGGAAATATTTATGGATGACTTTACCCCTTATGGTGTGTCTTTTGAGGATGCATTACAGAATCTTGAGAAAGTACTTAAACGATGTGTACAAGCTCACCTCTCCTTAAGTACCGAAAAATTTCATATGATGATGAGTGAAGGAGTAGTTCTTGGACATTTTATTTCATCTCAAGGAATTCAAGTAGATCCATCCAAAATACAAGTCATTCAGAACCTTCCTATTCCTAGAACATAAACAGATGTGAGAATTTTCTTAGGACATGCAAGGTATTACAAGAGATTTATTAAAAAAAATGCCAAAATAACTTCTCCTTTGTTTGTGTTACTTATGAAAAATGCTGAATTCAAGTGGACTAATATTTGCCAGGAAGCATTTGTTGAACTCAAGCACCAGTTGTCTACATCTCCTATTTTAAGGGGACCTGATTGGGCACTTCCCTTTCATATATCCTCTCATGCTTCAGATACTGCGATTGGAGCTGTCTTGGGACAAGAGGAAAACCAGCTTCCTTATGTTATATACTTCATTAGTAATAATATGACTCCTGCTGAGCTTAATTACACAGTTACCGAAAAGGAATTTTTAGTAGTTATTTATGCTATTAATAAATTTCGACATTACATTACTGGTTACTCTACTTTTGTCCATACTGATCACTTGGATATTAAGTATTTAA